>CM077150.1:45363260-45993260 GCA_039583875.1 Platanthera guangdongensis
GAGGGTAGCTGAGCTTGTGAGATGCTTTTTACTATACCAAAGTTTCATTGCCCCTCAGCACATGCTTATTTGTCGGCTCCTGATCCCGCGCTTGGGGTTGTCAGTGACCTCGCTAGAGGTCCTAATGGTAGGAGCTCGAGAGGTCGCGACCTTTTCAGGGAGCGAGTCCGTCAGTGTTTTCCTCTTGCTCGGGGTGCAAAAGGTTCACCCTGGGTCTTCTTTGACGTAGGTTTTGTAGGAGAATGCTCGCGAGAGGCCCACTTTTAGGCGACAAGGGGGGTCGGGACCTCGCGGTGCGCAGCGGCAGTCACTTCTGCGAGGGTGAGGCCAGTGGGAGCAATCCAGGCGCATTCATACGGTGGGTGTAGGGGGAGATCTCGCTCACCTGTAATTATTAGTTGTCTATGAGAACCTGAAGTGAGGGGAAAGGGAAGCGAGTGCGAGTAGCCTTACCTTCCCCAGGAGAAACGGGAACAAGGTGTCCACGTTCCTTCGAAGGAATGCAACCTCGAAGTTATTCCCCGCGAAGAACCCAAAGAGGTCGACTTCATCGCCCCCAGGGTGGGAGGACAGTAGCTCGGCTCACTGAGCTGCACCAACGAGAAGGGGACATTGTCTAAGTCCCCCTTCACGAAGATGAATTTCCTTAGCCAATTATGGCTCTTGTTCACTGTCTCCCGCGCCTTCACTTGGCTGCTGGAGATTAGGCAGCGTCGTCCCTGTTCTCCCGGAAGGAGAATAGCTTGCAGAAGACCGCGAGGCTGAACTCAATCCGCTCCTTTCGCAGGAAGCAGGCGAAGGCGACCACCATGACAGCTATGTTCAGGGTTAGTTGGCCCGAAACCATCCTAAAATATTTCGACACCTGTCGCACCTCAAGCCATAGGGGAAGTTGCAGCCCCACATCGAAGTGTGCGATGGGGATCACGAGCTCGGTGTCAAAGAGCTCATTGATTTTCTCAGACTCTTCCGACTGTATCACCTCGAACCCGGCGAGTTTAAATTAGCGACTACAGAGAGGTGCTCGTTCTCAGTGAGGTTGGCAGAATGGAAGGCGTAGTCTGAAAAAGTCCATGCACACTTGCCTCGTCCCTCAGCATCACCACCATCTCCTCCCATCTCACAAGCTGGCAGTTATGCTGGATACTGGAGTTCACGCGAATATCGACGAACTGAGAATCAAAACTCGGGAACGAAGAAAGTGTGGAGTGGACTTAATGCGGTAGGTGGAGAGGGGGGGGGTATTTATAGATAGATAAAAGCGGGAAAACTTTCTTTTTGGAGGGAGGTGTGGGAATAGAAAAAATGTGGTTCATCGCTTCGATATCTCAGCCCCCCCCCCCCTAATTCCTTCTACTTACTTGTCGCGTCCTAACACAATAGAATCTAAGCGACAACAAGCTAAGAGGTGAGCGAGATAAGCTCTTACATACATATAATCATAAACAGAGCTATCGGCGGGCGAATAGTCTCAAATCTTAATAGTGGAGGGGGGCGAGCACCCCGAAGAAGAAAAAGGAGAAAAGAAATGACAAGTTTTTATAATCGCGCGATGCGATCTGAGACCCAAGAGGCGAGCATAACCCAAGTTTGTGGGCTGGCAACAAGAGTGAGGCGGAATCAATTCTGAATCCATTTCTACCTACCCCGACCACGCGCCCCGGAGCGAGGTGGTAGGTGAGGGTAATAATACTCGCGAACCACCACAAGCTCTTGTTGGGCCAGGCTGACCTGCTCCGTGGCTCGTTGTAGTTGTTTATCAGCCTGCGCGAGGTGCACTCCGGGCGAGGTCGTCCCGTCGCCCTCTTCTTGGTGCTTCCCATCCAAGGCACGGAATCGTGCCTCTATCACGACCTTGTCCTCGTCCACCCTGCCGAAGATCTCCCGTAGCATCAGGGAGTGTTTCTGGAATAGTTCAACACTCGTATTCATCCCTCAGCATCTCGAGGTTCGCCCGGTAGTCCGTGATCTTTTCCGGAGAAGGGGGAGGTGGTACTCTCGCTCAGGTCAATGTCGGAGGAAGACCTCGTGAAAGCCTAAGAAGGAGAAGAAAGGTTAGCGGGGTAGGCGGAAAATGAGGAGTAACAAGCGAGAATATGAACTCACTTGGGGTCGGCACATCTCCCGCGTCGAGTCGTGGGCGAGAGGTACTTGGTTTGGCCTTGAAAGGCACGCCACCGAGAGCTCAAAGGACGTTCCCAACCAGGGCAGGCCGACATGTGGAGCCCGCTCAGCGGACCCTGGGGTGTGGAAGCTGCAAAATAACTGTAATCAGAAGTAAAGGGGGACCAAGCAGAAGGCAAAGATGAGAAGCCAAAGACTCACCAATCTGGAGGGGAGGAATGCCGGACTGCAAGGAATGGTAGATCCCAGACCGAGGGGCTACGGATTCTCATACTAAGCGGGGAATGATGTTCCTACCCGAGCCCCGTGTTGGAACACCCTATTACTAATTTGGGTCAGGATCACTATGTCTCTAGGAATTTAGTTTGACCTTCTGTATAGATTAATAGGTCAATTAGAATTGAGTCTAAGGGATCAGGAGTCTAGGTTTGGAAGCTGCCCTGAAGACCCAAGTTTTTCTGGAGACTAAGTCCAAATCGTCGAGCTCAGCACGACGTTTCGTCGAACTCCGGTCGACGATCGTCTAGCTCAACTTTGACAGATCGTCGAGCTCCATTCGACGATCGCTGAGCTCAACCTCATAATATCGTCGAGCTCTGGTCGACGATCGCTGAGCTCAACTTCTCAATATCGTCGAACTCCATTCGACGATCGCTGAGCTCAGGTCGACGATTTTGACTCTGCACTGGATCCTTATCTCTGAGCTCAGTTCGACGATCTTTGAGCTCAGATCGACGATTTCTTTGCTGCTTGCATTTTCCAGTTCGCTGAGCTCAGCTCGACGATAGCAGAGCTCAGTTCGACGATTTCAGTTATCTTTCAGAATTCAAATTCAAATCAGATAGAAGTTATTCTGCATTTAATTCAGAAGATCTGCCAGCCGTTTTCATTTACTTCTGGAGCAAGTTTCAAGGGATTTTTCAAGGAATAATTCAGTGGACTTTCCTTCAGAACATTTATGCAATTAAGGCTGTAATTAATTCAGACCAACGGCTATCTTTGACAGAGCATTTTCTATTCAGACTCAGAGAATAAAAGAGAGAATGTTTTGAATCAGACAAGAAGATAGACAAGAACAAGAGATAGAGATTGACAAGAACAGGACACAACTCAATACAGAGACTCTCAATCTTCTGTCAACAAGAATTCAGAAGAACACTCATCAAAAAGAGATCAAGCTTTCAAACATTCTTCAGATCTCTTCAGCTCTCAAGTGTTCAAGGCCAACATCATTTCAAGACTCCAGACACTCAACATTTCAGCTTGCTGAAATCATCTTTTGCTGGAGATCTATCTTTGAAGGCCTATCACCCTCAGCAAAGCTCATCTTCCTGAAGATTTCAAGGACTCAGGGGGAGCTTTGACAACATCACTGAATCCACATAGTCTTCTCAGTTGCTTGAGAAAGAGAAGACTGCCATCACTCTCTCACCCCCTTCTGTAAAGGGTTTTTCAAACTCCCTTCAAAAGTTTGAATCTGGTTTTTGAGCACCTTGTCAAAAGCTCATTGGTGGCAAGACACCTGATCAAAAAATCTGATTGGTTTTTGAGCACCTTATCAAAAGCTCATTGGTGCCCAGGACACCTGATCAACTCATCCTGCAGTGGATTCCTACCTAGGGTGGTAGAAGAGTGGATGTACCCAAGTTGGGGAACCACTATATTTCCTTGTGTCATCTGGTTCTGCATGTTTTCTTTGTTTCTGGCCTAGATTTTCTTGTGCTTAATATTCTGCATAGCTTAGTTTTATTTCTGCTTCCCTGCTTACACTCATTACAACAATTGTTGTAAAGCTTTGCAAAAGTTTTCTTTGTGTTTTAAGAAAGCACCATATACTCTATTCACCCCCCCTTTAGAGTATATCAGATCTAGTTTCCCCTTTCAATTGGTATCAGAGCCAGGTTGGTTAAACATACCATATCTGTTTGGTTGTACAGGCTAACACCTGAACCCCAAAGATCCCAAACTAGATCCTTCTTTTTATATTTCATTATTAGATTTAGCTTGCACAAATCATGGCCCAAAACAAAGATTATGCTAGCACCAGACCTCCAGTGTGCAATCTGTCAAAGTTTGCACTTTGGAAAGCAAGGATTAAACTCTACATGAATTCTATTGACGAAGACATTTTTAATTCTGTTTTGACAGTGTGTCCAAGACCTCCAGAAAGCACAAGCACAAATGCTGTTCCACCTCCATCAGGAACAGATGCTGACATCAAAAAGTGGAAAGTAGCTGATGCCAAGGCAATGAACATTCTAGCTCAAACAATGTCAGATGACATTTTTCAAAGGTAGCTGAATGCAACTTCAGCCAAGGAGATCTGGGACAAGCTCTCAGAAATAGTTTCAGGATCAGCTGATGAGAGAAAGGACAGAAGATCTCATCTCATCTCCCAATATGAGAACTTCAAGAAGGGAGAAACAGAGTCAGTGGGAGACATGTACAACAGATTGAGTCTAATTGTCAGTGAACTGAGGACATTAGACAAAGAGATCTCACTGACAGAACTTAATGACAAGATCCTAATGTGCTTCCCCAGCACTTGGGATTCAAGAATCTGGCCAATTAAAGATGCCAGAAGTCTGAATGAGATCACCACTGAAGCCTTGTTGGGTAAGCTCAAATCTTATGAGCTACTCATCAAGAACAGAGAAGAAGAACAGAAGGCTGCTTCTCCAGCCACAAGGGAAAGAGAAGACTATAGCATTTAAGGCAGCTGAGGATCTGCCTGAAGAAAAAGGTAACAGGCAATGATGAACTTCTCAGCCTGTTGGCCAAAAGATTCTATAAGATGGCCAGAAAGGACTTCAGAAGAAGATCATACAAGGAGCAGGACAAGCCAAGGTATGACAAGTCCATTGGCAATAGCAAAGACATTATTTGCTTTGGTTGCAGGAAACCAGGGCATATGGTTCCTGACTGTCCAGAAAACAAGAACAAGGACAGAAGGGACAGAAAAGAAAGAAGAAAGGAGAAGGACTCCAAAAGGAATGGAAATAGCAAACCTTCCTCCAGCAGAAAATAAGCACACAAGGAAAGGATTTGTTGCTGAATCCTGGAGTGAGACTGAAGAGGAGTCAGAGGCCTCTTCCAGCTCAAGTGATGATGAGGATGATGCAGAGGAAAAGGAGTTCTGCATGATGGCAATCAATGCCTCACAACACAACTCAGAGGAAGAGGAGTCAGAGTCAGACTCAGAGACTCAACCTGAAGAAGATCAGGTAATCAGCTCTTTTGATTTCACTTCAGAAGATTTTAAACTTGAATTTAAAGCACTATGTTTAGACCTGCTAAAGTCTGAGAAAGAGATCATCTCTCTCAGAAATCAATTATCTGAACAAAGTGGTTTAAAATCAGAAAACCTCAAACTCTCTCAGGAGTTGGAGAACTATAGGGAACAGATAGCTTCACTGAAGAGTGAACTCTCTGAGGCCAAGAAGCTTGAAGAATCTCTCAATGGGAGAAGCATCAAGCTGATGGACATCACAAGCACAGTGAACTCAAGATTCAACAGTACACTGGGCTTGGGTGCCTCATCCAGCCAACCTATTGTTCTAACAACCCCTATCAAGTTCATTTCTGACAAGGGAAAGGGAGTTGTAGAGGTTGCCAGGAAAAATTCTGATCTGCCTCAGAAAACTAAAGTCCAGTACAAATCGTCGAACGGAGATCGACGATCGCCGAATGAAGATCGACGATCGCCGAACGCAGCTCGACGATCTCAGGACAAATCGTCGAACGCTGATCGACGATCTCAGCCAAGATCGTCGAACGCTGCTCGACGATCCCATATACCTGACCTCAGCCATAGTCGACCGTCGAACGGAGCTCGACGATCTGACCCAAGATCGTCGAACTCAGCTCCAAGATCGTCGAACAGAGGTCAGAGCTCTGGAAATTTTTTCAATGGCAAGTCAAAATTGAATCCTGAGGGTTCTTCATCCCAAACATTAACCCTTATACTGAATGGATTTACCTCCCAAGGAGATATCATCCTGAAGGATATAAGAGTCAGCCAGGGATGTCTTTCATTTCTGAATTTAAAGGTTATCAACCTAGGCCCAAGGTAAACTGGGTCAAAAACAAGTGAATTGCTTTATGTGCAGGTGAAGACCTATCCAACATCTAACCAGCTGGTTTTGGATAGTGGGTGCTCTAAGCACATGACAGGGAACAAGGACAACCTAATTCCTTTAGAGCCAAGCTTGGACCCAAAGTTATCTTTGGTGACTCCAACTTTGGACAAACTAAAGGATATGGAGAAGTCCAGATTGGTTCTGTAACCTTCAAGAAGGTAGCATATGTGGAAGGACTGAAGCACAACCTAATCAGCATCAGTCAGCTATGTGATGAAGGCTACCAGGTGACCTTCAGCAAAACCTTATGCAAAATCAAGTCAGAGGACAACACAACTGTGTTGACAGGTAAAAGGAAAGGTAACATCTACCTACTAGTAGATTTTCTTTCAACTTACTGTAGATATCTGTTTATTCAATTCAGTTTGTAGACCAAATGTTTTATGGCATAAGAGACTAGGACACCTAAACCTTAGAACTATTGCTAGGCTATCCAAGGACAACCTTGTTAGAGGACTACCTTCTGGCCCCTACAAGAAGGAAGGACTCTGCAAGGCTTGTCAATTAGGCAAGCAAACTAAAAACAGTTTTAAGTCACTTAATAAGAGTGATTCACCTAGGATATTGTATCTGTTACACATGGATCTATTTGGACCCATCACAGTACAAAGCCTAGGAGGGAAATCCTACACTTTGGTGATTGTAGATGACTTCTCTAGATTCACTTGGGTGTTCTTTCTAAGGAAGAAGTCTGATAACTTTAAGTGTCTGACAGAGTTTCTCAAATGTGTAAAGATTGAGTTCAATACTCACATTGCCCTGATCAGAAGTGATCATGGGACAGAGTTTGATTCTCTTCTTATGCAAGAGTTCTGTCAGAGTGAAGGGATCAGGCATACTTTCTCAGCTCCTAGAACTCCTCAACAAAATGGGGTAGCTGAAAGGAAAAATAGAACCCTTATTGAATCTGCCACTACATTGTTGTCAGATGCTCATCTACCTCTATCCTTTTGGGCAGAGGCAGTGAACACCTCCAACTATGTGCTGAACAGGAAGTCTGATACATAAACTGAAGGGAAAGACTCCCTATGAATTACTCAAAGGGAAGAAACCTAAAGTTGACTATTTCAAAATTTTTGGTTGCATTTGCTATATTCACAATAATGATAAGAAACATCTAGCAAAATTTCAAGCCAAAGCTGATGAAGGAGTGTTTCTGGGATACTCCATGATCAGCAAGGCCTATAGGGTTTATAATAAATCATCATTGAAAAATTGAGGAATCTGTTCATGTTTCTTTTGATGAAACTAACATGTCTTTCAAGGAGAAGATTTCTTCTACCATAGAACCTTTGCAGGAACACTCTCTAGTTGAAGATATGAACAAGCTACAGGTTGCTCAAGAAGATGAAAGCAGTGAAGATGAAAGCAATGCTCAACATATTGAAGCTCAACCGGAAGAGCCAGTTGTTGTACCACAAGAGGAAACAACAACACAGGTTGGTGAACAATCAACACCCCCTGTTGATTTAGTAACATCAAGAGACCATCCAATTTCCCAGAATAATTGGAGAAATCTCAGCTGGTGTGCAAACCAGAAATCAGGTCAACCAAAACCTGTTGCACACCTGCTTCCTTTCTCAAATTGAACCTCAGTCCATTCAAGATGCAGAGCAAGATCCACACTGGATCATTGCCATGCAAGAGGAGTTGCATCAATTTGAGAGGAACAAAGTATGGGAACTAGTGCCCAAGCCTAAGGATCATTCCATTGTTGGAACAAAATGGGTATTCAGAAACAAACTGGATGATCAAGGAGTAATAATAAGGAACAAGGCAAGGCTAGTTGCCCAAGGATATTCTCAAGAAGAAGGAATTGACTACGACCAGACCTTTGCACCTGTTGCAAGATTGGAAGCCATCAGGATTTTTCTAGCTTATGCAGCTCACAAAGGCTTCAAGGTTTATCAGATGGATGTCAAGAGTGCCTTCTTAAATGGAGACATCAAAGAGGAAGTCTATGTCAGACAACCTCCAGGTTTTATCTCTCCAACTCATCCTGATTTTGTTTTTAGACTAAATAAAGCATTATATGGTCTCAAGCAAGCTCCTAGAGCATGGTATGAGACCCTAGCATGCTTTCTCTTGGAAAATGGTTTTATAAAGGGGTAGAGTAGACCAAACTCTTTTTATTAGAACCCATAAGTCCCATACCCTACTAGTACAAATCTTATGTAGACGATATCATTTTTGGTTCTACTGACTCAAAATTGTGCAGAAGGTTTTCTAACCTAATGCATTCTAAATTTGAGATGAGTAGCATGGGTGAGCTATCCTTCTTCCTAGGATTGCAAGTCAAACAACATGCTGAAGGCATCTTTATTTCTCAAACCAAATATGCTAATGAGCTGGTTAAGAAATTTGGCATGTCTGAGGCATCTTGTATGAAAACACCCATGCCTACCAATGCTGTACTTGGATGCTGATGAACATGGGAAACCTGTTGATCAGACAACATATAGAGCAATGATTGGCTCTTTACTGTATCTTACAGCTAGTAGACCAGATATAATGTTTGCTACATGTATATGTGCTAGATTCCAAGTTAGCCCTAGAGAGTCACACCTCACATTAGTAAAGAGGATTCTTAGGTATGTTAAAAGTTGTCCAAATCTAGGTCTCTGGTATCCAAAAGATTCAGCATTTGAGTTAACTGGATTCTCTGATGCTGATTATGCTGGATGCAGAATTGACAGGAAAAGCACCAGTGGAACTTGTCAGTTCCTTGGTGATAGACTTGTCTCTTGGTTTTGCAAGAAACAAACATCTGTGTCAACTTCAACTGCTGAAGCTGAATATATGGCTGCAGGCAGTTGTTGTTCACAAATACTGTGGATTCAAAATCAACTCCTAGACTATGGTTACAACTTAGAGAAGTCAAAAATCTTTTGTGACAATACAAGTGCTATCTCCATAGCTCAAAATCCAGTCCTCCATAGTAGGACAAAACATATAGAGATTAGGCATCAATTTCTTAAGGGATAATGTTGAAAAGAATAAAATTGAATTGCAGTATATCCCAACTGATTTACAAAGGGGAGATATTTTCACCAAGCCCTTGGATGAAAAGAAACACACCTTCTTCCTAAATCAGTTAGGAATGTTAGATGGAGGAAGTCTCAAATAATACTCAAGATTTTGAAAGCTAAAATGGACCAAGACTAGGCAAAATTCTGATTTTCTTAGTGTCTAGGATTTCTCTGATCTCTGAACTGCGCTCGACGATTTCCCCACAAGATCGTCGAACGGAGTTCGACGATTTTCCAGAATCGTCGAACTGAGTTCAGCGCCCCTCAGACAGCATGAACTGTCTCCTTCGGTCAACGATCGTCGAACGGCGCTCGACGATTTGTTCACTGAACGATCGTCGAACGGAGCTCGACGCCTTTCCAGATCGTCGAACGGAGATCGACGATTTTGGAGTCTCTTCAGATTCCTTTAGAAGCCTCGATCGTCGAACTGAGTTCAACGATCTTTCCTTTTCTGCGTCGAACCCTAATATAAAACTCTTTTTCGCCGTCGTTCTCTCTTGCGCTTTCAATTTCTCTGCAAGAATTTTCTTCCCTCCAAACAGTTCTACCTTGGTCGTTTTGTCTGTTGATTTTTGCAGGTACCATGGCCGTTTCAGTTGCTGTACTCTCTGCAATGAAATTTGATGCAGGCTTTGACATCGATCTCGACTCCTTCAACACAACCGATCAAATCTTCCAGGATATTCTCACTTTATTCAAAGATCAGCAACTGTCTGCCTGATGACAACCAGAATCAAACTTGCATCTGATGAGATTAAAGAATGGGTATATACTGCCCACAACCTTGACAACAATACCATAGTTGGTTCTATTGGTGGCACCCAGGTACCTCTGACCCCAACAGTACTCACAGAGGTTTTTGGTTTAAGAAATGGTGAAGATTCTGCTGAACTCTCTGGAGATGAGTTCTCTGATATTCTTGCCAGGATGGGTCATCCTGAGGGGAACCCTAGCAAGCTGTTTAAGAGGAACCTGTCTGTGGAATACAGGTTTATGGCTGATGTAGTAGGCAAGGTTCTCTTGGCCAAGCATTCTGCTCATGACACATCTCCAGATATCAGCTCTGCCTCATGGGAGCTCTGGTAGATAGAAAAAGCTTGAACTGGGGAGAAGTATTTTTTTATCTGTGAAGAAAAAGATAAACAAGACTTTTGTGAATTATGGAAGAATACTGGGAGTCTTCCTTCAGGCCAAGTGCCCTTCTCTGCTAGTCTCCTCTGGAGTGCACATCAATGCCTCCAAGAGACTCACCTGTGCCCTTTTGGAAATGGGACAGGCAAATCTCCAAGCCCAGCAGGCCCTCTTCTTCTGGCCCTTCAGGCACCAGGACTCTAAGAGTCACTCCACCCCAGGTCTCTGCCCCTGCAGAAGACCTGCCTGCTGCTAGTGCTGCTGCTTCTCCTCCTCCAAGCTCAACCCTACCTCCAGCTCCATCCACCACTCCAGCCTCATCCACCATTACAATCTCCAGCCCTTCTCCAACCTCAATTCCATCCCCAGCAACTACTTCATCTCCTCCAGCAGACCACTTCCACCCCCTTTTCTCATATCCCCCTCCAGATGTCACCTCATCCCCATCCATACCATCCTTCACACTTCTGGATGAATCCTACATGGATGATTCCCCCTCTTCTCCTCCAGACTTCCCCTCCACCTCAACATCCTTCCAAGATCTCTCCACCATATCCTTGACCAACCACCTTCACTCCATCCATCTCTATACCCTTGTCCTCCATCTCCACATTCCCACTCCTGAGCCCTCTATCCCTTCACCATCCAGCCCTCCTCCTCCAGCTCCTCAGCCATCCCAATTCCCTCTACCTCTGCTCCTCCCTTGAGCATGTAGATCTCCCAGCCCTTGCTGATCAGTTGTATGAGCTCCTTGCACCTAGGCTCTCTCTTCTCATGGAGGCCTCTTTAGCTCCTCTACAACAATCAGTGGCAGCTCTCTCTGCCAGGCTTTCCTCTTTCCTTACTCCTCTAGCAGCACCCCCAGCAGTGTGCCTTGATGCACAGGTCTCTGCATCCAGGCAGGGGAGATGCCTTATGAAGCTGTTGCTGCTGTTGCTGCCCCTGCTGTTGTTTCTGCTGCTACTGCTGCTGTGTCTGCTTCTGCTACTGCTGCTACACCAGTACTAGCAATAGACCTAAGGTCTTTGCTGTCTGCTTTTGATACTGCTTACTTCTGCTGCCTCCCAGAGCCATATGCTGTCCAGCCTCCAGAGGTTCTTGCTGCCCAGTCAGAAGATCTGTCTAAGGCTCTGGTGCCCTTCTCTTGCTGTGACCCCAAAATCATCTCTGATTTTATTCTGTCAGTAACTACTGCTTCTGATGTTACTGCTACTGCTGCTGCTGCTGAAGACAATGCTGTGTCTACCTCTGAAGTTATATCTGCTGCTGAAGAAATTGTTTCTGATGAGCCCTTATCCCAGGATGTTTTGATGACAGAGGCTGCTGATTTTGAGCCTGCTGTAGAAGTTGTTGTTTTTGAAGCTGCTGCTGCTGCCCTCATTCCTGAAGTAATCTCTGTTGTAACATCTGCTGTTCCTGTATCAGTTGCTTCTACTGCTGCTCCAGTACCTATAGTTACATCTGCTGCTGCTTCTGTTGCTCCTCCTGCCCCTGTATCTGTTGCCCCATCAGCTGCTGTTAAACTGAAAGAAGATCTGATGAAGAAGATTGATGCCTTGTATGATGCACAAAGTTCTGAATCTGAGGATTATAACACTGCTTCTGATGACTCATCTGCCACAATTGCAAGAAAAGAAAGGCAAGAAGTAAGGCCTTGAAGAGAGTTCCTCCTGCCAAAGTCAGAGATGACAATGATGTTCCCTACTATATTCTGCACAATTGCCCAATCTCTGAGCATTGGATGCAATTCTCTAAGAACCAGTTAAAGGCAATGAAGAAGAAAAGAAAGTTTGATAAAGATTCCACTCAGTTCAAGCACCCTCATCCTCCTCCACCACCTCCACCTGATGCAGGTGCAGGTGGCAGCTCTGCAAGATCAGGCCCTGCTAGAAGCCAGGCTCCCTACCAACCTCATGCAAGAACATATCAAAGGGAAAGCCAGTCTAGGGGGTCTTACTCTAGAAGGGGAGGATATAGGGGAAACCAAAGAGAGACTCAGGTTTACTCCAAAGGACACTCCAGGCAGCATCCTTACTCTAGGGGAGGACATGTTTCTGCTGATACATCTTCTGGTCCCTTCCCCTACAAGCTCAAAGATACTGTAACTGCCAGGACTCCTCAAGATACTACTTCCAACAGGTATGAGCCACCTGTTCCATTTGAGGACCCTGAGAAAAATCCTATGGCTTGGACTGCAAGAATGAAAGAGCTGGCTGCTTTGGATCAGATAAAGAAAGCAAAAGAACAAGGGCTAGACACTTCCAACATATCTACCATGTCAGAGCAAAGGCAAAAAGAGTTAGAAAGATATGCCTCCAGTAAGTTCTTTGATGCAGACAGATACATGGAGTTGCATCCAGCTGCAGTGGTTCCCAGGGCTTCAAAGCAAATTTATTTGGGTGCAGCTGATGATACCAGATCCAAACAACAAGCTTTAGATCCCAACAGAGAAATTAAAATGGTAAAAGGCAAAGAAAAGGAGTAACTCTGTAAGGTGACAACTTTGGTTTTTCTGACTGCCTTCTGGATAACATACATATATATATCTCTCTGTGATGGTTCTGCTCTGTGTCTTGTTATTGTTGTTTTTATGTTTTTCTGACTGTATGATGTTGTTTGTTTTTTTAAAGTCTGTAAATAGTTTTCCTAACCCAAATAGGGGGAGATTGTTGGAACACCCTATTACTAATTTGGGTCAGGATCACTATGTCTCTAGGAATTTATGCTTTGACCTTCTGTATAGATAATAGGTCAATTAGAATTGAGTCTAAGGGATCAGGAGTCTAGGTTTGGAAGCTGCCCTGAAGACCCAAGTTTTTTTGGAGACCAAGTCCAAATCGTCGAGCTCAGCACGACGTTTCGTCGAACTCCGGTCGACGATCGTCTAGCTCAACTATTGACAGATCGTCGAGCTCCATTCGACGATCGCTGAGCTCAACCCTCATAATATCGTCGAGCTCTGGTCGACGATCGCTGAGCTCAACTTCTCAATATCGTCGAACTCCATTCGACGATCGCTGAGCTCAGGTCGACGATTTTGACTCTGCACTGGATCCTTATCTCTGAGCTCAGTTCGACGATCTTTGAGCTCAGATCGACGATTTCTTTGCTGCTTGCATTTTCCAGTTCGCTGAGCTCAGCTCGACGATAGCAGAGCTCAGTTCGACGAATCCAGTTATCTTCCAGATTCAAATTCAAATCAGATAGAAGTTATTCTGCATTTAATTCAGAAGATCTGCCAGCCATTTTCATTTACTTCTGGAGCAAGTTTCAAGGGATTTTTCAAGGAATAATTCAGTGGACTTTCCTTCAGAACATTTTATGCAATTAAGGTTGTAATTAATTCAGACCAACGGCTATCTTTGACAGAGCATTTTCTATTCAGACTCAGAGAATAAAAGAGAGAATGTTTTTGAATCAGACAAGAAGATAGACAAGAACAAGAGAATAGAGATTGACAAGAACAGGACACAACTCAATACACAGAGACTCTCTCAATCTTCTGTCAACAAGAATTCAGAAGAACACTCATCAAAAAGAGATCAAGCTTTCAAACATTTTTCAGATCTCTTCAGATCTCAAGTGTTCAAGGCCAACATCATCTCAAGACTCCAGACACTCAACATTTCAGCTTGCTGAAATCATATTTTGCTGGAGATCTATCTTTGAAGGCCTATCACCCTCAGCAAAGCTCATCTTCCTGAAGATTTCAAGGACTCAGGGGGAGCTTTAACAACATCACTGAATCCACATAGTCTTCTCAGTTGCTTGAGAAAGAGAAGACTGCCATCACTCTCTCACCCCCCTTCTGTAAAGGGTTTTTCAAACTCCCTTCAAAAGTTTGAATCTGGTTTTTGAGCACCTTGTCAAAAGCTCATTGGTGGCAAGACACCTGATCAAAAAATCTGATTTGGTTTTTGAGCACCTTATCAAAAGCTCATTGGTGCCCAGGACACCTGATCAACTCATCCTGCAGTGGATTCCTACCTAGGGTGGTAGAAGAGTGGATGTACCCAAGTTGGGGAACCACTATATTTCCTTGTGTCATCTGGTTCTGCATGTTTTCTTTTTGTTTCTGGCCTAGATTTTCTTGTGCTTAATATCTGCATAGCTTAGTTTTATTTCTGCTTCCCTGCTTACACTCATTACAACAATTGTTGTAAAGCTTTGCAAAAAGTTTTCTTTGTGTTTTTAAAAAGCACCATATACTCTATTCACCCCCCCCCTTTAGAGTATATCAGATCTAGTTTCCCCTTTCACCCCGCAACTATCCTTGCGAGGTGTCTCCTACGAAAGGGGAGTTGTTACAATTAGCGCAACATGGGGTAAGAGGGACCGACCCGCATACCTAAGGGATGGCCTCAAAACCATCCACCATATTGGAAAAGGGGGTGTCACCCTGAGAAGGCCGTTCGACCATCTCGTCTTTCTTGGGTCTGACGAAAGAGCCAGGCGACCTCCGAGCCAGCCAGGGGAGAAGTCGGCGACCTGTGACTATGTGCCCTCCCTCGCGGCCTCCAAGTGAGCACGCATCTCCTCCGAGATAGGCATCAGACGCAATGCTATAGTAACGTGCAGAAAAAGGAGGAGGAAGTAAGTGGGTGAATTCCTTTGAGGCCAGTGATATATATATATATCAAGAAGGTTGGACCCACCAAAAAGATTCCCTCCAGCTTAGCAAGCACGCACCGAACACATGGGGTTGGATGGTTCTTTTTGAGCTTTGAAAATGCCCATAAAGAGCGGGGATTGTGTACAACCCCGTGTTCGCCGAATGGACCCAACGAGGCAGAGCGGAGACTTGAAATGGGCCAGGGGATCAAAAGCCCTAAGCAAGCTGCGCTAAGCCAGCCCGCATCCACCCAGGAGGCGGGCGAGCCGAGGGGCCAGCTCCGTATCTGCCCAGGAGGGGGCGAGCCGGGGTAGCCGGCCAGCATCTGCCCAGGAGGCGGGCAAGCCGGGGGGCCAGCCCTCATCCGCCTAACAGGCAGGCGAGCTGGGGAAGCTGTCTCGCATCGAGCCAGGGAAGCTGGCCCGCAACAACGAGTAGAGGACCCGCCTCTGCCTTGGAGACAGGCGAGCCACTAGAACCCGGCTCGCACTCGCCTAAGAGGCAGGTGAGTCGCTAGAACCAGACCACAGTAGTCCAGGGGACTAGCGAGCTGGATCACCCTCACCCCCGTATGAGGGGTGCTAGAAGCATGTATTTAATCTAATTGGGTCTGCTAGTAGCTTATCCAAACAACGGAGTTTCGCTATTGGCAGACCCACCCTGGGCTGCGTATAGTGAAATAAAAAGGCAGAGGTACACTATTTGAAGGTCATACTCCAAAATCTATAAATAGACACACAGGGGTACCTTAGAAGTCAAACTTTCTCATTTCCTGGTCTTGTAGCGTTTTTTTGAGGTACCCTTAGCTCATCACTGGCTAAGTAGGGGAAGCGCTGTAAGATTTTTTGGGTGTGTGATGGACCTCCATACTGCAGTTGTGGGTCATTCTCCAATCCTAAGTTTTCGGTTGTGCGAGCTCATTTGGAGAAGTAGGTGTGCAGTCACCCCTTATTAGGGTCTGAATTCCACAGAAACCTGTTTCCAATTTCAACAAGCGAGAATGTTTCAAAAAAGGCTACTCCTTCTTTTTGGGCATAACCTTTGGCTACAAGCCTGAACTTGTACTTCTAAATTTCTCAAACTTCATTATATTTTACCTTATATAGCCATTTGAGACCAATGACAGATTTGGTGGAAGGAATATCTGTGAGCTCCCAGGTGTGGTTTTTCTCAATCATGTGAAGTTTATTGTCTATGGCTTTGATCCAATTGTGATCTGCTGCAGCATCATAATAGCTGGTGGGTTCTATGACAAGAAATACAAGTTGACATGAATCATATATGTTAGTTATAGACCGATACCTGTGCTGCAATGAGGGAGATAATGAATCTGTGATCATGGTATTGGACTCTTCAGAAGAGGGAGATCCTTGAAGAATGCTATTTGTTGTTGGGCTGGATAGGTGGGGAACTACATAAGGGACATCTGCAACTTCTCTAGTAACCACCAGCAATAAAACCTGATCCTAAGTCACCACCCAGGCCACTTCATTTTTTCATGTACAATAACATTTCTGGAGATTAAAAATTGTTTGGTAGATGGATTATATACTCGGTATGCTTTAGAACTATCACTGTATCTCAGAAGAATCCACTTTATTCTTTTTTTTATATTTTTGTTGAATTTTCTCAAAGTGGTCAGCAAGATAGCCCAAGCCCCAAATTAATATTCTCGGCACTACCCAGTTCACACTTTGATCAAGCGGAAACCCAAGGAACAAGGTTAACACCAACAATCAATGGAAGCACAAGCAGATCTTTCATTCATTTACACTTCTTTACAAGACGAGGTATACGTAGCGAGACATGATTTCGCTAGTATACAAGCTACAACAGAAAGCACAAAAAACCAAGCTGGGCGGACAACACTGGAAACCGCCGAGACCGCCAAGTCGCCAAGTCCGCCGAAGCCGCCCGAGCTGAAGCTGCAACACGCCGAATAGACACGGAGTCCGCCGAAGCTGCGAGGCCGCGCGGACACACCGTTATTCGCCTACTGCTGAAGAACTGAGGAACAAACCGCCTACCCGCCTGCGCCTGGCGGACAGGTTATTGGAACTTGCAAACGTTGAAGCAGAGAACTGACAAGCCGCAGAGCGACCTGCTGAGACCGCAGAGACCGCACACTTCCAAGCACTGACTGAAGTCAAAGCCAAACTCCTGGCTCCTTGAAGCTAACCGCGCAACCTGCATACAGCAAACCATCAGCTCCACTTAACCCGCGCGGATAAAAAACGCAGACCAAAGCAATTTGCCCAAGCACCACTTACTGTTCCCTCCGTTACTGTAGACGTGCCGGGGGGTCCTATTAATATGCGAGGTGAGTAATGTGGTCACCGCCCTAGTGGATAGAGACACCACCCCAACCCGCGCGCTAGCAAAAACTCCGTCCGCTGAGTCCGCAAGGACTTAGCCGGATTCCAAGGAATAACTCGCCAGGAGCAAGGCACCTATGGGCGAACCCTCAACCGTCCGCCCAAGCTATGCGGACAAGGCACCAGCCCGCAAAGCCTCCAAACACCTCAGGAAAGCATCCACCTTCAGTGACTGTCTGCATAACAAAAGGCAGTCCGCATACCACCACAGCAACGAGTCCATCCCCCACAAGCCCACGACCAAAGGCAGTCCGCCCGGCCAACAACGGACTTGGCGGATACTGCGGACACACTGGACTTGTCACAGAATGTGACCAAGTCCAGTAAAGCACCAAAAAGCCTAACGCGAGTACGGCGGACAAAATCCCGTTCGCCAACCTTCAAGCAGGTCGCCACACTCCTCCTGAGTTAAGGCAGAGTCCGCAAGAACCTCACACAATTGTCCAACGCAATGGCCATCTGCCGGACTCCACACACCAGTCGGCCACAGAAACAGCAATGTTGTACTACCAGAGCTCGGCAAGGCCTCGGCCAAACTCAAAGGCCAGTCCGCAATAGCAAACACTGCGGACACGCCAGTCCGCAAGCCTCCCGCGGACAGAACCCAGTCCGCCGGATAACACTAGCTTGCAACACGACCATTGAGCAAAGTACACCAGTCCGCGAACCTTTATCCGCTCAGGCCGCTCCTTGGCTAAACCAGCAATACAGCCAACGCTCTATCCGTAGATAACAGTCCGCCTAGGCCGCGAACTTAGTCCGCACAACCCGCTCAGAAGAACAGCCAGCTTCCACTAGACCTATTACCAGGCTGCATAACAACAGTCCGCCCAGTCCGCCGGCTATGTCCGCTCAGGCCGCCCGGCTTGCCCATCAACCAGTTCCACTTCACAAATTTCAACACTCCCCCTTGAAGTTAGAAGTGGTGATCAAGCCCAGCAAGCTGCGCGACCGCTCAAAAGGACCCTTCGACAGTGGCTTCGTGAAGATGTCAGCAAGATTGTCTTCACTCCGAACATGCTCGACCAAAATAGATCCCTCCAACACCTTCTCCCTTATGAAGTGGTGATCGATCTCAATGTGCTTGGTCCTAGCGTGACATACTGGATTGTTTACCAGCTTGAGAGCACTCTCATTGTCACCCTGGAGTAAAGTTGGCCCTTGCACTTCTTCATGCACATCCTCTATAAGCCTCCTCAACCAGATGGCTTCCCGAGCAGCCAAGGCCGAAGCCTTATACTCTGCCTCCGTAGTTGAGACGGACACCGAGTCTTTCTTCTTGCTACACCACGAGATGCTAGCTGAACCGCAAGTGAACACATAACCTGAAGTTGACCTCCGAGCATCCGAATCACCGCCATAGTCAGCATCCATGTACCCAAGCAAGGCAAAAACTGAGTCCCTTCTATAGAGAAGTCCCTTGTCAGAAGTTGACTTGACATACTTCAAGATGTGCTTCGCCGCCACTAGATGAGACTTCCTTGGTTCAGCCATAAACTGACTTACTCGGCCAACAACGTAAGCAATGTCTGGCCTTGTAATTGTTAGGTAGATCAAGCTCCCAACAAGAGCCCTGAACACCAAGGGATCATGAAGAACCCTTCCCTCATCTCGTCGAAGCTTTAGCCCATGTTCCAGTGGAGTAGAGCAACTCTTTCCTTCGCCCATGCCGAACCGCTTCACAATGCGATCTGCATATCCTCTTTGGCAAATGAGTATACCGCTCTTCTTCCTCTCCACTTCAAGACCGAGAAAGTGATGAAGCTCTCCCAAGTCCTTCATCTTGAAGCGTATAGCAAGCTCAGCCCTGAGCTTTGCTACTTCCCCCTCCGAATTCCCTGTGATGATCATGTCATCCACATACAGTAGGACCAAGGCTTGCAGCTCCCCCTTCTTTTTGACGAACAAGCTAGAATCTGAGTTGGAGGCAAGATAACCGCAGAACTGCAAATACTCTGCTATCTTCCCATACCAAGATCTAGGAGCTTGCTTCAACCCATAGAGAGCCTTCCTGAGCTTGGAGACATAGTCCGGATGATCTTCAGACACAAATCCAAGTGGCTGATCAATGAAGATGTCCTTATCAATTTCTCCGTAAAGAAAATCATTCTTCACATCAAGCTGCCACATCCTCCATCCCTTGCTAGCAGCCAAGGCGATCACCACTCTGACTGAAGTCATTTTTGTAACCAGACTAAAAGTCTCCTCAAGCAACTAGGCGAGCTTTGAACCTATCAATGCTCCCATCATCCTTCTTCTTCAACTTATACACCCACTTGCAAGTCACCGGAGTAATGCCATCAACCTTGGGCACAAGATCCCAGGTTTCATTCTTCTTGAGAGCAGCGATCTCTTCCTTCATGGCATCTTCCCACTCCTTAACTCCAGTGGCCTCGTTGAAGTTTGCAGGCTCTCGCTCATCCAGAGGACCTGCAAAGAAGCAGGAGACAAAGCTCACTGCATTCCCATCACAGTACCGAGCCGGTGGCTTAATAACCCTCTTCGATCTCCGAAGGGTTGGCTCCTTGCTTACTGCTTCCGTTGCTTCTTTGGGATCAACTCCTACTTGGAGCAAGCTTTGAGCAGTGCTCCCCCTGCTTCCTGAGCCAGAAAGCTCAGCGTCGGAGTTAGAAGCAACAGGAGCTGCTGGTGAAGCAGCAAGCTCCTCTTCCAGTCCTTCAGCAGCCACCATCGGTTTTTCATCAACCTTGCTATCAGACAGCTCAACTGAGCCTCCACCATACGACATCAGTTCGTCAAAGACAACATCTCTTGATACAACATAGGAAAGCTTTCTTTCCTTTGCATCCAGCTTAGTCCGTGAAGCATACGGGACATGCATATAGCAGGTTGAACCGAACACCCTTAGGTGTCCCACACTCGGCCTCTCCTTCAGCAACCACTCAAAAGGAGTCTTCATGTTGATCGGGCTAAGCGGCATCCTGTTGATGACATAAGAAGCACAAGACATCCCCTCCGCCCAGAAGGACCTTGGAATGTCTTTCGCATGAAGCCAGCATTTGCAAGTCTCCGTCAAATGACAGATCTTCCACTCCACTACTCCATTTTGCTGTGGAGTGTGTGCACAAGTGAGCTCTCTCTGAATTCCGTGCTTCCTGCAGAAGTTAGAAAACTCGGAGGAAATAAACTCACCCCCGTTATCAGTTCTAAACTTCTTGATCCGCAAGCCAAGCCGGCCCTCCACTAGCTCCTTGAACTCCACAAACAACCGGAAGGCTTCAGACTTCTCCTTCAAGAAATAAACCCAAGTATAACTTGAGTAGTCATCAATCAAGACAATCATGTATCTGCTTCCACCAAGGCTGGCAGTGACCGTTGGTCCCATCAAGTTGCCATGAATGCACTCCAATGGTTGCTTGCTCCTTGTTTGTGATTTATCAAATGGAAGGCGATGTGCCTTACCGTATTGACACCCCGCGCAAACATGCCCGTCACCAAAGGAGGATAACTTAGGCAGAGCTCTCACCAAACTTCCACTAGCCATAGCATTCAGCTTGTCCATACCTACATGCCCCAGCCTCTCATGCCAGATAGCAGCGCTATCTTTGGCTCTCATTCGATCAATATAAGAATTGGTTGCAAGAACAAACAAGTTCTTAACCCTCCTTCCTACATGAGCAACATCAGCCTTAACTGCTGATGCGTTGCGAAGGAACCTCACGTCTGTTGGCCTAAACAGAACATGATACCCAGCATCTACCACATTGGTCACAGAGAAGAGGTTCTTCTTCATGCCCGGTACATGATACACACTCCTTAATGTGAGTGGACCCTGATCACTACCCAAAGACACAACCCCCTCTTTCTCTACTGCATAAACAATATTATCAGCAGTGATAATAGCTTCATTACATGAGTATGCTTGCATGGAGGAGAACTTCGACTTGTCTTCGGTGAGGTGATGAACACACCCGGAGTCCACGATCCATTCGCCGTTGAAGTCCTCAACAGACAAGGCACGGACACAAGTGCCCGTCATGAAAGCTCCGCCCCATTCTGCTTTCTCACTCTTAGAGCCAACTTCCTCCTTTCCTGCAGCATGCCCAGGCCGCAGCTTGACCTTGCAGTCCCGCTTGAAGTGCCCTCGCTGATGACACCTGTAGCACTTCAAGTTCTTCTTCCAGTCCTTAGGAGCATTGCTCCTCTCCGGCTGATAAGATGTTGAAGGCTCTTTCTCACCAGCGACCTGCTTCTTCTTCCCTTCCCATCTCTTCTTCTTCTTGCCCATGATGAGTGCTTCACTGCTCTCCTCAGAGAGAGTCACTCCAGCCATCTGCCTTGCCAAGCTTTCATGTGAACCAAGCAGATTCTCAAGCTCTAGCAAAGATGGTTGAGTAGCCCAGCCTTGAACTGATCTCACAAAGGCAACATACTCCTTCCGCAAGCCGCGGATTACGTGCCTCTTCAACTTATCCTCTGAGATAGGCTCATCAGGATCAAGAGCTGAAATCTCTGCACACATGCTCTTCATCTTCAACAAGTATTTAGAGATGGACAAGTCTCCTTGAGTTGTCCTGGCCAACTCATTCTCCAGGAACTGAAGTCGAGCCACATTCTTCCTATTGAACAACTCATCAATGGTTGTCCAAATATCTACAGCCGACTCACATCCAATGATGTGATCAAACAGTTCTGGTGAAACGACTCTCTTGAGAACAAACTCCGCCTTAGCATTTGTTTTTCTCCAGAGCCTAACCTGTTCAGCAGTACCAAACGCAGCAGTCACTTCCTGTCTGTCGTCACCATTGACGACCTCCCATAGCTCCTCACCAAGAAGATAACTCTTCATGTACGACTTGCACTTCTTGAAGTTAGTCGGCGTTAAGAGTTCAATGCCAAGACCTCTTGCATAACTCCCTTCCATTGCAACAACTGTTGGTAACCTTTCAGAAGCTCTGAGCACCAACGCAGGTTGATCACCACTCAAGCACAGAGTAACAACACTGGATCAACACCGCTCAAGCAACTGAACCTCGCTTTGATACCATGTTGAATTTTCTTAAAGTGGTCAGCAAGATAGCCCAAGCCCCAAATTAATATTTTAGGCACTACCCAGTTCACACTTTGATCAAGCTGAAACCCAAGGAACAAGGTTAACACCAACAATCAATGGAAGCACAAGCAGATCTTTCATTCATTTACACTTCTTTACAAGGTGAGGTATACGTAACGAGACATGATTTCGCTAGTATACAAGCTACAACAGAAAGCACAAAAAACCAAGCCGGGAGGACAACACTGGAAACCGCCGAGACCGCCAAGTCGCCAAGTCCGCCGAAGCCGCCCGAGCTGAAGCTGCAACACGCCGAATAGACACGGAGTCCGCTGAAGCCGCGAGGCCGTGCAGACACACCGTTATTCGCCTACAGCTGAAGAACTGAGGAACAAACAGCCTACCCGCATGCGCCTGGCGGACAGGTTATTGGAACTTGCAAACGTTAAAGCAGAGAACTGACAAGCCGCAGAGCGACCTGCTTAGACCGCATAGACCGCACACTTCCAAGCACTGACTGAAGTCAAAGCCAAACTCCTGGCTCCTTGAAGCTAACCGCGCGACCTGCACACAGCAAACCGTCAGCTCTACTCAACCCGCGCGGACAGAAAACGCAGACCGCAGTAATTTGCCCAAGCCCCACTTACAGTTCCCTCCGTTACTGTAGACGTGTCAGGGGGTCCTATTTATAGGCGAGGTGAGGAGTGTGATCACCGCCCTAGTGGATAGAGACACCACCCCAGCCCCCGTGCTAGGAAAAACTCCATCCGCTGAGTTCACAAGGACTTAGCCGGATTCCAAGGAATCCCGCCAGGAGCAAGGCACCTATGGGCGAACCCTCAACCATCCGCCCAAGCTATGCGGACAAGTCACCAGCCCGCAAAGCCTCCAAACACTCCAGGACAACATCCCCCTTCAGTGACTGTCCACAAAACAAGAGGCAGTCCGCATACCACCAGAGCAACGCCTCCATCCGCCACAAGCCCACGACCAAAGGCAGTCCGCCCGGTCAACAGCGGACTTGGCGGATACTGCGGACACACTGGACTTGTCACAGAATGTGACAAAGTCCAGTAAAGCACCAAAAAGCCTAACACGAGTACGACGGACAAAATCCCGTTCGCCAACCATCAAGCAGGTCGCCACACTCCTCCTGAGTTAAGGCAGAGTCCGCAAGAACCTCGCACAACTGTCCAACGCAATGGCCATCTGCCGGACTCCACACACCAGTCCGCCACAGCAACAGCAGTGTTGTACTACCAGAGCTCGGCAAGGCCTCAGCAAAACTCAAAGGCCAGTCCGCAACAACGAACACTGCGGACACGCCAGTCCGCAAGCCTCCCGCGGACAGAACCCAGTCCGCCGGATAACACTAGCTTGTAACACGGCCACTGAGCAAAGTACACCAGTCCGCGAACCTTTATCCGCTCAGGCCACTCCTTGGCTAAACCAACAAGACAACCAACGCCCTATCCGCAGATAACAGTCCGCCTAGGCCGCGGACTTAGTCCGCACAACCCGCTCAGAAGAACAGCCAGCTTCCACTAGACCTATCACCAGGCCGCATAATAGCAGTCCGCCCAGTCTGCCTAGTCCGCCGGCTATGTCCGCTCAGGCCGCCCGGCTTGCCCATCAACCACTTCCACTTCACAAATATCAACAATTTTATCTTTGTTTTGAGATGAGTCGATATTACATGATGCTGCCAAAAATCATGAAGTGAGTTACATCAAGTTTATTACCTATCCAGGCTTCATTAGTTGTTGTGTTAGACAAAGCTCGACATGGTGTCATGTTTAAGATGTAAACACTTGTATTGACAGCTTCCCCCCAGTACTATTTGGGTAGGTTTTTATTCAGCCTCATATTTCTAGCCATCTCCACAATCGTCTAATTTCTTCTCCCTACTATTCTATTCTGCCCTGGAGTACCTTTGACTATGAATTCCTTATTAATTCCTTGTTCATAACAGTAGGAAATAAATGCATTAATTAGGAATTTGCCACCCCTATCTATTCTTAGAGTTTTTATTTTTGTGTTAGCTTGATTTTCAGCCAAGGCTTTAAACTGTTTAAACTTCAGGTATGCATTTGCTTTATTTCCTAGAATATATATCCACATCATATGAATGAAATTATCTACTATGAGGAGATAGTAGTGTTTACTTTAGTTAAAGTAGATTCTGGTTGGTCCCCATGTGTCTGCATACACAAGCTCTAGAGGTCTGGTGTTTCTCCTCGTGGAAATTTGGCGACGAGGCAGCTTGTGTATCTTGGTAATGGCACATTCTTGACATATATCATGCTTGTCTTGAATATGGGGTAGCCTAGTCATTAGATGCTTGCTTTGTAGTTTCTTCAAATCACAATAATTCAAGTGTCCAAACCTTTGATGCCACTTGGAAGTGTTTGTCATAACTTCTGTTACCATCCCTTTTCTTCATGGGTTAGAGTGAGAAAGAATACCTTATTTAGTGACATGGAGATTCTAGCTACAATTTGAGAGGTGCTTTTTTCAATGATTGTTTACCTTGGATCATCAAAGATTTGCCTGTACCCCTTTGAATGAGCTGACCCACACACAAGTTTTGAGCATGACCAGACACATAGTGCACTTTAGATATGAGTTTGTTATGAGCAGATTTTGATTTTACTACAATTGTTCCTTTTCCTTTTTTGATTTTGGCAGATCCATCTCCTAAAATTGCTTGATATTTAACACTTTCATCGAGATAAATGAAGTCATTCTTATTGTTAGTTAGGGATTGGAGCACCCACTATCTAAATACCATATATCATCAAGCATGATAACACTGCTATCACATGTATACAAAACATAATCTCCCCCTTTGTTCTCCAAAGTTGGCTTTTTCAGTAGGATGGGGAGTTAACTTTTGTCGAAAAGAGCAATCTTTTGCAAAGTGTGTGAGCTTACTACATCTCTTATACTTGTAAAAGCAGTCAAAGGCTTCATGATTGTTTCATTTACATAGAATGCAATGCAAGGAGAACCGCCAAACATCTTTATCTTGTCTTTTAGATGGCTCAGACGTTTTTTTATCTAATTGAATGAACACCTTGCTTTGAAACGTTTACTCTAAGCTTTGCTTTTCAAACCTTTTCATCCTCTCTTCATGAGCTTGAAGAGAACCCATAAGGTCACTTATGGTGAGTGTGCTAACGTCTTTGTCTTCTTCTATTGATGTTACTATAAATACATACTTGTGGGTAAGAGTTTTAAGAATTTTGAGAATAACCTTTCTTTCATCTACAAAATCTCTATAGCACTTGATCTGATTTGTAAGTGTAGTGACTCTAATGAAGAATGATTGAGTGTTATCTTCCTCTTTCATACTCAAGGTATCATACTATTGCCAAAGATTTTGAAACTTTAAGGAGATCATCTTGGTGGATCCTTAAAACTCAATTTTGAGGGTATCCTACGCTTCTTTGGCCAAGGGAGCACTCATAATCCTAGAGAATATGCTTATTCTTTGATGCAGGAGATAGAAAATGTTACACACGCACACGGGAATGCCACAGGATGCAACCCTCTTTGATCCGGGTGGCTCGCCACCACACTTCCAGGAGACGTGCACATACGCCGCCAAGTAGACACACAAATCCAATGGAGAAGGAGAAGATGGGGTGCTCACTACAGGGTTGATTAACTTCAACATCCAAAAATCTCCTTACAACACATCAAGTTCTCAAACATAAACCCTAACACAAGGGACAAAACAAGAAATAACAATCTACAACATAGAATGAGATAAAAATAAATGCATTAAAGGCAGTAAGGCCCAAATGGCCTCGGTGCTGGGCACCTCCTCCTCTGGTTGCCACATTTTCTATGTGCGATTAATAGTTCCTCTCCAAGGCGCCTAACATCATCCTCCACAGGTGAGAAAGAATTCAACCACGAATTCAGAGCGTCGTCATCTGAGTTGTCACTACAATAAGGAATTGAGGTGCTTGGCATTGAAAACATCTGCAGTATAGAGATGACATGGTAATTTCAAAAGACAGGCGTTCATATTGATCTTTTTAAGCACTTCAACCGGACCAATTTTTCGGGTTGCAAGCTTGTTATACTTTTTGATGGCAAACCAGTCCTTTGTTAGGTTAGCCTACATGTAGTCTACCACATCGAACTCAAGTGGACAGTGCCACAAGTTGGCAGACTTCTTATACTTTGCATTCTCCCCATCCAAAGAGCGTCGAGTCATTTGATGAACTTGTTATATCTGGGCGATGAAGTCTTCTGCTTTGGCATTAGTGCGTGTCAAATCTGGAACGAGAAGAAAATCGAGCGGGGATCAGGGAATGATACCATATACATTGTAAAATGGGCAAAGACCGATGCTCTGATTGGGAGACCAATTGAATGCAAATTCGACATGGAATAATTTTTGATCCCTGGTTTTGATGTTACCCCACTAAGCATTGCAAAATAATTCCCAAAGAGAGACTCGCCACTTCTATTTTCCCATCTGACTAAAAATGAGAGGCATTGCTAAAGTCCAATTTAGTGTTGGTGAGCCTCCATATTGTTCACCAAAAATGAATCGAAAAGCAAGTGTCCCAATCCAACACAACAGACAATGGCAGGTCATGTTGTCCATACACTTCTTTAAAAAATAACCATGCCACATGAGTTGCGTCTGTTGACTTTTTGCATGCAATAAAATGGGCCATCTTTGAGAATCGTTCCACGATTATGAAGATGGACTCCATGCCCCGCTGAGTCCATGGCAGACCCAAAACAAAGTACATGCTGAGACGGTGTCGCAAGTCCATGCTGGGGCGGTGATAAGCTTTTGCTTGATGAGAGTGAAAGTGGAAGTTGCCTCCGCAGACCATGTAACCTTCCTGGCTTTCATGTAGCCAGTAATGGGCACCATAATGGAGCTGAACTATGGAATAAAATGCCGGTAGAAAGAGGCTAAACCATGGAAGCTTCAAACATCATAAAGAGTTTTAGGTAAAGGCCACTGCTTAATTGTTCGAACCTTGGAACTGTCCACCGAAAGTCCATTGCTTGAAATTGTAACCCAAAAATAGGACACGGTCAGTGAGGAATGTGCACTTCTTCGCAGCTACACATAGTTTTTCCCTATGTAGAACCAAAAGCACTTTGTGAAGGTGTAGTTGATGCATCTCATGGTTAGTGGTGTAAATCAAGATATCGTCGAAGTAAATGATTATGAAACGACCAGTGAATGGGCGCAAAACCTGGTTCATGACACACATGAACATACTGGGAGAATTATATAGTTCAAGTGGCATCACCGACCATTCATATAGTCCCTCTCGCATTTTGAATGCGGGTTTCCATTCGTCACTAGGGCGGATACTGATTTGTTGATGCCCGCTCTTCAAGCCAGGATTGCTAAACACGATTGCTCTCCCAAGTTGATCCAACAAATTATCCAGTCAGGGAATCAAAAACCGGTATTTCAATATGATTTTGTTGACCGAACGGTTGTCCACGCACTTTCTCCAAGTGTCATCCTTCTTTGGAATCAACAAGGTGCATGGAACCCGTACAAGGGTTTAGGCTCTCCCGAATATAGCCCTTAGCCAATAACTCCTCAACCCGGCGGCGGAGCTCCTCGTGTTCTTACAGACTCATGTGATAATGTGTTTTGTTGGGCAGAGAGGAGTCAGATGCCAAATCAATGCGATGTTGGATGACCCTTAGTGAAGGCAACCTGTTGGGTCCATTGATCCCAATATATCAGATTTGTAAGAAGTCAAACAACTCAATGATATACATATAGTTGTATTTGATGTATGTTTAAGTTCATGTATGCAGGTTAGTCCTTATTACACTTATTGGATAGGTGGTCACAAGATAGGCATGTGGAGAGACAAAAATTCTGTCTAAGCCACAGATCACTCAACGCCAGATGCCTTAAGAAATGAAGCTGGACAGAGAAATTCCACTAAGTCCAGAGGCGTTGAGTGAAGCAAGATCACTCAATGCCAGAAGTTAAGGACAAATGATGACAAAGGCAGAAAAGTGGCTATGTCCACAGACATTGAGTGAAGTCAACTCACTCAACGCCATATAGCCAAAAGCGTTGAGTCATGCAGTGTCTGTCAAAGCCAAAACAAATCTATCAAAGAAATTCGACTAATTTCAAAAGCGTTGAGTGAAGCCAGTTCACTCAACGTCATGTTGATTCAGTCAAAGCCTTGGAAGATAGACAGAAAATTCTGTCTAAGTATAATAGCGTTGAGTGAATTCACCTCACTCAACACCAAAAAGGAGAAAAGCATTGAGTGTAGTCAACACACTCAATGTTTTCATACAGAGAAGAATTCTTCTAAGTCCAGAATCGTTGAGTGTAGTCAACACACTCAACACTATCAGGCAGAGCAGAATTCTTCTAAGTCCAGAATCGTTGAGTACAATCAACACACTCAACACCATCAGGTAGAGCATAATTATTCTAAGTCCAAAATCATTGAGCGAAGTCAACACACTCAATGTCATCAGGCTAGAATCATTGAGTGAAGTCAACACACTCAACACCAATAGGCAGATCAGAATTATTCTAAGTCCAGAATCATTGATTGAAGCCAATTCACTCAACGCTCTCAACGCCAATGAGAGAAAAGCGTTGAGTCTAGTTAACACACTCAATGCCTTCATGCAGAGAAGAATTTTTCTATGTCCAGAATCATTGAGTGAAGCCATTTCACTCAACGTTCTCAACGCCAAGGATGCATAAAGGGCTGAAGATCAAGCTAAGGCAAAAAGCGTTGAGTGAAGCTTATACACTCAACGCTCTCAACGCCTGGACAAGCTAAGAAGTTGACTAAGTTAAAAAGCGTTGAGTGAAGCTTACTCACTCAACGCTTAGCAGAGCTGAAAATTTTCTAAGTCCAGATTCATTGAGTAATGCTTATTCACTCAACGCCACTCAACTCCTGAGTGGATTCTGAGAATTTGACAAAGTCCACAAAGGGGTGATGTAAACAAAGTCAACAAGTCAACAAATTTCAACTTCGTTATGAAGTGCTGCAAATCATCTCTAATGTCGTTGTCAGTCTACTGTTATTCCCAATCTGTAAAGCTAAGGATATAATCAACCGTTAAATCAGTGACATGTGTCAATCAACTCGCGAAATGATGGGATTATAAATAGAAGCTGAGATCTGGATTGAAATAACTTTTTGACAGATCAATTCATTTTGAAAAAGAGGAGCGTGAGTTCGTCGTCTTCGCCCGCTATTGCTGCAGAAACAAAAGCTTCAATTCTCAGAATCTGAAGGTTTCTGAGATAGCTAAAGCAATTGACATATACTTCATCAAGTACAGAGGATTACTTTGAGGAAGAGGAATTAGTCATGCAAGTCCTAACTGAAAGTTGCGTCTCGATTTAATCTGAGCCAAATCTGAAGATCATTATCTGAATCAAAGAAAAAGATGATATCTGTTCCGGATTCTCTCTGGACAGAAGGGTAGGCAGAGGAATTACTATCTGCCTTACAAGTTAGTTGATTAAAGATCGTTTCCCCCCCTTTCATCAGCAAGATCAGAATCAAGATTCTGAAGAACTTCCAGCACAAGCCGCAGATCATTGAAGATATTCTTTCTTATTGCTGTGAAAAAGATAGGGCTGAGTTTCTCTCAGCACTAGAAGCAATTAACTCAAAGATTAATTTCTCTTGAGTCAAATCATCATCCAACTCAATTTCTGGTGGATCTATTCAAAGATCTGTGTATAAGCCTAGAATAAATAGGCTGTGTAGGATCTATGTTAGATCTGTGCTGTAAGGCGTAAATTACAAAGACTGTGTGAGGATCCAGTGTTGGATCTATATGGGACTAATCGGTAACATCCCGACTTTTATTGGGCCACTAGAACCCTAGTGGGCCCAATAAAAGTGGCCTGAACCCTACCCATGACCCGGTGGGAAATAACCCTAGGCGGGAAATAGAGCTAGAGAACTCCGAATTGAGTTCTGTCAGTTCCTATGACCTCGTGTAGTCAATACGAGTACATCGAAACTCGCTCAGTTGAACCCCGAGGTCATATAGTGAATGTGACCATTCCTTGTAAAACGCAACGAGAGCAGATTTTGGATATCAACCTGGAGAACTCTGAATTGAGTTCTATCGATTCCTGTGACCTCATATAACCTAGACAGGTGCATCAGAACCCGTCACGTCACAATCTGAGGTCTAACAACAATTTTACACAATTCGGCCATTTTAGCGCGTTGCGACGCGCAACTTTTGGAATTTCGCCAAACAGACTCCGACTCAACCCCAGTCAGTGGAGTTGGACTCGTGCGGTCAATACGAAGTTAACAGAAGTCGTCCTAGTCAATTTCAACGATAATTGATCAAGCCATGGTCAAATCAAGCCTAGTCGTGCACCGAAAAGCGTGCACACACTAATTATGACACGACACCCGAACCTTGACCCGACCCCGATGACTTGGACCCACTTTGACTTTGACCAGCAAGGGGGGGGCCACCCTAGGGTTGACTTGGTCCAACCCTCCTAAAAATCCACTTTTGGGATTTTTCTCCAAGTGAGGGGCCCACCTCCTCTCCAAAGGAGGATGGCCCATGCCCCCCTCACTCTCCTTGGGCCCCCAACCAGCAAGCCTCCCTAAGTTAAATGGAGGCCCACCCTTTTCCCCTTTCCTTTCTCTTCCCTCCTCTCTTTCTTCACCATGGAGGCCCAAGCCCATGGGGCTTTCCCCTATTCACCACATGGGGAATATGTGGCACCTCCAACAGTCCTTGGACAGCTGGAGGGTGGTGATTAATCCCTCCCTAAGGAGGGATTAATCCCACATTGCCAAAGGGAGGGGAGCTCCCCCTCCCAAATCCTATAAAAGGACCCCCCTCCCCTAATCATCCTCACAGCTCTCAGAGCAGCCCCCTCCCCCAACCCAATCCTGCCGGAACCCTGGTGGCCGGAAAAAGCCAACCCGAGCTTTCCCTCCCCCTCCTCCACCACCTTGAGCCATGACCGACCAACCCGGCCACCTCCAAGCGCCTCCAGAACAGGTGGAAGGCTTCTCCCTCCACCTTCCCTATTCTGGACGTCTTGGATGGCGCTCCCGGCGGCCGGAGCGGTGCCGCCGTCACCCTCCTCCCTCCAGTTCAAAAAAAAAAGAAAAATAGCTCCGGCGGCGGCAGGCCGCCGGAACATCGCCGGAGGGAGCGGCCACCCCCGGGCAGTCGACCGGGGGTGGAGTCACGGCCGGCCGGCGGCTAGAGAAGCCCGAAAGGGGCTGCGGGTTCGTACAACGGGGGGGGGGGGAGGGGTGATGAACAGTGTTTTCGTTATATATATATATATATATATATATATATATATATATATATATATATATATATATATATATATATATATATATATATTACATATATTATATAAATATATTATTATAATATTTATAATAAATATTATGATATTGTAAATAATAATGGTTTGATTTGTTTGAGGCTAAAATAAGCTCATAGGAAAAAGTGTTGAACATGAAAAATGTTCCCCTAACTAAGGGCTTCCTCCACAAAACTTTTGAAAATTTTTGGAGTTAATTTGTTATTTTTAAAAGCCCAAAGGAAAATTATTTGGCCAAATTAAAGGCCCAAAACTTTTCGAAAAATTATGAAAATTTTTCCAGACTCTTTTTAGACACCCTTGTAGGTAGTATCAAAATTTGGAGACTTGGGGATTAAAATTAAAATTTCTCCCAATTGTTGATTTCCTAGGGTCGCGCTCGGCAATTATTACGCTCATTTTTTTGAAAATGAAAATTGGAGCGCACGACTATCCTCTCTAATTTGAATAATATATTCTAATTTTTGTATCAATGAGAGTGGCCGAGGCAAGTGACCAAGCTCCGTGTGTTTCGAGACTTCGTGAAACCGTCGAGCGTCTCGACTTTCCGGTGATCTGGGCACGCTCGGAAAGTGAGAGTACGAGTAGTGAAATGCAAATTATTCTCAATAAATAATAAGGGTGTAACTCCTGATAAAGCCCCGATCCGATTAAGCCGGGATTAATAAGACGCAAACAACTCATAATCGGATATTAATAATGGGTGTAACCCAAGGAAACCTTATTAGAAACTAAAATAGAACTGATTGTGCCTCTTGTGAACGGAGATGGAATTGAATGTGCCTTGTGTGAACGGAGATAGAACTGAATGTGCCTCATGTGAACGGAGATGGAACTGAATGTGCCTCCTATGAACGGAGATGGAACTGAATGTGCCTCCTGTGAACGGAGATGAAACTGAATGTGCATCCTGAGAACGGAGATGGAACTGAATGTGCCTCCTGAGAACGGAGATGGAACTGAAGCCTCCTGGGTGGAGTGATTGGACTACTAACCATTTTATTTATGATTATACCAGTCTTGCACAAGTCCAGTTCCTTTATTTATTTCAGTTCAGTACTTTCTATTCAGTACTACTCCAGTCTCGCACTGGTCAAGCTTTTCAGTACTTTCTAATCAGTACTACTCCAGTCTCGTACTGATCAAGCTTAATTCGGTACTTTCTATCCAGTACTACTCAAATCTCATACTGGTCACATTTTATTCCAGCACTTTAAATAAGAAGCATAATCACCACACTTATTCCCATTGTAATTTACTATTATAGTCCCGGGGCCCGCTCTGACGAGCAGTCGTCGAGCCTTAGTTGGGGATAACCGGAGTTGAAGTAGCCCTCCAGGTCTAGCCCCAAATAATGCGCTCCCATGCTCATTATCGAAAGTAGATCTAAGTGCCGACGCCCGTAGTCTAAGCCTAGTAGGGCAGGCCAACGTAGACCAGATGTTTTATAATGTTTGCCTTTATTTGATTGATTGTAAATTGCTTATGGTGAAATAGTGGCAGTAAGTCCCTTCCGCAGACCGTTCGTACCGGTGTGAGAAGGTAGACGAATCAAGGTGATAGGTAGATGAGTACCACGGGTGACCGGCTGTTATATTCCACATCAGGTTTCCTCTGCTGGTCGGCCAAAATGATTCACCAGATGTCGCTCACATCCAAGAGTACACATGGTTGCACGTTAGGTATTGGGGTTGTGCGGTATGATCACCCCCAGAAGTGGCAGGACTGGCCACTGTCACCGACGGCCACATCGGTGAGGCCAGCTGGGCTCGCTACCCTGCTGGAACAGAAGCGTTCCAAACTATGTCGACATAGGGTTTGTGTGCACGGCTATGAATGCCTGCAGTGTGTGCGCGGCTAGGAATATCTGTGGTGTGTGCGCGGCTATGAATGCCTGCGGTGTGTGTGCGGCTATGAATGTCTGCGGTATGTGCGCGACTGTGAATGCCTGTGATAGAATTCAGGATATGAAGACCTATTGTGTTGATGAGCTAGTAGAGCCTTGTTATAACCGATTTATACTATTGCTGCTTTTTTCGGTTATACTGCACTCTTTTATAATTGCTCCTAGCTGTTCATATATGAAATGTTGTGTTAACCCTCTCTTGCTTTGGCTATTTACTTCTGTTGGGTGGGTGTGTGCTCGTCCCCAGGATGTTGATTCGGGGAGGAGATTTGTTTTCACTTAGCTTTGTGACTAACGGTTATTTGATTAACTATTCACAGGAGGTGGAGCATCATAGTGACCCGCTGCCGCAGGAAATTATGCTAGCAGCTAGGTCTACTCGAGCAGATGCACCCCCACCGTCCCTAGAGTTTAAAGACCTGAGTTCCGCCGAGCAGCGTAGAGTGAGAGTATTTGAGTATTATATGTAGCACATGTATAGCTCACAGACTTATTTAAATGCTTAGGCTTCGGCCCTAGATCCGCTGTGATTTTGATATATTATATATAAATCTGCAATAGTTTCTTGTTAATGCTTCCACTATACTTTGATGAGTTGTGTATGTTATGATTCGAGCCAAGCAAGGCCGCCATCTAATGCTTGGTTAGGGTGGACCGTTTCACCTAAGAGCACTGGGTGGACGTCTTGGGCTAATAATGCCCCTCCGGCCCGACCCGGGCAAAAGGTTGGGGGGGGGGGGTACTACATAATATCTCAGCCTGTGTTGAGCGCATTTATTCCTGCATTAGGTGATCAGGTGATTACTGTGTGGTGGGCTGAGTGTCTATGTTGTAAGTCTCGGTAGAGACCAAGTGATCCAGTGGGATCGTATTGTAATCTCTGAGGAGCCAAAGTTATTGGAGAAGTACCTTGTCTAACATACTATTATAAAGGGGGAGAGAGACAATGGATGTACCCATATACTAGGGAACCACTATAAATATCTGATGTGCTGTGTGTTACTTTATTGAAAGAATAACTAAGCAAATATAGTAGGGCTTAAATCAGTTAAAGATTTCAATGAAATAAAAAGACTGCTATAACCTATTCACCCCCTCTAGGTGATTAACTACCCTTGGACTTAAATGCTTTCAAGTGGTATCAGAGGGAGGTTGCTCAAGAAAGGCTTAACAGTCTACGTAGATCTCCAGGGTAGCTGATAGTTAGCTCAGATGGGTTCATGAGAGAATCACAAAGAGCTAGGATCCATGAAACTTCCTCTTTACAAGAAGGAGACTTTTGACATATGGAAGGAAAGGTTCAGATTGTTCATGAAGGCATCTAATCCTAGAATCTACATTACAGTTCAGGAAGGACCCTTCATCCCTATGAAGATATCTATCCTTGATGCCAACATTCAGATTCCAAAGAAGTATACATAAATGACTAAGGATGAAGTCATTATAACTACTATGGATAAAAGTGCACAAAATATTATAGTAAGTTTCATAGATGACTCTACCTTTCAAAACTCGGCGCACTGCAAGACCTCAAAGGAAATGTGGGACACCTTGGTAGTGTACATGGAGGGTACTGAGGAAGTCAGAGATGATAGAAAGTCAATGCCCAATCAAGAGTATGAAGCTTTCAGACAAATCAGGGAGGAGACCATAGCTAGCTGGTATGAGAGGTTTTTTAGAACAGTTAATGAACTAAGGACCTATGGACGAGTTTTTAGCAACTATGAGCTGAATGATAAGTTTCTTAGGTCACTTACTAGAGACTGAGATATAAAGATCCGTGTCATTAGAGAAGTGGCTAAGCTGTCAGATACTCCACCATCTACACTGTTTGGTAAGTTGTTGTCATATGAGATGCAGCTGACAGCAAGGAAGGAGGAAGAGAAGACAAGTAGAGCCCAAGCCAAAGAATCTACTCTGGCCTTCAAGCTTGATAGCTCCAAGAGGAGCAAGGAGAAGAATACTTCTCCACTTAGAAGTCCAGCTGAGTCAGAAAGATCAGATTAAGAGCAATCGAGCTGTTATATGTCTGATGTGGAGTTTGTTGCTTTCTCAAGGAAGTTTCTAAAGATGATGAAGAAGAAGGGGTGGAGTACCAAACCTACCTCTTCCTTTCAACATAAGGAGGACTATTACAGAAACAAGAAAAACCCTCCAAGGAGGGCAGGTATGACCAAAAACCTGGTAAACATGTTTCTAACAAGATTATATGTTTCTGCTGCAACAAGCCAGGTCATGTTGTGGCTGAATGTCTTGAGAAGAAGGAGGCAGGTGAGAAGAATCATCACCATAAGAGAAGCAAGAAGGAGAAGACCTTCATTGCTAAGAGGGAGAAAAGCTGGACTGATTCTTCCTCATCAGAATCATATGAGGATGATGAATCCTATATTGGGCTGATGGCAAGACTAGATGAGGAATCCTGCCAGGATCAGCCTGAACCATCTAAGGTACACTCTTCATCTAGCTCTTCATCTAAGTCTAATTATGTGACCAGTCCAGATTCAAGTGCTTCACCATCAAGAGATGAAGATGGCTCAGAATCTGAGGAAGACATCAATCAAGTGATTGATAAATATGGTGAACTTTTTGAAGCATTTAGAAGAAGTAAGCAGTTGACTAAACTACAGGCTCATAAGATTGCATCTTTAAAGCTTGCTGCTTCCCAGCACTCTGAGACAACAACCTGATGAGCCCAAGTTATATAAATATTTTTGGACTCATCTGGGCTAGTTTTCTCATTGATGCACTACACTTTAGAGCCATAATTGTTCATATGTATTATTATGTCCATTCCATGTTAAGTGCACTTTTGACCCGTTTTCAACGTGATTCCGTAGTTTTTAAACTTTTTCCCCACTTGGTGTTTTTTGTGTCTGGAGAATGTGGAATGCCCATTTCGGTGGCTCTTCTATTTTTGCTGCAGGTACAAGGGTCGTGTGTGTGTTCCAAGATCGTTTGGGGAATGTTTTTCGTCTAAGGGCCACTGATTGTGCGTTTTTACACTCGCACGGTCAGTGGACTCCTTAGTGCACGACCTCTGGTCATGCACGGTCTGTTCATCGAACCCCAAATGGTACAGGAATACTACGCATGATCATTGGATCTATAGCGCACGACCACTGGTTGTGAGCCACTGATCGTGCACACTATTCTCCATTTTACCAAGTTATGTTTGGGGCAAGCGCACAATCATTGGACATAGTGTGCACGACCTCTGGTCGTGCGCCACTGCCCGTGCGCGTTTATTCCATTTTTCTGGAGTTCTACCAATGCTAATCGCACGATCAGGGGATCCTGTACGCACGACCTCTGGTCGTGTGCCACTGATCGTGTGCTCTGTTTTTCTAGTGTAGTATTTGAACCTGTGCTCCACGAATTAGGGCATCATCGCGTTCATTTTTTGCCCCGCTGTTGCGCGCGAAGCGCCGTTTCTCACCCCCGCAGGTCCTCCACTCATCTCCACCCTTCTGGAAGCTTTCTCTGGCAATCCGAAGCCATCTTCAACTGTTCGGAGAGTTTCCGGCCACCAGCAGTGTACAACAGAGATCTTCTGGTACTTTTCAGTTGGGTAAAAGGGAGAAAAGCTTGAAGGAAATGGAAGAAGATGGAGGAAGACAAGTGGATTGACAACCCATTTTCCTCCGGAAGCAACCACGGTCAGAGTCGAGAAGTGGACTGACAACCCACCACTCCGACCAAGAACCACGACCAGGCTTTCCCCCTTTTTTGGTTTATTCTACGTCTTCTCCATAGTGGATTGTACTTTAAAGATTGTAATGAACCTAAACTTGCTTTTATTTATCTATGAATGAAGTTTGCTTGGGTTAGTTACATCCTATTTTGTTAGCTGTGATGCACTCGCCTCCATTCACATCCACTCCACTCGCGCACTAGAACCACTCTAGCAAAGGATAGTGTTGGTGGTTGAAGAGGTGAATGCGACCCTCACTCTCTGCACATGTGTTCATTCCATCCGCTTGCTCTCTGTCCATTCGCCTCACGAATAACGACATAACGTCCTGCACTAGTTCCATCCACCAAGTGAAGCAGTGCTTACGACCCGCATTAGTTCTCTTTTTGTTTTGTTAGCATTAGGAATCAAAAACCAACCCCCCTTGTTGTTTCATTTAACTCTTAGTAACGATCTTTCTGCGATGCTATCACGATACCCAACCTACATTCCCTCGAGATCGACATTCGGGGAAGCTATTCCCAAAATTATTACTTGACAGCTACCGGTTCACTTATCGACGCATCAAGTTTTTGGCGCCGTTGCCGGGGAATTCAGACGTATTGTTGATTTGTGTTGTGTTATGAGAGTTATGTTAGAGTTGCTTATTTTGAATTTATTTTATCCCGGTCTATTTTTGCTTTTTTTATGTCGGTTGGAATTGTTAGATTTTTATTGAGAATCTATGCAAGGTAGTTTAATCCTGGAAATTAGTGATCTATGCAATGTGGGCAAGTTTTAATATCCGTTGCTGCTGGTGTGGAGATATCCCTCATGTAAGTGATAGATGTCCTAAGGAGTATGATAGCCAATACACTCAAGGATCTACATATGGAGCACCAACCATATCTGGTACTCAATATGGTAGACATAAGCCTGTTAGCTACTCATCCGCACTTCCATTGTCGCACTACTTTCATTTGGCATCAATATCTGTTGTACAGACAAAGCCGTCTAAACAGTGTTTATTTTGTCGGAGTTGGGATCACTCTTTGAAGGAGTGTGCTACTTACTTGGCACAGTTGGAGGATGATGATGAACCGAATGTTCGGATTGTCTCAATTGTGATAACTTGCAGCATCCCTTCTGTATCTCGGTACATACTAGTGCCACCTTCATATTTTGAAGGGAGAAATACTAGTATTTGCACAGATACAAGTGTTGATCTAAACCCTGACACGGATGTTTTTACTCCTGATGTACATATATCATCTTGTATGCAGTCTGTTAGTTGTGAGGAGCATGTGCTTGATTTTTTTTGCGAGCACTGCTCCTCTATCCTCTACCTTGCATAATATTTTTTATGTTTCTAACACCATTGTAGAGGTTGATTCGCAGGGAGCAATTGGTGTTTGTAGCGTTATGCCAGATCCAGTCGAGGTGGACATCTGCATGGACGAGGTTGCTGCTTCAGTCCCATGTAAGGAAGTCCAATGCACGGACGAGGCAGATGCAGCTCTAGCACATTCTTGCACCAACCTAGACAGCTGTGTAGATCCACCTACAATTCTGCAGATGGGAGATGACACCGGGATCATCCCCAAGATTGAGGTTAATTTTTGTCATTATTCTAATTTATTTCCTAACCCCGCTCTCGTGCCTACTTCTCTACAGGACCACATCATGGAACCAGTCGATTGTGTGCAAGGGCCTGTAATGCAGCCTAGCATTGATGGAGATTGGGTGCAGGTGGAGTCAGATTCGTTGAGCTTCACAACATTTATTTTACCCATGCCTGATGTTCAAGACAGGTATATCTACACAGGTATGTGGGTATTTGTTCTGTCGCTGTTTCGGTACCCACTACCAAAATGTGAACTTGAACAACTGCCCGAGCACTTCAAATTTCATACGCCCATTAGTTAAAAGAGTGTGTGGTCCTTGAATAAGTCCTGTTGGGAGACAATAAACCCATCAGTTATCTAGATTAGTATTTTTTTAAAAAAAAAATGGACCACTTGGTCCTGTTTTGTGTGATGTATTTCTATTTTCTTGTTTTCCGTGGGATCTCTAACTCGCAGGTGCTGGAATTTTTTGAAGCGTAGCAGACCAGCCGCTATCGGACATCCTCGCACAATGACTGGTATGCTCAGTTTTGAGCATAGGTACTTCTTACCCCTAACTCTTTATATTATTTGGGATGTTTAGTTTTATAATTTGTCACATTCAAGTCCGGGGGGAGAGCATGTCTGTGGTCACTACATGAGCACACATTTTATAGCATATCAGTTATTTATTTATTTCAAAATCACTGTAACACACACTGAATCACCCACTTGAGCGTGATCTTATCCACGCGCGTGGCTCGAGTCAAATGTATTGCTTGTGTGTAAACTTTAAAATAGTGGTGCTGGCTTAGGATTTTAGGATAGAGTAGTGCGAAACTCGTGCAGTGCTCCTAATCGAGTACTCATGGTATGTGTACAAATAATATACATTTATTTTTCTTTATGCTTGTAGATTTATACTTTTTCTGCAGATGTAAATATTGTTTGTACTACTCAAAAATGTTGAATATGGTGAAATCGAACGGTAGTGTAGGGATGTGTATAACCATCACTAAACTCATTTTGCTCGAGTCAGGAGGAAGGATCATCTTTCTTGGTGGCTAAGAACTTGCACCAAGCTACTCTCGAAGCATTGGTGCATGGTTAGTCAAGCGTGACCGTGAAGTAGGCCATCAATTTGGCTAGTTTGAGCCTTGTTTACCTTGTCCTAGATGCTAACCATTGCAAGCCAAGTTTGTGCCTACCCCTCCTTTGATTCAGCTCCACCTTCATTCACCAAAGCCTAAAGCCAATCCTCCTATCACAACCAAATCCACGAGCTCTAATAAAATTAATATTTTGACGAGGTGTGATGTGTGGAATTCTATTGATGTGGTAGATGAATACATGAAAGTTTACTTGCTAAAAATGTATGGATTGCAAAAGAAAAAAGGAGAGAATTGAAAGAGAAAATCTAAAAAAGAATTACAATGAGAAATGGAATCCCCATCTAGTTTATCATGATATTGGTCGGGTTAGGCCGTGTACACACCCGGTTTTAAAGCCAAGTCTAGGGTGTGTCACACGTGCAATTCTGAGGGGCTGTATTGGTTTAGCTTGTTGTTTGCTCGCTTTGGTTGTGTGTAGCCTCCATGTTTATCTTTGACTAACAAACCTTAGCCTAAGCCCCATGATTATCCTAAAGTCCTACGGATTCACGCTCGAGACGAGCTAGGACCGTGAAGAGAGTGTGAACGGGCAAGCATATGGTCCCCGACATTGATGGATTTCTTTGGAGTTGATCCTAAGCCCCGGTCTTTGGCAAAGCTCACCTGAGTGGCCTGTCTACTTTCTTCCTACATATGACCGAACGATTCTCTAGAATTCCAATTTTGAGTAGATACAATATTTATTTATGTCTGTCGAAAAGTATAAATTCTGTAGTATAATTAAAAAGTTTATCTATTCTATTTTCTATGCCCATGATATATTTGATTTCTCTCATTACTGTATTTGGAAATTGCTAAGCCAACTAACTATTTTCTACTCCATAGAGTGTTGATTTGCTCGGGACGAGCAAATGTTTAAGTCTGGGGGTGTGATGAGCCCAAGTTATATACATATTTTTGGACTCATGTGAGCTAGTTTTCTCGTTGATGAACTACACTTTAGAGCCATAATTGTTCATATTTGTTATTATGTCCATTCCATGTTAAGTGTACTTTTGCCCGTTTTCAGCGTGATTCTGTAGTTTTTAAACTTTGCCCTACTTGGTGTTTTTTCTATGTCTGGAGAATGTGGAATGCCCATTTCGGTGGCTCATCTATTTTTATTGCAGGTACAAGGGTCGTGTGTGTGTGTGTGTTCCAGGATCGTTTGGGGAATGTTTTTCGCCTAAGGGCCACTGATCTTGCGTTTTTACACGCGCACAGTCAATGGAGTCCTTAGCGCATGACCTCTGGTCGTGTGTGGTCTGTTCATTGAACTCCAAACGGTACAGGAAAACTGCGCATGATCATTGGATCTATAGAGCACGACCACTGGTTGTGAGCCACTGATCATGCGCACTATTCTCCATTTTACCAAGTTCTGTCTGGGGCAATCGCACGATCATTGGATATAGTGCATACGACCTCTAGTCGTGCGCCACTGATCGTGCGCTCTGTTTTTCTGTTGTAGTATTTAAACCCATGCTCCGCGAATTAGGGCATCATCGCGTTCATTTTTCGCCTCGCTGCTACACGCGAAGCGCCGTTTCTCACCCCCACAGGTCCTCCACTAATCTCCACCCTCCGGGAAGCTTTCTCCGTCGATCCGAAGCCATCTTCAATCGTTCAGAGAGTTTCCGGCCACCAGCAGTGTGCAACAGAGATCTTCGGGTACTATTCAGTTAGGCAAAAGGGAGAAATGCTTGAAGGAAAGAGAAGAAGACGGAGGAAGACAAGTGGATTGACAACCCATTTTCCTCCGGAAGCAACCACGGTCAGAGTCGAGAAGTGGCCTAACAACCCACCACTCCAGCCAAGAACCACGACCAGACTTTCCCCCGTTTTTGGTTTATTCTACCTCTTCTCCACACTGGATTGTACTTTAAATCTTCCAATGAACCTAAACTTGATTTTATTTGTCTATGAATGAAGTTTGCTTGGGTTAGTTACATCCTCTTTTATTAGTTGTGATGCACTCGCCTCCATTCACATCCACTCCACTCGCGCACTAGAACCACTCTAGTAAAGGCTATTGTTGGTTGTTGAAGAGATGATTGCGACCCTCACTCTCCGCACGTGTGTTCATTCCATCCGCTTGCTCTCCGTCCATTCTCCTCACGAAGCACGACATAGCGGCCTGCACTAGTTCTATCCACCAAGCGAAGCGGTGCTTACGACCCGCATTAGTCCTATTTTTGTTTTGTTAGCATTAGGAATCAAAAACCAACCCCCTTGTTGTTTCATTTAACTCTTAGTAACGATCTTTCTGCGACGCTATCAAGATACCCAACCTGCATTCCCTCGAGATCGACGTTCGGGGAAGCTATTCCCAAAATTATTACTTGACAACGACCGGTGCACTTTCCGACGCTTCATAACCCTACTGGAACAGAAAATTAGGGAAGTTAGCAAGCTGAAGAACATTACTGTCATTTAGATGGGCACCATATATAGCACGCCCCAATCTTTGCCTGGGTCGGGCTGGAGGGTGTACTACTTGCCCACGACGTCCACCCAGTGCTCTTTAAGGGTAACAATCCACCTTATCTCAGCACTAGTTGGTCGCATTGCTCGGCTAGAATCACAATATTCACAACACATCAGAGATTTGTGGAAGCATTAGCAAGAAAAACATTATCAAATATATTGTAAATATTTACTTTAGGATTGAAAATGACCTAGAGGGGGGTGAATAGGTCCAATTTAATTATGGCTCCCCTTTTCTTTAATCAGAATACTTCTTTAAATAAAGTGATTTACTCAGTCAGATAATTAACATAAACTAAGCAACAATTAACAGAATTAACACAATACATCACATCAGCACACAAAACACAATGCACACAGATTTATAGTGGTTCCCCAATTTATGGGTACATCGACTTTCCTCCTTCGTCTATCTAGCAATGAACTAGATTCCGCCAAACTCCTCCTCTTTCCTTTACTCAGATCTTTAGATCTTACACCTCAGAGCCCACCCGACTCTTATAACTCAGACTTCATAAGTCTTACCACTCAGATCACCAAGATCCTACACCTCAAGTTCTTCCCAAGAACTCTACCTCAGAATGAATCCTCACTCCTACTTCTCAGGCAACAAATGCCCTACAAATCAGAGAATTTTCAACTTCTCCTACCTCAGGCAATCCTAGCCCTACCTCAGCCTTTATAACACAGGCTAACAACAACAAGAGAATAAATCTCCTCCACTCAGATCTACAGACAGACCTTACAAATTGAATACAATAGAGAAATGAATCAGAAAACGTCACCTAATATGAGATTTGTGTAACTGCTTCTTGATCTGATCTTGATGATTGTGCCTCCTTTGATTCTGATAAGATAGATCTGATCAAACCTTTCTTAGCTTTTCAAAGCTTCTTGAAGTAGAAATTAGGGTTGATCTAGGCTGGAGAGATGTTGTAGATGATTCTTAATCAGACCTCTCCCACCTTCTAAATTGTAGTTGAAGCTTCAAAGTTGTGCCGCTTATTCTTTATTTTTTTGGTTCTTTTATTTTTTTCTATATCTCTCTTCTTCTGAAGACTGTATCCCTTTAAATAGTCTCTGACAGGAGTAACCGGCTGATCCGGTTCATAACTGACAGTTCTGATAGCTGTCTGTACCTCCGTCTTGATATATGTACTTAGGAAATAAGTCTGCTGAAGTGTTGAGACTTGGCTGTTAAATGTGTTGACACAAGTCCTAGGTGTCGACACAACTCCTATAGTGGTTTCAACACACTTCTGAATGTTTCAACAAAGCTCTTCAACTTATCTCGACACAACTTTTGTGGAATGTGTTGACATAAGTCCTGTGTGTCGACACAGTTGTCTTCAGTCTCATTACAGCTTGATTATAGTGTGTCAACACTAGTCCTGATTATCGACACAGTTGTCTTTAGTCTCGACACAGCTTGAATAGAGTGTGTCGACACTAGTACTGAGTGTCGACACAGTTGTATTCAATCTTGATACAATGTGTATACAGTGTGTCGACACTAGTCCTGAGTGTCGACACAGTTGTCTTTAGTCTCGACATAGTGTGTCGACACAGTTGTCCTTAGTGTCGACACAACTTTTCCTTATCTCGACACAACTTGTTCAAGGTGTGTCGACACTAGTCCTGAGTGTCTACACAACTTTCACCTTGACTCAGCACTTCTACCTTAAGTGTGTCGACACTAGTCTTGAGTGTCTCAACACTTTGTACTTAGCTTTAATTACCTACACATGTGAACTTAACATCCATCAAATACAACAATGTGTATATCATTGAGCTGAGAAGACTTCTTCAAATCAAGTACATTGAGACCAATGTACTCAACATATATATATATATATATATATATATAATATATATACATATATATATATACATATATATATAATATATCATATATATATATATTTACATAAATACTACGGTCATCGCCCACGTTCTATATATAAGCCCGCAGGTTGTACAAGTTCTACATATAGCTTCTCACTCTCTCTCCCTATCCTGCTCGCTAGTAGTCATGTCGTGAAACTCTGAAGATGCCAGTGGTACTTCTGCTCGAGTATTCCTAACTGCTGGAGCATTCTCCTAGGGCAGGGGGTCATTACAGTGCTCCATCTCCTGTGAATGGGAATTAAGATAACTGTTAGTCACAGAGCTAAGCGGAAACAAATCTCATCCTCGGATCCATATCTCGGGGATGAGAACACACACACCCAACAATATAGATAGCCGAAGCATGAGAAGGTTAGCACACTATTTCATATTTTTAAGTTAGGAGCAACGATAAAGGAAGGGCAGCATAATATAACTGAAATGGAAGCAGCAATAACATTAGTTATAATAAGGGCTCCACTAGCACGTCAACACATCAGGTATTCACAACTTGTATTCTATCGCAGGAATTCACAGCCACTCACACATCACATGCATTCACAGCCGCGCACACATCGCAGGCATTCATATCCGTACAAAACACCATATGTCGACATAGTATGGATCGCTTTTGTTCCAGCAGGGTAGCGAGCCATGCGGGCCTCACCGATGTGGTCGTCGGTGATAGTGGCCAGTACTGCCACTTCTAAGGGTACTCATACTACACAGCCTCAGGCCCCAACGTACAACCCCATGTACTATTGGATGTGAGCGACATCTGACGATACAATATTTTGGCCGACCAGTGAAGGAAACCCAACGGCCGATTACCCGTGGTGCCCATCTCCCTATTGCATTGAGTCGTCGAACTTCCCGCACCAGTACGAACAGTCTGCGGAAGTGACTGACTCGCCATGATTGACTGCAAGCAATTTACAAGCAATAAAACCGTCAATTTTACTAGCACGCACCGGGTCTATGGCGGCCTGCCCTACTATCTTCAATATTCGGGAAGTAACGCTCAACTCAACTATTCGACAAGGAGTATGGGAGCACTTTATTTGGGGCTAAACCTGGAGGAATACCTCAACTCCGGTTATCCACACAAAGGCTCGACCTTAATAGGTAAGTGCTCGTCAGAGCAGGACTCGGGCTTAAAACTATAAATTGCAGAAATGAAAAGCAATAATTAAAGCTGCTGATAATAAAGCTGCATAATTTAAGTGCCGGAATGATATGTGACCAGTACAAAAGAACTAGAGTAGTACTGAATTGAACTTGACCAGTACGAGAACTGGAGTTGAATTGAAAGTACTGAATTTGAACTTGATCCAGTACGAGACTGGAGTTGAATTGAAAGTACTGAATTGAACTTGACTAGTACGAGACTAGAGTTGAATTAAACGTACTGAATTGAAATTGACCAGTACGAGACTGGAGTTGAATTGAAAGTACTAAATTGAACTTGACCAGTATGAGACTGGAGTTGAATTGAAATTACTGAATTGAACTTGACCATACGAGACTATAGTTGAATTGAAAGTATTGAATGAACTTGACCAGTACGAGACTTGAGTTGAATTGAAAGTACTGAATTGAACTTGACCAGTACGAGACTGGAGTTGAATTGAAAGTATTGAATTGAACTTGACCAGTACAAGAATAAAAAAAAGAGTTAGCCAAAAAAATCAATCTTTTTTTGCTCTGAAGGTCTTTTGTTTTTGAGAAATACAAGGAAGAAGAACAACTTGCTGAACACACAAATATCTCTAGTCTTCTTCCTTCATCAGGCTTCAACAACCTACAAAGAGCTCGAATCAACATCAATCTGAAGACCTACACCCTGGACAAAGCTTAATTCTTCCTGAAGCTACTAAATATCTGAGGGGGAGCTTTGGCATCATCAAATCCACATAGTCTTCTCATTGTGTTTGAGAAAGAGAAGACTGTCATCTATTTTTCTTTAACCTCTCGTGTACAGGGTTCTACTCCCTTCAAAAGTAAACTCCTGGTATAGGGCACCTGATCAAAAACCTATTAGGTTTAGGCACCTGATCAAAAGCATGAAGGGTTTCTAGATCTACCTGAAGCAGATCTTGTGGGCACCTGATCAAAAACCTAAGTGGATTCCTATCAGGGTGGTGGAAGAGTGGATGTACCTAGATTTGGGGAATCACTATAAAATTTCTTGTGTCGTTTGGATTGCCTTGTATTTTCTTTGTGTATTGTGCTGTGATAGTTTCTTGCTTTTACCTCTTTCATATAAGTATCAATATTTTAATTCCGCAATAAATCTAAACATTTTTATACTCTATTCACCCCCCTCTAGAGTAAACTGTATCTATCCCTCACTTTCAATTGGTATCAGAGGGTGTGTTTTTAAGGTGTACAAGCTAACACCTGAACCTAAGATCTCTGATAGATATCTGTTTACTCTTCTTTGTTATATACCATGGCATAGTACAAGGAATTTACAAGCACCAGACCTCCAGTTTGCAACTTGCAAAAGTTTGGAATCTGGAAGGCATGAATCCGACTTTATATGAATTCTATTGATGAAGACATTTTTGCTTCTATCTTAACAGGAGTACCTCCACCACCAGCTGCCCCTGCAAGTACTTCCCCAAACATGACTGCAGTACCTCCTCAGACTACAATGATGCATAAAGAAAAGCAAAAGATTGCTTGATGTAAGAGCCATGAACATACTGACACAAACAATGTCTGATGACATATTTTCAGAAAGTAGCTGAATGTGAATCAGCCTTGGCCATCTGGGATTCCTTAAACCAGATGGTTGCAGGATCAGCAGGAAGGAAGGACATGAAAAATCATCTCATCTCTCCAGTATAAGAATTTTAAAAAGGAAGAAACTGAGCAAGTTTCTGAGATGTATAATAGACTCAGTCTCATTGTTAATGAGCTGAAAACTCTTGACAAAGACACTCAGTCACAAAATAAATGACAAGATTCTCATGTGCTTCCCAGCTCATGGGACTCTAGAATCTGGCCTATCATAGAGACCAGACACACACATGAGATGACTACAAAATCATTTATGAAAGCTAAAATCCTATGAACAGCTGCTGCTAAGACAAAGAAGCCTGAGCAACAAAAGACTCCTACACCAACTAGGAAGGAGCAGAATATAGCCTTCAAAGCTTCAAAAGAATCAGAACTTCTCCATCAAATGAAGATTTGATGAGTCTCTTTGCAAAGAGATTCTTCAAGATGGGGAGAAAAATTCACAGAAGGAAATCATCAAGAGAGTGAGATAGATCAAGGTATGATAAAAACCCTTCTAAAGAGATTATCTGTTTTGGTTGCAGGAAACCTAGACATATTCTTCAGAATGTCCAGAAAACAATTATAAGAAAGGAGAAAGGAGAAAGACTCCAAAAGCACTCCAGCAAACCATCTTCCTACAAGCACAAGAAGAAGGAGAGAGGTTTGTTGTAGAAGACAGAGTGACACTGAAGAATCATCTTCCTCCAGCTCTAGTGAAGATGAATAGAAAGCAAATGCCAAAGAAATCTGCTTAATGACCATCAATTCTTCAGGCATGTCTCAGAAGAAGAAGAATCTGAAGAATGTTCAGATTGTGATCAGGTATTGGAAGATTTTGACTTTAGCTCTGAAGATTTTAAAAATGACTTTAAATCTATGTTAGTGATCTGATTAGATCTGAGAAGGAAATCAAAATTCTCAGAGATAAAAATTTGATTATGATAGCTTAGTATCAGAAAAACATTTAATTGAAAAAGGAAATAGACATTATAGTGAACAAATCACTTTTCTGAAAGTTGAATTAAGTAAAGCAAAACAGATAGAGGAATCACTGAATGGAAGAAGCAAACAGCTAGTAGAAATTACCAGCACACTTAATATTAGACTTAATAGAAGTAAGTTAGGATTAGGTGCATCGTCCAGTGAACCACCAATTATTCAGAAAAACCACCTTTCACAACCTATAAAGTTTATTTCAGAAAAAGGTAAGAAGAATACAAAACAAATTGAAACAGTTAACAAAGTTTTAAAACAAGTTGAGATAAATAAAGAAAAACAAAAAGCTAAGTCTGAACAAAAATCATCGAACCAAGATCGACGATCTCAGCATTATACGTTGAACGACGATCGACGATCTCAGAACCCAGAGCTTGAGCCTAAACACTCTACAAACGGGGATCGACGATATCATTATGTATCGCCGAACAGGGATCGACGATCGTGGAACACAAATAATAGCCACTATTATTATGAGAACCAAGATCGACGATATCAATGATAGTCGTCGAACGTAGATCGACGATCTGAACTAAAATCGTCGAACCCAAAACAGTTCTATCAAAACTATAATTTCAACAGAAATTTCAATAAGAATTCTAACCCTAAACCTTTCAATCCCTTAACTAACTGGATAATCCAACCTATGAGATTTCATCCCTTAGGTTATAAAAGTCAACCTGTATACTCTTATATTTCAAGTTTTCAGTATGAAAAGAAGCCAGGACCCAAGGTTACCTGGGTCCAAAATGTTAACCCAAAAATCGGCGATCCTTCCCAAGGTAGCCAGCTGGCTAGTCGCGACCCTTAGATTCTCCCTTTCGATCGCGACGAGTCCCAGCGTAGGCGGACAGTTTTCCTTATCCGCCTAGGTCTCATAGCGACCGCGTGCCCTCCGGGATGACGGGCTATTCCCATGGCTCACCCTCGCGGGGACATGCGGTTAGGTCCGCTAATCGTGCAGTGCTTTTCCCTTGCTGTCCCGCCAACCCAGCACCTCCAGGAGCGGCCTCCCGCCCAAGGGCGGAGCGGAGGTCTCACACCCGCCGCCCCCCCCCCCCCCCCCAGGGGCGGCCCGCCTGCCCCTGCCCCCTGGGGGGGCGAGGGGCAGGCGGCCTCCCCGCCCACGCCTCCCAGGCCGAGGCCGTCCGACGCCCAGGCCGCACACCCAGGGCCGGGCGGACTGCCGCCCAGCCAAAGGGGCGGCCCGGCCTGCCGGATCCCCCCGCATCGGCCAGGCCGCCCGCTAGGGGCGGCCCCCTTCTTCGCGCCGGGCGGACTCCTCCCGGAGTCCGCCCAGGCCCGCTAGGGGGGCCCCGGCATCCAGCCGAGGCGGACTCCCCAAGTCTGCCCGGGCCGCCCGCAAAGGGGCGGCCGGCCTGCCGGGCGGACTGCCGGGCGGACTCCTCCCGCCCAGGCCGCCCGTAAGGGGCGGCCCGGCTGCCGGGCAGGACTCCGGAGTCGCCCAGGCCGCCCGCTAAGGGGCGGCCCGGCCTGCCGGGTGGACTCCTCCCGGAGTCCGCCCAGGTCCCGCCCGCTAGGGGCGGCTCCGGCCCCTGGCATCCAGCCGGCGACCTCCCCCGGAGTCGCCGGCCGCCCAAGGGGGCGGCCAGGCCTGCCGGGCGGAGTCTCCAACCCGGAGTCCGCCAGGCCGCCGCTAAGGGGCGCCTATAAATGCGGGCGGACTCCTCCCGGAGTCCGGCCCAGGAGGCCCGCTAGGGGGCGACCTCAAAGTTCTCTCAGGGGCATCCTTCCGCTTGCTTCACCGGCCAAGGTGGCGGACGCAAATTCCCCAGTTCGCGGAGTCCGCGTCAGGTCGTCATGCTGACGTCCACTGGGCCCCGCTTTAGAAGAACTTCCCTGGGCCTATAAATAGCCCCTGGTGCCTCTCATTCTGCATCGTTCCAGAGATCCGGAAGGTGGAGACAAGTCTTGTCAGCAGACCCCGCGGACTCCGTTTTTCCAGTCCGCGCAGTCCGTCATCAGGCTTCCAGCAGACTCTGCGGACTCAGATTACCTGTCCGCGCAGTCCTCCACAGCTCTCCAGCAGCTTACTCAGCAGACTCTGCAGACTCAGTTCCAGTCCTCCAGCAGCTTGCAGACTCTTTTACTTAGTCTCTGGCAGCTTCTCTCTCTGCTTTCTGGCATTTTCTTCTCTCTTAGCCGCCAGCTTTTCTATGTACCCCTTTTAATTCTTTGTTGTAGAGGTGTACTTGCAAGCTTGTAATCTCTAGCTATTAATCAAAGGAAAGCCCGTCGCAAGAGTGGCATTTAGGCCGCAGTGGCGAAGTGTGTTGGTTGTCGCTGCTAGCGGCCCCCTCTTCTCCTCTCTGCCCAGCAAGTCTTGCTCCTCTGCTCAGCAAGTCTTGCTCCTCTGCTCAGCAAGCTCCTCCTTTTCTGCTCAGCTCTTCTCGGCAACCAACCTGCAAGCACAACTGTCAGATTAGCCGTCTGCTCGACAGCTCCTGATCAACCTCCTTCTCCTCTCTTGAACAACCCGCTCTGTTGATCAAGCTTCTCCTCTCATCTATCCCCCAACCCTCTTTGACAAGCCGTTTGATCCACTCTCGAGCACTCAGAGGCTTCCTTCCTTCCTTCCTTCCTCTCCTCCTCTCCTAGCTTGTGAGACCGAACACCCCCTCCGTGTTAGCTGGCTGGTTCCCCGCGACGTTTCCACGCATCAACATAAAATATATGAGTTTTATTTGTAGATAAAGACCTATCCTACCATACATGATAAGTGGTATTTGGATAGTGGGTGTTCCAAGCACATGACAGGAAACAAGGCCAATCTAAGTAACTATAAGGCAAAGCTAGGTCCAAAGGTTATATTTGGAGACTCAAGCTTTGGTCATACAGAAGGCTATGGAGAATTTACACTTGGAGCTGTCGCTTTTAGGAAAGTGGCATATGTAAGTGGGTTGAAACATAACTTTATATCCATAGGACAGCTATGTGATGCAGGTTATGTGGTATGTTTTTCTGAATCTAAATGCAATATTTCTCTAAACAGCATTACTGTGTTATCAGGTATTAGGTTAGACAATATCTATTTAGTTGATTTTAATTCTGCTTGTTTAGAAATCTATTTATTTAATCAGGTTAGCAATAATAATACTTTGTGGCATAAAAGGCTAGGACATGCAAATATAAGAAACATTGCTAGGTTATCTAGGGACAACCTTGTTAGAGGATTGCCCTCTTGCCCCTACAAGAAGGAAAGCCTTTGCAAGGCTTGTCAAGAAGGCAAGCAAACTAAAAATAGTTTAAAATCAGTTAATAAGAGTGATTCACGTAGATTTTGTATCTGCTTAATTTGGACCTTTTTGGACCAATTTGTACAAAGTCTGGGAGGGAAGTCCTATAATTTATTTATTGTAGATGACTTCTTTAGTTCTCTTGGTTTCTTCTTGAGATACAAGTCTGATATTTCAAAGTTCTTACAGACTTTCTAAAATGCATGAAGATTGAGTACTCTACTCCAGTTGCATTGATCAGAATATCATAGCACTGAGTTTGAATCTCTTCCTATGCAAGAATTCTGTGAGAAGGAAGGTATCAGGTACTGCTTCTCTGCTCCCAAACTCCTCAACAAAATGGGATAGTTGAAAGGAAAAACAAGAATACTCATTGAAACTGGCAGGCACATTGCTTGTTGATGCTCACATGCCTCTATCCTACTGGGCAGAAGCTGTAAGCAAAACAAATTATGTCCTAAATAGAAGTTTGATACACAAACTTAAAGGCAAGACTCCCTATGAATTACTTAAAGGGAAGAAACCTAAAATAACTACTTTAGAATTTTTGGTTGTATCAGTTATATACATAATAACAACAAAGATTATCTTAGAAAGTTTGAAGCCAAAGCTACAATAATTTTTCTATGATATTCCCAAGTTAGCAAGGCATATAGGGTTCTCAATAAATCATCCTTGAAAATTAAAGAGTCAATACATGTTACATTTGATGAAGCTAATATGTTTTACAAGGAGAAGGAAGCTTCTACCAGTGATCATCTGCAGGTACCAACTCTATGTAAAAAGCTAGATGACTTAAATCTCACCCAGAAGGTGATATCTCATCCCTCACCACAAGTAAATGAAGATAGTGAAGAAGACTCTATGGAAGAAACTGAACTTCCTCCAACAGTAGAAGTAATTCCACAAGAGGAATTCACTCCAATTGCTGTTGCTGAACCAACTCCACCATCTGATTTTGTCACACTTAGGGATCACCCTAGATCCCAAGTAATTGGAGATATATCAACAGGTGTACAGACAAGGCATCAACTCAACCATGATGTGATGCATGCCTGTTTTCTCTCTCAAATTGAACCTCAATCCATAACTGATGCTGAGCAAGATCCCCATTGGATCATTGCAATGCAAGAGGAACTAAATCAATTTGAAAGATGTAGAGTTTGGGACTTGGTTCCAAGGCCTAAAGGCTATCCAGTAATTGGAACTAAGTGGGTTTTAAGGAATAAGCTTGATGCCCAAGGTGTGACTATGAGGAACAAGGCTAGGCTTGTTGCTCAAGGATATAGGCAAGAGGAAGATTGACTATGATCAGACCTTTGCTCCAGTTATCAGGCTAGAAGCTATAAGGATTTTTCTGGCCTATGCTGCTTCAAAAAGTTCATAGTTTATCAATGGATGTCAAGAGTGACTTCCTAAATGGAGTACTACAGAAGAGTTTATGTAGAACAACCTCCATTTTGTTTCTCCAACTTCCCCCTCTCATGTTTTTAAACTGTATAAGGCTCTCTATGGTTTAAAGCAAGATCCAAGAGCTTGGTATGAGACCTTAGCCAGCTTTCCTTTTAGGGCATGGTTTTTTCTAGAGGCATGGTAGATAATACCCTTTTTACAAAATTGCATCATGATAAAATCTTATTAGTTACAAATATATGTAGATGTTATTATATTTGGTTCTACTGATCCAAATTGTGCAAGAGATTTTCTAATCTAATGCATTCTAAATTTGAGATGAGTAGCATGAGAGAGTTATCTTATTTCCTTGGTCTCCAAGTGAAACAATCTCCTAATGGTATCTTCATTTCCCAATCTAAATATTCTAACGAGCTTATTAAGAAGTTTGGGATGGATGATGCATCTTTTATGAAGACTCCCATGGCTGCCAATGCTGTATTAGACACTGATGAAATGGAAAACCTGTTGATCATACTAGGTATAGGCCCATTGTTGGATCCCTACTATAATCTAACAACAAGCAGACCAGATATCATATTTGCTACTGTTATGTTTATGTGCTAAGTTCAGGTGAACCCTAAAGAATCACATCTTATTTTCATAAAAAAGATTTTATGATATATAAAGGATTGTCCTAATCTATGACTCTGGTATCCAACAGAGTCAGCATTTGAGTTGATTGGATTTTCAGATGCTGACTATGCTGGATGCAGAGTGGACAGAAAGAGCACTACAGGAACTTGCCAGTTCTTGGATGATAGACTTATGTCCTGGTTTTGCAAGAAGCAAACCTCTGTATCAACATCTACTGCTGAAGCTGAATATATGGCTGCTGGCAGTTGCTGTTCACAGAATTTTGTGGATACAAAACAACTCTTAGATTATAGTTTTCAATCTAAATAATTCAACCATCTTCTGTGATAATACTAGTGCTATATCTATAGCACATATCCAGTGCATCATTCTAAAACAAAGCATATAGACATAAAACATCATTTTATTAGAGATAATGTATACAAAAAGAAGATTAATCTAGACTTTATCTCCACTGATTTTCAAAGAGCAGATATTTTCACCAAACCCCTTGATGAAAAGAAGCACCTGTTCTTACTGAATCAGCTTGGAATGATCAATGAGAAGGTTTAATTTAATTTTTGTCTTCTGTTTTTGATCTGATTCTTAAATCGTCAAACGAAGATCGACGATCTTCGAACAGCTCTTGAGCTAAATCATCGAAACTACGTTTGACGACAGCTCTGTGTGAAGACAAAAATCGTTGACCAGAGATCGACGACTTTGCTTCAGTTAATTGATCGTCAAGCTATGCTCGACTATCAATTTCCGACTGAGATCAGAGACCAAAGATATTATTTGTTTATAAATTAATCTTTGACCTAAGATCGACGTTTTTTTTATCGTCGAACAGAGATCGTCTTTTCTATTCCAAAATCCTATATGTAGGTTTCTCTTCGATCTATGTCCTGTGTTTTCATATTCTATTTTCCCTTTGCCCTTCATCTCTTCTCTCTTGAGTCTACAGATCTTCCATGGCTATTTCTACGACGACTCTTTCAAAGATGAAGTTCGACACTAGTTTCCACGTCGACTTCGAATCGATCAGTCACTGTGATCCTATCTTTCAATTTATATCAGTCACTGTGATCTTATTTTTTTGACGAAATGTTACAGCTATGTGATGATCAGGGTCTGAAGAAGTTCATGTATACATGGATCAAACTATATGTTGCTGAGATCAAAGAATGGGTTTACTCTTCCTCTTCAAATGACTACTCCATTTCTTCTTCCCTTTCTACTTCCTCTGTCCCTTCTTCATCTAGGGGCCTGCTTCCAGTTTTCACTGAAACCAGGCAGGGGGAGGTGTCCAATGAAGATGCAGCAGGTTCAGCCTCAACAAATCTTCAAGCTCAGTCTCCTCCAGCAATACAGGAAGAAGAAGTGTTTCAGAAATGTTGTGCAGATATAGATGACCAATGAAGCTACAACAGTTCCAGCAGCAGAAGCAATTCCAGAAATAACAGAAGCAGATTATGATGATACAGATTGTAATAACACAGGTTTGGGCAAGGTTCAACATCAACAACAACATCAGCAATAGCATTAGCAGAAGCAAATGCTCCAGTTTATTGCTTTGTATTTTCTTTGTGTTTATGTGTAAATAGTGTCCTCACCCAAATAGGGTGAGATTGTTGGAACCCTGGTTCTGATTTGGTAATGATCACTATTAGGTTTGCTTAGACTGACCCAAAATGTATAGTCAGGGTCATAGGTTTATTTATTTAGTCTAGGCCAAGAGTCAACATCACATGGATCAGCCTACAACAGCTTGTTAGAGACTCAAGCAGTTGTGTCGACACAGACAATATTAGTCGACACACAGAAAGGTTGTGTCGACACAGAAGAATTTTGTCGACACACAGAAAGGTTGTGTCGACACCCAGAAGAATTGTGTCGACACACAGAAAGGTTGTGTCGACACCCAGAAGATTTGTGTTCGACACACAGACTATCAGTCGACACAGATAATATTAGTTGACACTACTAGCTCAGTCAACAACAAGAAGGATTTGTGTCGACACAGTTCACAGATTATTAGTCGACAGTATCAGTCTACACCAGAAGGACTTGTGTCGACACCCAGAACCATCTGTCGACATAGTTCACAGAAGCTGTTTCAGAAGGACAAGTTAAATTCTCAGGTCGACGAACCAAGTTCTGAGCTCGATGATTTCTGGCTTCTTCAGTATGTCTTTCCAGAAAATATTCTAAGTTCAGAAACAATTCTCAGCTCGACGATCGTCGATCTCCCATCGACGATCTCAGAGTCTTCTACTCTGAACTGAGCTCGACGATCTACGAGCTTCAAGTCGACGATCTTGTGCTTCTCAGCAGTTTTCTCAGATCTACGATAGTTGCTCACAGTCGACCGATCTCTTAACCCAGTTCGACGATCTCTGAGCCAAGCTCTACGATTTGTTTACTGCCTTCAGTTATCAGTTCTCTCAGTCCGGCAAATATATTCTGATAATTAATGCTGACATTCTCAAGGCTGATAACCGTATCTAATGAAGCATTGATTATGGTATTTACAGAATATTTTGTCAAGACAGTTATGGAAGTGCATTTATGATTGCCAGCCATTCTACCCGTTTGGGCTCCTAAATTCTTACAGAGAATTAAGTACTGTCTAGAAATTCAAATTCAAGCCGTTAGTCATTCCAAAAATATAAAGAGAACTTAAAAAGACAGAGACAACAAGAATAAAAAAAAGAGTTAGTCAAAAAAATCAATCTTTTTTTGCTCTGAAGGTCTTTTATTTTTGAGAAATACAAGGAAGAAGAAGAACTTGCTGAACACACAAATCTCTCTAGTCTTCTTCCTTCATCAGGCTTCAACAATCTATAGAGAGCTCGAATCAACATCAATCTGAAGACCTACACCCTGGACAAAGCTTCCTTCTTCCTGAAGCTACTCAATATCTCAAGGGGAGCTTTGGCATCATCAAATCCACTTAGTCTTCTCATTGTTTTTGAGAAAGAGAAGTCTGCCATCTATTTTTCTTTAACCTCTCGTGTACAGGATTCTTACTCCCTTCAAAAGTAAACTCCTTGGTGATAGGGCGCCTAATCAAAAACTATTGGTTTTTAGGCACCTGATCAAAAGCCTGAATGGTTTCTAGATCTACCTGAAGCAGATCTTTGTGGTGATAGGGCACCTGATCAAAAACCTAAGTGGATTCCTTGAGATCCTACCAGGGTGGTAGAAGAGTGGATGTACCCAGATTTGGGAATCACTATAAAATTTCTTGTATCGTCTGGATTGCCTTGTGTTTTCTTTATGTATTGTGCTGTGATAGTTTCTTGCTTTTACCTCTTTTATATAAGTATCAATATTTTAATTCCGCAATAAATCTAAACATTTTTTATACTCTATTCACCCCCCCCACCCCTCTAGAGTAAACTGTATATATCCCTCACTTTCACTTTGTCATAATAAAAACGTGGGATACAAAGGAGTGTGTCGCTCCAGTATCGAAGAGGGTCTTGGCAGGGTGTCCTCTTACCAACAGAATTTATGACAATATAGGGAGTATATATATATAACATATGTTAATACACAAGATGTTGGTATACATATATATCTAGTATAGCATAAGCAGTAGTATCTGATATGTTTTTTATCGTCTAACAGATATACCAGTCACTACGTCGGGGGCCGGTCCATGCTACAGATCTAGTGCATAGGCCTCCATGGGCGTTGCTCGGCCCTATTGGCCTCTCCTGCCAGCTTTGCCTCTGCGGCCTCTCTGGCCCTGTACCCGTGCTAGTTACCCACCCTGCACAGCTCCTAGTCCTTCCCTTCCTGCTGCCTGTGGGCAGAAGGCCCTCATATGCCCTGACTGCTAACACAAGAAGCATTTCCCTGCGAAGGGAACGTCACGTCAGACTACTGGCATGGGCTGTGGTGCTGGAGCTAGTTTGACGTCCTGCTTTAGGGTGCTGGGGGTGCTGGTGGGCGCCTATAAGGCTGTCTGCAGTGTCTCTGCCTATGCTTTCCATCCTGTCGGTGGGGATCAACTCCTCTATCTCGTCCCTGAACTCTAGGGATCCCAACTCATCCTCTGTGATGCTGGGCTACCATCTGTTAATATAAATCTAATGTCGCTGCTTGAGTAGCTATGGTGTGGAAGGTAGACCAAGAGATCATAATCAGAGCCTGCCTCAGGTCATCTCGTAGGCCTCGATAGAAACAAGAAGCTGTATCCCTGTCAGAGGCAGCAAGTTCCCAACAAAATGTGCTAGGTGTATGAAATTTCTCTCGTACTCAGACACCGTCTGGTCACCCCTGTCAGATGTATAAGAACCTCTGCCTACAAAATAGCTTCGGTCTGCGTATTTAATAAAGAACTCCAATAGAGCCTCCTGAGTACTCTCCCTGAAAGATATGGTACCTAAACACCTAGAGGGGGGGGGGTGGAATAGGTGACCTAAATCCTTTTTTAAACTTTTGTTTTGGCAGCACAACAGTATTTTCAGAGAATTCTAACAGCTTAACAGCAATTACATCAGATATAACAGTAAGTTCCACAGCACAGCACAGAAGACACACTAATTTATAGTGGTTCCCAATCTTTGGGTACATCCACTTTCCCCCTTCGCCTATCTAGCAGTGTACTAGATTCGGCCAACTTCTCCACTAACTCAGAACCCAACTAGGTTCCTACCTCAGGCCCAAAGCCTTACACTCAGCCACAAGGCCTACACTCAGCCACCCAGGCCTACACTCAGCCAATTAAGGCCTACACTCAGAGTTCTTCAACTCCTACACTCAGGCAATCAAGCCCTACCCTCAGCCTTTATAATATAGGCTTACAATTCTCTCAGATCCAATGGATCTTACAAGTTAAAATAGAAATACAATTGCTAACTCTACAACTCAGAAAATAAGAGAGGAGTTGAGAGATTCTTGAAGAGTTCTTGGAAGAACTCAGTTAGATCCAAACTGACTTAGCTTCCTTCAAAGCTTCTTGATTAGAACTGAATTAGTCTGAATCTTCTGCAGTTGTCCTTGACCTCTGCTTCTTGAAATCCAGATGACTCTGAATTCTTCTTCTCAGCCTTAGTTCCAAAGACTGAATTCTTGGTTGGAGCTCTCTCTCTCCAACTTCTTAGATCTGCAGATGCACAGCAAGATCTTCTTGTGTTGATACTCTATACCACTTTTTGAAAGATCTGAACTCTCTCTATCAAAAACTTTTTCAACCACTTCTATATCACTTCATCAATCTTGGTTTCTGTAAACTATGGGTGCCTATTTATAGGCTTCCTTCATGGTAACCGGCTGGTCCGGTTCATAACAGACTTCTAATAATTCTCTGACAGTTGATGTAGACCGGCTGGATCGGCAGCTGTCATGTCAACCAGTCACTTCTTGAAATTCCTAACTGTCAGATAGTGTCGAGACTTTCTGTTCTTAAGTGTCGACACTTATAGGCCAAGTGTCGACACATATTGTGTAAGTGTCGACACAAGTCTACAAGGTGTCGACACAATTCCTTGTATGTCTCGACACAGATTCTTCTGCATGTGTCGACACTGAAATTGAGTGTCGACACAAATACTTGTACTTCATTCTTTAACTGTATTCTTCTAAGTATCGACACATGTTCTTTGTGTCGACACATCTTCATGTGTTGAAACTGTCAAGTGTCGACACTGCTTCTTGGGTGTCGACACAAGTCTTCACTTTTGTTTCTTCAGCTGAGTGTCGACACATTCCTTTAGTGTCGACACTTGTACTTAGAATATTTTGTAACTTTTCTGTTCTTTGCTAAGTGTCGACACAGCTCCTTGTGTCGACACTTTCTTCAAGTGTAGAGTCTTTCAACTAAGTGTCGACACATTGTGCTGAGTGTCGACACTTTCTTCAAGTGTTGACTCTCCTGGTTTGTGTGTCGACACATTGTGCTGAGTGTCGACACTTTCTCATGCTGACTCTTCTGCATAGTGTCGACACATTGTGTTGAGTGTCGACACTTGTACTTAGATTCTGCAGATTTTGCTGAGTGTCGACACAACTCTCAAGTGTCGACACTTTCTGGTGTTGACTCAGCTCTTCTAGGTGTCGACACTTCTGCTAAGTGTCGACACAGCTTTTCTGCATTCTTCTACACTGAGTGTCGACACAGCTCCAAGTGTCGACACTTTCTGACTGGTGTCGACTCTTCTTCCCAGTGTCGACACAATGACTCCAAGTGTCGACACTGCTTGTCTGGGTGTCGACACAAGCTTTCTCAAGTGTCGACACTTTCCCTCTGGGTGTCGACACATGGACTTAGAAACTTTTAGCTTCAGTCCAGTGTATACCTAACCTGCACAAGTAACTCAAACAAACATCAAATACATTATGATGTATATCATTGAGTTAGGTGAGGCTTCTTCAAATCAGGTACATTTGACCAATGTACCCAACAATCTCCCATATTTGGAGAAGTCATAACCCTTAGTCAATGATATACATCACTCATAATAAAAATTATAAAATGATGTAAAACAGGTATATGTCAACAAAGTTAAACTTAAACATGTAATAAAGCACACATGTATACTCATTCAGCATTACAGAACAAACAAGATTAGACACATTCACTGAACAATCATGAAATTTATTTAACAAAAATTGTTCAAAACATTGTTGTTAATACATTTTCAATGATTTACACAAAATGTTTGATGTAACAGATTACAACATTCTTCAGTTTAATCTTAGTCTAATTCTGCTCTGGTTCTTTTATACTATGCCTTTTCCAGCTTGCACTTTGGCCTTTACAGCAGCAGCAGCAGCAGGCTCAGCTTCAGCAGTCTTCTTCCCTTTGGAGTCCTTCTTCTTCTGTTCTTCAGCCTTGATTTTTTGCCTCTCAAAGTAATGATAGGGCTTAGGAAAGTACTTGCTAGGCTCCACAACTGTTGGAGGTAGCTTTCCTAACTTAGCCTTCCTTCTATGTTGGACAATGGCTTCCTGCCTACTCTCATGCTTCCTCCATTTTGCCTCTGAGAACCACTTGTTCCTCTCATGGGCATTGTCCTTGGCCGCTTTCCAGGCTGTGAGAAGATGTTCCTAGAAGTAGGGCTCCACTGTTCAAAATCTGGTTTTTGCTCAGCAAGTTCCCTGAACTTCTTCTTTGACAGCCTAGTCTCTTCTTCTTTGTCCAAAGCCTCTTGCATAGCTGCTGTAATAGGTTGAACAACCTTTTCCAGAATAATATTAGGCTTACCAGCAGTTGGACTATACATTGTGCTTACATCAGCATGAACCATTTCAAAATCTGGAGGTGGATAGATCACCTGAGCTACTTCCTGTTGCTCACCTCCAAGATATGCACTTTGAATACCAGATTCAGCTACATTATCATCATCACACAGGGGAGGATAGCCCAGTGTAGCCCTGATGGAATTGGATATCCATTTTGCATGCTCAGAACTTGCCTTGACTAACACCCTCTCCCCCTTTATGACTTCTTGTGCTCTACATGGTCTCTTACATCATCTTTTGGAATCTGATTTGACTGTCCAAATACCTGATTCCTTCCTTAAAGAAAGGTCTAAGCTTTGTAAGCTGTTCAGAAATGACCTTCTGTGAATCTTTGATTGCATCTTGACAGCAGCAATTTCTTCCTGAAATACTTTATCAAATACAGCCTTGGCAGCAGCAGAGGAGGTTGAAGGGTTCATCAGACTTACTCTTCATTCAGTGACTATTGCATTGTGGATGCAGTCAATTATCATTCATTCTGAGTTGATTCTCCACACATAGCCTTGCTTTAGTGCTATATCATCTACTTGTCTTTATCTGTCTCTTGATGTTTAGCCAGAATACTACTGCATTTCCACCCTTGTGGAAACATTCAGTCATTTCCTTCTTATTCAGGTTCATCTCAAACCTGATTGACTTGATATCTTGAGCTAAATCAAACTGTAAAGACTTGTGCCTTCATCAATATATGTCTCTATAGCCCTCTCTTTGCTCATCCAGCTTAACTTGCATTGCTACCATAGAGCTACTGTAATCAGTTGGAGCTTGTTGGACTAAGGAGTGTTGAGCAACAGTTTGTAGAGCTTTCTTATAGCTCTGACTCCTTCTTTGAATACAAAGAATTGTTTCTTCTTAGCTTGCTCAGTTTCATCATCCTCAGACTCTGATGTACTGGCTATATCCACCCTATCCTTAGGGCTTGATGGTTTTCAGTTTGCACATCTTGTGCCTTCTCAGTATCTAGCCTTATAGGCTCTTCCTGACTCCAAGTTCTCCCCCTCAATAGCAGCACTCTTTCTCTTCATCAGCAGCAGTCTTGTCCATGTCAAAATCTTCTTGATCTAAATTCAGAAATAGATCTTCCATTGTGTATTCTGGGGGTGACTGTGCAGGAGATGTACTGTGTCATCAGCTACAACAATGTGTCTTGGAGAACAACATCTGGTTCTTGAGTTGCTTGCTGATTTTGCTGATGGTCATCAAACAAATCAGAATTTATTATAGAAAATTAAAAGTATTAAGGTCAGAAAAGTACCTCTTGGATGAGGATGGTGGCTTGCTCACTCTCCAGTGTAGATGGTTCTGCTACACCTGGAAGCTCCCCCTGGCTTGGATCCCTAGGGATGGGGCTAGTGTGAGGCAGCTCCCCCTGATCTCAGCGCACATCTTGCCAGCAGGGTCTTTTCTTACTATTCCTCCTCTTGCTCATCAGGTGTGTAAACACCACATGTTCTTCACTCAGACTGCTTGAGGACACTTGAGTCACAACAGCTTTTTCTCTTCTTCCTGGGAGGAAATCTTTCTTAGAACTTGTTTCTCAGGGTGGTCAATTCCTTTGACAGCACCCTTTCCCCACCTGAGAATATTCTCATGTCCATCCTTCTCATGTGGTTGATTTTAGTTCCAGCAGCAGTTGCTCATTACCTCTGGAATTGTATCCAGCCAGGTAGAGACTTAATATCCTGCCCAGATTGGGCTTCTTCAGACTTTCCTTTATCTTCTCAAAGACAACCATTGACCAATCTGTTCTAGGTGAAGATGAATTCTGGTCATGAACACTGAACATGGAGGCTGACACCCTGTCATGCCCTCCAGTTTGCTGAGAATGACCTTGCCTACTACTTCTGACAGAATTTTCCTGAATGTTCATGCCTTTTCCTGTTAAAGACAGAACTATTTTCATCTTAGAATCAAGACCACACCAGACCAGAAGCTTCCCTGGTCTTGGATGTAGAACTTTCTTCTTCTTCTTGAGTCTTAGGTAGCTGAAGTACCTTTCTCAGACTTTGGGTGATACCTTGACCTTGGTGCCATGCACTCTTGACTTGATTCTGTAGCCTGAGTCATCCTACAGTTGCTCCAGTAAGAATTCAAGCACTTCTTTCTTCCATATCTTGGTTGGTTCTGAAACCAAGTAACTAATCCTGAATGCTGACTAGGGTATCACCGACCATGATTTGATTTCTTTGATCGCCATCGTCGAATGCGCCGCGCACGAGAGCTCATAGCCTTCGTTAACATTCTCTTCCAGCTTGGGAGCCATTAGGGTTTTGAGAATTAGTCTTGTTAGAGAAGAGAAATGTCGACACAGTAGTTTGGTCTCGAAACTCTGAAAGCGTGTCGACAAACAACACAGAACCCTATTTATACCTTTCTGTTTGAAGACGAACAGGCGGGATGAATTTCTTCAAAGATGTGTCGACACTGTCAATAAGTGTCGACACTGACTTATAATGTCTCGACACACATGTGTCGACACAAGTTTAGTCAACAGATTTTATGTGTCGACACTTGGTTAAGTGTCGACACCCACACTACTCGACATGTAGTCGAGACTTTACTTAGAAAATTCTGAGTAAAACTTAAGTGTCGACACCTTTATTGGATGTGTCGACACCTACTCGACATGTGTCGACACTAACATTCTGAAGTGTCGACACCAACTTCCTAGATGTGTCGACACCATTTTCCTGAAGTGTCGACACTTACTATTCTGTGTCGACATAGACTTGTCTATGTGTCGACACCTTTTTACTTAGCCAATTTTTAGTTCTGTAAACTTAGTCTAAGTTTATCATACCTAGTTCAATTTTGAACCTATTGAACTTAGCTTCTTCTAAGGGCTTAGTAAACATATCAGCTATCTGATTATCAGTTTTAACATATTCAAGTGCAATATCATTTCTTTCTACATGCTCCCTAAGAAAGTGATATTTAATCTCAATATGTTTAGTTCTACTATGTGATACAGGATTGTTAGCTATTGAAATAGCACTAGTAGAATCACAGTAAAGTGGAGTTCTACTTACCTGAACTCCATAGTCTTCTAACTGATGTTGAATCCACAGAAGTTGAGCACAGCAACTTCCTGCAGCTACATATTCTGACTCAGCTGTGGAAATAGCCACACTGGTTTGCTTCTTACTGCTCCATGAAATGAGTCTTCCACCTAGGAATTGACAGGATCCAGTTGTGCTCTTTCTATCTTCTTTGCATCCTGCAAAGTCTGCATCTGAATAGCCTGTTAGATCAAAATCTCCATTCCTAGGGTACCAGAGGCCTAGATAAGGAGTGCCCTTTAGATATCTCAAGATTCTCTTGACTGCAGTCAAGTGAGACTCTTTAGGGCAGGCTTGATACCTGGCACAAACACATGTAGCATACATAATGTCAGGCCTACTTGCAGTCAAGTATAGTAGGGAGCCAACTATCCCTCTATACAAGGTTTCATCTACAGGTTTCCCTGCATCATCCTTGCTTAGAGACATACTTGACCCCATAGGAGTCTTCATGGTACTGGAGGAATCCATACCATATTTCCTTATGAGTTCTAGGGTGAACTTGGACTGACATATGGATAAACCACTTTCAGTCTGTTTAACTTGGAGACCCAAGAAAAACTTCAGTTCTCCCATACTACTCATCTCAAATTGACTTTGCATAAGCTTTGCAAACTTTTTGCAAAGGCTACTTTCAGTAGACCCAAATATAATGTCATCTACATATATTTGGACAAGTATTACTTTGCCTCTAGATTCCCTAAGGAATAGAGTCTTATCTATTTTCCCCCTTGAGAACTTGTTCTCAATGAGGAAACTAGATAGGGTTTCATACCAAGCTCTAGGTGCTTGTTTTAACCCATATAATGCTTTCCTAAGTCTATACACATAATGAGGTAAAGTTGGATCAACAAAACCTGAGGCTGCTCCACATAGACTTCTTCTTTCAAATTACCATTTAGGAATGCTGACTTCACATCCATTTGGTATACTTTGAATCCTTGGTAGGTTGCATAGGCCAAGAACATCCTTATGGCTTCCAGTCTGGCTACTGGAGCAAAGGTTTGATCAAAATCAATACCTTCTTCTTGCCTATATCCTTTTGCAACCAGTCTTGCCTTATTCTTAATGATGACACCTTGTTCATCTAACTTGTTCCTGTAGATCCACTTTGTTCCTATCACATTGTGATCTTTAGGCTTAGGAACCAGATCCCAAACCTTGCACCTTTTGAACTGATTAAGCTCTTCCTGCATTGCTTCAGTCCACTGTGGATCTTGTATAGCTTCTTCAAATTTCTTGGTTCTATTTGAGACAGAAAACTTGAATATACTACAGCATTCTGATTTCTGCTCCTTGTCTGAACACCTTGTCTTGGATCTCCAATAATCAGCTCTACTGGATGATCTCTTAGATGCCTGTTGGCTGGAGGCATCCTTACTTCTGGTTGAACTTCTTCAGCATCTTCATCAAGCTGAGTTCCTTGTACTTCTACAGCTCCTTGTACATGTAGTTCTCCCCCTGGACATAAGCCATCTTCTTCTACTTGCTGTCTTGCAGTAGGTACATCTTCTATGGTTAGCTTGTCCATCTTCTTTGTAAGACCTGTGGGGCTGCACACACTACTAGACAACTCATTGTTAATTAGTTGTGTCTCATCAAAAACTACATGCACAGACTCCTCTACAACTTGTGTAGTCAAGTTGTAGACTCTATAAGCCTTACTATTATTGCTGTACCCAACAAACACTCCCTCTTGGGACTTGGCAGCAAACTTAGTTAAGTAAGACTTCCCATTGTTAAGTATGAAGCATTTACAACCAAAGATCCTAAAATAGGACAGATTTGGTTTCCTGCCTTTCACTACTTCATAGGGGGTCTTGTTTAACCTTTTAGTGATGGTAGCCCTATTTATCACATGGCATGCAGTGTTAACTGCTTCAGCCCAGAAATACTCTGGCAGTGATGAATCACTTAATAGGGTTCTACCAGCCTCTATCAAGGTCCTATTTTTCCTTTCAGCAATGCCATTTTGCTGAGGTGTTCTAGGTGAAGAGAATTCTTGAAATATCCCATAGTCTTCACACAGCTTTGTCATGCTTTCAGACTGAAACTCTGTACCATGGTCACTTCTAATTTTGACCACTGTACAGTTCAATTCATTCTGAATTTGCTTAACAAAACTATAGAAGACACTAGGTGTCTTCAGATTTCTGCTTTAAGAAGAACACCCAGGAAAACCTTGAGTAGTCATCAACAACTACAAAGGTGTAGACCTTCCTACCTAAGCTGTGAACTGGCATTGGACCAAATAGATCCATATGCAAGAGGTATAAACACCTCACAGCATCTTTGTTGTCTAAGCTTCTAAAGGTGGATTTAGTCTGCTTGCCCTTTTGACAAGCTGAGCAAATGCCATCTTTGACACACTTAACTTGAGGACCATTCCTCACTAACTCTTTACTAAAGAGTTTGCCAATAGTCTTGTAATTAAGATGAGCAAGCCTCTTGTGCCATTTGACACATTGAGAGACTGTCTCATCAGCTACAAGACAAACTGGAGAACTATTGTTCTCAACCATAATGTCTAAACAATAGACATTTCTCTTCCTATAACCTGTCAAAATGATCTCTTGATCACTTGACCTCTTGATATGACAACCATTTTTAACAAATGAGATGTCATACCCTACATCACTTAATTGACTTATACTAATGAGGTTGTGTTTCAACCCTTTAACATAAGCCACATTGAGTAATGGTAACAAGTTTGAGGAAATGTTACCAAACCCTTTGATGATTCCTTTTTCATAACCACCAAAGGTCACTTTAGGACCATTTTTGATTGGAATGTAGTCCTTCAGTAGTCCCCTAGTTCCAGTCATGTGTCTGGAACATCCACTATCCAAGTACCATGTTGGGGTATGGCCACTTGGATTCACCTGCAAAACAAATTAATGAACCTTAGAACCCAAAGTAAACTTGGGTCCTTGGTGATTGTTAGTTTGCAATTTGACATAGCTACCTGCTGGCTTTCCACCAGGTAACTTGCTACTCAACTTGGCACTGGCATTGTGCCAACAATCCAAGGCAAAGTGGCCAACCTTGCCACAACACCAGCATTCAAACTTGTTGTACCTTTGCTTAGGTACAACCTTTGCTGTCTTGACTACAGCAGGCTTGTTGAATGTTGGGGCTTTGCCCTTGGACTTGGACTGATCCTGAACAGTCCTAGCTGGTTTAATAAAACCCAATCCAGCCTTTCCTTTATGATGAACAAATTCATCAATCAAGGGTAGCACTGATTTAGGTTTTGAAAACCTAGCAACAGCTCTCTTTCCTTTTGGAGATTGTCTCCAGTCTCTTAATTTGATCATTCTTAAATGTAATAGTACCCATCTGAATCACAGTAATGTGTTTCAGCCTGGCTACTTCATTCAGTTTTTGATCATACTGCTTCTCAAAATCTATTGCAGCTGCCTTGAGATCAGCAATCTCCTTTGCCTGACTTTTGGCAAGGGACTTGCTTTTCTTATAGGCTTGCAACAGTACTTTATATTCATCTAAGAGCTGATGAATATCTCCCTCAGATTCAGAAACACTTCCATCACTTGATGAAGATGAATCTGACTCTGAACTAGAACTGAAATCTGAACTTTGAGTTGGACTTTGTACCTGACTAGGTCCTGGCTGCTCCAGGATTTTGGTACTTTCAGTCAATGCCATCAGTCCTTGGCACTGACACTCTTCTTGTTCATAGATTGATTCCATGATCTGCATAAACTCTTCTTCTTCTTCAGCAAATAGCCCTATGTAGGCTTCAGCATCTGTCTCAGTGTCTGAAGAAGAAATGTCTGAAAGAGTCTTCTCATTCTTTGCAACAAAGGACTTCTCCTTCTTTCCTTTGAAGTGAGTCTTCTTTTTGTCACTGGATTCTTTTCTTTTCTCAGGACAATCTACAATTACATGACCCTGTCTATTGCAGTAGTAACACACTATCTTAGACCCAGTTGCCTTACTAGTTTTGTCTTTTTCTTATCCTTCTTTGAAGGCTTCTTCTCCTGATACTGGACTTCTTTCCCTTTGGAATATGAAGGTCTGGACCTCCACTGTTTCTTCTTAAGGAATTTCTGAAAATGTCTGGTGAATGCAGCAAAATCTTCATCACTTTCACTGCTTGTAGATTTAGTGCTAACAGACTCATCAGATTCTGATTCAACTACCTCTGGAGGAGGAGTTGATGACTTAGTCCTGTTCTTTCTAGGTACTTCTGACTTAAAGGCAACAGTCCTTTCCCTGTGTTCAGTCCTTGTTGACTTTTCCTCCTCTTTTCTTACTGATAATTGCATCTCATAAGATAACAACTTGCCAAACAGTGTGGGAGGAGGAATTTCTCCCAACTTTGCCATTTCTCTGATGGCACAGATCTTGGTGTCCCAGTCTTTGGTTAGGGACCTTAAGAATTTATCATTCAATTCATAGTTAGAGAACTCTCTTCCATAGGACATGAGTTCATTAACAATTCTATAAAACTTCTTGTAGCATTCAGTGATGCTGTCTCCTCTTCCTTGCCTAAAGCTCTCATATTCTTGATTAAGCAAGGACTTCCTATCTTGTCTTACTTCTTCAGAACCTTCCATGTAGACAATGAGGGTATCCCACATTTCTTTTGCTGTTTTACAGTGAATAAGGTTCTGGAAGGTGGCATCATCAATTGCACTAACTATGATGTTCTGTGCCCTTTTGTCCATTGTAGCTAGGACAATCTCATCCTTGGTCATCTCAGAAAAATCCTTTGGAGTTCTCTGTGTAGCATCCAAGACTGAAATCTTCATGGGCACATAAGGCCCTTCTTTGACTGTGATGTAGATCCTAGGGTCAGAGGCCTCCATGAACAGTCTTACCCTTTCTTTCCAGATTCCAAAAATCTCTTTTCTGCATATGGGCAGTTTCATTGAACCCAATTCCTTGTGATTCTCTGAAGAACCCATGTTTCTTGATTTTCTTGAAACTGTGTGCTAACTTATACTGAATCTGCCAAACTGGATCTCCTCAGACAGTTAGTCCTTTTTGAGGAACCTGGCTCTGATACCACTTGAAAGATATGGTACCTAAACACCTAGAGGGGGGGGTGAATAGGTGACCTAATCCTTTTTAACTTTTGTTTGGCAGCACAACAGCTATTTCAGAGAATTCTACAGCTAACAGCAATTACAGCATATAAACAGTAATTCCACAGCACAGCACAGAAGACACACTAATTTATAGTGGTTCCCCAATCTTTGGGTACATCCACTTTCCCCCTTCGCCTATCTAGCAGTGTACTAGATTCGGCCAAACTTCTCCACTAACTCAGAACCCAACTAGGTTCCTACCTCAGGCCCAAAGCCTTACACTCAGCCACAAAGGCCTACACTCAGCCACCCAGGCCTACACTCAGCCAATTAAGGCCTACACTCAGAGTTCTTCAACTCCTACACTCAGGCAATCAAGCCCTACCCTCAGCCTTTATAATATAGGCTTACAATTCTCTCAGATCCAATGGATCTTACAAGTTAAAATAGAAATACAATTGCTAACTCTACAACTCAGAAAATAAGAGAGGAGTTGAGAGATTCTTGAAGAGTTCTTGGAAGAACTCAGTTAGATCCAAACTGACTTAGCTTCCTTCAAAGCTTCTTGATTAGAACTGAATTAGTCTGAATCTTCTGCAGTTGTTCCTTGACCTCTGCTTCTTGAAATCCAGATGACTCTGAATTCTTCTTCTCAGCCTTAGTTCCAAAGACTGAATTCTTGGTTGGAGCTCTCTCTCTCCAACTTCTTAGATCTGCCGATGCACAGCAAGATCTTCTTGTGTTGATACTCAATATACCACTTTTTCAAAGATCTGAACTCTCTCTATCAAAAACTTTTTCAACCACTTCTATATCACTTTATCAATCTTGGTCTGTAAACTATGGGTGCCTATTTATAGGCTTCCTTCATGGTAACCGGCTGGTCCGGTTCATAACAGACTTCTGATATCTCTGACAGTTGATGTAGACCGGCTGGATCGACAGCTGTCATGTCAACCAGTCACTTCTTGAAATTCCCTAACTGTCAGATAGTGTCGAGACTTTCTGTTCTTAAGTGTCGACACTTATAGGCCAAGTGTCGACACATGTTGTGTAAGTGTCGACACAAGTCTACAAGGTGTCGACACAATTCCTTGTATGTCTCGACACAGATTCTTCTGCATGTGTCGACACCGAAATTGAGTGTCGACACAAATACTTGTACTTCATTCTTTAACTGTATTCTTCTAAGTGTCGACACATGTTCTTTGTGTCGACACATCTTCATGTGTTGAAACTGTCAAGTGTCGACACTGCTTCTTGGTGTCGACACAAGTCTTCACTTTTGTTTCTTCAGCTGAGTGTCGACACATTCCTTTAGTGTCGACACTTGTACTTAGAATATTTTGTAACTTTTCTGTTCTTTGCTAAGTGTCGACACAGCTCCTTGTGTCGACACTTTCTTCAAGTGTAGAGTCTTCAACTAAGTGTCGACACATTGTGCTGAGTGTCGACACTTTCTTCAAGTGTTGACTCTCCTGGTTGTGTGTCGACACATTGTGCTGAGTGTCGACACTTTCTCAAATGCTGACTCTTCTGCATAGTGTCGACACATTGTGTTGATTGTCGACACTTGTACTTAGATTCTGCAGACTTTTGCTGAGTGTCGACACAACTCCAAGTGTCGACACTTCTGGTGTTGACTCAACTCTTCTAGGTGTCGACACTTCTGCTAAGTGTCGACACAGCTTTTCTGTATTCTTCTACACTGAGTGTCGACACAGCTCCAAGTGTCGACACTTTCTGACTGGTGTCGACTCTTCTTCCCAGGTGTCGACACAATGACTCCAAGTGTCGACACTGCTTGTCTGGGTGTCGACACAAGCTTTCTCAAGTGTCGACACTTTCCCTCTGGGTGTCGACACATGGACTTAGAAACTTTTAACTTCAGTCTAATGAATACCTAACCTGCACAAGTAACTCAACACACATCAAATACATTATGATGTATATCATTGAGTTAGGTGAAGCTTCTTCAAATCAGGTACATTTGACCAATGTACCCAACACTCCCCATAGGATAGCGCTTAACAACCATCCTCTAAAAGTCGAGTGTGTAATACCCCATCCGTCACATGATATATAACAGAAGGTCCAGATGGAACCCGACGCCATATACCACAGACAGTCGGAAGGGTTACATAAAAATATTCAAACTATGCAATTAAGACTACTCGTCCTACACAGAGCATTCTAGCGGAAGCTTTTAAAAGTTGAAAGAACCCAAAACTTAAATCCAATAATCATGAATGTTCACAATCACACCACTGGAATGAAAACCAAATACACTGAAAGGGTACACGGCCTTATGGCCTTACAGATGTTCACTTAACAAAATAGTGTCTTACATACATCGGCTCGCAGGCCGACCACACATGACAAAATAAAAAAAACTGTTCTTTACGGCCTTCGAGGGCCAGCACAGCAACATGGGCTCCAGCCCGCTATCTAGCACTCGGCTCCGCATCACCTGCAAGCAACATTCCACTGCAAGGTGGCAAACAAAGCAACGGTCAGCCAAAGCCGACCAAATTATAACGACCCCGCCCCTTACTCGGGACGGCGGTGCTCCTTCCCTGCATATCATTAGCCCAGTAAAACAATAAAATGCAATTATACTACGCCACATGTGTAGGCTCGCATGGCCGAACACCCCGTGCACTCAGGGCACATTAACGGTGAATCATGACACTTCAGCGTCTTCACCACCATCCCAAAGATGGCAACCACGTGAGCATTTAGTCTTTCTGACCACTGTCTAAGGCTCCCGACTATGCCAACGGCCAGTCCCCTTTTCGGGTCTCTCGCACCGAACCACATAGCCTAGGTCCAATTCCACTTGCCCGTTGCTCACACCATGTAGTCACTTTACGACGTACGCATGAGCCAAGATTCTCTCAGATCCCAAAACTTTTTCCAAACAATCACATAACCCAGTTATGTTCAAGGCCGGTTCCCTGATCGCCAAGTTAGCAGAACATATTTTCACTCGGTTTTCTGGGTGTGCCTTGGAGTTATTCCCCAAGGATCCCTGTTGCAATCTACTGCGTAGAAACCCAAAAAAAACAAAACACGGAGTCTTCTCCGGCAAAACATATCAAATGCAACATCACCGAACCAGACAATACACGTCCGGGTAGGCTTCACACACAACGCCTATGCCCGTACTTCGATTCCGGACTCTATATGCAACACAAGGGGGGACTATTCACATCAACCCCAAGGAACACAACGCACTCACCGCACACTCGCAGGAGCGGGTTTCCCTATGCAAAAAGGAAGAGAGCTTCACATGCTCAAGTAGAGAATCGTTACCCTTGTAGTTCGCTTTTGCGCCATGGAAAAACTACACGGATAGAAGTCTTCGCAATGGAATTTCTTCCACGGATCTGCTCTCGGTTCTCCAAACGGTGCTCCGATGCTCCGCCGGCGGCCGGAACCCTCCTCCTTCTTCCTCCTCTCTCTAATTCCTTGGAAAGAGAAAGGCTTGGAGAAAATGAAGAGTTAACTCCCCCATTCCCGGTCTTAATAGAGCAGGAAACCACCTGGGCCACTAGATCTCAATTAAAGAAAATGAACGGCTCAGAGCTGTACAAAAATCCCCTGACCTGGGCCGCACACGGCCTCGCATACGGCCGTGTTACAGGCCGTGTGCCTTGATCGAGGCACGATCGTCGAATAAAGAGAATACACACGGGCAAAGACACACCCGTGTCTCAGCTGACACGCCCGTGTCGGGTCCTCGACTCGCCCGTGACCAGGGGGCGTGTCACATATAACCACCACGGCAACAGACACGACCTAACTGAACACGGGTAGGGACACGGGTATGAACACGCACGTGTCACTCGACAATCGTCGATCGTTGAATGCAGAGGGTCACTCGACAATCGTCGAGCGCCGTTCGGCGATCGTCGAACGTAGGGGGACACGCCCTCCCGACACGCCCGTGTCGCCTGGCGTGTTCCTCCCGAACACTTTTCGTCGAACTCAATCAGCTTTCGGGAACATGGGTACAAACACGGTTAGGCACTCGCCCATGTCAAATGACACGCCTGTGTCATTCAGCCGTGTTTCTAGATGTGTCCTTCTCGGGATGAAAACGACCAAAACACCAGCCAGACACGGCCTTGGACACGCCCGTGTCCTAGGCCGTGTACCCCTATACTTGCACCAAAAATCCCTTTTTACGCGACCAACTCAAATACAATTTTCGGGGCGTTACAGAGCAGTTGGCCGCTCTCCACCAGTCCTTAGCATTTCCATCTAACAAGGTCACTACTAGTGAGACTACAGCTACTGTTGGGCACATCATGCCTACTAGCAGCTCCTCCACACGATCTACCCACTCCTCTGCCTGGATGACAGTCTCTGTTCCCCTGAAAGTGGGAGGCCACAGTCCTCGAAAAGTCGTCAGCAAATTAGTGGGTGCCATCATCTCTCGTGGTGGCTGCGCCAACGCTGTACAGAAGGTGGTCAGGATGGCTGTTAATGTCTGCCCCAAGTCAGTCTCGACCAATGGTACAACCGCGGGGGTGACCAGGTTTGGAGGTGGGATGGCAGGAACATATCATCTGGAAGAGAACCCCCCCCCCCCCCCCCGTTATTATACTTTGGTATCTGGAGAAGTAACAAAAAAGAGTGTCAGTACTTTGCAAAAGTAGGCTAAATTTGCAAAAATGACTGACGAAGCAGAAACAATGGTGTACGGGCATACTATCGTACATTCTAGAATCCCTAAGCCTCTACACTAGTGTCCACCAGGCATCCGCTACGAGGTTTGTACCGAACTAAGGAACAAAGCGAGGGACGGAGGGATCTTGATACTACTCCACAAGGATGAATCGTGATGGCTCTGATACATTTGTAGCACCCCCAACCTTTGCCTGGGTTCGGCTGGAGGGTGTACTACTTGCCCAAGACATCCACCCAATGCTCCTTAAGAGTAACAATCCACCTTATCTGAGCACTAGTTGGCCGCCTTGCTCGGCTAGAATCACAACATTCATAACACATCAGAGATTTGCGGAAGCATTAACAGTAAAAACATTATCAAATATATATACCATCATATATATTTACATGATAGCGAGCAAGTTAGACATATAGCTTCTCACTCTTACTCCATAAACCCGCAGGCTATACAAGTTAGACATATAGCTTCTCACTCTTACTTCATATCCTGCTCGCTGGTACTCACGTCTCGAAACTCTAAAGATGCCAGTGGTCCTTATGCTCGAGTAGTCCTAACTATTGGAGAATTCTCTTGCTGCAGGAGGTCATTATGGCGCTCCATCTCCTATGAATGGTTATTAAGATAACTGTTAGTCACAGAGCTGAGAGGAAACAAATCTCTTCCCCAGATCAATATCCTATGGACGAGCACACGCGCATAACAATATAAGATAACTGAAGTATGAGAGGGTTAGCACAACATTTCAGTTTTTTTAAGCTAAGAGCAATAATAAAGGAAGGACAACATAATATAACTGAAGTGGTAGAAACAATAACATCAATTATAATAAGTGCTCCACTAGCACATCAGCACATTAGGTATTCACAACCCGTATCCTATCGCAGACATTCACATCCGCGCACACATCATAGGCATTCACAGCCACACACACATCACAAGTATTCATAGCCGCGCAAAACACCCTATGTCGACATAGTATGGACCGCTTCTGTTCCAGCAGGATAGCGAGCACCGCGGGCCTCACCGATGTGGTCATCGGTGATAGTGGCCCATCCTGCCACTTTTGGGGTGGTCATACTACACAGCCCCAGGCCCCAACGTACAACCCCGTATACTATTGGATGTGAGCGACATACGACGATACAACATTTTGGCCGACCAACGGAGTAAACCCAACAGTCGGTTACCCGTGGTGCCCATTTCCCTATCGCCTCGAGTCGTCGAACTTCCCATACCGGTACGGACGGTCTGCAGAAGTGACTGACCCACCATAATTTACCGCAAGTAATTTACAGGCAATCAAACCGTCAATTTTGCTAGCATACACCGGGTCTGTGGCGGCCTGCCCTACTATGCTTCAATCTTCGGGCAGTAATGCTCAACTTAACTTTCGACAATGAGCATGACAGCACTTTATTTGGGGCTAAACCTGGAGGAATACCTCAACTCCGGTTATCCCCAACTAAGGCTCGACCTTAATAGGCAACTGCTCGTCAGAGCAGGACCCGAGCTTAAAACAGTAAATTGCATAAATGAAAAGCGGTAATTAAAGTTGCTGATAATGAAAGCTGTATAATTTAAGTGCTGGAATGATATACGACCAGTACGAAACTGGAGTAGTACTGAATTGAAAGTACTGAATTGAACTTGACTAGTACGAGACTGGAGTTGAATTGAAAGTACTGAATTGAACTTGACCAGTACGAGACTGGAGTTGAATTGAAAGTACTGAATTGAACTTGACCAGTACCAGGCTGGAGTTGAATTGAACGTACTGAATTGAACTTGACCAGTATGAGACTAGAGTTGAATTGAAAGTACTGAATTGAACTTTACCAGTACGAGACTGGAGTTGAATTGAAAATAATGAATTGAACTTGACCAGTACAGGACTGAAGTTGAGTTGAAAGTACTGAATTGAACTTGACCAGTACGAGACTGGAGTTGAATTGAAAGTACTGAATTGAACTTGACCAGTACGCGACTGAAGTTGAATTGAAAGTAATGAATTGAACTTGACCAGTATGAGACTGGAATAATCATAAAGAAAATGGTTAGTAGTCCGTTCACTCCATTCAGGAGGCTTCAGTTCCATCTCAGTACTCAGGAGGCACATTCAATTCCATCTTCGTTCACAGGAGGTTCATAAGTTCTATTTCAGTATTTTTAAAGGCTTCCTTGGGTTACACCCATTATTAAGATCCAATAGTAATTTGGTTGTGCTTTGTTAATCACGGCTTAATCGTATTAAGGGCTTATTAGGAGTTACACCCTTATTATTCATCAAGAATAATTTGTAACTCACTACCCGTACTCTCACCTTCTAAGCGTGCCTTAAATCACCCAAGAGTTGAGGCGCTCGATGGTTTCACGAAATCTCGGACACCCAGAACTTGGTTACTTGCCTCGGCCACTCTCGTGGATAATATAATTTTGAATTTATTATTCAAATTAGGAAGGATAGTCACGCGCTCCAATTTTAATTTCTGGGGAAAATGAGTAAAATAAATTCTGAGTGTGACCCTAGGCTCTAGAATTTGGGAAAATTTTCATTTCTTATCCTCATGACCCCAAATTTTGATACAACTTCTAAAAGAGCCTAAAATGAGCATATAAACTTTTTCATAATTTTCCCAGAAGTTTTGGACCTTTAATTTGGCCAATCAAACTTTATTTAGACGTTTAAAAATACTAAAATACCTTCAAAATTTCTCAAAAGTTTTTTGGAGGTAGCCCTTATCAAGGGGAACAACTTTCATGTTCAACACTTTTTTGCTAAGAGCCTATATTTTTTATAAAAAATATGCAAAGGTCTGATTAAAAATTGGTCTGGATATAGCAGATCAACACCCGTCTTATGGTCAGGAATGCACCATACCGGGGCAAACGCCATCTCTCCCTATAGCGGATCGGCCGCGGATCCACTGTATGGGGCACAGAAGATGAGGCAGGGGGGGGGGGAATTTAGGTAATCTATGTCGTTCATCTCATCACCGAGATTGGATGGCAGCAATTCATCCCGCTGATGAAGAAGGTGGTGGCCCTCTGCCACTGCCGGCCTGCCGCCGCTGGATGCCGGCCCCGCCCCCGACCGGTTCGTCGGGGCCCAACAAGCTTCTGGGAGATGGTCTGGCGGCCTGCCACCGCCTGGAATTATCATATCGAGAGCAGGGTGGCAGTGGCTCTGCTCCCAGTGCCATTGCGCCACCTTGCCTCTCCAGTAATAATCGCTATTACGCAACCACCCTTGGCCGGCGTGCCGGGGGCATGGCTCCTCTCCGGTGGTGGCCTAGTGACCGGCGACTGGCCGCCGCCGGAGCTAAGATAGAGGAAATTTCTATTTTTCAGGTGCCTTCGGAGCGACGTTTTCCGGCGGCACCCCAACGTTCTTCCACCGGGGAATGTCTTCCCCGGTGGTTTAACTCTTTCCCAGCACTACTGCCGGTGCTTAGAGGCACTTATCTCCTGCAGCCACCACCCAACCCGGAACTTGGCTCGGGTAGTGTCGGCGGCGCTCCGGCCGCTGAGAGGTGCATGCAGCTCGTTAGGGGATAGGGAAGGGGGAGGGGAAGAGTATCAACCTATATTGGGGGAGCTCGGGAGGGGCCAGCTTGGTCATCAATGCAAGATGGCGGTGTGGTGTAGCTCGGGTTGGTATTTTTCCGGTGAACTGAGCACCGACAGAGGGGAGGGCAAGGGTGGGGTGTGCTCTCAGAGCTTGGGGGTTGAGGTATGGGTGGGGGCCCTTAAATAGGCTGGGGGGATGGGGCTATCCTCCTCACCTCCAATGTGGGATTAATCCCTCCCTAAGGAGGGATTAATCTCCACCCTCCAGCTGTCCAAAGATAGTTGGAGGCTATGGGTATTTCCCCCATATGGGGAAATAGGGGAAAAGCCTTGTGGATTGGGCCTTTTTTGAAAGGCGGAAGGGAGAAAGAGAGGGAAAAAGGGGAGGGAGAATTAGGCCTACCTTGGCCCATGGCCCAATTCCATCATGTGGCTGGTTTTGGATAGCCCATGATGTGAAAGGGGTATGGACTTAACCAATTAATGAAAAGGGGGTGAACACCTCTTTGGAAAAATCCAAAAAAATAACTTTTAGGAGGGTTTAACCAAAGTAAACCCTAGGGGTGGTGCCCCGTGCTGGTCAAAGTCAAAGGTGATCCAGGTAGTCGGGGTCGGGTCAAAGTTGGGGTGTCATGTCATAATTCGTGTGCGCATGCTTTTCGGTGCATGATTGTGCTCGGTTTGATCACGAGTTGACCACCTATCATCAAAATTGTCTGGGACGACTTCTGTTGACTTTGTATTGACCACACTAGTCCAATTCCACTAACTGGGGTTGAATCGGAGTCTGTTTTGCGAAAGTCCAAAATCTGTGCGTTGCGGCGTGTTAAAATGGTCAAAATGTCAATATTCGTCGTTATACCTCGAATTGTGACGCAACGAGTTCTGACGTGCTTGAATTGACTATACAAGGCCAGAAGAACTGACAGAACTCAAATCGGAGTTCTCTAGCTTGATATCCCCGTCTAGGTTTACCTCCTACTTTGAACTGACGACTTTTATTGGCCCACTGGAACCGTGAGCCAATAAATATACTTGGTTATTCTTATTTTTTACTTAAGATCGTATAAATATACTTGGTGTATATTATTTATGAGATATGAAAATCTGATATTTTAAAACATCATTAATACGTCTCTGACATCCAATATTTTAAAACTATATCTGATATATCGACGACAATTGATATTTATAACCTTGTGCATAATGATCCAAGATAAATAACTTACCACCCTCAAAACTCATCATCATTATCATTTATCATCATTAAAAAACTATCAGAACAGCTTGCGGTTGGCTTTAGGAATCGCAAGCCAACAGGTCAAGTAGACCAAAACTTCATTCAAAAGCATTGAGACTAAAGATTCCGTGAGGTGTTTATACCTCTTGCATATGGACTTATTTGGCCCAATGCCAGTTCAAAGTCTAGGTAGAAAAGTCCACACCTTTATGGTTGTTGATGACTTTTCTAGATTTAAAGAAAAAGTCTGAAACCCATGATGTATTCAAGACATTTGTCAAGCAAATACATAATGAGCTGGACAGTATTGTGGTTAAAATTAAAAAAGTGTCCATGGGACTGAGTTTCAATTTGAATGCATGACAAAGTTTTGTGAAGAACTTGAGATTCCGCAAGAGTTTTCCTCTCTAAGAACACCCCAACAAAATGGGATTACTGAAAGGAACAATAAGACTCTCATAGAGGTTGGTAGAATATTACTGAATGACACCTCTCTCTCAGAATATTTTTGGGCTGAGGCTGTAAACACAACTTGTCATTGCCTCAACAGGGCTTTTATCACCAAGAGCCACAAAAAGACTTCATATGAGATCTTAAAGGGCAAAAAACCAAACCTTTCATATCTCAGAATCTTTGGGAGCAAGTGCTTTATGCTGAACAATGGGAAATCTGATATAACTAAGTTTACTGCCAAGTACTATGAGGGGATCTTTGTTGGGTACAACAATCATAGTAAGACTTATAGGATCTATAACTTGACAAGTCAAGTTATAGAGGAGTCAGTTAATATAGTATTTGATGAGTCAAATATGATTAACAATAAGCTGTCAAGCTCTTCTTCTAGTTCTGTAGGTACTGAACTAGTGTTGGATAAGCTCACTCTCAAGGAAGCTGCTCCAACAATTCAAGATAAAGTTAAGGGTGTGTGCATTCCAGAGGAAGCACAAGGCATACAGGAAGTGGATGAAGATCTGAATCATGAAGAGCACGATGATGAAACAATACTGCCTCCAGCAGTAAGACATTTGAAGGATCATACATGTCATCAGATTATTGGTGATGCAAGCCAAGGATTAGTGACACGGAGTAAATGTCTCAACACAGCAACGTACTCCAATTTCCTATCACAAGTGGAGCCTAAGAAATTTGAAGGGGATAACAAAGACCAGTTCTGGATTGTAGCTATGCAAGAGGAATTGAACCAGTTTAAAAGGTGTAAGGTCTGGAAGTTAGTTCCCAGACCTCAAGGACATAATATCATTGGAACCAAGTGTATCTTCAGGAATAAACTTGATGAAAATGACATTATAGTAAAGAACAAAGATAGGCTGGTAGCTCAAGGGTACAAACAAGAAGAAGGTATTGACTTTTATCAAACCTTTGCCCTCATAGCAAGACTAGAAGCTATCAGACTATTCCTTGCATATGATGCGTACCAAGGTTTAAAGTCTATCAGATGGATGTGAAGTTAGCCTTCTTAAATGAAGACTTGAAGGAAGAAGTCTATGTTGAACAACCTCCAGGTTTTGTTGTTCCAAACCATTCTAATTATGTTTATAGACTAAGAAAAGCTCTATATGGGCTAAAACAAGCCCCTAGAGCATGGTATGAGAAATTGTCTAACTTCCTTATTGAAAATAAATTCTCAAGGGGGAATATAGACAAGAACCTATTCCTAAGAGAATCTAAGGCAAGATCATCCTAGTCCAAATATATGTTGATGACATTATCTTTGGATCTACTGATGATTACCTTTGTAGAAAGTTTGTCAAATTTATGCAAGGGAAGTTTGAGATGAGCAGTATGAGTGAACTTAAGTTCTTCTTGGGTCTCCAAATAAGATATACTAACAATGGATTATCCATATCCCAGTCTAAGTTTACTAAGGAGTTGATTAAAAAGTTTGATATAATGAATGCTTCCACCATGAAAACTCCTATGGTGTCAAACATGTCTTTAGACAATGATTATGCAGGTAAACCTAGTGATCAAACTTTATACAGAGGGATAATTAGCTCCCTTCTATAACTGACTGCTAGTAGGTCAGACGTTATGTATGTTATATGTGTCTGTACTAGATATCAGACATGCCCTAAAGAATATCATTACACTGCTGCTAAGAGAATTTTGAGATATCTAAAGAGCACACAAGATCTTGGCCTTTGGTACCCTAAGATTGTGGATTTTGAACTAATAGGCTATTTAGATGCAGATTTTGCAGGCTGTAGAGAAGATAGAAAAAGCACATCAGGCTCATGTCAGTTTCTGGGAAAAAGGCTAGTGTCATGGAGCAACAATAAGCAAATAAGTGTTTCTATTTCTACTACTGAATCATAATATATAGCTGCTGGGAGCTGCTGTGCACAGTTGTTATAGATACAACATCAACTTCAGGATTATAACATTCAGTTAAGTAGAAGTTCTTTATTCTGTGATTCTACTAGTGTAGTCTCTATAGCTAGGAATCCTATCTCACATAGCAGAACTAAGCACATAGAGGTTAGATATCACGTTATAAGAGAGCATGTGGAATGTGAGGATAGTAGTCTTGAGTTTGTCCCAATAGACAAGCAAGTGGCTGATATATTCACCAAGCCACTAGATGAAGCAAAGTTCAACATTTTCAAGTTTGAGTTGGGTATGTTGAACTTGGTGTAGCTTCAGTTGCTCTTCATATTGTTTTGTTGTAGGAACAACATCATCTTGCAGGCTGTGAAGACTAGAAATTTGTATCAAGCCTGGAATGTTCAAGGTCTTGGTAGAAGATGCTCTTGTTGAGGGGGAGCAAGTTCAGCACCAGATGGACAGCTTCTCGCTCTGTATGAAGAAGTCAAAAAGGAGGAGAAGGTGTGACTAGTGTTAGGGGTCAAGTGGTGTGACTAGGTTTCAATGCAGTAAAATAGGGGGAGCAAGTGGTGTTCTCAGGGAAAAGGTGAACCTTGCAGCAAAGCAGGCGGAGTAAGTGATGCTCACTATACTAGCAGAGAAAAAATGGGAGCGTGGTAACTCTTAACTCTCTTATGTTAATATATTGTTGTCTATTATTGCTGCATATGTTAGTGTATATCATTGACAAAGGTTTTTGAAGTGGTGTTTTGACTTCTTCAAATAGGGGGAGATTGTTGGGTCTATTGATCCCAATATACCAGATTTGTAAGAAGTCAAACAAATCAATAGTATACACATAGTTATATTTTATGTATGTTTAAGTTCATGTATGCAGGTTAGTCCTTATTACACTGATTAGATAGGTGGTCACAATATAGGCACGTAGAGAGACAAAAATTTTATCTAAGTCCACAGGAGTTTAGTGAAGCAAGCTCACTCAACGCCAGATGCCTTAAAAAAGGAAACTGGAAAGAGAAATTTCACTAAGTCCACAGACGTTGAGTTAAGCAAACTCACTCAATGTCAGAAGTCAAGGACAGATGATGACAAAGACAAAAAAGTGGCTTAGTCCATAGGGTTTGAGTGAAGTCAACTAACTCAACGCTATATAGCCAAAAGCGTTGAGTTATGCAGTGTTTGTCAAAGCCAAAGCAAATCTGTTAAAGAAATTCGACTAAGTCCAAAAGCGTTAAGTGAAGCCAGTTTACTCAACGTCATGCTGATTCAGTTAAAGCCTTGGAAGATAGACAGAAAATTCTGTCTAAGTATAATAGCATTGAGTGTAATCTTACTTGTTATCTGCCTAGTTTACTCTGTGTTGTCTAATCCATATAATTTCTGTTGTGTGGTTGTTCGTACCTGCCTCTTTTGATACTATTAAAGGGGGAGAAGAGATTGGTCATGTGAAGTATTCATTGGTATGATCTCAAGTAGGGGGGGCTTCTTTCTATGCGTGCACATAGATAGGGGGAGCGAGTACAACACATAGATAGGGGGAGCGTATAAAACATGTAGTTAGGGGGAGTGTGTGTGTAATGGAGCTATATTGAGAACCTGCAACCTAAAAATTACATTCTTATAGGTATATTCACTCTACAATCATGTACTGTATTATTTCTCATGAACGAGATTTGATATTATCAAAAGGGGGAGTTTGTTGGAACCGATATTTCACATTCTCTATGTTTGAGAATATCAAATCCTAGGCTGTATTTGATCACATCTTGTGTTGGTAGAGTGTGCAGGTTGACAAGTTCAAGTAAAGAAGAAGAACTCTCCTATGGATGCTAACACCGAGCTGTAATAGTTACTGTCGGGGGCGGTAACCATGAATTAATTGGACAGGGCGCTCGAGAAATTACCGCGCCGCGCTAGTACTAATGCACGCGCTAGCGTGATGAATGTCTAGAGTGGCAAAGAGAAAATCAGAAAGGATTTTGAAAACTTAAAAAATGAACTAATAAATACTGGCAAAGAGAAGATCAAAAAGGCAAAGAGAAGATCGAATGTCTAGAGTGTCCTCACTTGATGACAATGATCGAAGAACTAAAAGCAAGTCTCTCCAAGACAATATTAAGAACAACTAGTCTCATCAATGAAAAGAATGCCTTGGAGAAAAGACTTCAAATGTCTCCTGCCAAGATAGAGGAAGGAAAAAAGCAATTTGCCAAATGGTGTGTGATGCTAATTACTGAGAGCACCGCCTTAAAGGCGAGGATCCATGATCTCAACTGTGCTATCCAGAAGTTCGGAATAGGCCAAAAATCATTGGATATGTTGTTGGGATCACAATGTCATGGATCTGGAAAGTTTGGACTAGGATACGTGTGTCCAACATCACCACCGAGTGGAAATCACTATCATGCTGAGCCTAAAGCTAACTCTAAAAAATTTAAAGGTAAGGTTAAAGTTTCTGGAGGGCTATCCCCATCCTCAAGCAAGAGCTCGAGCAACTCGATAAAGAAAACATCCACTTATTACACTATGTGTTCAAACTGTCACAAGTTTGGACACACATCCGGCTCGTGTTTGAGGAAAGGTGTCAAGAAAACTCTGCAAGTCTGGCTACCAAAGTCTTCTACCTATCATATGGGTGAGACAACTTGGGTAACCAGAACTTTACCCTCATATTCTTTTTAGATCTGTTGGCAGGCTAAGAACATGAAGAGTGTGTGGTACTTGGACTCTGGTTTCTCCAAACACATGACGAGAGATAAAGACAAGTTCCTTAGCCTGTAGAAGAAGAAGGGTGGCTTGGTGACCTTTGGGGACAACAGCAAAGGACAGATACTAGGAATCGGCACCATAGGTAATAAGGCATTATCTATTTCAAATGTATTTTTTGTAGATGGCCATATGCACAATCTTATTTCAATTAGCCAATTGTGTGATAAAGGTCTAAATGTGTTATTTGAATCTTCCACAAACACATGAAAAATTATAGATGCCAAAACTTCTAGTGTTTTACTTGTTGCACATTGAACTCATAATGTGTACACTATTAGTTTTGATGATATATCTGTATCTATTTTGAAATGCCTAGTTACTAAGAATGAGGAAGTAGAACTTTGGCATAGGAGACTAGGACACTTTGGAAGTAAGCTTATCGTAAACTATCCAAAAATAAACTTGTTCGGGGACTTTCCAACTTAAGCGGTAGTTTAAATGTCTTATATGCTCCATGTCAAAAAGGTAAATTTGTTAAAACCTCTTTAAAGAGCAAAACTGAAGTTTCCACGTCTAGACCACTCGAACTCATTCCCATGGATTTGTTTGGACCCCTAAGTACGTGTAGTCTACGTGGAAAACGATATACTTTCATTATCATAGATGATTATTCACGCTATTGCTGGACGATCTTTCTGGCAAATAAATCTGACACCTTTAGCAAATTCTCAAATCTTTGCACACGACTTCAAAATGAGAAGAAGCTAAAAATAAAATGTATTAGATCAGATCATGGAGGAGAGATTGCGAATGAAGATTTCTCAAACATGTGCGACACCTTAGGAATTAAGCACAAATTTTCCGCCCCTCGCACTCCACAACAGAACAGGGTTGTAGAAAGAACCGTACTCTCCAAGAATTAGCACGCACAATGCTCGCCGAGTTCAGCTTACCATGATCTCTTTGCGCTGAAGCGGTTAACATGACAAGCCACATGATGAATCGAGTTATGCTTCGCCTACTTTTAAAGCAAACTCCATACGAGTTGTATTTCAAAAAGAAACCTTTTGTATCGTACTTTAGTATCTTTGGTTGCCCGTGCTACATTCTCAACACTAAGGATCATCTAGGAAAATTTGACAAAAAATCTGATCTAGGTACATTCTTCGGATACTCGAGCAAGAGTCGGGCCTATAAGATCTACAATAAGAGGACCTTAGTGGTTGAAGAATCGTCTCATGTGCATTTCGATGAAAATTCCCCAAATAACGAGCCCAAGCCGAATGAAGAGGAGGTTGATGAGAGTGTACCGATAGAGGGTAAGGTTAAGGAGAGAGTTGTAGCGAGTGAAACTCCAACTCTTGTACAAGGACACATGCCTCCTAGTAACTTAAACTTTTAAAAGCAACATCCACGTGAACTGTCCATAGGAGAGCCATCTCATGGAGTTAGAACTCGGTCTACACTTCATGAATCCTTTTCAAACTTATGTTTCCTATCTGGTATTGAACCCAAGAACATCTCAGAAGCCTTAAAAGATGAATCATGGTTCTTGGCTATGAATGAGGGGATAAACCAATTTGAGCGAAGTAAGGTATGGGTTTTAGTGGAGCGTCCAGATAACCATCAAGTCATATGGAAAAAATGGGTTTTCAAAAATAAACTTGATGGTGAGTCTAGGATAACAAGAAATAAAGGTAGGTTGGTGGCTCAAGGGTATTCTCAGATAGAGGGTGTAGATTTTGAGGAGCCATTTGCCCTGTTTGCTCGTCTTGAGTCCATCCGTATGTTCTTGGAGTTTGCGAGTTATAAGCAAATTAGATTGTACCAAATGGACGTTAAGAGTGCGTTCTTGAACGGATATATTAAGGAAGAGTTATATGTCGAGCAACCACCCAGTTTCATGAATGCTGCCTACCCAAACCATGTATACAAGTTGGTGAAGGCTTTATACAGACTGAAGCAGGCCCCCATGCTTGGTATGATAGGCTTACTACTTTTCTCTTAGATCATGGCTTTAGGATGGGTAGTGCAGACACAACTTTATTTGTAAAAAACGAAAATGTAGATCTAATCATTCTACAAATCTATGTTGATGACATCATATTTGGGGCAATAAATGAGAAATTGTGCAAGGAAATTGTGACCCTAATGCAATCCGAATTTGAAATGAGCCTAGTAGGAGAGCTTACTTATTTCTTAGAATTTCAGATTTCTCAACGCAATGACGAAATATTTATAGGCTAATCGAAATATGTCAAAGATATGCTTGTGCGCTTTGGTTTTGAGAATTTGAAATAAGTCAAAACTCCTATGCGTGCGTCTATCAAATTAGGGAAGGATGAGAGTGGAATTTTTGTTGATCAAACCATGTTTAGAGGTATGATGGGGTCATTACTATATTTTAGTGCCTCTAGGACCGATATCACATTCGCGGTGTGTCTTTGCGCTAGATATCAAGCTGACCCTAAGGCGTCACACTTGAAAGCCGTAAAGCACATTTTAGGCATCTAATTGGCACACAAAACCTTGGACTCTGGTACCCACACACCACTGATTTAACACTTCACGTGTATTCAGACTCGGACTATGTCGGATGTTCACTTGATCGCAAGAGCACAAGTGTAACATGTCACTTCCTAGGGCCTGCATTAGTTTCCTGGTCAAGTAGAAAACAGAACTTTGTTGCACTGTCTATCACTGAAACTGAGTATATTGCCTTATAAAGTTGTTGCGCACAAGCATTGTGGATGTCTCAAACATTAGAAGACTTTGACCTAACTTGTAGGAATGTCACACTTAGGTGCGACAACAAGAGTGTAATAGACTTGACATATAATCCTGTGCACCATTCAAGATCAAAATATATTGACGTGCGTCACCATTTCATTTGAGATCATATAAAGAAGAAGAATGTGAGTTTATGCTTCATTGGCACCGATGACCAACTAGCTGACATATTCACTAAACCACTCCCAGATGCACGTTTCTCATTACTTCGACTCAAGCTTGGTGTTCTGGATCTCTCATCCTAGTCATCGTTGTGTGTGTCTGACTGTTCTATTGTTTGTGGTTATTGTTTCTGTCTATGTTTTTTTCTTCGCATAATTGCACTTTGTCTACTCGAGTCTCCTTGTATTTTTTTAAAATATATATATATAAACAAAAAAACCTGTGAAGTGATCATATCCTTCGGGCGCACATGACGTTAACTTAGACCATAATGAATACGTACAATGTTTGAGTTTTGAAGTGTTAATCTGTGTGAACATTGTCCTTCTGTCATAGTGTGCTGAATCTATAGGTGCTTAGCTACTGAGTGCGACATTACATGTTAGTGTACGTTGACTATGCCTATAGGTATGTGTGAGGATTTAGATAGGAAAATGACGACACACTATTCACACATCCCTATACGGAGCACTCATGTAGGAATGTTTGACTTACATGACATAACTCGTGACATTGTATCTTAACACGCTAGAACTACCTAGACTAATCAATGTCACGATACATATGTAATTCTACAAAGATTATAACGTTGGGCCAAATCTCTAGTGCTAAGATCTTATGTATACAAGTTAAAGTGTATCTATCTAGGTGGATAGATTTCGATTGACTCAGGGCTTCTTTGATCTCATAAAAAAATTGTATAAAAAATTATAGCTCAAAGCAAACTCAGAAGAAAAATATGCAAGCTATCAAAAGTCACATCAAGGACCCCCCAAGCACTGCTAACTCCTCCTGATAAGTATTTATGAGCATTGTGAGGATGAGCACCTTGGCTCAAAGAGTCGTTTCAATCTTATGCATAGACTCTACCTTAAGCAAGAGACATTCCTAGGTCCTTCTAGGCAGATGGGATGACTTGTGCTTCTTATGTCATCAATCGGATGCCACTCAGTCCGATCAACATGAAGTCTCCTTTTGAGATGTTGCTGAAGGAGAAGCCAAGCGTGGAACACCTTCGGGTGTTTGGATCAACTTACTATGTGCATGTCCCGGATGCTTCAAGGATAAAGTTTGATGCAAAGGCAAGGAAGCTTGTCCTTGTAGGATATGATGAGCGGAAGAAGGGATGGAAATGCATGGATCCTGCGACGAAGAATTTTGTTGTATAAAGAGACATGGTCTTTGATGAACTGACGTCGTATGGAGGAGGCTAGGTTGAGCTAACAGAGAGCAAAGTTGATGAAGAGTAGAAGATGGCTGCTGAAGTTCTGGAAGATGAGCTTGCTATTTCACCAGTAGCTCCTGTTGCTTCAAGTTTTAGTGCCGAGGGTTCTGGCTCAGGAAGTAGGGGGAACATTGCTCAAAGCTTGCCCGAAGTTGGAGTTGAGCCTGAAGAAGCAACGGAGGTTGTGAGTAAGGAGCAGACCTTGCGAAGGTCAAAGAGGACTATCAAGCCACCTGCTCGGTACTGTGATGGGAATGCAGTGAGTTTTGTCTCCTGCTTCTTTGCAGGTCCTCTAGATGAGAGAGAGCCTGCAAACTTCAATGAGGCCACTGGAGTCAAGGAGTAGGAAGATGCCATGAAGGAGAAGATTGCTGCTCTCAAGAAGAATGAAACCTGGGACCTTATCCTCAAGGTTGATGGCATTACTCCAGTGACTTGCAAATGAGTGTTTAAGTTGAAGAAGAAGGCTGATGGGAGCATTGATAGATACAAAGCTCACCTGGTTGCTCGAGGATTCTCTCAACAGTTTGGAGAAGACTATGAGGAGACATTTAGTACAGTTACAAAGATGACTTCGGTTCATGTGGTGATCGCCTTGGCTGCATGCAAGGAATGGAGGATGTGACAGCTTGATGTGAAGAACACGTTTCTTTACAGAGAGATTGACAAGGACATCTTCATGGATCAGCCACTTGGATTTGTTTCTGAAGTTCATCCGAACTATGTCTGCAAACTCAGGAAGGCTCTCTATGGGTTGAAGCAAGCTCCAAGAGCTTGGTATAGGAAGATAGCAGAGTATCTTCAATTCTGCGATTATCTTGCTTCCAACTTGGATTCCAGCTTGTTCATCAAGAAGAAAGGGGAGCTTCAAGTCTTGGTCCTGCTGTATGTGAATGATATGATCATCACAGGGAATTCGGAGGAGGAAGTAGCTAGGCTCAGGGTTGAGCTTGTTATATGCTTCGAGATGAAAGACTTGGTAGAGCTTCATCACTTTCTTGGTCTTGAAGTGGAGAGGAAGGAGAGCGGGATACTCATTTTCCAGAAGGGTTATGCGGATCACATTGTGAATCGATTCGGCATAGGTGAAGGAAAGAGTTATTCTATTCCTCTAGATCATGGGCTGAAGCTTCGACGAGATGAAGGAAGGATTCTTCCTGATCCCTTGGTGTTCAGAGCTCTAGTTGGGAGCTTGATCTACCTGACGATTACAAGACCAGACATTGCTTACGCTATTGGCCGAGTAAGTCGGTTTATGGCTGAACCAAGGAAGTCTCATCTGGTAGCGGCGAAGAACATCTTGAAGTGTGTCAAAGCGACTTCTGATATGGGACACCTCTATAGTAGGGACACAGTATTTTCTTTGCTTGGATATATTGATGATGATTATGGTGGTGACTCGGATGATCGAAGATCAATTTCGGGTTATGTGTTCACTTATGGATCAGCTTGCATTTCATGGTGTAGCAAGAAGCAAGACTCAGTGTCTGTGTCTACTACGGAAGCTGAGTATAAGGCTTCGGCCTTGGCTGCCCGGAAATCCATCTGGTTAAGGAGGCTTGTACAGGATGTTTATGAAGAAGTGCAAGGGTCTACTTTGCTCTAGGGTGACAATGAGAGTGCTGTTAAACTGGTAAACAATCCAATGTGTCACGCAAGGACCCAGCATATTGAGATCGAGCACCACTTCATAAGGGAGAAGGTGTTGGAGGGATCTCTTCTGGTCGGGTATGTTCAGAGTGAAGATAATCTTGCTGACATCTTCACGAAGCCGCTGTCGAAGGGGCCATTTCAGCGGTTACAAAGCTTGCTAGGCTTGATCACCACTTCTTACTTCAAAGGGGAGTGTTGAAATTTGTGAAGTGAAAGTGGGTGATGGGCAGGCCGGGCGGTCTGGGCGGCCTGAGCGGTCTGAGTCCGCGGCCTGGGCGGACTGCTGGTTGCGGCCTGGCTAACCATGGCTCCGTGGCGTGGCTACGCTTGAGGAGCGGCCTGTGCGGCCTGGTGTGCGGCCTGAGCGGTTTGTCGTGCGGCCTGGTTGGCCTTTGGCCAAGGAAGGATTCTAGCGAAGCGGCCTGAGCGGACTGCGGTTCGTGGACTGTTGGCAGTTCTCAGCTTGATCTGCAACCTTGCAGGTTAACAAGCTCGTGTAACCTTGCGGACTGGTTGAGTCCGCGGTGTCCGCTGTTGAGGACTGGCCTTGGAGTTCGACTGTGGCCTTTGTCGTGCTCTCTGGTGTTGCAGCGGGCATTAGCTGCTGTGGAGGACTGTGCGGAATGGTGTCTAAGTCCGGTAGTTGGCCTTTGTCTTGGCAGTTGTGCAAGTAGGGCTTGCGAGCTCTGCCTTCTGGTGGTGTGATTGGCGATCTGCCTTTGGGGAGGCAGGCTGGGCCTTGTCCGCCGAGCTCGCGTCTGGCCCTTGGTGGTTTACTGGACTTGGTCACATTCTGTGACAAGTCCAGCGTGTCCGCGGTATCCGTAGAGTCCGTTGTTGACCGGGCGGACTGCCTGTTGGTCGTGGACTCGTGGCGGATGGAGGCCTTTGTTCTCGAGTTGTGCGGACTGCCTCCATATCCACATATAGTGTGCGGGCTGTCGCAGTAGTGGTTGTGGATGTCCATGTGCAGTGGTGTTTGCGGGCTATGCGGGCTGATGCCTTGTCCGCATAGTGTGGGCGGACTGGTGCGAGTTTGCCTGATGGTGAACATCTTGTCTTTGCTCCTGAAGGGTTTTCTTGGAATCCGGCTAAGTCCTTGTGGACTCAGCGGACGGGTCTTTGCTAGTGCGCGAGCTGCAGCGGTGACTCTATTCACTATGGTGGTGACCACACTCCTCACCTCGCCTATAAATAGACATTCCCGACACGTCTACAGTAACTGAGTGAACAGTAAGTGGGGCTTGTTCATTTGTTGCGGTCTGGATTTTCCTGTCCGCGCGGGTTGAGTAAAGTTAACTGTGTGTTGTGTGCAGGTCGCGCGACTAGCTTCAAGGAGCCATGAGTTTGGCTTTGACTTCGGTCAAGTTCTGTGAAGTGTGCGGTCTCTGCAGTCTCATCAGGTCGCTTCTGCGGCTTGTCAGTTCTCTGCTTCAGCGTTTCCAAGTTCCAATAACCTGTCCTCGGTCTCAGGCAGGTAGGCGGTCTGTTCTTCAGTTCATCAGCAGTCAGCGAATTACGGTGTGTCCGCGCGATCTCGCGGTCTCGGCGGACTCCGTGTTCTATTCAGCTTGTAGCAGCAGCAACTCGGGCGGCTTCGGCGACTTTGGGGGACTCGGCGGTCTCGGAGGTCTCATGCTCTGTCCGCCCGGCTTGTTTTGTGCTTTCTGTTTTAGCTTGTGTACTGGCGAAATCATGTCTCGCTATGTATACCTCGTCCTGTAAAGAAGTGTTAATAAAATAAGATCTGCTTGTTCTTCCATTTGCATTCAGTGTTGAGCCTGCTCCTTGGGTTTCCGCATGATCAAAGTGTGAACTGGATAGTTCTGAGAATATTAATTTGGCTTTAAGCTATCTTGCTGATCGATTTGAGAAAATTCAACATCGTCGAATCTGCTGGTTGGTGTCGACCCTAATCTCAGCTCGTAAGTCAGCAAACTGTCGAGCGAACTGCTTGGATAACGCCTCCGCTTATTGCGATAATCGTGCGACATTGTGGCGCTCATACAACTTTGCCACAGGTGCGTCCCAGACATCACATATCCACTGAGCCATGATGCAGGACACTAGCTCTGATACTAGCTGATGTGGGCGATGAAAATGTTAGACACGCACATGGGAATGCCATAGGCTGCAACCTTCTTTGATCTGGGTGGTTTGCCGCCGCATCGCCAGGAACTGTGCAGACATGCCACCAACTAGACATGCAAATCCAACACAGGAGAAGGAAAATATGAGGTGCTCTCTCTAGGGTTGATTAGCTTCAATTTCCAAAAGTCCCCATACAACACATCAAGTTCTCAAACATCAACCCCAGCAAAAGGGGCAAAACAGGAAATAACAAACTACAACAGAAAATGAGATAAAAATTAACGCATTAAAGGCAAGAAGGCCCAAACTGCCCAGGAGCCGGGCACCTCCTCCTCTGATTGTCGTGTTTCCCCACACAATTAATAGTTCATCTTCAAGATTCCTTGCATCATTCCTATTCTCAGCTTATTGAATATAGAGAAGAGCTTTGACATTCCCATTTTGATTTTTTGAGAACTCTTTGACCTGAGATCTTATAGACCTTGTGAGTATCCATCCTGAATGAGATTTTATAGACCTTGTGAAACAAACAAGTACGCATTTGCACATGCCAGAAATCATAAAACTCTCCTTTGAGTAACATGACCCCACTTGGGGAGTAGAGGAAATTTGAAGTTGGATTGCTAGATGACGTCATATGATGAAAATGAGGAGAGAAAGATACTACAATGCCAAACAGAAAGAAGCTGGAACTCCAGATGCTCAGTGCAAACTCTTCAGAATTCAGATGGATGAAAAAATCGCTCTCGGGCGAAAAAAACGTGTTCGGGTGAAAAAACTGCGACCGAGCGAAAAATCGCGCCCGGACGAAAAAATCGCGCCGGTGTGAAAAATTGCTCGCGGGCGAAAAAATTGGGCTCGAACGAATAAATCGCGCCCAGACGAAAAAATCGGCCCGGGCGAAAAAATCAATCGTCCGGGCGAAAAAAATCGTGCACGGACGAAAATATCGCACTCGGACAAAAAAAACGCACCTGGGCGAAAAACTCCGTGCCAGGACAAAAAAATCCCCCCGGGCGAAAAATTTGTGTCCGGGCGAAACATTAGCGCCCGGACAAAAAAATCATGCCCGGACAAAAAAAATCGGCCCTGGCGAAAAAAATGTGCCCGAGCGAAAAAATCGCGTCCGGACAAAAAAATCACCCCGGGCGAAAAAAGTCCGCACGGGAGAAAAAAATCATGCACGGGAGAAAAAATTGCAACCGAACGAAAAAAATGCGCCCGGGAGAAAAAACACACCCGGACGAAAAAATCGGCCGGGGCGAAAAAATGCTCCCGGGTGAAAAAAATCATGCACTGGCGAAAAAATTGCCCACGGGCGAAAAATCTCGCGTCTGAGTGAAAAATGCCAGCTAGGGCGAAATATTCACGCCCGGGCAAAACATTCGCGACAAGGTAAAAAAATTCGCGTTCGGGTGAAAAATTCGCGCCCAGACAAAAAAACACGTCCGAGCAAAAAAATTATGCCAGGAAAAAAATTGCTCCTGTACAAAAAAATCAATTTGGAGAATTTTTAATAAGATAAACGTTTTTGGGATGAGAATGTGGTTCTCAAAAAGTTTGAAAAATATGCCAAATTTGACTTTTCCAAAAGATGAGAAAATAAAATTTTTCGCGGTAATTTTTCCCACCGATAGAGAATCCAAATGATTCATTTAGTGTGGTAGTGCTTTTTAGAAAAAAAGGAGCTAAAAGTCCCTTCCAAACAGGCCCTAATTCCAAACGAGATTGAAAAGCTCATGTTCCACATGAATCTAAGAACTACAATAAATAGTCAGCACTTGGAGCTAGTGTAAGACAGAAAAGAGTACATGTTAACTATTTTTATTGATTATTATTTTTAAAATTCCTATTGAAAAGGAGCCCCTATCACCAATTATTAAATAGAGACATGAAAATTAATGAGTGTGATATATGATGCCACATTCATTCTCTATGGCTAAGAAATTATTTAGGCATGCATAACACGCGGCGTCCAGGATGGCAACTTGGAGCTGAAATGAGTCGAGATGACCCGAGAGTCGAGCAACTCAATGATGGGTTGGAAGGTGACACACCTAGGCGCCTTATACTGGTTTATGGAGGCACCCCTTGAGATAGCATAGTCCATGAGTTCCTCGAAGGTCCCGGGCCGCACGACTCGGATTTCTAGCGGCCCGATTGACCCATCCACCCGACTCTGCCGGTAAACACTGTTGAATGCACCCTCCATTTCATGACAGCACCTCTCCAGGATCTTTGCACCTGGCATTTCCCCTCCGTTTCTCAGCATCAGCTCCCAGTAGATCACATAGTGTCCCGGTATAACTTTGGTGTAAGCTTGGCTGGTGTACTCCACCACCCTTGCCCCACATGGCTCAATCAGCTTGGATGCTCGGTCCACTGCTGCCTGTAAGTCCGCTTCGTCCGTTTTATCCGACTCGATGCTCAACAACACATTCTTTCGCCGCACGAATCTGAAAGGTTGATCTTGTTATAATAATGCATGAGTGATCTAACTCCTAATATATGTAGGAGACATTGCTTGCATTGGAAAATATGGATTGGTAGGTTAACTGGATCAGTGTATTTGAGAATATTGTCGTTGTGACCGTGTTCACGGTGATCGAGGATTAAGGCTCCGTTTGGCATGGTGGTGGTGGTGGTCATAAACGTGATCACCCAACAAACATCATCCGTTGGAACATAAAAGTGGATGACGTTCTTTAAATGGACTTTAACGAATGACAATTTAACCCCAATGTTCATGACCGTGCCAAACAGAGCCTAAAAAGGGTTTGTTTGGCATGGTGTTGGCAGTCTTGAACTCAGTGGTCATGAATCGTAGTTTGTGAACGCCGGATCTCACCTAAAATATTTCAAGCATTTTATGCTCAAACTAGTTGTTTTTTCTTGGTTGCGTTCATAACTTTTTTCTTGTCAAACATACATTCGATAATAATTGCATTTTTGGCCAAGCTCACCGGAGCAAATAGACAGTGCCAAACACAGTCTAAGACTCCGTTTGGCGCGACTTTTTTTGCTCCTGAAAATTTTGACAAAAACAACACCATCATAAAATGAATGTTTAGCAAGACAATGGTTAATTATGAGCACTATCAGGAAAAGAAAAATAGTTTTGAACGCAAAAATTGTTGAAATTTCTTAGGTAAGATCAGGTATTCACGAACAACAATTCATAAACTCTGCAATCACAATTTCAAATGTATCCCGTTTTATTTTAAAAGGTGGATAAAACAAATTGGATCATCACCACTATTTTCAAGAGCAAAATGGTCACATTTTAAATATAATTGAATGAGTATGATCCCCTTAAAATAAGATCTTTCTCTAGATTTATAAAAAAAATTGGATTTTTTGAAAATCTTTTTAAAGAACTATGCTTTTTTTTAATTTGGTGTCCTTTTGTTCCTAAAAATTAAACTAAGGATGCAATTCCTATATAAATTAACATACTGTTCAATAGGCCTGTTGGATCCCTAGTTGATTTTGGGCTAAATTCACTGACTTAGGATGTGACCCATCTTGTATAGCCAGGGTCATTTGGTGTCCTAGAGTCCAGGTTAAGTCCTTAGGCTCAACTCCAGATGAACCAGCTTTCAACAAGACCCTCAGAGACTCCAGACTCACAAGTTTTTCAAGACTAAGTAAAGTGAGTTCGACGTTCGTCGAACTCAGCTCGACGAAAGGAGTTTTGCGCTCGAGGATCGTGAGACAATTCTTAGTGCTGAGCTCGACGATCTATGTTCTCTGTTCGACGAAAACTCAGTTTCTACTTCAAGCCAAAGTCAGGAAGACTTCAAATTTTTCTAAGTCCAGCTTCATGCTTCGGTCGACGAATTATATTCTGAGCTCGACGAACTTGGACCTCACGTTCATAGCTTCTCAGGTCGTCGAAGTCAGCTTCTCAGGTCGATGAATGCTATTCTCTACTCGACGATTTCTGGACTCAGAGAATCTGTGTCGACACTTAGGGTTTGTGTCGACACCGGTCAACTTGTGTCGACACCAGTCAACTTGTGTCGACACCAGGATTTCAGTCGACACCAGCTTATGTCGACACCAGAGGATTTGTGTCAACACCAAGATCAATCTGTCGACACCAACTTATGTCGACACAACATTTCAGCAGATGCAGGATATTTTGTCTAAGTCCAGAACTTTTCTCAGCTCGACGAATTTGATTCTCAGCTCGACGAATGAAGAATGTCTGTTAGATGAATGAAGATTGTCTGGTCGACGAACTCTATCAAGCTCAGCTCGACGAACTCAAGCTCAGCTCGACGAACACAAGTGCAGTTCGACGAATTGTGTTCTGCGTTTGACGAATCCAGATTAGGTTTTCTTCAAGGTTCCCGCCCCGTTTCTTGGCGCTGATTCCTGAACATTTAATGCCAGATCTTCTCGGAATGTTACCGTTAGAACGTGCATTGACTATGGACGATCACATGCCGTTTTTCCATGGGAAAGTTAGGAAAGTCATTGATTGCTGATTCTTTCCAAGGCCGACTGTAATTACTACTCGACATTCAAAAGTTTGAATATTCCTCAGTCAGATATATACAGTACACGGGAAGAGAACAGTATGAAGCAGTGATAGAGTTCAAGAATTACAGTACATAAAATATTCAAAAGCTGCAGAAGAACAAAACATTCTAAAATCTAAAGTTCTTGACTGCTATCAGCCTTGATCAGAGAACTCTCTCAAAAAGAAAAAGAAGAAGAACTAAATTCAATCAAGAGTCTTCTTCTCTCTATTCACAGGATAACTTCAAAGCACAACAATCAATCAATCTGTCAAAGAAGCTCCTGAAGCAGTTCTGGTTCAGGCATTCTAGGTCATTGAAGGCCTATCACACTGAAGCAGTGCTCCAACATTCCTGACCAAATCAAGACCTCAGGGGGAGCAAGAGCTGCTACATCAATCCACAAGTCTTCTCTCTGACTGTTGATAGAGAAGACACTATCACCCTCTCTCTCTAACTCCTGTATAGGGTTTTAAATCCCTTCAAAATTATTCTGGTTGCAAGTCTCCTTCCAAAAGACTTGAGGGTTTGGTTTTTGGGGACCTGATCAAAACCCATTGGTGCCTAGGACACCTGATCAACTCATCCTGCAGTGGATTCCTACCTAGGGTGGTAGAATAGTGGATGTACCCAGATTGGTTGGGGAACCACTATAGCTCCTTGTGTCTTCTGGTTGCTTATTTTCTTTTGTTTTCTGGTTGTGGTCTGTGATTTCTCTGTGTTTAGTTAGTTGTTGTGTTTACATTATGTTATTTGCTTCCCTGTTCACTTAGGTATACATCAACAGTTGTAAAAAGTTTTTATTAATCACCATACTCTATTCACCCCCCTCTAGAGTATATCAGATCTAACCTGTACTTTTAATTGGTATCAGAGCCAGGTTGGTTAAATACCACACCTTAGTGGTTGCACAGGCTAACACCTGAACCCAAAGATCTCCCTAGTTAGATCTGTCTTAAGTTTGTTGTTAGATTTATTTCTTCACAAGAACATGGCCCAAAACAAAGATTATGCTACCACCAGACCTCCAGTGTGCAATCTATCTAAGTTTGCACTTTGGAAGACAAGGATTAGGCTGTACATGAACTTTATTGATGAAGACATTTTCAATTCTGTTTTGACAGTGTGTCCAAGACCTCCAGAAAACACAAGTATAAGTGATGTTTCACCTCCTTCAGGAACAGAAGCAGAAATCAAGAAATGGAAAGTTGCAGATGCTAAGGCTATGAACATTCTAGCCCAGACTATGTCTGATGAAATATTCCAAAAGGCAGCTGAATGCAACTCAGCAAAGGACATCTGGGACAAGCTATCTGAGATAGTCTCAGGATCTGCTGATGAGAGAAAAGATAGAAGATCTCATCTCATAACCCAGTATGAGAACTTCAAGAAAGGAGAAGCTGAGTCAGTAGCAGATATGTATAATAGACTCAGTCTCATAGTCAATGAGCTGAAAACATTGGACAAAGAGATCTCATTGACTGAGCTCAATGATAAAATCCTAATGTGCTTCCCAAGAACTTGGGACTCAAGGATCTAGCCAATCAAGGATGCCAGAAGCCTAAATGAGATCACAACTGAATCTCTCTTGGGCAAGCTCAAGTCCTATGAGCTGCTCATCAAGAATAGAGAAGAAGAGCAGAAGGCTGCCTCACCAGCTATAAGAAAGGAAAAATCAATAGCTTTCAAAGCCATTGAAGATCAGCCTGAAGACAAAGTCACAGGCAATGAAGAGCTGCTAAGCCTACAGGCCAAAAGATTTTACAAAATGGCTAGGAAAGATTTCAGGAAAAAGTCTGCCAGAGGGCATGACAAGCCAAGGTATGACAAATCAAATAACAAAAAGATTATTTGTTTTGGTTGCAGGAAACCAGGCCACATGGTGTCTGACTGTCCAGAAAATCATTATAAGGACAAAAAGGACAGGAAGTAAAGAAGAAAAGACAAAGACTTCAGGAAGAACAACAATGACAAACCCTCCTGCAGCAAGAACAAACACACAAGGAAGGAGTTTGTTGCTGAATCTTGGAGTGAGACAGAAGAAGAATCTGAAGCTTCATCCAGCTCAAGTGATGATGAAGATGATGCTGAAGAAAAAGAATTCTGCATGATGGCTATCAATGCCTCACAACAAAATTCTGATGCAGAAGAGTCAGAATCTGAATCAGAGACTCAATCTGAAGAGGACCAGGTAATAAACTTATTTGATTTTAATTCAGAGGATTTTAAATGTGAATTTAAGGCACTTTGTTTAGATCTATTGAAATCTGAAAAAGAAATTATTTCTCTCAGAAATCAACTATCTAAACAAAGCACCTTAAAATCAGATAACCTCAAACTCTCTAAGGAGTTGGAATGTTGTAGGGAGCAGATAGCCTCACTGAAAAGTGAACTATCAAAGACCAAGAAGTTTGAAGAATCCCTCAATGAGAAAAGTATCAAACTAATGGACATCACAAGCACAGTGAACTCAAGATTCAACAGTACACTGGGCTTGGGTGCTTCATCCAGCCAACCTATAGTATTAACTGCCCCAATCAAGTTTATCTCTGATAAAGGTAAGGGAGTTGTAGAGGTAGCTAGGATGAATTCTGATATACCTAAGAAAACCATAGTTCAACAGAAATCGCCGAACGTAGCTCGACGATCGCCGAATGGAGCTCAATGATCTCAGGCTAAATCGTCGAACTCATGTCGACGAACTCTGAACCCTGAACTCTGGCATGGTCGATATTCGAACGGAGCTCGATGATCTGACCCAAGATCGTCGAACTCAGCTCAGAGATCGTCGAACGGAGCTCAAAGTTTTGAAAACTCTTTCAAAGGCAAATCAAAGTTCAATCCTAAAGGTTCTACATCTCAATGGTTTAACCCCTATACTGAACGGATAATATCTCCTATGAGATATCATCCTGAAGGCTATAAGAGTCAACCGGAGATGTCTTTTATTTCTGAATTCAAAGGTTATCAACCTAGGCCCAAGGTAAACTGGGTCAAAAACAAGTAAATTGCTTTATGTGCAGGTGAAGACCTATCCAACATCAAACCAGCAATGGTATCTGGATAGTGGGTGCTCAAAGCACATGACAGGAAACAAGGACAATTTCACATCCTTCAAAGCCAAGCTTGGACCCAAAGTAATATTTGGTGATTCAAACTTTGGACTAACAAAAGGATATGGTGCAGTCCAGATTGGCACAGTCACATTCAAGAAAGTAGCCTATGTGGAAGGACTGAAGCACAATTTGATCATCATCAGTCAACTGTGTGATGAAGGCTAACAAGTGACTTTCAGTCAATCCTTATGCAAGATCAAATCAGAGGACAACATAACTGTGTTGACAGGTAAAAGGAAAGGTAACATCTATTTAGTAGACTTTCTTTCAACTAAGGTAGATATTTGCTTGTTCAACTCTATTTGTAGATCTAATGAATTATGGCATAAGAGATTAGGACATGTAAACCTTAAAACCATTGCTAGGCTATACAAGGACAACCTTGTTAGAGGACTACCTTCTGGCCCCTACAAGAAGGAAGGACTTTGCAGGGCTTGTCAATTAGGCAAGCAAATCAAAAATAGTTTCAAGTCACTTAATAAGAGTGATTCACATAGGATTTTGTATCTGTTATACATGGATCTCTTTGGACCCATTACAGTACAAAGCATAGGAGGGAAATCTTATACTTTAGTAGTTGTAGATGACTTCTCTAGATTCACATGAGTGTTCTTTCTGAGGAAGAAGTCTGATAACTTTAAATATTTGACAGAGTTTCTCAAATGCATACAGATTGAGTTCAATACTCACATTGCCCTGATCAAAAGTGATCATGAGACAAAGTTTGATTCTCTTCTTATGCAAGAGTTCTGTCAAAATGAAGGGATCAAGCATACTTTCTCAGCTCCTAGAACTACTTAACAAAATGGGGTAGCTGAAAGGAAAAATAGAACCCTTATTGAATCTGCTACCACATTGTTGTCAGATGCTCACCTTCCTCTATCCTTTTGGACAGAGGCAGTGAACACCTCCAACTATGTGTTGAATAAAAGTTTGATACATAAGCTGAAGGGCAAGACTCCCTATGAATTACTCAAAGGGAAGAAACCTAAAGTAGATTACTTTAAAATCTTTGTTTGTATTTGTTACATTCACAATAATGACAAGAAATACATAGCAAAATTTCAAGCTAAAACTGATGAAGGAGTGTTTCTGGGATACTCCATGATCAGTAAAGCATATAGGGTGTATAATAAATCAACTCTTAAAATTGAAGAATCTGTTCATGCATCTTTTGATGAGACTAACATGTCATACAAGGAGAAAGAAATTTCTACCATAAGCTCTCTGCAGGTTCCACCACTGTGTGAGTCTATGGATGGACTGAACCTTACCCAAGAGGTATCAAACCATCCCACTCCACAGGATGCTGAAGATAGTGATGAGGAAAGTCAAGAGGAAGTAGCTGAACTTCCCCCAACAGTTAGTTTCATTCCCCAAGAGGAAGTAAATACTGAAGCTATTGCTCAACCAACTCCACCAACTGATCTTGTCACACTTAGAGATCACCCCAGATCTCAAGTGATTGGACACATCTCAGTAGGTGTACAGACAAAGCATCAACTCAACCAAGACTTGATGCATGTCTGTTTTCTCTCTCAAATTGAACCTCTCACCATACATGAGGCAGAGCAAGATCCCCACTGGATCATTGCAATGCAAGAGAAACTCAATCAGTTTGAGAGATGTAGAGTTTGGGATTTGGTTTCAAGACCGCATAACTACCCAGTTATTGGAACTAAATGGGTCTACAGGAACAAGTTGGATGCTCAAGGCAACATAGTGAGAAACAAAGCTAGGCTTGTTTCTTAAGGCTACAGACAAGAGGAAGGAATAGACTATGACCAAACCTTTGCCTCTGTTGCAAGGTTAGAGGTCATTAGGATATTCCTTGCCTATGCAGCTTACAAGAGATTCAAGGTCTACCAGATGGATGTCAAAAGTGCATTTCTGAATGAAATACTTCAATAAGAGGTTTATGTAGAACAACCTCCAGGTTTTATCTCTCCAACTCAACCCTTTTTTTGTTTTTAAATTGCATAAAGCTCTCCATGTTTTAAAGTAAGCTCCAAGAGCTTGGTATGAGACCCTAGCAAGATTTCTTTTAGAGCATGAATTTACAAGAGGAACCATAGATAAAACACTGTTCACTAGACATCATAAGGACCAAACATTATTAGTACAAATTTATGTGGATGATATTATTTTTGGGTCTACTGATCCCAAATTGTGCAAGAGGTTTGCTGACCTCATGCATTCAAAATTTGAGATGAGTAGCATGGGTGAGCTTTCCTACTTCCTTGGTCTCCAAGTGAAGCAGCTCCCAGATGGTATCTTCCTCTCCCAAGCTAAGTATGCTAAAGAGCTTATCAAAAAGTTTGGGATGGGTGATGCTTCAGGGATGAAAACCCCTATGGCTACAAATGCTGTTGTGGATTCTGATGCAGCAGGGAAACCTGTAGATCAGAAAAATTATAGGGCAATTGTTGGATCCCTATTATACCTAACAGCTAGCAGACCTAACATAATGTTTGTCACATGCCTTTGTGCTAGGTTCCAAGTGAACCCTAAAGAATCTCACCTTATTTTCTTAAAAAAAAAATTGAGATATATAAAGAGTTGCCCTAGTTTAGGACTCTGGTATCCTACAGAGTCAGAGTTTGAGTTAACTGTATACTCAGATGCTGACTATGCTGGATGTAGAGTGGACAGGAAAAGTACCTCTGGAACATGCCAGTTTCTTGGTATGAGACTTGTCTCCTGGTTTTGTAAAAAGCAGACATCTGTCTCTACATCAACTGCAGAAGCAGAATACATGGCTGCTGGTAGTTGTTGTTCACAAATGCTATGGATACAAAATCAACTCTTAGATTATGGTGTCAACTTAAATAATTCAACATTATTTGGTGATAATACTAGTGCTATTGCTATAACACAGAATCCAGTTCCCCATTCTAGAACTAAACATATTGAAATAAGACATCATTTCATTAGAGATAATGTGGACAAAAAGAAAATTAACTTGATCCACATTCCTACTGATCTACAGAGAGCAGATATTTTCACCAAGCTATTGGATGAGAAAACTCATCTGTTCTTTATAAATCAACTGGGAATGATTGATGGAGAAGAGTTAACCTAGTTTCTATCTACATTCGACGAATTTTCCAAAGTTCGTCGAATGGAGTTCGACGAATTAGGGAAAGTTTGAGAGATTCTCGTCGAACGGAGATCGACGAATTCTCTGTGTGAGGAAACAATTTTCGTCGACCAGAGCTCGACGAACTTTGCTTCAAGAAGACATTTCGTCGAACGGAGTTCGACGAACTATTTTCGATACTTCTAGATGAGATCGACGGATTATCTGTCTATAATTTATTTCGTCGAGCTCAGTTCGAAGAATTTTTCTTTTTCGTGGAACGGAGTTTGTCGATTCATATTCTGAAAATCTTATATCAAGGTTTTCTTCGACCTCCGTCCCGCGCTTTCAGTTCCCTTGCTCTTGATCGTCGTTTCTCTCTGTGTTTTTCTTGCAGGACATCAATGGCAATTCCCTCAGGTGCTTTGGTTGCAATGAAGTTTGACACTGGATTCGACATAGACTTTGAGTCATTTCAACATTCTGACCCCATCTTTCTATACATCTTAGAACTACTGGAAGAACTAAGTTTAAAGGATTTCATGACCAGACGCATTAAACTTCATGGAACGGAAATACGAGAATGAGTATATACATCTACAGTTTCTGAAGAAGATGTTTTGACCGGCAATATAGGGAACACTACTGTTTCCCTCTCTCCCGCAGTTCTCACTGAAATATTTGGATTAGTGAATGGAGAAGACAATCTGGAAATGGATTCTGAGGAATTCAATGATATGCTGAAACTAATGGGTTTCTCTGGGAACAACCCTAATAAGTTGTTGAAAAAGTAATTATCCGCCGCCTACCAATTTCTCGCAGATATAACGGGAAAGATTCTGATGGCCAAGCACTCTGCTCATGGCTATATTACCCGTCACCAATTTCTGATAATGTGTGCAGTAGTGAATAAGTGGCAGGTTGATTGGAGTAAGGTGTTCTTTGAATTGATCAAAAAGAAGAACAGCAAGAAGGAAGTCTGCTTTGGCAGAATTTTGGGCATATTTCTTAAAGAGAAGACTGCTGAATGTATGGTCTCCCCGACCATCTTCATAAATGCCAGCAAGCGCCTCCCTTGCGCTCTGTTTGGAAGGTGGGAGAGGACCATCTCCAAGCCCTCAAAGGCTTCCTCCTCCTCCCTCCAAACTTCTGAGAGCACAAGGGCTGTAAAGGCCGCTCCCCACCCTGTTAAAGAGGTTCCTCCATCTCAACCATCTATTCCAGCCCCTCTTCCTCCAAAGAAGCCTCCTCATGTACCTACCCCTCCTTCATCTCCACCACTTGACCTGATAAACATTCCATCTCCACCTCCATCTTCCCCCTTACAAGTTGATCATCAACCCACTCCTCCAGATTCCCCTCAGGACATTCATATTCCTACACCTCCTCAGTCCCCTCTTCCCCCACACTTATCCACCATTCCATCTTATAATATACCATCAGATGCAATCATGCAAGATGCCCCCTCCATCTATTATTTCTCCTCCCATTCAATCCCCTTCCCCTTCCATATTTGATCCATCTATTCTCATTCCTTTGCTCACACTTCTCATCAAATCCTTGATCCAAAAGGCCATTACATCTCTTGCAACCTCCATCAATTCTTTATCTGCCCAGATCTCTCTTCTATTTGTTGTCCCCTCTTCATCTAGGGACCTGACTCCAGTTATTCCTGAACACAGGCAGGGGGAGATGCTTTGTGATGAAGTTGCAGTAGATGCAGATACAGCAGCAGCAGCAGTCACAGAAGTTCCCTCTCCAGTAGATTCAGATTCAGATAAGGATACACCAATTTTGACAGACTTTGATGCTGAGATGTCTGGGTTAATTCAATTTATGAATACTGACATTGATTTTGATGAGTCAGTTGCTCAAATAACTCCTGTTGGGGATTTCTCTTTAAATCCCACAGTGAATTTATCAGTTTTGTTGAGAAGTTTTGACACCATACATATGAATTTCCCTCCAGTAGATTTCTCTAAGCCTTATTTGGCTATGGTACCATATACCTCTCCAGCTAGTCCAGCAGTTGCTAAGCAACTCTGTGACAATTTTGCTCTCTCAGCTTCAGCCTCCATCTCAGCTTCCAACCCAGAGGTCATTCCAGAAGATACTCCAGTGCCAGTTTCAGCACCAGATTTTATTATGGATGACTCTCCAATGCCTACTCTAGATGAGCTTATTCAGGCAGACATTGAAGAAGAGAAAAAGGCAGTAGCTGATTCTTGTACAGATAATTCTTCTTTTGTTGCTGAAACTCTTATTCCTGAACCTTCTGCCCCTCCTCCAGCAAAGGCTGTTATTTCTGATAAAGCTTTAAAAGCTTTGGATGCATTGTATGATACCCCTCAGGATTCAGAATCTGATGATGATGATATTGATTCTGATGAGGATGCAGCTAGTAGGAAAAAGAGATTGTTGGCAATGAAGAGAAAGGCTGCTCCTCCTCCCAAGCCAACTCCCACTGCAGACACTCCCTACTATATTCTGCACAATGTGACTCCATATAAGGGAATGCCAGCATGGATGTGGCTCTCCAAAAACTAGCAGAAAGATAGAAAGAGAAGCAGGAGATACTCCCCTCCTCCAGTGCACAGATACAGGAAGGATCCTCCCCCTCCTCCTCCTCCAGCAGCTGGTGCCAGTGGCTCTAGCTCCCAGAGATCTGCCCGAATGCAAACTTATCAAAGACATTCAGGGAGATCTTCTGGAAGCAGCCAGCAGAGTCCATCCTCCTCAGGCAGTCAACAACATAAGCAACAGCAGCAGCAACAAAGTTCTGAAGCTCAAAAAGTTGAAAGCCCAAAGAAGCCAGACTCCCCTCCAATTCCTTTTGAAGATCCAGAGACTGCAAATACAGCAAGAATGGCTAGATACCAAGAGCTGATTGATCTATCATTGATAAATAAAGCTAAAGCAGAAGGAAAAGATATTTCTGGTCTTTCAACTATGTCATAGTATAGAAAGGAAGAGCTGAAAAGATTTGACAAAGGCAACAAATTATTTAATGTTGATGACTATATGAAACTTCATCAAGAAGCAGTTGTCCCCAGGGCTACATCATTGAAAATTATTGGGGCAGCTGATATGACCATGACAGTGGCTCAAGCTCAAAATCCTAACAGAGAAATCATTTTCAAGAAGCCAGGAGAAAAGAAAGCAGAAGACAAACCTCAGCAGAAGAAGCCAAAGAAGTAATTTTTCTTATTGATTCATTTCTGTTTGTTATTTGTCTTAAACTGTACTATATGTTAAACAAAGCTGTGTATGTATATATATCTGTTGCATGTGTTATAATTCTCTGCCAGATATATCTCTTCTCTTGCTTAGTTTTTCAGTCTTGAGTCTCTGTTAGTGACCTCACCCAAATAGGGGGAGATTGTTGGATCCCTAGTTGATTTGGGCTAGGTTCACTGACTTAGGATGTGACCCATCTTATATAGCCAGGGTCATTTTGTGTCCTAGAGTCTAGGTTAAGTCCTTAGGCTCAACTCCAGATGGAACAGCTTTCAACAAGACCCTCAGAGAATCCAGACTCACAAGTTTTTCAAGACTAAGTAAAGTGAGTTCGACGTTCGTCGAACTCAGCTCGACGAAAGGAGTTTTGTGCTCGACGATCGTGAGACAATTCTTAGTGCTGAGCTCGACGCTCTATGTTCTCTGTTCGACGAAAACTCAGTTTCTACTTCAAGCCAAAGTCAGGAAGACTTAAAATTTTTCTAAGTCCAGCTTCATGCTTCGGTCGACGAATTATATTCTGAGCTCGACGAACTTGGACCTCAAGTTCACAGCTTCTCAGGTCAACGAAGTCAGCTTCTCAAGTCGACGAATGCTATTCTCTACTCGATGATTTCTGGACTCAGAGAATCTGTCTCGACATTTAGGGTTTGTGTCGACACCAGTCAACTTGTGTCGACACCAGGATTTCAGTCGACACCAGCTTATGTCGACACCAGAGGATTTGTGTCGACACCAAGATCAATCTGTCGACACCAACTTATGTCGACACAGCATTTCAGCAGATGCAGGATATTTTGTCTAAGTCCAGAACTTTTCTCAGCTCGACAAATTTTGGTCTCATCTCGACGAATGAAGAATGTCTGTTAGATGAATGAATATTGTCTGGTCGACGAACTCTATCAAGCTCAGCTCGACGAACTCAAGCTCAGCTCGACGAACACAAGTGCAGTTCGACGAATTGTGTTCAGCATTCGACGAATCCAGATTAGGTTTTCTTCAAGGTTCCCATCCCGTTTCTTGGCGCTGATTCCTGAACATTTAATGTCAGATCTTCTCGGAATGTTACCGTTAGAACGTGCATTGACCATGGACGATCACATGCCGTTTTTCCATGGGACAGTTAGGAAAGTCATTGATTGCTGATTCATTCCAAGGCCGACTGTAATTACTGCTCGACATTCAAAAGTTTGAATATTCCTCAATCAGATATACACAGTACACGGGAGGAGAACAGTATGAAGCAGTGATAGAGTTCAAGAATTACAGTACAGAAAATATTCAAAAGCTGCAGAAGAACAAAACATTCTAAAATCTAAAGTTCTTGACTGCAATCAGCCTTGACCAGAGAACTCTCTCAAGAAGAAGAAGAAGAAGAACAACTAAATTCAATCAAGAGTCTTCTTCTCTCTATTCACAGGATAACTTCAAAGGACAACAATCAATCAATCTGTCAAAGAATCTCCTGAAGCAGTTCTGGTCCAGGCATTCTAGCTCATTGAAGGGCTATCTGTAACATCACATGTTACTTCTGGACCCCTCAACTTAGATTGGGTTAGGCTTGGGGTGAATATAAGGGGATCAACTAGGTTTGACCCTAGATAGTGGGTGGTAGCCATGTGAGACCCACTATAGGACCATAGTCAAACTAGGTCAAACTAGCCTAAGTGGGGACCCTAGCCACACCATGACCCCACCACATTGCCCTAACGCTAAAAATAATCTAAGTGGACCCTAGGGCATGTCACTAGGTCAACACTTTGACCCCAATTGACCAAAGTCAACCTTGGGTTTAATTTGGTCAAACCCACACTCATAAGCCCAATTAGCCTAAGTAGGGCACCCCCCTTGACCCAACCCAAGTTGGGTGGTGCCACTAGACCCATTTCCATCAAATGGGGTCAGCCCACCCACCATGTTGACTAAGTCAACTCCCCAAGTCAACAAGTCAACAAATTGACCTAAAGGAGTGAAATGAAGACCAAGCCGTCTTCCATTGGACCAAGCCCACCAAAATTGGCTCATGGCCAGCCCAAGTGAACAAGACCAGTCCTACCCCTCCAAATCAGGAGAGAGAATACATGCAAGGGGGTAAAATTGGGATTTTGAGGGAAGGAGGAGAGAGAAATGGAAAGGAAGGGAATGGTGGCCACATGGCCACCCCATCAGCTGGTTTTATCTGTCCAAAACCAGATGGCCGACCTCCTCTCTCCATTTCCAGCAGAAAACAGGGGCTGTGTGCCACTTGGCAGCTGGGGCGGAGCAACCAAAGCTCAAACCGAGCTCACTTAAGTGGTATCTCCATGTACAGCCAAATTCAGTCCAAACAGACCTCACCAGCAGCTTCAGGAGGTAGAAGGGAGTGGAATTCGAGTGCTGGATCATGGAGAACAGTGGAGAATCAAGGAATCGGGGTGGAGTTCGCCGGCGCACCACCACCATGTCAAACCGCCGCCTGACCCGCAGCCAAGCCCCAATTCAGGTTCGTTTCACCTCACCTCTACCCGTACTAGCATCTTAGATCGATTAGGAGAGATATCAGGCTCAACTGAGCCCGATGCCATGGGAGAAAATGAGAGTTTTCCAAGTTTTAGAAACCGCTCGGGTTCGCCGTCGCCGCCGTCTTCCGCCGCCCCATCGCCGGGAAATGATAGCCACCACCACCGTGAAGGTGATGACACCGTTGGCCGGAGGTGGCGCCGCCTCAGCTGGACGGAAACCGCCAGCAAAACCGCTCCAGGTGGGCTAAATCTCAGCCATTAACCCACTGGAGAAGATGAACAGATCCCGTCGGTTTGCTCTTTAAGATTCGTGCAAAATCATTAATATGATTTAATTTTAATATGATGAATAGTAAAATTCCTGTCACATAATTACAGTCACTTTGCATGTTGTTTTTAGGCCTCTTAGATGCATTTATAGAAATTAGTCCCTCAATGAAAAATGTACCTGACTGTCGTAACTTTAATTTGCCACCTTAAAGTTGTGATTTGGTGTAGTGTATAGTCCTGTAGGACATTTCTCCTAGGACTGGTCCTAGAGTAGGGCAGAAATTCAATTGGATGCCCAGGTCAAACCAATAATCACCATGGCCCCAAAGTTTGGGTACATGCATGATTAGGGCATACGTAGTCCTTGCCAAAATATAGGAATTTTTGTAACAACTTTTCCTATAGTTTGTGTCAAAATATCAAAATATAAATAAGTGAAATATATGGAGCTATATACCTCCCCATGGCCCCAAATCTTGGTGGTAGGTCAATGGGGACATCCTTGGTGCAAGATAAAAATTTCAGCACCTTTGGTTCATTGCATGTTGGAGAATCCACTTGCATGTGTTAGTTCATATTTTGTCTTGGTGTGCAAATAACAAAAAATCAATTATGGTGTATTCAGCCCAATGGTGGCATGAACAGATCTTGGAATTGTTTACAGTGGTTCATTAGGGTAAATTTCATCCCTCAAATTAATCATGGGATTTTTGGAATCAAAAATCCCATTTATTGGAATTTATTTTAAATATAGCAATTTTGGAAATAAAATTGGAAAATAGGTTTTCTTCAAGCACAAATCCTAAACCTTCGCCAAGGTATATATAAGGTTATATTTGACTTAGGAAAAATATGATCCCTCTGTTTTGAAGAGCTTTTGGAGTAGATATCTCAAATTGCCTATTTTACACTTATTTTATTTAATTCTTGAAATGATGGATATGCACCTCAGAAAAATTTGGAATTTATTCTAGTGCTATCAAATTATATTATTAGTCTTGCATAAATTTCTCAGAATTAATGGATGTATTGTTAGTTGTTAAATTAATACAATGGCATGTTTGGTAAATATGTTATAATGGGATTTTATGGGCCATTACACAATAAATATTGATGATACTCTGCAAATAGTCATACATTAGTATTTTATATGTTCTGTAATATTCCTGGAATTTTGGAATACATATTACCTATACTTCATTTGGAAAATGGAATTTATGAGAATTTGGTATTAAATAAGAAATTGGAATAAATAATTAAAGGAAAATTATGAAACTCTGTAGACAGAAATATTTTGTCATTATACAACTCAGGAAAAATTACCTAGGTTAGTGGATGTCCAATCACACTACTTCATGTGTAAAGTGACCTAGTAATTAATTTAAAAGATTTAAGTAAAGGACTATTTGGCCAAGAAAAATTATGAGAATTCATAGGGTAGTTATTTTAGCCCATACCACCATAGGATAAATATTTAGGGGCAAGATTCCTTAAGGATTGGAAGATTCCATTTTTAGGGTAATAATAGGACATGGTCTGCATATAACATAAATAGGTCTTGCTTTAGGGTTACCAGAGGATTGATTATCGGAAGAAATAAGAGAGTGCAAAATGAATGATCCCTGGTGGGTAGCATTGTCTTAGTGATGGGTTAAAAGTGCAAGTCTTAGGGTAACAACTAGAGTGGGGGTCGACGGAAGACCGTCGGTTTCCCGGTAACACCTTAAGTCATTAGGGTTGTACTAGAGCAATAAAGAGAGCTGGGGTGAGACATGGGTAGCCATCAACTGAAATAAATATCCTTGCGAAAGGGAACGCTGGGCGTAATCCCAACACAGTTCCTAGTGCCCCTTTAGAGCCCTTCACAGGGAATACCGGGGGCAGTCCTGAGATTAACCTTAAATCTCTAAGTATAATAACCCGTAGACAAGAGTAGTCTAATAGGTTATGACATTGTTGTACCTTCTCGCCCGTGTAGGGTTGGAGAGATTCATGATATATGCTCGCCTGTTTAGGGTTTGAGGGAGTTGGTATAAAGGCACTAATGTGCGTTCTCACCCGGGTTTGGGTTTGAGGGTTTTCAGGACGGATTTGGTCCTGCGAGCGGAAGGCTCGGAATGAAATACTTGCATGTGCATAAATATAGTGGCGGGGCATGCGGTACTGGCCGTTCGTCACACCGATGGCAGTACGGTGCACCAGGCGGTTGTGAGAGTTAGAGGGGCCAGTGGGTTGTTTTACACTGCGGTCTGGAGGACGATCCCCGATAATGCACATCCGACCCAACAAGACTGACGGGTTGTCAGCAAAGTACGTACGCGAGACTCTAGAGTGCACCTTAGACGTGTACAGAGGCGTATGAGAGGGGTCTAAAGCTTGGTAGTGTGCATACCGGTCTAGAAGCGGAGATGCCCGCTCTGCTGCTGCCGTAGCCACATCGGTGGTACCCGCGAGTGATGCTAGCTCTCAAAAAGTGGGAACTAAAGGTCTGTGATCACAGAGTTGTTGTGTGTGAGTTGCACTTGCCTGTGCATAAAATTGCATCATATCATTCAGTCATATTAGGTCATACGCTTCATAGATCCTTATCATATAAATTAGTATGGGCTCTTTTATATGATAAGTTAAATTTCCTGGAAATCCTGACTTATATATTTGTATGGGCATTTATATAAGTTAGGGTACGTTTATGATGATAGTATAGTGGTAGTTTAGTTTATTTACTTGCTCATACTACTGTTCTTTACTTTCCTTTACTGCACTGCGCTTACTTACTACTTGTACCATACTTAGAACTGCTAGAGTAGATCAACATTACTTATTACAACTGCTAGTTAGATTCTGTCACCTGCTTCCACTTTGCTACCCCTTGTTGTCCTCCGCTTCGTCCTCCCGCTCGGTGCCTAGGAGCTGCGGGGCGAGGTGCGGAGGAAACGACTTAGTCTTTTTGACTAATGGTCGGTGACCAACTATTTTTAGGAGCCCGTGGAGATGGAGCACCAGCACGTCGAGGAGGCAGGACGTGAGGAGCAGATACCGCTTCAGCAGGCTACTACCACTACTGTGCGTCCTCAAGTGGGACGAGATTTGATGTACTAGGATAGCTTCCGCATTTATTTATTTTGATGTACTGGGCATAAGCCCTTTTTACTCTTTCTTTGTACTCTTCTGTAGACTATATTGATGTACTTTTCATTCCATTTATGATTGTACTATGTGGCTTGTGGACTGATGGATTCATATACTGTTTTGCTTCTTTCTTCTCATATTGGCCTACAGGTTAAATGATCGTACTAGCCGGCAGGATCAGCGTGTTGCGGTGTCGGCTAACCCGTGCGTTAGTGCCACCATAATACGGTGGTTCTGGGCATAAGACCCGGTAGCCCTCCTTGGTAAGGGGGAGGGGGTCTTACAAACTGGTATCACTTGAACAACGATCATATGAGAAAGAATTCCACAACATGGAACCACCTCCGCCCGAGCATTAGTTTGCGGACAAACTATGCAGTGGAAGCAGTGGTGTGCCCATGTACAAAAGTCACATAAATGGTCCACAAAGTACAATGAGTTAGGCCAGTTCTGTTTTAACCTTACCTTTATGCAACCTCCACAGGGCGCCGCGCCGCAAAATGTGGCTCCTCCCCCTCCAGCTGCCACTCCATTCCTACATACGGAGATGGGGTAGACCTTGACGGCGATTCTAGATGCCTTCAGATCCCAGCAAGTCCCGGCTCCACAGCCAAATCCGGGGTCGAGCTGGCTGAGTGCATTCAAGAGCCTGTCCCCACCGACGTACCGTGGGACAGAGGATGCGGTAAAGACGGAAGAATGGCTGGAGGCCATACACGAGATCTTAGCAGGCATCAGCTGCCCAGTCGGCGAGAAAGTACCTCTAGCCACCTCTACGCTGGAGGCTCATGCGAAGAGATGGTGGAAATCAGTCCGAGAGTCTACTTATGCGGACTTTGAGCTGTCAGAGATATCATGGGAGGAGTTTGGCGATGTATTTCTGGAGCACTCCGTCTCTGCTACGGACAGAGATGCCTTGGAGGAGAGGTTTTTGAACCTCAGGCAGGGGACTAGATCGGTGATAGAGTATCAGAGAGAGTTCTCTCATTTGGCCAGGTTCGCAGGGATTCAGGATACCGATGATAGGAGGTATGCCAAGAGGTTCTACCGGGGCCTCAGGGATGATTTGAGGCTGGCCTTGCTGTTCATTTCTTATGGCACATCTAGGCAGATCATCGAGATGGCAAAGAAGCTGGAGGCTGACCAGATGATGGTGCGAGCCGGAGGGAAGAGACCATTTGATGGGTCGACATCAGGAGAGAGCAGCAGGGGCTCTCAGAGAGGTTGGACTATCGGATACAGGAAGGGTGGGGGACATCGTCGTCCCAACTTCAGGCAGGAGTAGGGGCCTCCTCCAGCATTGGCTCCCCCACCTCTACAAATGCATGATCCGAGGAGACAGGATGACCGAGGCCACCGACAGGTGGTTTGTTACGGATGCCTCCAGCCCGGGCACATTAGGTCGGAGTGCCCGCATCGATTCCATCCCCCTCCTCCTCCTCCACCTCCAGTGGCCCCAGTACAGCAGGGCCGAGGTCGAGACCGAGGACGAGGCCGAGGCCGGGGATATCACGGCAGGAGACGCGAGCAGGAGCAGATATACGCCTTGGACCTCACAGAGCAGAGGAACCCCGAGGAGGTTATCACAGGTACTTAAAGTTAATTATCGAATTTCTTGACTTTTCAATTATATATAGTACCTGGAACTATAGGATAACAATTAACTTTAACGTAAACAAACCTCAGGCATAGTTATGATCAGCGGCAAGCCCGCTCATACTCTCTTCGACACGGGTGCTTCACACTCGTTCGTATCCGAGGCCTTCATCGACGGACTCGAAGGCGTGGAGAGGTTTCCTGGACTGGAGATGAGGGTGCGTCTACCCGATGGGTCAGAGCTGCGGACCACTGCACATTGTGATATGGAGGCCGAGATTGGCGGCAAGGCATTTGAGGCACCGGCAACTATTCTGAAGCTACAGGACTTCGACTTGATTTTGGGCATGGCCTGGTTGCATCGGAACCATGCTCAGATAGATTGTCCGTCCAGGAGGATCACGCTAAGGCATGGCGACTCTCATGTTATCATCGAAGGTATTCAGCCTATCTGCCACCTATTATTATCTTCAGTACAGGCTGTGAAGGCCCACGAGTAGGGTGAAGAAGTTTATCTTATCTGCTTCGAGATGGTGGGAGCAGAGACGACTATCTCAGATATTCCGGTGGTCCGGGATTTCTCCGACGTATTCCCGGAGAAATTGCCCGGGCTACCACCTGCTAGAGACTTAGATTTCAGGATTCAGCTAGTGCCGGGAGCGAGGCCGGTGTCCCGGGCACCCTACAGGATGGCTCCGTGGGAGTTAGCAGAGTTCAGGACTCAACTACAGGAGCTAGTCGAGTCAGGATTTGTGCGGCCGAGTTCATCGCCATGGGGAGCGCCAGTTCTCTTTGTGAAGAAGAAGGATGGATCACTGCGACTATACATAGATTACCGGGAGCTGAACCGGTTAACGGTCCGCAATACCTATCCTATGCCTCGGATAGATGAGTTATTTGACCAGCTACAGGGAGCCTTCTGGTTCTCCAAGCTAGATTTGTGATCCGGCTACTACCAGCTCCGTATCAGGGAAGAGGACATACCGAAGACGGCATTCAGTTCACGCTATGGATTATACGAGTTCATAGTGATGCCTTTTGGGCTCATGAATGCCCCTGCCGCATTCATGAGTCTAATGAACCGTGTATTCGAGCCTTTCTTAGACCACTTCGTGATTGTATTCATCGACGACATCCTTATATATTCTCGGACTCAGGAGGAGCATACGGAGCACCTGGCACAGGTCTTGCAGAGGCTAAGGGAGACCCAGATGTACGCAAAATTTTCAAAGTGCCAGTTCTGGCTGTAGGAGGTGGCTTTCCTAGAGCACACGATCAGTGGGGCTGGATTAGCAGTGGACCCAGCCAAGATAGAGACAGTGAGGGATTGGCCACGACCGAAGACCGCATCTGACATCCGCAGTTTCTTGGGACTAGCAAGGTATTATCGCAAGTTCGTGGAGGGGTTCTCGAGGATAGCACTCCCCCTCACGTCCTTGACGAAGAAGGACGCAGATTTTGTTTGGTCGGAGCAGTGCGAGACGGCTTTTCAGGAGCTGAAGGACCGACTCATCTCATCCCCCATTCTTGTGCTTCTATCCGGGAGCGAAGGATTCCAGATCTACACGGACGCCTCTTATTAGGGGATGGGTGCAGTCCTGATGCAGCATGGACATGTTATTGCTTATGCTTCAAGACAGTTGAAGAAGCATGAGCATAACTATCCAGTACATGACCTGGAGCTCGGGGATGTGGTTTTTGCCCTAAAGATATGGAGGCATTACTTAAACGGGATTCATTGTGACATCTTTTCAGATCACAAGAATCTTAAGTATATTGATACACATAAGGACTTAAACCTGAGACAGAGGAGATGGCTGGAGTTCCTCTGTAATTATGATTACAAGATCCACTACCATCCGGGAAAAGCAAACACGGTAGCAGATGCTTTGAGCAGGATGACCGACACTTCTAGACCGGAGCCCCGGTAGATGTCTATAGAGCTGCTACAGATGATGGAGGATATGCACATTACCATGGTATCCGAGACCGAGTCAGTAGTGTATCGAGAGTATTTGAGCTCAGTGATCAGCGGCGATGATATATAGGAGCGCATCCGAGCACATCAGAGGCTGGATGCTGCGTTACAGCCGATATTCAGTGCCTTGGAGAGGGGCAAGGTCTAGGACTACACGCTACAGGGTGATCTTCTTCGGTTCCGTGGGCGCATCTACATACCAGCAGGGGGCAGTATCCGGGATGACATACTCAGAGAGGCACATTGCTCGAGATATTCAGTGCACCCCGGCATCACCAAGATGTGGGCAGATTTGCGGAGGTCTATGTATTGGCCCGGGATGAAGAGGGAGATCACGGATTTTGTGACCCATTGCGAGACCTGCCAGCATGTGAAGGCAGAATGCAAGAGCCCGGGGGGTTTACTACAGCCACTGCCAGTTCCAGAATGGAAGTTCGAGGACATTGCTATGGACTTTGTACACGGATTGCCTCGCTCCCACTCTGGGCATGATTCTATATGGGTCATAGTGGATAGACTGACCAAGGTAGCAAGATTTATTCCAGTTCGGAAGGATGCCCCAGTTGCAGTTCTGGTGAGATTATTTGTGGAGCAGTTCGTCAGATATCATGGCATTCCTAGGACGATTGTTTCGGACCGTGATGGTCGGTTCACTTCGAGCGAGTGGAGGGCTGTGCATGCTTACTTGGGATCTCGGCTTACATTTAGTACCGCCTTCCATCCGCAGACCGACGGACAGACCGAGCGGACCATCCGGACCATGGAGGACTTACTCAGACTATGCATTTTGGATACGGGGAAGCCCTGGGAGAGGCTGCTGCCACTGATTGAGTTCTCGTATAATAACAACCACCAGGCTAGCATCAGGATGGCTCCATATTAGGCACTTTATGGGAGGAGATGCCGGACACCGCTATCATGGGTTCAGGACGTGGATATCAGGGCTCTTGGACCTGATTATATAGAGGATACTGAGGCTCAGATTTGATTGATCAAAGATCGGCTACTAGAGGCCCAGAGCAGGCAGGCAAAGTATTATGATGCTCGGCACCGGAAGGTGGAGTTCCAGGTTGGAGACAGAGTATTCTTGAAGATACGTCCAGTATATGGTGTCTCTCGGGTGCGGAGGCACAAGAAGCTCAGTCCACGATACATGGGGCCATACCTGATCCTGGAGCGGATCGGCCCCTTGGCTTACCGACTGCAGCTGCCACCGGAGTTGGGTGCATTACATGACGTCTTCCATGTCTCTTCCTTGCGAAGAGCTCTCCTTCGGCCGGAGGAGCACATTACTACTACATCCGGACCGGTAGAGCCTGACAGATTAGTTAGATTGGAGCCGATCCGGATTAACGATATAGCCATCCGAGTGTTATGGAAGAAGAAGGTCCCCCTTGTGAAGGTGCTATGGTCCAACCATGGACGGGAGGAGCACACCTGGGAGCCAAGGGATCTGATGCTGGAGCAACACCCGGAGCTATTCGCATCAGGTACTTTCAAGTTATGTTTTAAAGTTTCTTAACAATTCTTGCAAGTAGAACCCCGTAGACCCGAACTTAAATTTCGGGGACAAAATTATTTTCTTGTTTATTGGAATTTGTAACATCCCATGTTACTTCTGGACCCCTCAACTTAGATTGGATTAGGCTTGGGGTGAATGTAAGGGGATCAACTAGGTTTGACCCTAGATAGTGGGTGGTAGCCATGTGAGGCCCACTATAGGACCATAGTCAAACTAGGTCAAACTAGCCTAAGTGGGGACCCTAGCCACACCATGACCCCACCACATTGCCCTAACCCTAAAAATAATCTAAGTGGACTCTAGGGCATGTCACTAGGTCAACACTTTGACCCCAATTGACCAAAGTCAACCTTGGGTTTAATTTGGTCAAACCCACACTCATAAGCCCAATTAGCCTAAGTAGGGCACCCCCCTTGACCCAACCCAAGTTGGGTGGTGCCACTAGACCCATTTCCATCAAATGGTGTCAGCCCACCCACCATGTTGACTAAGTCAACTCCCCAAGTCAACAAGTCAACAAATTGACCTAAAGGAGTGAAATGAAGACCAAACCATCTTCCATTGGACCAAGCCCACCAAAATTGGCCCATGGCCAGCCCAAGTGAACAAGACCAGTCCTACCCCTCTAAATCAGGAGAGATAATACATGCAAGGGGGTAAAATTGGGATTTTGAGGGAAGGAGGAGAGAGAAATGGAAAGGAAGGGAATGGTGGCCACGTGGCCACCCCATCAGCTGGTTTTATCTGCCCAAAACCAGATGGCCGACCTCCTCTCTCCATTTCCAGCAGAAAACGGGGGCTGTGTGCCACTTGGCAGCTGGGGCGGAGCAACCAAATCTCAAACCGAGCTCACTTAAGGGGTATCTCCATGTACAGCCAAATTCAGTCCAAACAGACCTCACCAGCAGCTTCAGGAGGTAGAAGGGAGTGGAATTCGAGTGCTGGATCATGGAGAATGGTGGAGAATCAAGGAATCGGGGTGGAGCTCGCCGGCGCACCACCACCATGTCAAACCGTCGCCTGACCCGTAGCCAAGCCCCAATTCAGGTTCGTTTCACCTCACCTCTACCCGTACTAACATCTTAGATCGATTAGGAGAGATATCGGGCTCAACTGAGCCCGATGCCATGGGATAAAAATGAGAGTTTTCCAAGTTTTAGAAACCGCTCGGGTTCGCCGTCGCCGCCGTCTTCCGCCGCCCCATCGCCGGGAAATGATAGCCACCACCACCGTGAAGGTGATGACACCGTTGGCCGGAGGTGGCGCCGCCTCAGCTGGCCGGAAACCGCCAGCAAAACCGCTCCAGGTCGGCTCAATCTCAGCTGTTAACCCACTAGAGAAGATGAACAGATCCCGTCGGTTTGCTCTTTAAGATTCATGCAAAATCGTTAATATGATTTAATTTTAATATGATGAATAGTAAAATTCCTGTCACATAATTACAGTCACTTTCCATGTTGTTTTTAGGCCTCTTAGATACATTTCCAGAAATTAGTCCTTCAATGAAAAATGTACCTGACTGTCTTACCTTTAATTTTCCACCTTAAAGTTGTGATTTGGTGGAGTGTATAGTCCTGTAGGGCATTTCTCCTAGGACTGGTCCTAGAGTAGGGCAGAAATTCAATTGGATGCCTAGGTCAAACCAATAATCACCATGGCCCCAAATTTTGGGTACATGCATGACTAGGGCATACGTAGCCCTTGCCAAAATTTAGGAATTTTTGGAACAACTGTTCCTATAGTGTTTGTCAAAATATCAAAATATAAATAAGTGAAATATATGGAGCTATATACCTCCCCATGGCCCCAAATCTTGGTGGTAGGTCAATGGGGACATCCTTGGTGCATTATAAAAATTTCAGCACCTTTGGTGCACTGTATGTTGGAGAATCCACTTGCATGTGTTAGTTCATATTTTGCCTTGGTGTGCAAATAGTAAAAATTCAATTATGGTGTATTCAGCACAATGGTGGCATGAAAAGATCTTGGAATTGTTTACAGTGGTTTATTAGGGTAAATTTCATCCCTCAAATTAATCATGGGATTTTTGGAATCAAAAATCCCATTTATTGGAATTTATTTTAAATATAGCAATTTTGGAAATAAAATTGGAAAATAGGTTTTCGTCAAGAACAAATCCTAAAACTTTGCCAAGGTATAGATACGGTTATATTTGACTTAGGAAAAATATGATCCCTCTGGTTTGAAGAGCTTTTGGAGTAGATATCTCAAATTGCCCATTTTACCCTTATTTTATTTAATTCTTGAAATGATGGATATGCACCTCAGAAAAATTTGGAATTTATTCTAGTGCTATACAATTATATTATTAGTCTTACATAAATTTCTCAGAATTAATGGATGTATTGTTTGTTGTTAAATTAATACAATGACATGTTTGGTAAATATGTTATAATGAGATTTTATGGGCCATTACACAATAAATATTGATGATACTCTGCCAATAGTCATAAATTAATGTTTTATATGTTCTGTAATGTTCCTGGAATTTTGGAATACATATTACCTATACTTCATTTGGAAAATGGAATTTATGAGAATTTGGTATTAAATAAGAAATTGGAATAAATAATTAAAGGAAAATTATAAAACTCTGTAGACAGCAATATTTTGTCATTATACAACTCAGGAAAAATTACCTAGGTCAGTGGATGTCCAATCACACTACTTCATGTGTAAAGTGACATAGTAATTAATTTAAAAGATTTAATTAAAGGACTATTTGGCCAAGAAAAATTATGAGAATTCATAGGGTAGTTCCCTTAGCCCATACCACCCTAGGATAAATATTTAGGGGCAAGATTCCTTAAGGATTGGAAGATTCTATTTTTAGGGTAATAATAGGACATGGTCTGCATATAACATAAATAGGTCTTGCTTTAGGGTTACCAGGGGATTGATTATCGGAAGAAATTAGAGAGTGCAAAATGAATGATCCCTGGTGGGTAGCATGGTCTTAGTGATGAGTTAAAAGTGCAAGTCTTAGGGTAGCAACTAGAGTGGGGGTCGACGGAAGACTGTCGGTTTCCCGGTAACACCTTAAGTCATTATGGTTGTACTAGAGCAATAAAGAGAGCTGGGGTGAGACATGGGTAGCCATCAACTTAAATAAATATTCTTGCGAGAGGGAACGCTGGGCGTAATCGCAACACAGTTCCTAGTGCCCCTTGAGAGCCCTTCACAGGGAATACCGGGGGCAGTCCTGGGATTAACCTTAAATCTCTAAGTATAATAACCCGTAGACAAGAGTAGTCTAATAGGTTAGGACATTGTTGTACCTTCTCTCCCGTGTAGGGTTGGAGAGATTCATGATATATGCTCGCCCGTTTAGGGTTTGAGGGAGTTGGTATAAAGGCACTAATGTGCGTTCTCACCCGGGTTTGGGTTTGAGGGTTTTCAGGACGGATTTGGTCCTGCGAGCGGAAGGCTCGGAATGAAATATTTGCATGTGCATAAATATAGTGGCGGGGCATGCGGTACTGACCATTCGTCACACCGATGACAGTACGGTGCACTAGGCGGTTGTGAGAGTTAGAGGGGCCAGTGGATTGTTTTACACTGCGGTCTGGAGGACGATCCCTGATAACACACATCCGACCCAACAAGACTGACGGGTTGTCAGCAAAGTACATACGCGAGACTCTAGAGTGCACCTTGGACGTGTACAGAGGCGTATGAGATGGGTCTAAGGCTTGGTAGTGTGCATACCGGTCTAGAAGTGGAGACGCCCGCTCCGCTGCTGCCGTAGCCACAACGGTGGTACCCGAGAGTGATGCTAGCTCTCAAAAAGTGGGAACTAAAGGTCTGTGATCACAGAGTCATTGTGTGTGAGTTGCACTTGCCTGTGCATAAAATTGCATCATATCATTCATTCATATTAGGTCATACGCTTCATAGATCCTTATCATATAAATTAGTATGGGCTCTTTTATATGATAAGTTAAATTTCCTGGAAATCTTAACTTATATATTTGTATGAGAATTTATATAAGTTAGGGTACGTTTGTGATGATAGTATAGTGCTAGTTTAGTTTATTTACTTGCTCATACTAATATTCTTTACTTTCCTTTACTGCACTGCGCTTACTTACTATTTGTACCATACTTAGAACTGCTAGAGTAGATCAACATTACTTATTACAACTGCTAGTTAGATTCTGTCACATGCTTCCACTTTGCTACCCCTTGTTGTCCTCCGCTTCGTCCTCCCGCTCGGTGCCTAGGAGCTGCGGGGCGAGGTGCGGAGGAAACGACTTAGTCTTTTTGACTAATGGTCGGTGACCAACTATTTTTAGGACCCCGTGGATATGGAGCACCAGCACGTCGAGGAGGCAGGACGTGAGGAGCAGATACCGCTTCAGCAGGCTACTACCACTACTGTGCGTCCTCAGGTGGGATGAGATTTGATGTACTAGGATAGCTTTCGCATTTATTTATTTTGAGAGAGAGTGATTTTGATGTACTGGGCATAAGCCCTTTTTACTCTTTCTTTGTACTCTTCTGTGGACTATATTGATGTACTTTTCATTCCATTTATGATTGTACTATGTGGCTTGTGGACTGATGGATTCATATATTGTTTTGCTTCTTTCTTCTCATATTGACCTACAGGTTAAATGATCGTACTAGCCGACAGGATCGGCGTGTTGCGGTGTCGGCTAACCCGTGCGTTAGTGCCACCGTAATACGACGGTTCTGGGCATAAGACCCGGTAGCACTCCTTGATAAGGGGGAGGGGGTCTTACACTATCACCCTGAAGCAGTGCTCCAGCATTCCTGACCAAATCAAGACCTCAGGGGGAGCAAAAGCTGCTACATCAATCCACAAGTCTTCTCTCTGACTGTTGACAGAGAAGACACTATCACCCTCTCTCTAACTCCTGTACAGGGTTTTAAATCCCTTCAAAATTATTCTGTTTGCAAGTCTCCTTCCAAAAGACTTGAGGGTTTGGTTTTTGGGGACCTGATCAAAACCCATTGGTGCCCAGGACATCAGATCAACTCATCCTGTAGTGGATTCCTACCTAGGGTGGTAGAAAAGTGGATGTACCTAGATTGGTTGGGGAACCACTATAGCTCCTTGTGTCTTCTGATTGCTTATATTCTTTTGTTTTCTGGCTGTTGTCTGTGATTGCTCTGTGTTTAGTTAGTTGTTGTGTTTACTTTATGTTATTTGCTTCCATATTCACTTAGGTATACAACAACAGTTGTAAAAAGTTTTTAGTAAACACCATACTCTATTCACCCCCCTCTAGAGTATATCAGATCTAACCTGCACTTTCAACGCCTGTCAAAAAGGCCCGGGCCCGGCCCGATGAAAGCCCATTTCAGCCCGGCCAGGAAAAAGCCCGGCCCGGACCGAGACCGGGCTCAGGGCCCTTACAGGGCCCCGGGTTTTGGGGGCTAGCCCGGCCCGATGCCTGGGCCGGGCCGGGCAAAGCCCGAAAGTCGGGCCGGCCTGGGCCCGGGCTCGGACGAAGCCCGGACCGGGCCCGCAGGCTGGCCCGGACCGGGCCCGCAGGCTGGCCCGGACCTGCTGCCAACGGCTCTAAGAGCCGTTGGAAATCCAACGGCTCTTAGAGCCGTTGGAACTGCAGCCAGCAGGGCTGCTGCTGACAGCCCTGCTGGCTGCAGTAATTTGTCCTAGGGCCTAGGCAAAAGCCTAGGCCCTAGGCCATATTAAAAATATATATTTTTTTAATTAAAATTTTTTTTTAATAAACCCCCCTACCCGATCCTCTCTCTCTCTTCCACTCTCTCTCTCTCTCTCTTCCACTCACTTTCTCTCTCTCTCACTTACTCTCTCCCTCTCTTACTCTCTCTCGCTGCAGGACATCGTCCTCCTCAACGCCGGCGTCGTCGACTCAAAGCACGGCCGAAGTGGTGGAGCATAATCGGAGGGCGCATGTTTGGGAGTATTTCGACAAGGTTAAAGTCGGTGACGAATTCAAGGCACGATGCAAGTTGTGCTCAAAGTTGCTAACCCTTACCGACAACTCAATACTAGCGAGACATGTTAAGTCGTGTTTTGCGAAGCAAGCTCCCAAGTCCAGTCAGGGACAAATATCATCATCAGGACAAATTTGGACGTACGATCAAGCAAGACAGCGAGACCTACAGGTGAAAAACGTCATCAGACGTGGGTTGCCATTCAGTCACTACGACAACGATGAGACGACGGAGTACATACACGAATGACTTCAGCCCAAATATCAACAGGTAAATATATCCACTACTAGACGCGACACACTTAAATTATATTTTGACGCAAAACAATATTTAATAAAAATTTTTGAAACTTTCGAGGGACGTGTGAGTTTAACGAGCGACGTTTGGAGTAGTAGCGTAAGGGTAGTGTTATCTTATATTTGTATAACGGCTCATTGGATCAATCCCGTTTCATGGGAGTTAAATAAGCGTGTAATATGTTTTGAAGGTTTTGAATTTCCGCACACGGGTAAGGCTATATATTCGGTTATTATTAAATGTTTGCGTGAATTTAAAATAAAAGATAAAATAATGAGTATTTCTTTTGATAACGCTAGTAATAACAACACCGCAGTAGAGTGGTTAAAACGTGAACTAAAACCAATGCTCAACGGTGCGTTTTTTCACACTCGATGTGTGTGCCACGTTTTAAACTTAGTGGTACAAGATAATTTAGAAGCTATGGAACCATATGTTGAGAAAATTCGTACTATGCTTTGATTTATTTATTGTATCAAACAACGAAGTCAAGATTTTCGAAAATTTGTGATCCCACAAGGTCAAAAATATTTGAAACCTCAATTTGATATACCTGTAAGATGGAACTTCACATATAAAATATTAAAAAGAGCGTTTCAACAAAAAACACTTCTTATGGAATATTACACTATGACAAATAATCATAATTTAACTGATAACGATTTGGACGTACTATTTCATTATATGGATTTATTAAAATGTTTTTATATGACGACTGTTTTTTATCTGGTGTGTATTATCCCACTAGCTCGTTAGTAGTTGAAAATTTTGTAAATATCGCACAAAAACTTAACTATTTTAAGCAACACTCTGGATGACTTTCTTTAATTGAAGTAATAGAAGAAATTTTTTTAAAATATTATAGAGAAATGCCTCCTGCATTTTCATGCGTCGCCGCTTTAAACCCGTTATTCACTGTAGATGGCGTAAAAAATTTAATAGATGAAATTAACGTTAACTTAGAAATAAATATAAGTTTCGATGACGTTGACGACGTTAGTACTACTAAATTTAATTCTATTTTTACCGAATGTTTTAATTATTACGACAACTTATATGGCTCACGACCATGAGAAGAAAGAACGCAACGTAGGACAAAAGATTATTTTACAAATAAAATTTTAGAATTAGCTTCCAGGAAAAAAAAGCACGCACATCGAGTAGTTTAAACGAATTAGGACTGTATACGAAAACACAATTTCGTGATTTTAGGACTACGGAAGAGATCGAAAACTTCGATATCTTAAAGTGGTGTAAAGGTAAAGCTAATATCTATCCTATTTTGGCCTATTTGGCCCATGATTTACTCACAATTCAAGCTAGTACAGTAGATTCGGAGTTCGCTTTTTCTCTTAGTGGCTGGATTTTGAACACGCGGAGGAGCCGACTAAATGAAGAATCACTCAAACTATGCATCTGCTAAAAGAATTATTTGGATGTTACGAATAGGAAGCAACATATTTCAGCGTTGCAGGAGAGCTCCGAGGAAATTGAAGAGGAGATGGACAACCTGAATTTATAAAAATGTAATTTTTTTATTATCATTTAAAATAATAAATTTCATTTTTTTCTACTTTTATTTTTTAAAAGTGTAATTTTGTTTTTTAAAATTTCAATATTAATAAAAATTTTTATTCTATTTTTTTTTTCCAATTTTTTTTCAATTTTTTTTAAGTAGCATTTTTTCTTAAGAGGGCCCGGCCCGGCCTGGGGGGCCGGCTCGGGCCCCTTCCCGGGGTCAAAGCCCGGGCCCAGCCCGAGCCTGATAAAGAAAGGGCCCGGGCTCGGCCCGGTTTGCAAAAGCCCGGGCACGATCAGGCCCGGTCCGGGCCGGTCCGATCGGGTCTTTTGGACAGGCCTAGTGTTCAATCAATATTAATCGTATACTAAATTTTACTTTAATTAATCAATGCATAATAAAATATTGATAAATAAATTTAACCTGAACATGGGCGCCGCGTTGTGGAAACCGGTGACCCGAAGAATGTCGCCGACACGATACCGATACAGCCCGGCATAAGTGGTGACCACCAGCTCGTACTCCCTCCCCTCCTCCACCTCCGACAGCTCCACCGGAATATTCTCCGATGACACCTCCGGCGTCGAGGACTCATTAGTGTCGTTGGACAACGGAATAAATTCAAAGTAGCCCATATTGGGCATAATAGTGTACGACACCTCATCTGGCCGGCACATCGGCCGGAGGTTGAGGCCGAAATAACATTCCGACGAGGCGTACATTGTGCAGGCCATCGGCAATCCTCCGCTGTAATATTCCAACGTCGGCACGTACTGCGCCATGGCGCCGGTGACGATGACGTCGAGATATTTAGTGTTGGGCCATATCCTGGTGATAATCCCGGCCCAGTCTTCTACCGCGCACTCGCCGGCGATGAACTCTGCCAGGGAAGGGTCCGGACGACGGAGGCGGGCGGTGATGGCGGCGTGCACCGAAGGGTCAGTGATAATGGTGTTGGAGGAGAGGAAGCCGGCGCGGATATCTTCGGCCAGGCAGCGCCAGTTAAGGCGGAGGAAGCGGATGGCGCGGAGGAGGCCGGAGGCGAAGACGGCGCCGATGCGGAGGACGTCGAGGCGGTGTAACAAGCCGCAGAGCATTTGGGCGTACATGCTCTGAGCCGCGTCAGGGCAGAGGATGGCGGCGGTGGGGCTGGTGTAGTTGGTGTAGGGGTCGGCGGGGTGTTGCCGGAAGTGGCGGCTGTTGTAGTAGCTGGTCAGAACAGGGCGCGCCGGAAGCCCTCCCGGCGTTGTTGTCCACGGTTTCACGAACAGGAAGTAGAGGGCTTTCCCCTTGTCAAGACCCGGCACCGACCTGCGCATGCATGCATGCAATTCATTAAAGCATTAATTTCATCAATAATTGATGAATTTTAATGTAAATATCCACTTGTGATAAGTACGGTGCCAACCGCAACGAAAGTATTTTGATCATGACATTCCTCTGACGTGACGGTACTCCTGCCGCTCGCAAAATCTCGAAACGATATACTTTGTCTATCGCTCTTTTTTCTTGTGCTTGAGGATTTGTGGAACGGTGAGAGAATATTTTTAATCATAGGATGAGATTTGGCCGATATAATGAGATCATATATTTTAAAATAAATAAAATAGATAAATTAATGAGATTGAAAATTTTATAATAAAGTGAGGTGCAAAATTTTTCTCATTTTAATATAGTATAGATTTTTATCTAGTATTAGTAGTTGCTTATGTTTTAATTTTTTTTGTATGATATATTTTAGTTAATATAAATAGAGTGGTTAAAGACGCACAAAAAGTGATATATACACATAACCTTCAAGAAAAATAGATTTAAAAGTGTTATATGCATACCAGTTTAACGAAAAAAGACCTAATAAATTTTTGGTGCGTCATTATCACTGGTGTGCATACATCCATTTTTGATGTGCCTTTAACACCACTCCATAAATATTAATCATTCCTGTGTAGATAGAACTGTAGAGGTTGCCGGATAAAATAGAGTACCATTTTCTTCTTAATTAAAAAATAAATAATTTCTTAGTGTCATTTCAAAGTAAGTATTGCACTAATAAAAATAGATTTCTTTATTTTCTTAATAAAATATTTTTTAATGAAAAATTACCTTTTATATTAGAAGGTTTTAAAGTAGGTTTTAAAAGAGGACAAATATTTAAATAATGACAATCAAAAAGTAGGGGTTTGAACAATGGACAGGTTCAATCGATCAAACCGTCAACTGGAAATTCAGGTGGGTCTAAAGGAGCGTTCCCTCCACGGACTGACTATTGGCCAGGAAATAGAGCGGGTCGTCAGGCCGGGGATCAGTCCTGATTTCAATTAACCTCCCAGCCATTTCCAAATAAAAAAATTTAAAATTCTTAAAATTTACATCCAATTCAAACACACAACCTCCTCTATAAACAACATGAAGGCAACCTTCTGAGGCACAAACATTTGTTAAATTATGTGAATTTATATTATATATTTAAGAAAGAATAATTTACACATTAATACAAAAGTATATTTTTGGTTATAGATATTGTATTTGAAAAAAAAGAATAGATTTAATATTTTAAAAAATTATAACAAGCCATGCTATATTAATATATTTAATATTTATTTATTTATACATTTGAGTATGTATTTATATATTTAATATAACAAGCCATGCTATATTTATATATATATTTAATATTTATATATTTAATCTAAATTTTTTTTTATAGAAATTATGAATATGTTATAATGTTTTAATAAATTTGTAATTATAATATTTAGATAAACATCAAAAAATTGTAAAAATGATTTTTTTATGTTGAGCTATAATTTGGTAATTAAAATATTGTATTATATTATATATTTTAAACACGTATAATTGATCTGATTTGACTTTATTTTTTTAATATTTTTTAAATAAGAAATGTCAACTTCGTTAAAATCATTTAAAAAATTTGAATTATTATAAAACTTTTTAAAATTATTAAAAAGATCCTCACTTTTATTGAATGTGTTATGCTTGTACAGAGTGACAAGGTCCAAAAAATTAATAAACGAGGGTGTACAAATTAATTCGACACAGTGGCCAGACATTAACTTCCTCCAACAAAATAATTTGAGCGCTTTCATCCTATTGAAGCTATATTTCCCTCATCTGATCACCATTTTGACGTATAAGTAATCAAAATTTATTGGCTCGACGAGATGGATCCCAATTCAATAACTATTTTGAAAAGTAATAGAGGTGCGGGTATCCCTCGAACCCCCTCTAAATCCGACCGAGAGATGCGTGACCAGAGAGGCAACTTATTTGTTTGTTAAATGTCATAATATACAGCCCTCATTTGTATACCACAAAATTAAATAAATGATCAACAACGGGCTCTGCACGCAATCCTGTTTAAGGTAAATAAAATTAATGCTGGTGATTAGCTTCTCTCATTTGTCTTCCCTCATCATCTGTGTAATTTATATAAAAGTACAGAAACTAATTAATAAATAATATTTCTGAAAGTTATATTTTAAATAAACTTTTCTCGTTCTTTATTTCAATGACAATTCATGATTATCCAATTAATGTAATATCTAAAATAAAATCATATCCTATGCTTCTATAACTATTGAAATTTGATTCATAATTAATAAATGATCTTTGGTTCAAATTAAGTTTTTATTAATCAATTTTACCAGTAAAAAATCATTTTAAAAAATACATATAAAAAATACTACACTTTCTACCTCGCTCGGACTATCTCATTTAGTAATATTTTTTTAATTCTAGCGTAAAATCATAATTAATGATGGCGAAACTATTGAAAGATTATGACGTCACCAAAGTAACATGCAAATTTCATTAGTATATTATAATGAGTTGTAGTGCTCAAAATTCCGATTCATGCACCGGCAACAAAATTGAGCGAATAATTATAAGTTAATTTATAATTTAATTAATATATAATCTCATAATAGATTATGTAATTTCTAAATAATCGTATTCTTTCATAATTAATTACACTATACAAACTACAAATACTTTTTAAATCGTTGTATTAGATGTACCAACAATAATATATAATACATTAATAAATCATAATAAACCAATTAAGCGTGTTGCAGTACATAAGGTTCTTTCTTGTTTATTAACTACGTGCAATGCTCTTGAATATGATGAATTTTTTTAAAATTATGACTATAAATTTAAAATAAGATAGAGGAATTAGAGATAAACAAATGCACGAACACGTTCATTACTGGCATGAGCAGGCTGTAGAGCAGCTGCTTCCTGTCCAACTCCTCATCAATGGTCGGCATCAGCTTCCTCTCCCCTGCCGATGTTCCCGAACTGCGTTACAAGTTAAATCTGTTCACAATATAGATCCACAAAATAGGTAGTATTCAATATCAGCGATTGAGATTTCGTTTGACGCGGCTTATTTGCTCCGATAAATTTGATCAAAAATGCCAGTATCATAGAAAATGTATTTGCCAAGATAAAGGTTATGACCGCTAACAAGAAAATAAACTAGTTTTTAGCATAAAATGTATGATTTTTTTTAGGTGGGGTCTGACATTCACGAACCATGGTTCAGGACCACCACCACGTTTATGACCGCCACCATCGTGCCAAACGGAGCTCATCTTTAGAATTTCATCCACTTTTATGTTCAAATAGATGATATTTGCTAGGTGATCATTAACGAATGACGGTTTAACCAATGCATTTATGACGGCCAGCACGGTGCCAAAAGGAGCCGAAGCATAAGGCTGCGTTTGGAGCGGCTTATCGCAGCTTATTTGCTCTGATGAGGTTGGTCAAAAATGTCATTGTCATGTCCAAATCTTACATCTCAAACTAATTTTTTTTTTTTGTAACATTTGTCATACCAAATGCATATTTTATGACAATAAAGTTTTTGTCCAATGTCACGAGAGCAAATAAGTTACCATAAGCCTGTTAATAATTAGTTACGTTACTTTTCTATTTAAGTCTTATTTCAGTTTTCTAGTAGAGAATTAATGACCGGAGGTTTCATGCCTTTACTCATTTCGTTTTAAAGCTCTTGGCTGTTATAATTTTTTGCTTTAATTAGGCATTTACTTTTTCCTTCCATTGTAAGTCTTGGCTTTGCCTATTTATATGGCAAGTTTTGTATTGAATAAAATTAAGTATCAACAAGCTTTCTTCCCATTATTATTTTTCTCTGTCATGATTTGGTTTTGAGTTCCTTCTAACATTTGGTATCAGAGCAAGGAGGAGATCGTTCCATTGTGAGGAAGAAACGTTGTTTCTTCAATGGCGGAGACATCTTCAAAGTCGGATGAGTTCCATGGACACTTCAAATACCCGGTGCTCACGAGGAGCAACTACGGCGTCTGGGCTATCAGAATGAGGGGGATCCTCGATGTCCAGGACGTCTTGGAGGTGGGGAACCAATCGATCCGACGGCGAAGGTGGATGAGAAAAAGAACAAAATAGCTTTTTCGGTCATCCAACAAGCTCTTCCAGATGACGTTCTCCAGATGGTTGCGGAGAAGAAAACTACGAAGGAGGTATGAGACATGCTTCGGATCATGTACCAAGGCGCGGACCGCGTCAAGGATGCAAAGATCCAAACTCTGCAAACGGAGTTTGAGATGCTTCGCATGAAGGAGACAGACTCAATAGATGATTTCACAATGAAGCTTACCACAAACGTCAACATGCAAAGGGCGTTGGGAGGAAAGGTAACGGAGGTTGCGGTTGTGAAGAAATTCTTGTGATCCGTCCCATCGAAGTTCGCCCAGATTGCTTCGACGATAGAGCAATTTGGCGACTTCACGACGATGACCGTGGAGGAGGTTGTCGGCCGTCTCAAGACTCATGAAGAGCGTGTTGGTGGGGCTACCAACAAAGACGAGGAAAAACTCCTCTTGATGATGAGGGAGTTTATGGCTCGTGACAAGAAGCCCTATAATGGTGGAGGACACCAAACCGGAGGCCGTGGAGGCCGCGGCCGTGGACGAGGGCGCGGCGGACAACATCGCAACAACGATCGACGCGACGGTCAAGATCGCAACGACGGTGGTAAAGACAAGTCAAAAATTGAGTGCTTCTATTGCCACAAAATGGGCCACTATGCCTCGGAGTGCCGCTCGAAAAAGAAGGACAACGAGGAGAGAGCGCACATGGCCGAAGCCTTCGAGGATATCGAACCGGCTCTTTTATTGGCGGAGGGCGAAGAAGATCACCCGAAAATGGTATGTTCTAACTTTCTCCTTAATGAAGAGAATGTACAACCGGCATTTTTTCCGGCGACGTGGAGAAATCGGATTGGTACCTTGATACGGGGGCTAGCAACCATATGACGGGTTGCAAGGATTTCTTCTCCTCGCTAGATGAGACGGTGAGAGGCAAGGTGAAGTTTGGCGATGGCTCTTCGGTGGAGATATGTGGTCGGGGAGCCGTCTTCCTCAAAGACAAAAAGGAGCATCACAAAGTTTTTACCAACGTCTACTACATCCCGAAACTCCGCACAAACATTGCAAGTTTGGGACAATTGGAGGAGAACGGATGCAAGATCGTCATGGAGGACGGATTCTTGTGTCTATTCGATCAAGAGAGGCGTCTCTTGGCGAAGGTGGAGAGGTCCAAGAATCGTCTCTACATCCTTAATATGAAGACAGATTCTCCGGTGGCCTTGCTAGCGGAGCAATACAAAGACGAGGCGTGGCTATGGCACGCTAGATGGGGACATCTCAACTTTCGAGCACTTCATGACATGGGCGTTTCAAGATGGTGGAGGGAATGCCCTCCATTGAGCACTCACAAGAACTTTGCGACGGGTGCTTGGTGGCAAAACAGAGGAGGTTACCATTTCCGAGTGTTGCGGCGGGCCGTGCAACGAAGCCTCTCCAACTTGTACATGGAGATTTGTGCGGACCCATCACTCCGGCCACCCCTGGAGGTAAAAACTATTTTTTCTTGCTAGTGGATGATCATAGCAGGTTCATGTGGGTGGAGTTATTAAAATCCAAGGATGAGGCCTTGGATGCTTTCAAGAGACTAAAGGCGCGAGCGGAGATGGAAACGGAGTTCAAAATGAAGGGATTCCGTAGCGATCGAGGTGGGGAGTTCACCTCCAAGGGTTTGATGCTTATTGTGAGGGAGTCGGTATCAAATGATTTCTCACAGCCCCTTATTCCCCGCAACAAAACGGCGTGGTGGAGCGCCGCAATCAAACTGTCATGGGGATGGTTCGGAGTCTTCTAAAGTGCAAACACGTGCCGGCGAAGTTTTGGGGAGAAGCATTAGCAACCGCGGTACATCTCCTTAACCGGGCGGCTACACATAGCGTTGTTGGGAAGACGCCTTACGAGGCGTTCTACGGAAGGAAACCAAAAGTGCACTACCTTCGCACTTTCGGTTGCCTTGCGTACGCGAAGACAACAAAGCCCAACCTTGCAAAGCTTGAAGATCGGGGCACCAAGATGGTACTCATTGGCTACGAGGCGGGGTCTAAGGCGTACAGACTATTCAATCCAGCAACGGGCAAGCTTGTGATCAGCCCGTGATGTCGTCTTTCACGAAGAGGCGAAGTGGGATTGGGAAGAGAGCAATGGAGAAGACTCCTCTATCTACGATCTGTTTCTGCCATCAGCAGGAGCAGCAGCTCCTCTTGTTACTCACGTACCAGCAACCCCTGGCTCACCTGCGGCCAGCGTCACGCCCGCTGCCAGCAGCTCATCCGCAGCGAGCAGGTCGCCCGCTGCCAGCAGCAGTTTCACCGCTGCAGCCAGCAGCGGTTCGCCCGATGCCAGCAGCAATCCCGCTGCCAGCAGCTCTCCCGCTGCCAGCAGCTCTCCCGGGACCAGCAAATCCGCTGCCTACAGCAGCTCTCCCGGGACTAGCAACTCCTCTGCCGTGGCCAGTGAATTTCCCAATTCCGGGTCGATTTCAAGCTCCGGCAGACCGATTCGATTCCGGCCCCTTGAGGAGATCTACGCCGAAACCGAAGAGATGGAATTACAACAGGAGGAGGCTGGACTTTGCCTCTTCGCTGCAGGGGAACCAGCAACTTATGAGGAAGCTAAAGTCGATCCTAGTTGGAGACGAGCTATGGAAGAGGAGCTAACTTCCATCCGGGACAATGACACTTGGGAGTTCGCCACCCTCCCGAATGGTCAAAAATCCATTGGACTCAAGTGGGTTTTCAAGACGAAGCGAGATCCGGAGGGAACATCGTGAAACATAAAGCTCGGCTCGTGGCGAAGGGGTATGTGCAGCGACATGGGGTTGACTTCAACGAGATTTTTGCACCCGTGGCGAGATTGGAGACGGTCCGTTTGCTCATTGCTTTGGCAGCGGAGGAAGGATGGGACATCCACCACATGGATGTCAAATCGGCTTTTCTCAACGGGGATCTAGTCGAGGAGGTATACGTTTCTCAACCTCCCGGTTTTGTGATTATTGGAGAGAGCACAAGGTGTTGAAGCTCAAGAAGGCGTTGTATGGCCTTCGACAAGCCCCGCGGGCTTGGAACCTCAAGCTAGATCAAAGTCTATCCTCATTGGGCTTTGAGAGGAGTCCGACTGAACACGCTGTTTACAAGCGAGTTGTGGGAGATTCAATCTTACTGTTTGGAGTCTATGTGGATGATCTCATCATCACCGGATCAAGCGGCGTGGAAATAAACAAGTTCAAAGCTCAGATGAAGGAGTTGTTTTGCATGAGCGATCTCGGATTGCTCACCTACTACTTGGGGATAGAGGTATCACAAACGCCTCATGAAATCACTCTTTGTCAGTCTGCATACATTCTGAAAATACTTGAAAAAAATGGGATGACAAATTGCAATGCCACTCATGTTCCAATGGAGCCTAGACTCAAGTTGAGCAAGGCAGGTGAATTCCCTTGGTGGACCCCACGGAGTATAGAAGTGTGATTGGTTGCTTGAGGTATTTGGTGAATACCCGTCCAGACATTGCCTTTGCCGTGGGGATAGTAAGCAGGTTCATGGAGAAACCCAACACCCAACACCAAGCAGCGGTGAAGCATCTTCTAAGGTATCTGAAGGGTACTGTTGGGTTTGGACTTTCTTATGAGAAGAACCTTCGTGGAGGAACGAAGCTTGTTGGCTACTGCGACAGTGATCATGGAGGGAACATTGATGATAGGAAAAGCACTACGGGAGTTGCATACTTCCTAGGCCAGAACATCATCACTTGGATGTCGCAGAAGCAACGGGTTGTAGCCTTATCTTCTTGCGAGGCCGAATATATATCAGCTTCAATTGCGGCACAGCAAGGGGTATGGTTACTCAACCTACTCGATGATATTCGGAAGAGGATTAGGTGCAAAGCAACACTCTTTGTTGATAACAAGTCGGCAATTGCACTAACCAAGAACCCGTATATCATGATCGGTCTAAGCACATTGATACTCGTTACCACTACATTCGGGATTGCGTGGAGCGTGGAATGATCGAGGTCGAGTACGTTCATACTAACGACCAACTAGCTGACATATTAACCAAGGCACTCGCAAGGAACAAGTTCGTTGAAATGCGGGAGCGACTTCGAGTGCGGGACGTGAAAAACATAACTAATTAGGGGTTGAATGTTAATAATTAGTTACGTTACTTTTCTATTTAAGTCTTATTTCAGTTTTCTAGTAGAGAATTATGACCGGAGGTTTCATGCCTTTACTCATTTCGTTTTAAAGCTCTTGGCTGTTATAATTTTTTGCTTTAATTAGGCATTTACTTTTTCTTCCATTGTAAGTCTTGGCTTTGCCTATTTATATGGCAAGTTTTGTATTGAATAAAATTAAGTATCAACAAGCTTTCTTCCATTATTATTTTTCTCTGTCATGATTTGGTTTTGAGTTCCTTCTAACAAAGCCGCATCACTGGAGATTGATAGGGAAGAGAAAATTACAGTGGGACGTTAAGAGTTGCATTAAGAATATAACCTGGTAAGGAATTCGGAGATTGGAACGGCAGAGATAATGGCGGAGCGGTCACCGTCGGCGATGCGTTGTATCTCCGATTTGAGGTCCTCGTATGCCACGACGGGAACTCGCTCCTTGAATATTTTCCGTTCAGTGGAGCCGCCCATTCCATATCGCCGGAGATACTCTGTTTCGGCGTTACGCTTGAGAATTTCGGAGAGCACCCTGAGTTGAACCTCGTCCGCGTTTGCTGTCATATCCTCTATGAACTCAAGTTTCCTTGCATCGCCCTCGCAAGCCGCCGGCCCCAATGGTTCCGATGATCTCCTCCGCGCTGGCATATTTCTTGGTATGGTGATGGATGGGATGAAGAGAGTGCGCGGAATTGAATTGATAATTTGAGGCTTGGCTGGATATTTATAGGAGAGAGAGAGAGAGAGTTACAATTATTGGAACCCGTTTTTGTTTTGAAGAGAAGACTGATGCTGAAGAATTGCGAGCGTTCTTTCATTAATAATGTTTTAGAGGTTGAGAATAATTTTAATAATTTTGTGTTTTAAAATTAAAGTCAACTCAATTACAAGCAAATCTGAATAAGCAAAACCAAAAAAAAAAAAAACTCAATTCAACTTTTAATTTTTCCCCACGAAATGACTATATTAGTAGATCTACCACCCTCATCTAACAGCCAAAAGTATGTACCCCCTAACATAGCCCTTTTCCCCAGACCCATGCCCACCCAGTTCGCACATGTGCATCCCAAGTTGGAAACTGCCCTTCTTCAAGGAGAAGAAAGGAGGAGGTGGAGGGAGGAGCAGATTTCTCTGCGTAATATATGCCAAATGTTGAAGAGTATATTGTCATGCAGTCGGACCGAGTACCGCGGTAGCGCAACGGAATATTAATCGAGCAAAACAATCAATCAAAATATAAACAAAGCGAGATTTCAAGCACACAGACGACAAAATAATATACGTGGTTCGAAGAGTAGCTCCTACGTCCACGGGAAGAGTGCGTCGGAAAAGATCCACTATAAAATGAGGAGTTACAGATTACAACAGAGATCGTAGGGTCGAGCAATAAAGAGAAATTGAAAAAGCTGAAAACGGGCTGTCGCCAGTCCGACAGCAATGTCGTCGGGCGACAGTGGTACTGTTCTTCTTCTTCACGGAAACGCTGCCTGGTCTGCACGCCTGAAGCGGATCCCGCCTGGTCTGCACGCCTGAAGCGGATCCCGCCTGGATCGGCCACCTGAGCTGCCAAACGCCTGGAGCCAACTGCTGGAGGCCGGCTGTCGGTATGTAGCCCGACCTGATGTCGATCCGACTGGATCCGACCGGATGCCGCCTCCGTTAGTTCCTCCTGGATCATCTCCTCTTGTCGCATCACGCATGCTGCTGCCATCGCGCCTGAGAATGGACAACCGAAAACCCTCTTCCTCGTTTCTTAGATCTCACAGATTTGGATGACTCTCAATTTCAGATTAAGTATCACTGCCCCCCTCCACTTATAACATCAAGGAGGATCAATAGTTGCTAGTTCTGGCAAACACAAAAGGGGAAGGCCAGCCCGGAGATTTATTCTCCCTTAATGATCTTCCTAAAAGAGATTTAGCCCGGATTAGGAATAAAGAACTTTCACGGTTGGTGAGGTGTCATGATCTCAACAATCTCCATCTTGATGCCTCACACGATAAACTCCACCTACATCTAGGATCTTCTCCCTCCGGCAAACTACCCCCTCTCCCTAGGGTCGCCCCAATCAGCATGTGCCAATATGACCAAAGTCAAGGCAGTGCTTGAACTTGACTCCTGTCAATGGTTTGGTTAGCATGTTCGCAGTATTGTCCTCTATGAGCACCTTCAGTAACTGAATGTCTCCGCCAGCAATGAACTCTCTCAACTTGTGGTAGTGCACGTTGATGTGTTTTGTCCTGGCATGATAGACCGAGTCTTTGGCTAGACAAATCGTACTCTGACTATCACAGTGTAGCTTCACCGCCTCTTGAGAAATCCTGAGCTCTTTGGCGAGACCCTTAAGCCAGATGGCCTCCTTTGCCGCTTCTACTACAACAATGTACTCCACCTCTGTCGTATATAGAGCCACGATGTACTGAAGAGTGGCTTTCCAACTGAGGAGACCTCCACCTAAAAAAAGATATACCCGGAAGTAGATCTCCTCCTATCGAGGTCTCCGGTGTAGTCGGAATCAACGTAGTCCTCTATAGCACTGACATACTTGTTCCTTTGGAACACTAAGCCGACATTTGGAGTTCTTCTCAAATACCTTAGAATCCACTTGATGGCTTCCCAATGTTGTCGCCCTGGATTCCCCATGTATCTGCTTACAACGCTCACAACCTGGGCGATATCTAGTCTCGTGCAGATCATCGCGTACGTCAAGCATCCCATCGTACTGGCGTACGGTAAGTTAAGCATTTTCTGGTGTTTCTCCTCGGTGTTTGGACACTATTGAGATGATAATCTGAACTACTGTCCCAGAGGAGTCATGACTGCCTTGGAATCCATCACAGTAAATTTCTCCAGAACCTTCTTGATGTATGCGGTCTGATGATTATTTTTTTAACAAGTAATAACTTGATGCAGATTTATTCTACACTCTAGTATAAACTATGTAGATGGGGCATAAGCTAGATTGATTTAACTTTCAGGCAATGCATCTATCTATCATAGTATAGAAGAAATCTACATCTCGTGTCGTATTCTATAGGGTCCTTTCAAATACTCGTACTCACCCTCACTCTATTATCATACCTATAATTAAAATTGATTTTTAACCTAAATTAAACTAACTATGACTACTTGGATAAATAAATATTGGAAGATTAAAGATGATAAAAAACCGAAAATCTAAGAGCATTCATATGAATATAACCACTCATTAATTCAATTCTATATAATCAGGTAATAATAAGATTATCAAATTCGTGAATTGTAAGGTTAAGCATGGATCAAATTCTCTCTCGAGCAATTCAAAATCTAAACCTAAGTTAGTAAATTTTCTCTCGAATAATTTAAAACCCTCAAATTTGCATTAAAGTAAAGTACCCTATCTAATACATAAATTCATGAAATCCTATCTCTAAAATAGCATGAATCCATTTATTCGTATCATAATTATCCAATCGACATATCTCTCGATCATGTAAATTGAAATGTAAAGAAAAATAACACCTAAATATGAACATATAAACATCATTACAACTTTCCAATTTCTCAATCTAAAAAGTTGGGATACAAGTAAAGCAAATAATAAATTCATAACTAGGATAATTCCCTTTGTTTGTAGATCTACATATGAATAAAATATCCAAATTTGATGAAAACAATACGATACATGATTACCAAATTGTTCAAATTAAAGTTTCATGCGAAATAAAAAATAAATAAAGTTAGATCACCAAGAGAAAGAAAAGATTAAGAGAGATACATGAAAGATTAAACGCATACAAAAATCTCCTTCAAATCCTCCTTCTCTTGGATGCTCCACTTTCGTGCTCCAGAAGTTCTCCCAATGAAAATGATCCACAAGTCCCTTCTAATTTTTCTACAGGTTTTTATAGTCTCCTAGCAAACAGGGTCGGACACAGGGTTCCAACACGGCCGTGTCACAGGCCTCGTTGACGGTTCAAGGGCAGTTCCATACGAACAGGCATGTCTTGGTAGTGGGCCCTGTTAGATGACACAGGTACGGAATACGACCGTGTTGTTCTTCGTGTTCTTCGCACACGGGTTGGTTGGCAGCCAAAGTTGGATTTATGTCGAAAAGGACACGGGTAGGAACACGGCGTGTTCCCACCCGTGTGGTGCTCTATCATTTTTTCTTCCATTTCTTCTGTTCCATCCCAGGTTAGGACACGGGTAGGGAACACGGGCGTGTGCCTACCCGTGTGTGCCCCATTCTTGTCCTGTCAATAGCCATGTCGAATCCGTGAACTCCTCTGTTTGCTCCAAACTTCTAGCTCCACTGGTTAGCAATACCTGCATTAGAAAAATAAAGGAATAAATAGACAGCTTAATACATGAAATAATAAAAACTCCTAACTGTGCTCTTATACTCATGATAAAGCAAATTCATAACTATTATAGCAAAAATACTGCATAGGGAGGAAAAAAATAGTGGTCATGATTACAATTATGATAGTAAAACGCCTATCATAATTGTACTCATCAAATACCCCCAGACTTAGATTTTTGCTTATTCCCTAAGAAAAATAATTTAAACAGTTGGGTTACCAATAAATAACTTTGCTGCCGCACCCTGGTTTCTATGAAATTAAAGAGAACTTTGATGATGTAATCGTATATGAAATAGTATATAACAGACTTTTCTAAATATCACTTTATCTGAAATTTCTCAATATATCTAGTAACTATCTTTCACTCTTTCTTAGAAATAGAAGTATAGTCATTCCATAACAATTGTGAGGAGAAAATAACAATCTCAATAAGATATGTATTAGTATTTCAAAATTTATAAGTACCAACATTGATAGTCATGAGCTTACCTTTTCCACACCCTCTCCACGACACTAGTTAGAATTAGTGGAGGTTTATCCTTAGGACTTGTATTATGGTGTAACCTTTTTGGCTTAGGATATGTGATTATAGGTGGGGTAATCAAAGATAAATTTGATGGGTTTTTTGTTCACACCTAAATCATGATTGAGCCTTTTATTCTGTAAATACCTTAACATACATTAATATTATAAAAACACTCCCAGACTTTGCAATTATTATACTTCCCACATTTTTGATGGAAACTCTTTATTTTTATTTTTTTCTTAACCAGGGGCCATAGCTAAGGATCATTCCGAATGGGTGCAAGTATACACGCACTTAGGCCACATATCACTATGTCTTTTTTTAGGTTCATAGTAGGGATCATGCCAAGTGGGTGCAAGTATACATGCACTCATGACACATATCACTATGAACAAACTCATTCCAAGAAGATCTCATTGATAGGTGTGCTAATAGGTAAGGATTTGGCCTTGGTTAATTTTGGTAGTAGAGTACCAAAAAGGCATAAGGATTAGGTCCAATTGGGTATGCATGGGTATAATATTTAAGGTTTTGGGTTTGCAAGGCTCAAGCTATCCAAAAGGAGGCCTAAGTCATTTCCACCCTCACTAATTAACCTATGCAAAAGTTTTGAGGATCTCTAGAGGGTAAGTTCTAGATATCAATAAGAGTATTCTTTATTTTGATTCCCTAATACAAAATTATAAAAATGTTACACTCATCGACTCAATTTATTATAGGATGAGTATATTTTCTAAAATAAGTGATTGATAGTTAATAATATAAAGTGTTAATCTTAAAACTAAATATATAGAGAAAATTAGGCTAATGAATTTCTATACTTAATTACGAATCAATAAAGTTGACCACTCAATGAGTCTACATCAATTCAATTTAATCATCGTGCGAAGTTAAATTAGATAGTTATAATCCCAAATGAGTGAATTCATGAGAGCTTAAAGGAGTAATAAAAAATTTTGGGGGGGGGGGGGGGGGTAAACAACCTTGAGTACTATTATAGCAAAAGTATAACAATTGTAATCATGTCTATCACAGTAATTATAGAATTAAAGAACATCCACCCCCAGACTTAAAATTTGCAATGTACTCATTGCAATGTAAAGAGCTGAGAGCGTAAATTCATCAATAAATAAAGAACGGGCTATCATGAAAATAGAAGAGCACACGAATGAAAAAGGAGTTGATATAATATATCATATATATATATATAATATATATATATATATATATATATATATATATATATATATATATATACTGATATACACTGATACAAATAAATGCTGCTAAATACACTGATACATGTCAAAAGTAGGTTGGCGGGTCGGTTTGATCGTCGGGGAAGTGAGGCGGTCCAGGAGCTGCCGATGGTCTTGGGGAGATCCCCAAGTGGTCCCTGATCTGAATAATGGCATCCTCTGTCATCTTCTGCGACGCCTCTATATGCTGTAATCGTGGCGAGAGATCGGTCTCGAAGAAGTGCTGGAACTCCCGCTTATACTGCGAACGTGCTCGAGGAGGAGAAGCAGAAGACTCTCCTTGAGCATAAGTAGAGCGGGACCGGAGGCACTAGAGGCTCATCGAGGTTAGGATCCACCTCGTCATCATCATCGTCGTCCGCGTGTGGTCCACGCATCACAAAAGAATATATAATGCCTCCCCAGCCCTGACGGCCGGTGACGAGGCAGAGGGATCGAAGACTGGCCATCGTGATAGGCACGGTCTACCCGACCACTGTCATCGGGGGAAGGGACGAGAAAATGTTCATATTCTTCACCAGGCGCGTAATGTAGGGAGCTACACAAATAGTGTAACACCCCCTATTTGCCGCATAGCATATAGCAGTAGGTCCGGCCGGGGCTCGACGCCATATACTACAGACAGACCGGTGGTTACTTATGGAAACCATCCAACCAATCTCAACGTCCCCACAGAGCATTCTAGCAGAAGCAGTTTAAAAAAGTTGTAACATAGAACCCAGCATTAAAGCATGAATGTCCACTAACCAAAATAGGAATGGATACAAAATACCAACATAAGCCTTAAGACCTTACAAAATGTTTCACTTGATATTACATGATTTACAAACCACGGCACGCAGGCCGGTCATACATGAATAAAACAGTACATATAGGCCTTCGAGGGCCGCTTCGCATTCGGGCTTTAACCCGCTATTGACCGCTTGGTCCAGCAGCACATGCAAGCAACAAACCACCGCATGGTGGCAAAACAAGGCAACGGTCAGCAATGCTGACCAAATTATAAACGATCCCGCCCCCAACTTGGGGGCGGCGATGTCCTTCCCTGTATTTCATTAGCATAAGCGAGCAATATATACATATAGCCATTTCATCACAGACGTTGGCTCGCACGGCCACACGCCCCGTGCTCTCAGGGCACATTCTCGGTGAACCGGTCGATGTCACGTCAATAAAGCCATAGACATTCCGACTCACCACCACCACTTTGATGGCCAAACCTATGAGCAATTTGTCTTCTAGGCCTGGGTCACGACAATTTAAGCCATTGACCGCCAAAGACCCTAATCTATGCCAAAGGCAAGTGCCACGTGCCTTTAGGTCTCTTTAACCGAATGACATTGAACGAGTACGGTTCCATCTAACCTGTGCTCACATCGCAACGACAATTTAAGCCATTTGCGCGGGTCAAACTTCCACCGAGTCCCATTTCCATCACAAGTCACATAACCCGGTTATGTTCAAGTTGGCTCTCAGGCTACCAAGTTGGCAAGATCTCGCATCCGCCCAGTTTTCCGGTTGCACCTTGGGTTAGTCCCCAAGGCTCCCTGCTGCAATCTACCGCGTAGAAAACCCGAAAAACAACCAATAGCACGGAGTCTTCTCCGGCATTATGCAATGCAACATCACCGATCCAGACCAACATGTCCGGGTAGGCTTCACACATTATGCCTATGTCCGTTCTCGCTTACGGACTCTAAACAACGGGGACTTCACATATCTACCCGAAGGAACGCCTCCAACTCTCCTCAAACTCGCGAGAGCGAGCTTCCTATGCAAAGAAAGAGACTACTCATGTTTAAGATGAGGATCGTTACCCTAGAATTCCTCTTTGGCGCCATTGAAAAGTAATCGGATGAAAAGCAACCGCACTAGCTTTGCCTCCGTGGATCCGGAGTCGGCTCGCGATTGGAGCCAAGCTCTCCAATGGCGGGATCTAGCACCTTCTTCCTCCTTGGCTCTCCTCTCTCTCCTAAGGTTTTAGAAAGATAACACTTAAGAAAAGTGAGGGTTTCTAAGTCCAATCTCAGGTATATCCCTTCAGGAACAACCCCTAGCCGTTGGATCTCACAACGAACGGCTTTGATTCGGGACTAAAATGCCCAATCTGGACCGAACACGGCCTGGCACACGCCCGTGTCTAGGGCCGTGTGCCGCATTCGCCGTCAAAATTAGCTCACCTGGAACCTCACACGGGTATCGAACATGCCCGTGTTCGAGCTGACACGCCCGTGTTCCACCTAACACGGCCGTGTGGCCGACCGTGTACCGCCATCATTTTTCCCCGAAAACAACCGAGCACTACACGGGTTCTAGGACACGCCCGTGTCCTTACCCGTGTCACCTCAACATGCCTGGACCCCAGGCCGTGTACACAGTCTCGACACTCGACACTTATCTCGAGCGAAGATCATCGACCTACTGACACGGCCTTGGACACGCCCGTGTCCTAGCCGTGTGCCTTGTCTCGACACAATGCGAGACCAAAGTGTCGACTTCCCCGGGACGAGTGTCGACATGGGTCGACACGCCCCTGCGACACACCCGTTAGAGTGTCATGTCTCAACACTTCGTCGAACTCAGAATGTCGACTTCGCGGCTAAGTGTCACAACGGGTCGACAGGCCCTGCGACACGCCCGTGGTGCAGGCGCGTGTGCCCAGTCTGCACAATGTCGAGACCAAAGTGTCGACTTCCCGTCTCAGTGTCGACACAGGCTTGACACGCCCTGGGACATGCCCGTGTCCCAGGCCGTGTGTCTGGAGCCAGAACCCAAACTGGCCCAAAACGTCCCCCTTTTCGCTCCTTTGAGTTCGGGCTTTACAAATAAACCTATGCAGGAGTTGTCGGGCCTGATGAAGGCTGAACTGGGCGAGCAAATAGCCCAGATAGAGGGGGTAAACACAACAACATGCTACATAGATAAACACAATCCTGCCTAATAACAATGCCAGAGATTTCGCCCTGGCCGCTCAAAGTGTGACTCAGTTAAATGATGGAGGTAGTGGAGGGCAGGAGAACCCAACTTGGAGCCTTAGATCTCTTGGCCTCATATGTACTAATGCAAAAGAAAGCCGGTACCAGATGTGCCGGCAAGGTCGTGAGTGGGGAGATCAAAATGAAGCTCGGGGTAGGCGGCACTAAATAGGAACGGGTCCTCATACACACTAAGTATTGGGTGAACTGGAGAAGGGTGAGTGTATAACAGGTGCCCCCACTCAAAAAGAGATGACCCCCTCGTGTGCGTGCACGTGCTCAGTGAGAGTAGGTCTAAGATTTAAATAAAATGAACGACATGAACTCTAATGTGAGTTCGAAAACCTAAACCTTAATAGCCAAAAATTGCTCCCAGCCCACTACAATATCAACTCTCTAACATCTCCCGCTAGATTTATCTCTTCTAGGATGCTCCAGTCAATTGATCAGATGTCTTGATATTTTTTGACTGGAGGAGGTTGTAGCGTTGATGTGTGCTGCATCGATGAACTCCCATCCAGCGACGCAGTGGCGTCGCGCCTCTCCGCAGACAAAGCCTGGAGCTCGGGCGACGACGACGACCACCTTGGGCTCGTCCTGAAGACATGAATCTGTGGACAAATACAAAGATTTTTGTTTTAAAAAAAATGATGAAGAAGAATTTGGAACCAAAAGGGAGGAAAATGAAAGGGGGAGAGGAAGAATTTGGAGAAGAGAGTGAAGAGAAAGAAGAAGTTGAGTAAAAACATAAACTAAAAGTGTTACCTAGGAGGAAAGAAGAAGAATTTCGGACGTGAATCCGCGCACGTTGAAGGCAAAAACTCAACTGGCCCTGGAGACAAGTGCTGTGCAGGAACTGAAGCTTGGAAACCAGGGAAGGAGATGAAGATGACCACATACAACCATATTTCAAGAAGGCGAACACGGTGCGCACACGGCCGTGTGTGCACCCGTGTTAGGGAATCTTAGCGCGTGGAACCCGGTTTCCTCGGGACGTGTGGTCAGACTTCACGGGAGGCAGCATGTCAGGCGGACACGGTCAACAACACGACTGTGTATTAACCCGGTCTCCTGCCTGGCAGAGTGCATTAAAATGCACACGAGTGATGACACGGCTGGGTGGCAACCCGTGTCCTTCTCGGGCAACACTTAGTTGAACATCTCACGGGTATTGACACGGCCAGGTGTAGCAAGCCGTGTCCTTCTCGGATAAACATCGTCAAACAGCGACAACGTCACAGAATACGGTCGGGTGTCTACCTGTGCCCTTCTCGGGCAAAACTTCGTCTAATAGCGACACGGTGCCGAACACGGCCGGGGTGTCTCCCCGTGTCCTGCTCTGGCGCTTATCGCAAAATAATAATGGCTCATGACACGGCAACACACACAGGCATTTGTGTACCTGTGTGGTGCTCGGGATGCAAGCTGCCATGCTCCTAGGTTTATACTGGACACGCTGGGCCCTAAGGTGTGTTGTGCACATGACAATGCACACAGGCATGTGGTTACCCGTGTCCTCCTCTGATTTAGAATTCCTCCTAAGTGAATTTTATTAAAGAATTTTTTTCATTAAAATTAACTAAAATTTTACTAAAAATTTTTATAAACTTAGAAACATTACTATATTTTACGTAATCCTAGTCTAGACGGAGGCATGGTCCTCTTGATGAGAGAAATCTTGAGGAAGCGCATCGTAGTAAAGTTTTAATCGGTGCCCATATAACTTTAAAATCGCCTTCTCAGGATGGGTTAGCTCGACGGTGCCATAGTGAAAGACTTCTTTAACTTGGAAGGGTCCGGACCACTTAGACCTTAACTTCCCTGGGAATAAACACAGTCTGGAATTAAAATGGAGGACTTGGTCACCTTTTTGGAATGTCTTGGGTTTGCAAAGGTGACGGTCATGGAATAGTTTAGTCTTCTCCTTATAAATCCGGGAGTTCTCGTAAGCCATGGTTCTCCACTCATCTAATTCGCTAAGTTGATGTTTTCGTTCTCCCCTATAGAATTAGTATCAAAATTCAAAGCGCGTATTGCCCAATATGAACTTGTGTTCTAATTCTATAGGCAGGTGACCAGATTTACCAATACTAATCTAAAGGGGGTGGTCCCTATAGGTGTTTTGAAGGCGGTCCTATATGCCCCAAACAATCGTTTAGTTTTCTAGACCATTGCTTCCTATTCCCTTCTATAGACTTTTCTATGATCCTTTTAAGTTCTCTATTAAAAACTTCAACTTGACCACTAGTTTGTGGATGATAAAGGAGTGGCTATCCTATGTGTAACTCCTTATTTTTGCAATACTTTATCTAGCTGTAGATTACAAAAATGTGAACCCCTATCGCTAATAAGTACACGTGGTGTGCCAAATCATGCGAATACAATTTTCAAAAATCGGATTACTAGTCTACTATCATTAGTAGGCAAAGCTTGTGCTTCAACCCACTTTGATACATAATCTACAACTACAAAAATATATTTATCCCGTAAGAAGCTGGAAAATGGTCCCATAAAGTCGATCCCCCACACATCGAATACTTCACATTCAAGAATAATTTTTTGCAGCATTTCATGTAATTTAGAAATATTACTTGATTTCTGACAAGAATCACATGAAAGCACATACCTTTGGGCATCCCTGAATAGAAGGGGCCAATAAAACCACAATCAAGAACCTTTTTTGCTAAGCGATTTGCTCCATAGTGACCACCAACAGGACTAGAATGACACTGCTCCAGAATTTTCTAACACTCCTCCGCTGATACACACCTTCGTATAACGGAATCTGCACATATCTGAAGAAGAAAGGTGTCCTCCCAGAAGTAATATTTCAAGTCAGAGAAAAATTTCTTTTCCGCTGATATGAAAATTCTTTTGGAAGACCTTAGCCACAAGATAGTTTGCATAATCGGCAAACCAGGATAATCATGGATTTATATTCGTAGATAAGCAAATAATGATTCCTCAGGGAATGTATATCAGAAATCTCAGATTCATCTAACATTGCTCGTAGTGGATTTTCTAAACGTGAGAGTTGGTCTGCCGCTAAGTTTTCTGCTCCTCGTTTATCCCTAATTTCCAAATCAAATTCTTGTAATAAAAGAACCCAACGGATTAAACGAGGCTTTGCTTCCGCTTTGGCTAGCAAAAATCTAAGGGCAGAGTGATCTGTGTATACTACCACCTTATACAGTGTTAAATAGGATCTAAATTTATCAAAGGCAAATACCACTGCTAGAAGTTCTTTTTCTGTAGTTGTATAATTCTCCTGCGCATTATTAAGTGTTTTGCTAGCATAATAAGTAGGGTGAAAGTGTTTGTTTCGGCGTTGTTCTAAAATAGCTCCTACTGCAAAACTGCTAGCATCACACATGATCTCGAACGGCTGACTAAAATCGGCGCGCATCACAATCAGAGAATTAATTAACCTTTCTTTTAAGAACTCAAAGCATGTTACACTCTTGTTCAAAAATGAAAGGTGTGTCTTTTTTCTAAAAGCCTAGTAAGTGGTTTAGCAATATAGAGAAGTCCTTAATAAACTGGCAGTAAATCCAGCATGTCCTAAGAAACTTCGCACTAGCCTTAACGGAGGATGGTGGTGGTAACTTTTCTATGGTTTCGATTTTCGCTCTATCTACTTGAATTCCTTGGCTTGAGATTTTATGGCCAAGTACTAACCCTTCTTTCACCATGAAATGACACTTCTCCTAACTAAGAACTAGGTTTGTTTCCTTACACCTCCTAAGAACTTTCTCTAAATTATTCAAACACAAATCAAACGAGTTTCCAAAAATAGAAAAAATCATCCATAAACACTTCCATAATATCTTCAACATATTCGTTAAAGATGGCTAACATGCACCTTTGGAAAGTGGCGGGTGCATTACATAACCCGAAAGGCATACGTCTATAGGCAAAGGTACCAAATGGGCCGGTGAATATTGTTTTCTCCTGGTCTTCTGGTGCTATAGGAATTTGGAAATATCCAGAAAGTCTATCTATAAAATAATAATAAGAATGTCCTGACAATCATTCTAATATATTTGGTCAATGAAAGGAAGAGGGAAATGGTCCTTTTTTAGTGGAATCGTTGAACTTCCTATAGTTAATACAGACACGCCAACCTGTTACCATTTGCATTGGAATTAACTCATTCTTATCGTTAGCTACCACTGTTAGACCACCCTTCTTAGGAACGACTTGGACAGGACTAACCCATGAACTATCCGAAATAGGATATATCATACCAACATCTAATAACTTAACAATCTCAGCCTTAACTACCTCTTTCATATTGGTTGAATAAAAGGTTTATAGTTTTCTCCCAAAAGGATCTTGTGAGTGCAAAAACTAGGATTAATACCTTTTATATCAGATATTTGCCATGCTATTGCACCTTTACATTTCTTTAGCACAATTATTAATTTAGCTTTTTCAGTATTCGAAAGATTAGAAGAGATAATAATTGGGTAAGAAGAATTAGTTCCTAAGAATGCATACTCAAGATGATCCGGTAATTTCTTTAGTTCTACTATCGGTGGATCCTTAGTATTATTCTTAAGACCTTCACGATCTCCTTGTGTAATCAAGCTATTTCATCGTTCTATTCATTATCAAAATGCAATTATCTAGAGAAAAATAAATGTTCAACAATGTCTTCATTTATTTCATCTTCTAGATAACATTAGTGATGCAAATGCTAACCCAGGATCCTCTATATAAAAATTAGAAATTCATAGAAGCATAAAATTATCAACACCATGAGAAAAATAGCAATAATCATCATTATCTAAGGATTGTTTCATTGTATTGCCTATTTAAAAAGTGATTTCATCTTCCCCTACTCGCAAAACTAACTTACCATCAAAAACATCAATAAGAGCTCTAGATGTAGCTAAGAATGAACGACCTAGTATGAGTGGCACTTCGATATTTTCGTCCATATCTAGAATAACAAAATCGACATTAAATATAAACTTATCTACCTTAACCAATACATCCTCTACTATTCCTCTAGGGTACTTAACCGATCGATCTGCTAGTTGAATACTCATTCTAGTTGGGCTAAGTTCTCTTAGACCTAGTTTCAAATATAGTTTGTAAGGTATTAAATTTATACTAGCTCCTAAATCCGCTAAAGCTTTATTTACTTGTAAATCTCCGATTAAACATGGAATTGAAAATGCACCAGGATCCTTAAGTTTTTGTGGTAATTTATTTTGCAAAATAGCGGAACATTCTTCACTAAGTGTTACTAAAGATAATTCATCTATTTTCCTTTTATTTGAGATTAAATCCTTAAGAAATTTAGCATACTGTGCATCCATGCACTCCCTGTTAAGCTTTGCTGGATATGGTATTGCTAGTTGATACTCCATTGGTTGCATGTTCATCTTGCTCGGTCCTTTGCCTCTAGACTCCTCTTGGGGTGCTTCTTCCGTAGGCCTTTGGTCTTGTAACTCCTTTCCGCTCCTCAATTGAATGGATTTTGCATGCTCCCTCGGGTTTGTCTCAGTATTTCCCGGAAGTGTTCCTTGTTACCTTTTAGATACCATCCTTGCGAGCTGACCAATCTGATTCTTCAAATTACGAATTGAACCCTCTTGATTCCGGAAGGCTACATCGGTAGTTTGCATGAACTTGGTAAGTACATCTTCCAATGTTGGCTTCCTTGGTTCCGGTTGCTGTGGTTGTCCAAACATAGGTTGCTTCCCTTGATTTTCTTGTCCTCCCCAAGAGAAATTGGGGTGGTTCCTCCATCCAGGATTGTATGTAGAACTATACGGGTTATTTGCTTGGTTAAAAGGAGGTCTGATGTTGTTGCCCATATAGTCAACATGTTCTTACACTTGAGGTTCACAACCCGGCATTCCACTAAATGAAGGGTCCCATTGTTGAGGTACCATGGAGGGTGATGCTAAGGAAAGGTTATCCATCTTTTGGTGAAGCTTCTCTAGTTGAATGGCTAAGGCAGCAACAACATCCACTTCATACATTCCTGCAAGCTTATTAGGATTTTGTCTCACGGTAGTCCATTGATAGTTGTTCATAGCCATGTCTTCTATCAACTACTAAGCCGCTTCAGGTGTCTTATTGTTCAAGGTGCCTCCACTAGCCGCATCGATCATCTGTTTAGTGGCTGGATTGAGACAATTGTAAAAAGTCTGAATCTGAAGCCATAAAGGTAGAGCATGATGGGGACATCTCCTTAAAAGGTCCTTGAATCGTTCAAATGTGTCGTACAATGATTCAGATTCCAATTGAACATACATAGAGATGCCATTCCTTAGCTTTGCAGTCTTCGCCGGTGGAAAATACTTCATTATAAACTTCTCAATCATCATATCCCAAGTAGTAATCGACCCTCTAGGTAATGAGTTCAACCACTACTTCGCCTTATGACTTAGTGAAAACGGGAACAATCTCAATCGAATGACATCATTGGAAACACCATTGATATTGAATGTGTCACATATCTCCAAGAATCCAGCTAAGTGTGTGTTAGGATCTTAATCTTGCAGGCCATCATATTGGACATACTGTTGAACCATTTGTATAACACTAGGCTTCAATTCAAAATTATTGGTGGCTATTGGTGGTCTAACGATGCTCAACCCAGTTCCTTGGAGATTAGGTCTAGCAAAGTCAGACATGGTTTGCTCGTTCTGGTTTGCCATGGTATCTAAATTTTCTGGATGATGCTCTCCTTGGTTTACTGTTTCCTCTTCTGAAAGGCCGTTTGAGCAATCAGTGGTATTAATTCCCACGTCCCTTTGGTTAGTGTTATGAATAAATCGCTCTGGGTCAAGGTGAAATGGTGCTAGCCCAAAATTTCTGCCCCTGGTCATAGACTAACAGACTACAAAATAGAGATTAAGCGATATAATTATTCCATAAACTAATTTATAGTTATATGTTAATAAAAAAAATTGGTAGATTAATAAAGTTTAGGCTTTCAAAATATTGAAAACGTTCCCCGACAACGACACCAAAAACTTTATGATTATTTTTGTAACAAGTAATAACTTGATGCAGATTCATTCTACATTCTAGTATAAACTATGTAGATGGGGCATAAGCTAGATTTATTTAACTTTCAGGCAAGTGCACCTATCTATCATAGTACAGGAGAAATGTACATCTCGTGTCATATTCCACAGGGTTCTTTCAAATACTCGTACTCACCCTTACTCTATTATCATACCTATAATTAAAACTGATTTTAACCTAAATTAAACTAACTATGACTACTTGGATAAATAAACATTGGAAGATTAAAGATGATAAAAAGCCGAAAATCTAAGAGCATTCACATGAATATAACCACTCATTAATTCAATTCTATGTAATCAGGTAATAATAAGATTATCAAATTCATGAATTGTAAGGGTTAAGCATGTATCAAATTCTCTCTCGAGCAATTCAAAATCTAAACCTAAGTTAGTAAATTTTCTCTCGAACAATTTACAACCCTCAAATTTGCATTAAAGTAAAGTACCCGATTTAATACATAAATTCATGAAATCCTATATCTAAAATACTATGAATCCATTTATCCGTATCATAATTATCCAATCGACATATCTCTCGATAATGTAAATTGAAATGTAAAGAGAAATAGCACCTAAATATGAAAATATGAACATCATCACAACTTTCCAATTTCTCAATCTAAAAAGTTGGGATTCAAGTAAAGCAAATAATAAATTCATAACTAGGATAATTCCCTTTGTTTGAAGATCTACATACGAATAAAATACCACATATTTGATGAAAACAATATGATACATGATTACCAAATTATTCAAATTAAAGTTTCATGCGAAATAAAAGATAAATAAAGTTAGATCACTAAGAGAAAGGAAAGATTAAGAGTGATACATGAAAGATTAAACACATACAAAAATCTCCTTCAAATCCTCCTTCTCTTGGATGCTCCACTTTCATGCTCCAGAAGTTCTCCCAATGAAAATGATCCAAAAGTCCCTTCTAATTTTTCTACAGGTTTTTTATAGTCTCCTCGCAAACAAGGTCAGACACGGGTTCCAACACAGCCGTGTCATAGTCCGTGTTGACGGTTCAAGGGAGGTTACACACGAACATGCGTGTCTGGTAGTGGGACGTGTCAGATGACACGGGTACAAATATGGCCGTGTTGTTCTTCGTGTTCTTCGCCCACGGGCTGGTTGGTAGTCGAAGTTGGATTTATGCCGAAAAGGACAACGTGTTCCCACCCGTGTGGTGCTCTGTCTTTTTCCTTCCATTTCTTCTATTCCATCCTAGTTAGGACACGGGTAGGGAACACGGGCGTGTGCCTACCCATGTATGCCCCATTCTTGTCCTATCAACAGCCATGTCTAATCCGTGAACTCCTCTATTTGCTCCAAGACTTCTAGCTCCACTGGTTAGCAATACCTGCATTAGAAAAATAATGGAATAAATAGACAGCTTAATACATGAAATAATAGAAACTCCTAACTGTGCTCTTCTACTCATGATAAAGAAAATTCATAACTATTCTCGTAAAATTACTGCATAGGGAGGAAGAAAATAGTGGACATGATTACAATTATGATAGTAAAAAGCCTATCATAATTGTACTCATCACAGTCTGAGAAAGCCAAAGCATGCCGCGCTTTCTGTCCAGCTTGATCTCCATCCGAAGAATATTTTTTGCGTGACCCAGATCTTTCATTTCAAACTCAGCATGTAACCTTTGCTTCAGTTATTTGATCTCCTGAGCTGACTTGCAAGAAATCAGCATGTCGTCGACATATAACATCAGAATCAGAATGAACCCATGAGCCAGGAACTTGTAGTAGACGCAGCTGTCGTACTGGATTCTACTGAAGCCCTGTGAGGCCATGAGCATGTCGAACCTTTTGTTCCATATTCTTGGAGCTTGCTTCAGTCTGTAGAGGGATCTCCTTAGCTTGCACACCTTTTTCTCATTGTCTGGTTCAATGAACCCTTCAGGCTAAAGAATATAGATATCCTCCTCTAATTTGTCGTGAAGAAAGGCCATCTTCACGTCCATTTGCTCCAGCTCCAAGTCCCATATCTCCACTATAGCAAGTAGCACCCATATGGAACAGTGTTTCACCACGGGTGAGAAGATTTTGTCAAAATCAACTCCTTTCTTCTGCACAAATCCTTTTGCAACGAATCTGGCCTTGTATCTCCACTGGTCCTTCTCAGATATAGACTCCTTCTTCCTGAACACCCACTTGGAGCTGATTGCCTTGGATCCTTTCGGTAGGCCAACCAGATCCCAAGTCTGGTTCTTTCAAAGTAAGTCCATCTCCTCCAGTATAACTACTTTCCACTGAGAGCTGTCACTTCTCTTCATAGCTTCTTGATAAGACCCGGGGTCTGAGGATATCACCTAAAAGGCATATGCTATAGTGTCCTATAGCCTGAGAGGCAGTCTGACCTCTCTCCTTGCCCTTTCTCTAGTAATAGAATATGCCTCCACATCAGTAGGTTGCACAACATCAACATCCTCCGAATCGGAGGAATCTTCATTATCTTCAGCTTTGTCATTTCCTTCCAGCTCCACCTCTAGTGGTGTGACTAGAGCCTTCTCCACTTCTTTGGAATGAGACTGATACTTTTTAAGCATAACGGCCTCATCGAAGATGACGTCGCGCTTAACCTCCACCTTCTTGGTTTCAGGGTTCCAGAGCTTAGACCCCTTCGTGTCGGCCTGAAAGTTTTGATTTCAAGAACAACTAATCACCTATAGGGTGTGGGGGGGGGGGGGGGGGTGAATAGGTCAAATTCCAAAAACTTAAGCAACTAATCAATTAATATCACATCATAACAATATTATCACAATCAAAACCAACACTACACATCATACAAAATTTTATAGTGGTTTCCCAATTGATGGGTACATCCACTTCCCCCTTCGCCTATCTAGCAGTATACTAGATTCGACCAAACTTCCTTCTATCTTTCTAGGGTCCTTAGGTATTATAGCTCAGAGCCCAATTGGCTCCTACAACTCAGGCACAAGCCCTACCACTCAGATCACCAAGATCCTACAACTCAAGTTCTTCCCAAGAACTCTACCTCAGAGTGACTGCACACTCCTACAGCTCAGGCAATCCTGCCCTACCTCAGTGTGAATCCATATACCTACAACTCAGGCAACTCCTGCCCTACCTCAGCCTTTATAACAAAGGCTTACAACTCAGGCCATTGCCTTACCACTCAGATTCAAAATGAATCTTACACAGAAATATTTAAGATAATGAATTACAGACACCAGAGAAAATTCTCTATGCATATCTAACTGGACTGAGCAGATATGAGCCCTAACTTCTTCTTTACTGCAATAAGATGATACATAGATCTTGAAATGAAGCCCGACTTATTATGGAATCAACTAGTAGATGAATCTACTTCTTCTTCTTCAGGAATATCTCCTGATCTACACTGCGCAGATTTCAACCCTTCCTTCTTCTTTGATCCAACAAATTGATCTTCAGATTCTGGCTCGGCTTGGATCGGGAAGATAACTTCAGCTAGGGAATTCCTAGGCTGATTCATCTCTCTCAAAGGATTACTCTGAACCTGCTGGAGTAGATGTTGATTGCACCAGCAAAATCAAAAGCCTTCAGATTTGATCTTGAGGTTCTTGGCTTCTACAACAATGGTTGATGAATACGATGAACTCCGCTTATCGTTTTAATCAGAAATTAATCCAATTATTCCCTTGATCATAGATCTCAATCTCTTCTGTTATTTATAATCCCATCACATTGGAGAGATGATCGACACGTGTCTCAGTTTTAACGGTGCTTAAAACCTCCGCTCTATTAACTTGAGATCCACTGTAGACTGACGACGACGTTAATGTCAATTTTAATCGAATCTGAACTTTGTTGACTTATTGACTTTGCTGAGTCAGCATCATTCTGGACTTAGCAAAAATCAGCTAACTTTTCTGAAATCCTGCGTTCGACGAACTTCAAACTTAGCTCGATGAAATCTGAACTCAGCTTGACGAAATCTGAAATCAACTTGACAAAACAGTGAAGCTGAGATCGACGAATTCTCTTAGCTCAGTTCTTTCTTCAGGTGAAGGATGAGGTCAACGAACGTCGAGCTCAGCTTGACGAAATCTGAGCTCATCTTGACGAAATAGTGAAGCTGAGATCAAGGAATTCTCTCAGCCCAATTCTTTCTTCAGGTGAAGGCTGAGTTCGATGAATTCTCTGAACTCTGGTCGATGAAATCTGAACTCCGGTTGACGATTCTGATAGCTGAGTCCTTCTTATAGGTAAAAGCTGAGATTGACGAAATCTGAACTTCGTTCGATGAAAGCTAAGCTCAGCTCCAAGAATGGTACACGCAGCAATTCTGGACTTAGAAATTTCTTCAGCTTTGCATGATGGCATTGAGAGCGTTGAGTGAATATCCCTCACTCAACGCTTTTTCCCTTAGCCATATTCTTCATCTTTCAGTATGATGGCGTTGATAGCGTTGAGTGTATAAGATTCACTCAACGCATCTGGACTTAGTCGATTTTCTGCAATCTTGCCTTCTTGCTGAAGTTTTATGTTGACAGACTCAGCAAGGCGTTGAGTGATGAAGCTTCACTCAACGCTTCTGGACTTAGTCGATTTTCTGGATTCTTCACAGTAAGGCAATGACAGGATAACCTTGACTCAATGCTTCTAGCTGTATGGTGTTGAGTGAGTTGAGCTCACTCAACGCTTATGGACTTAGTCTGATTTCTGCCTTGACTCAACGCTTCTAGCTATATGGCGTTGAGCGAGTTAAGCTCACTCAACGCTTCTGGACTTCGCCCGATTTATGCCTTTGCAATACTGTTAGTTTTGACTGCCTGCCTTCTCTCAGCGCTATTAGCTGAATGACATTGAGTGAGCTTTCTGCACTCAATGCTTTTGGACTTAGCCCGATTTTCCTGCCTGCCTTCTCTCAGTGCTATTAGCTGGATGGCGTTGAGTGAGCTTGCCTCACTCAATGCTTTTGGACTTAGGTAATTTTCCTACTTGCCTTCTCTCAGCGCTATTAGCTGGATGGCTGATGACTTATTTTAGTCATCGATTTTGGGGTAGTTTAGTATGCAAAATTCCTAGTTTAATTATATGTTTTAAGTATTTTTATGCATGTCTTGTTTTATTTCTTCTTAAAGTCTTGTTGTGTTAGGATTTTTATTATAGTTTTATTTGCTCATTATGTTGCAATTTTATTTTGTTATGTTTTGATATAAAAATCTATAGTTTTAGTATAGGTTTTATGTTTTATGTTTACTAGTGTTTTGTTTTTGAATATAATTAATTAATAGTATGTTATGTTTGTTATGTTTAGTTTAGTTTTAAACTAATATTATGTTACTTATTTGTGTTATGTTTTCTTATATAACTAATGTTATTATGCGTTATTTTCTTTTAGGTACATGCTACATGATGCAACCCACTTCAAGTTAAACCCAAGCCTCCACTTGAAGCCAACCCACATGCAGCCCTTGAAGTTTTGGAGCAGCCCGACCCCTTCCCTTGAAGCCACATGATGCAAGCCAAGCCCTCATGGTGAACCCGAGCCCATGCAACCAGCCCACAAAGTGCAGCCCTCTTCAAGTTGGTCGGCCCCCTCCAAATGCAGCAGCCCACTTCAATTGAGCAGCCCATTTTAATGATGCAGCAGCCCAAACCACTTCATTTATGCCACATTGGTGCAGCCCGACCCTCTCCAAGTGCAACCCAAGCCTCCTCCAAAGTGCCACCCGAAAATGCATGTATCAAGCCACCTTGCATGGCTCCCCATTAAGTGATGGCCGGCCCCTCCCCTCTCTCTCCCCTTTATTATTTTCTCTTCTCTTTATTCCTCATGCATCTCCCCACTCACTCCTTCTCTCTTATTTATTTCTCATTCACCCCTCTTTCCCTTTCTCTCATTCTCATTTAAACCCATCCATTCCCCCATCTTTTATTTATTTTGTTCTTTTTATTTTCCTAAATGAAAATGCATGCATGTAGCCTCTTTCTCTCTCCCTCATTAAATGATGTTCATGCACCTTCTCCACCCTACATGGCCGGCCACCCCCCTTGCCCCCTCTTCTTCATTTCATTCTAGAACCTTCTCCCTCTCCTATAAAAGGAACCCATGTCTCATGCTTTGAGAGGAGAATTTTGGAGAGCAAGTGAGATAGCTAGTTCATGAGAGTCTTTCCTTGTTGTAGTTTTTATTGTAATTTCCTTTTTGTAGTAGAATATCATTGTCATATTTTAATTTTTGTGTTTTTCCTTTTCTTAAGCAATGCAAATGACTTCTCTTTCTTCTATTTTATTTTCTTCTTCTATTATGCTTAGGTAATTATATTTTATGCCCGATCGCGATGAGCTTTGCGATAAAATAACGCATCTTAAATTTTATGTTTGCATTTGTATTTTTTTTATTTTTGATCCTTCTTTGATTTTTATCGTGTCGACTCCGTATTCCGGTATACGGTAGTAGGCAATTTGATATCATTTCATAGTAGTCGAGAGACTCGTTGATTTGAAATATCACTCAAAGAAGGAAGGAGTTGAACGCAACCCTAGAGATAGGATGACGTAAATCCTCCGGATTGGAGTCAAATCCAATAGTGCGGGTCACTTCGGTAATGCGACTTTAGGCCATTTTGACTTGTAAAGAGATTTCGGTCAAAACGTCTATAAGTTAGGGGATTTAATGCTCTAGCGAGATTACTTCCTAATATCGAATCCGTCACGGTCTTAATAGTATTGGAAATGCTAAACTAATTTATTTCGTTATTTTATTTCAAAGTGAATCGTCGATCGAGCACTATTTCGCAATATTTTATTTCTCTTTTAATTAAGCTTAGTTCATTTTAATTTTCAAACCCATCAATCGTTCGGTAGGATAATAGAATCGTTGTGAGTAATAATACTTGCCTATCCCGAGTTTTTATACGACCTTGATATAATTTTATCACTATACTATAAAACGATAGGTACACTTGCCTATTCGGATTGTAGTTCGTGAGACGATTTTTACCCATCAAGTTTTTGGCGCCGTTGCCGGGGACTATTTTGGTAATATTACGAAAGCATCGAGTTTATTACTTCTACTAAAATTTTAAAAAAAAAACAAAAACATTTTTTAACAAAAAAAATATCAAAAAAAAATTTTAAGTTTTCTTTTTCTTTTTGGTAACAGTTTTTTTTATGGAATCATCTTCTTTTGGCGCTTTTTGTAATTTTTGCGGGTCGCCCAACCACTTTTATTCTGAATGTCTTTCGGGAACCCCTCCCTCTTTTGATTTCAATTTTTCTGGAGCAGGTCAAAGTGGCCAATTTGACTCTTACTCCAATTTTTATCCTACTTGGGAGATGGGGAACCCGTCTTATTTTTCTTATGATTTTGCCCTGCAAAGCGCCGTGCCTCTAAATTTTACTTCAATCGATAATGCGTATTTTGAATTGCAAACTTCTCTTGATAATATTAATTCGCATTTGAAGACCATTCTCGATTATTTTTCTCGTGAGGCCGCTTCATTTTCTTCGTCTTCTTCTCCGTCTCCTCCAATTTCATCGTGTAATGAGTCACCGGATATCCCGACTTGTCTTTTTCCTCTCGAGGGGGATAACTATTCGGATATTCCGGATTGTTTTCTTCCTCCTTTGGATGACGCACCTATGGATACTCCGACATGCTTCTTACCTTTTGAGGATGACAAGACGTCTCATCATTCTTTTTCTTTTTCTGAAGACGTGTGTGATTCCTTTTCGCTTCAAACTTTAACTGTTCCAACTTTTTTTAGCGAGTCTTTTTCTTCTTCTTCTTCTTTTATTTTAGATAATTTTTCTTCTTCTTTAGATAATTTTTCTTCTTCTTTAGTCCTCTCTACCCCTTCTTCTCCCGAAATTTCACAAGTCTCTCCTTCTCCTTGTGAAATTTCCGTTGATGAACTTTCTTTTTCTACCTCTTTTATTCCTCTTTCTATTTCTTCTTCTTTTTTTTTCTTCTTCCTTTGACGACCCCTTCTTTCCCATTTTACATACGGCAGAGTTCTTCTATAACTCCGTCCGTTCATTTCCGGGCGTCCTTCCATTGAAGATTCCACCCCATGTCGGTGCAATTCTTCAATTTTTCTCTTTTTTGATGTACTTTCCTAAGCGCATACTTAGGGAGTTACCCCTTCACTTTAGTTTTTATTTTCCATTTAGCTAACCAATAACGTCGGGCTCAGACGACGTTAAACAAAGAGCGCTCTTTGGAGGCACCCTTTGCTTATCCTTTTGTTATTCCTTTTTTTGTTTGCTTATTGTGTTTTGCAGGAATAAGACCTTCGGCGGTTCATTTGGCTTCATCATTTTTTTTCTCTTCCTTAGGCCTGAGCCGGTGTCCAGCTTAAGCATGGGGGAACGAAATCAGCATTCGGCCTTACGAATCAGGGGAAGTCATTTTCTTTTTAAGTCTTTACTTTATTGCCTCCCCCTCCCTCTTCTTCTTCTTTTTTTGGTTTTTCATTGAGGACAATGCAAAATCCAAGCATGGGGGAGGGCTTCGCTCTTTTTCCTTTTCTTTTTAATTTCTCCTTTTTAAAAAAAATATATATTTTCTTTTTATGTTTTTCAAAAAAAATGTTTGTTTTTAAGTAATTTAGCTTTATCAAAAATAAAAAAAAACTAGAAAAAAAAACCCACAAAAATAAAAAAAAATCAAAATCCAAAAATATAATAAACCCATTGCTTAGTCTTTTTTGTTGTTTTCAGAAATTTTGTTTGAGTTTGTTTATAAGCATTTTTACTATTTTTGATTTGCTAATCTTTTGTTTCATCATGTTTAGTTAAGTCTAATATTTAGTGATTTCGTTTTGAGAATTATCTTATGGTTTTAATTTTCTTAGAGTAATTTATTTAGCACTTTTTCTCTTTTATTTTAAATAGTTTCAATTTTGTAGTAATTTTGCTTAACAATTTTGGATTCCAATTATTATTACCTCATGCTTTTAGATTCTTAGGAAATCTCAATCTACTAGTAGTTGCTCTCTAGTATTTTAGTTTATTTTCTAAAATTTTTAACTCCTTCCTTTTTCTTTTTATTGTTAGATCATATGTCATGGGAATAAGGAGATGTTAGTTTCTTATTCTCTGGTAAACATATGCAACCCAGATGAAGAGAGGAATTAAAAGTTCATATATGTCGTGGGAAGTGATAGGATGTTAGTCTATCATTTTCTGGTATTACATATATATTTAAAAGTTCATATATGTCGTGGGAAGTGATAGGATGTTAGTCTATCATTTTCTGGTATTACATATATATTTTAAAAAAATTGGTGGGGTGTGAAAAAAAAATAATGATGATCACCTCCAATCAAAGACCTCTTCATGTTGATTTCCTCCCCAAACCCCTTAGCCAATATTATTGTCTTAGATTTTAAATTAAAATATTGGGAGAGCATAAGTAGTAGGTTGCATTCTTCCTTAAGTTTATTTTAAGTTATGGTTTTTATAATTTTAATCAAATCTTGTTTGCAATTTACTCAATTTTGAGTGCTAGTTAATTTATTAGAGAATTTTTGGCTAAATATTTCTCTCTTTTCACTTTAATTCCATAATTTAGGACTTAATTTGTAAATCCCTAAATTTTTTTTTTGGCTTGACTTTGGTGTAAATAAATTTTTAGTTTAATTGAAAACTTTTTAAATGCCCTATAAATATTTCTCATACTTTTGCTCTGGAATTGCAAAAGCCTAAGCATGGAGGAATTTGATGACTTATTTTAGTCATCGATTTTGGGGTAGTTTAGTATGCAAAATTCCTAGTTTAATTATATGTTTTAAGTATTTTTATGCATGTCTTGTTTTATTTCTTCTTAAAGTCTTGTTGTGTTAGGATTTTTATTATAGTTTTATTTGCTCATTATGTTGCAATTTTATTTTGTTATGTTTTGATATAAAAATCTATAGTTTTAGTATAGGTTTTATGTTTTATGTTTACTAGTGTTTTGTTTTTGAATATAATTAATTAATAGTATGTTATGTTTGTTATGTTTAGTTTAGTTTTAAACTAATATTATGTTACTTATTTGTGTTATGTTTTCTTATATAACTAATGTTATTATGCGTTATTTTCTTGTAGGTACATGCTACATGATGCAGCCCACTTCAAGTTAAACCCAAGCCTCCACTTGAAGCCAACCCACATGCAGCCCTTGAAGTTTTGGAGCAGCCCGACCCCTTCCCTTGAAGCCACATGATGCAAGCCAAGCCCTCATGGTGAACCCGAGCCCATGCAACCAGCCCACAAAGTGCAGCCCTCTTCAAGTTGGTCGGCCCCCTCCAAATGCAGCAGCCCACTTCAATTGAGCAGCCCATTTTAATGATGCAGCAGCCCAAACCACTTCATTTATGCCACATTGGTGCAGCCCGACCCTCTCCAAGTGCAACCCAAGCCTCCTCCAAAGTGCCACCCGAAAATGCATGTATCAAGCCACCTTGCATGGCTCCCCATTAAGTGATGGCCGGCCCCTCCCCTCTCTCTCCCCTTTATTATTTTCTCTTCTCTTTATTCCTCATGCATCTCCCCACTCACTCCTTCTCTCTTATTTATTTCTCATTCACCCCTCTTTCCCTTTCACTCATTCTCATTTAAACCCATCCATTCCCCCATCTTTTATTTATTTTGTTCTTTTTATTTTCCTAAATGAAAATGCATGCATGTAGCCTCTTTTCTCTCTCCCTCATTAAATGATGTTCATGCACCTTCTCCACCCTACATGGCCGGCCACCCCCCTTGCCCCCTCTTCTTCATTTCATTCTAGAACCTTCTCCCTCTCCTATAAAAGGAACCCATGTCTCATGCTTTGAGAGGAGAATTTTGGAGAGCAAGTGAGATAGCTAGTTCATGAGAGTCTTTCCTTGTTGTAGTTTTTATTGTAATTTCCTTTTTGTAGTAGAATATCATTGTCATATTTTAATTTTTGTGTTTTTCCTTTTCTTAAGCAATGCAAATGACTTCTCTTTCTTCTATTTTATTTTCTTCTTCTATTATGCTTAGGTAATTATATTTTATGTCCGATCGCGATGAGCTTTGCGATAAAATAACGCATCTTAAATTTTATGTTTGCATTTGTATTTTTTTTATTTTTGATCCTTCTTTGATTTTTATCGTGTCGACTCCGTATTCCGGTATACGGTAGTAGGCAATTTGATATCATTTCATAGTAGTCGAGAGACTCGTTGATTTGAAATATCACTCAAAGAAGGAAGGAGTTGAACGCAACCCTAGAGATAGGATGACGTAAATCCTCCGGATTGGAGTCAAATCCAATAGTGCGGGTCACTTCGGTAATGCGACTTTAGGCCATTTTGACTTGTAAAGAGATTTCGGTCAAAACGTCTATAAGTTAGGGGATTTAATGCTCTAGCGAGATTACTTCCTAATATCGAATCCGTCACGGTCTTAATAGTATTGGAAATGCTAAACTAATTTATTTCGTTATTTTATTTCAAAGTGAATCGTCGATCGAGCACTATTTCGCAATATTTTATTTCTCTTTTAATTAAGCTTAGTTCATTTTAATTTTCAAACCCATCAATCGTTCGGTAGGATAATAGAATCGTTGTGAGTAATAATACTTGCCTATCCCGAGTTTTTATACGACCTTGATATAATTTTATCACTATACTATAAAACGATAGGTACACTTGCCTATTCGGATTGTAGTTCGTGAGACGATTTTTACCCATCAATGGCATTGAGTGAGCTTTCCTCACTCAACTCTTTTGGACTTAGGTAATTTTTTGAGTTTCCAGCTCCACCTTGAGTCCACCTGTCATTGTCTCTTGAACCAGCCGTCCAATCATTATGACAAAGACTAACTTGTATGCGTGAACTTAACCATTCATTAAATACAACTATGTCTATCTCATTGACATGTTTGACATCTTCAAATCAGGGCCATTGTGATCAATGAACCCAAAAATCTCCCTCTATTTGAAGTTGTCAAAACCACTAATAAAGCATGTCAAAACCACTAATCAAGCTTCTTTTGTCAATGAGATACACATTACACAGGCAATAAAAGAATATTCATATTAAATTCAGTGAAATGAATTTTACCTACTCCCCCTAGATTTCTGCAGGGTAAGTTACACCTTAGATGATTACCTCTTAGCTTGATCTCCCCATCACTTTCTCCCCCTATGTTTCTGCCATAAAGGAGCTTGATCCTTTCTGATAGTCATCTTCTATCTCTCCCCCTTGAGCTTGAACAACCAAAGGTAAACATGGCCTCCATCTCTCCCCATTTATGACCTCTTTAGATAGTCAGGAAGGAGCATCAGGTCTTCTTCTCACCTTGTGTTCTCCCCCTATCTGATGTAAATGAAGCCAGGATTGCAGCTGCCAACATACCCCTCATACAGGGCTAACTTGTATATGGCTTGATACCACTTGATAGCACTTGAAATTCAGTATCACTGGAAATTCTCTACACCACTAGAGAAGACTACTTGAAAGTCTCTAGTCTTGCAGCTGCTAATACCACTTGAGAAGAAGCATATTCTCTCATCTTGCTTTCCACTAGGTCTGCAGAACCTGCAAAAAGAACAAACCTGTACTAAGCATAATATCTTAGGTAGTACCTGAAGCTATTCTAAGTTCAACATACCTTACTCAATTTTGAAGGTGTTGAACTTGACTTCATCTAGTGACTTAGTGCAGATATCTGCCACTTGCTTGTCAGTGGAGACAAACTCTAGGCAAATGTCTTCTCTCTCAACATGCTCCTTAATAAAATGATACTTAATTTTTATATGCATAGTCCAATTATATGAAACTGGATTCCTAGCAATAGAAATTGCTCTAGTAGAATCACAATATAGAGGAGATCTACTTATCTTAATGTCATAGTCTTCAAACTGATGTTGTATCCACAACAATTGAGTACAGCAGCTACCTGCTGCAATGTACTATGACTCTACAGTGGAGATAACAACACTAGTCTGTTTATTTATACTCCATGACACCAATCTTCCACCTAGGAATTGACATGTACCAGTGGTACTTTTCCTGTCTTCTTTGCAGCCTGAAAAATCTGCATCTGAAAATCCAGTTAGCTCAAAATCTCTATTCCTAGGGTAACACAAACTAAGATCTGGTGTCCCCTTAAGATATCTTAAAATTCTCTTTGTAGCAGAATAATGAGATTCTCTAGGGCATGCCTGATACCTAGCACAGACACATGTAGCATACATGATGCCAGGCCTACTAGCAGTCAAGTATAGAAGGGAGCCAATTACCCCTTTATACAAAGACTCATCAACAGGTTTCCCTACCTCATCTTTGCCTACAAGCATACTTGACCCCATTAGAGTTCTCATGGTGGAGTCATTCTCGATACCATATTTCTTAATTAACTCTCTTGTGAACTTAGACTGGCATATGGACAAACCATCATCAGTCTGTCTTACTTGGAGTCCTGATAAGAATTTTAGCTCACCCATGCTGCTCATCTCAAACTTTCCTTGCATAAGTTTGGCAAACTTCCTATAAAGGTTGTTTTCAGTAGATCCAAAGATAATGTCATCGACATATATCTGGACTAGGATGACCTTGCCCTTAGATTCCCTTAGGAATAGGGTCTTATCTATTTTCCCCCTTGAGAATTTGTTCTCAATGAGGAAAGTAGACAATGTTTCATACCATGCTCTAGGGGCTTGCTTAAACCCATATAGAGCATTCTTAAGCTTTTAAACAAAATTAGGAAGGTGAGGATCTAGAAATCCTGGTGACTGATCTACATATACTTCCTCTTTTAAGTCTCCATTCAGGAATGCTGACTTTACATTCATCTGGAAGACTTTGAATCCTTGATAGGCAGCAAAAGTAAGGAATAACCTTATTACTTCCAGCCTTGCTACTAGGGCAAAGGTTTGGTCAAAATCTATTCATTCTTCTTGCCTGTAGCCTTTTGCCACCAATCTGGCCTTATTTTTGACAATAATGCCATTCTCATCTAGCTTGTTCATGTAGATCCATTTTGTTCCTATGACATTAACTCCCTTTGGTCTGGGAACCAGCTCCCAGACACTACATCTTTTGAACTGATTCAGCTCTTCCTGTATAGCTTCAATCTAGTAAGAGTCTTTGATAGCCTCTTTAAGCTACTTTGGCTCTATTTGTGATATGAAGCTTGAACATAGAGCTGTATTGATGCTCTTGCTCCTTGTCTGGACACCATGTCTAACATCACCAAGGATTTGGTGTGCTTGATGCTCCCTCAATTGTCTCACAACTGGAGGCTGTAACGCCCCGAAACTCAAAAGAGCGACAAGGGATGTTTTTGGCCAGATTTGGAATCTGGCAGGAGGCATGCGGCCTGGGACACGGGCGTGTCCCAGGGCATGTCAGGCTGGAGTCGACGATTTGGTCGAGAGGTCGACTATTTTGGAGTCGACGAAGTGTCGAGATGGGGCACACGGCCTGAGACACGGGCGTGTCTCAGGGCGTGTCGAGCCCGTGTCGACAACCGGCCTGGGGTGTCGACATTTTCGCTCGACGATGTGTCGAGACAAGGCACACGGCCTAGGACACGGGCGTGTCCAAGGCCGTGTCGGGTGGTCGACAAACTTCGCTCGACGAAGTGTCAAGACCGTGAACCCGGCCTGGAGCCCAGGCATGTTTGAGTGGACACGAGTTAGGACACGGGCGTGTCTAAGAACCCGTTTGAGTCACGGGTTATTTTTTGGCTGTGTCGATGGAGGCACACGACCGATCACTCTGCCGTGTCAGTTGGAACACAGGCGTGTCAGGTCGAACACGGGCGTGTTGGATACCCGTGTGTTATTCCAGGCGCGTCGATTTTGATGGCAAATGAGGGACATGACCCTGGATACGGGCGTGTGCCAGGCCGTGTTCGGCCCAGATTTTACTTTTCAGCTACGAATCGTAGCCATTCGTTTCCTTATTTTGGGATCCAACGGCGGGGGTTGTTCCGGATGAGATATACCCGGGATTGGACCTTTGAAACCCTCACTTTTACTTGAGTGGTTCTCTTTCTAAGTCAAGAGAGAGGTGAGAGCTAAGGAAGAAGAAGAAGCTAGATCCGGCCATTGGAGGAGCTTCGAAGCTCCAAATCGCGAGCCGACTTCGGATCTACGGAGGCAAAGAGAGTGCTGTGCTTTTCATTCGCTTACTTTTCCATGGCACCAAAGAGGAACGCTAGGGTAACGATTCTCTTCTTGAGCATGTGAAGCTCTCCTTCTTTGCATAGGAAGCCCGCTCTCGCGAGTTTGCAGTGAGTTCGAGGCATTCCTTCGGGTAGATATGTAAAGTCCCCGTTGTGTAGAGTCCGTAAGTGAGAACAGACATAGGCATGATGTGTGAAGCTTACCCGGACATGTTGGTCTGGATCGGTGATGTTGCATTGCATAAATGCTAGAGAAGACTCCGTGCGATTGGTTGTTTTTCGGGTTTTCTACATGGTAGATTGCAACAGGGAGCCTTGGGGATTAACCATAAGGTGCACCCAGAAAACAGGGCGGATGCGTGATCTTGCCAACTTGGAGGCCTGAGAGCCAACTTGAACATAACTGGGTTATGTGATTTTGTGATGGAAACGAGATTCGGGAGAAGTTTGACCCGCACATATGGCTTAAAATGTCGTTGCGATGTGAGCACGGGTTAGATGGAACCGTACCCGTTCTATGTCGTTCGGTTAAAGAGACCTAAGGGTACGTGGCACTTGCCATTGGCATAGATGAGGGTCTTCGGCAGTCTATGACTTAAATTGTCGTGACCCATGCCGGGAGGACAAATAGCTCATATGTTTGGCCGTCAAAGTGGCGGTGGTGAGTCCGGAATGTCTATGGCTTCAATTGACGTGACATTGGCCGGTTCACTGAGAATGTGCCCTGAGTGCACGGGGTGTGTGGCCGTGCGAGCCTACGCCTGTGTTGTTGTGACAATGCTATATTGCTCGCTTATGCTAATGAAATGTAGGGAAGGAGCATCTCCGCCCCGAGTTGGGGGCGGGATCGTTATAATTTGGTCACCATTGCTGACCGTTGCTCTTTGTTTGCCATCGTGCGGTGGTTTTGTTGCTTGCAGGTGCTGCTGAACCAAGCGGTCAATAGCGGGCTAAAGCCCAAATTGCGAAGCCGGCCCTCGAAGACCTAATTGGAGTGTTTACTATTTTTACTCATGTATGACCGGCCTACGTGCCGTGGTTTGTAAATCATGTGATATTAAGTAAACCATTTTGTAAGGCCTTAAGTATTGTACTCGTGTATGTACGACATTCCTATTTGGTATATTAGTGGACATTCGTGCTCTTTGTGCTGGGTTCTTAATTACAACTTATAAACTGCTTCCGCTAGAATGCTCTGTGTAGGACGTTGGATTGGTTGGATGGTTTTCATTGAGTAACCACCCGGTCTGTCTGTGGTATATGGCGTCGGGCCCCGGCCGGACCTACTGCTATATGCTATGTGATGGATAGGGGGTGTTACAATTTGGTATCATACTACTGGTTTTGGTCGGGCTTCAATTGAATTCGTGGGCGAATTCTTTTTAAGGGGTGGTGAGCACATTTGTGTGCGTCATCGTTATAACAGTAAAAGAACCCATGAATGTCCACTTAGGAATGAAAAATACACGTGTTTGGGGAACCTGCGTGTTCCTATAATTGCGGTTTGCAATTTTATTTGGTCGCTTAACGATGTTTTATACCATTATAGGTGACCAGAAGTGGTGCTGGGCCGTCGGAATGTCGAGTTTCTGAGGCTAGCAGTGCACCTAATGAAGCTCCTACAACACCTCTATCAGCTGAGACCATACGATTGGTGGCCGAAGAAGTGTTGGCCATGATTAATGCACAGCCTTCAAGGCAAACACAGCAGCCCGCTCCTGCGATGGAGCAGGTATCGCTACAAGCGACTGAGCCGAGGAGAGTGGAACATGTAGTAGTGGAACCGGTGGTGCCAAGGAGGGCAACCAAGAGACAGCTCAAGCATGTCATGAGCTTTAATCCTCCGGTATTCTCGGGGTTGGGAACCCCATCTCAAGCTGAAGACTGGCTCTCCAGGGTGAAGAGAGTCATGACAGCAACGGAGACGGAGGAGTGGCAAATGACCACCATTGCTACGTTCCTTTTGGACGGTGAAGCGAGAATGAGGTAGGAAGGATTGGAGCTGCATCATTTGAGAGGTAGAAAACTTACAGATGTCCCGATGGAAGAGTTCTCGGGACTGTTCTTGGCATGGTACCTGCCTTCTACTCAGAGGATTTCGATGGAGAACGAGTTACTGAAGTTGGTACAAGGGGACAGTAGCGTAGATGAATATCTCCACGAGTTTACTCGTTTGAGTCGATATGCTAGCTCCACCATTGCGGATGAGGAGCACAAGATGAATCGATTTTATGAAGGGTTGAGAGATGATGTTGGGTACATTGGAAAATGTGTACCAGATTTGAAGAAGCCTCACCCTACTCAATGATATGCATCAAGGTGTATTTGATGTGTTTTGAGTTTATATGTGCAGGTTAAGTAATTGCAGGACATGCAAAAAAATTTCTAAGTCCATGTGTCGACACCTAAAGAAGCAGTGTCGACACTTATAAAGGCTTGTGTCGAAACTGGAGAAAAGATGTGTCGACACTTGGAGTAAATTGTGTCGACACCAGGAAAGGCAGAGTCGACACCAGAAGAAATGTGTCGACACATACAGGCAGTGTCGACACACTGTGAAGAATTGTCAACATAAATTGTGTCGACACTTAGAGGCAGTGTGACACCCAGAGAAGCTTGTCGACATCAAATGTGTCGACACCAGGAGGCTGTGTCGACACTCAGAAAGCTTCAACAAAGTTAAAGTAAAAGAAGTACTTGTGTCGACACAAAGGAGATGTGTCGACACTCAGCAAGTATCAACAACAAAAGAAGTTGTGTCGACACAAAGGAGATGTGTCGACACACAATAGAATTCAACTAAGTGTTAAAAAAGAAGTATTTGTGTCGACACAGAGAATCAGTGTAGACACATTAAACAGAAGGCTTGTGTCGACTCATAGAATCAGTGTTGACACATTCTGAAGAAGTAGTGCCGAGAAGTTATTACAACAACACAAGGAGTTGTGTCGACACCACCAAGGCTAGTGTCGACACTTAGTCCACTTGTGTCGACACTTAGTCTATTTGTGTCGACACATAATGAAGATCAGTCTCGACACTTTCAGACAGAGACAGTGATTTCAAGAAGTGACTGGATGACTTGACAGCTGCCATTTCAACCGGTCTACTGCTACTGTCAAAGCTGTCAGAAGGCTGTTAGAAACCAGATCAGTCGGTTACCATGGAGGAAGACTATATAAAGGCTTTCTCCTTCAACAGAAAGAGATGATCAATCACAACCAACTAACAACAACTAAGAGAGAAGTAATTATACAGAAGATTTTCGATAGAAGATCTAGAAGAAGTTGGAGAGAGAGAGCTCCATCTAAGAAGAGCAGTTGCTGAACTAGGTTGCAAAGAAAGATTCAGATTGATATTTGGATCTTAAGTCAGAAGGTGATTGAAGATCAACTTCACAGAAGATTCAACCCTACCGAGTTCAGATTCAAGAAGCTTTGAAGAAAGCTAAGGGAGGTTGATCTCTGCAAAGTTCTTCCAAGAACTCATCAAGAAGCCAGCCAACCCTTCTCTCTTTATCTGGGTTGTGGTTAATTACTTTGTTAACATTATTTTCTGTAGGATCCTAAGGGATCTGAGTTGTAAGCCTAAACTTATAAAGGCTGAGGTAGGGCTTTTGAGCCTGAGTGTAGGAGAATATATTCTCTGGGTGTAGGTCTTGTTGAAGACTGAGTGGTAGGGCTTTGTGCCTGAGTTGTACGAGACTGTGTTCTCTGAGTGTAGGCCTTGGTGAAGGCTGAGGTAGGGCAGTTTTCCTGAGTTGTAGGAGTGGGGACACTCTGAGTTGTAGGAACCTGTTTGGGGTTCTGAGCTGTAAGATCAGAGGATCTGAGAAGAAGTGCAGAAGTTAAGCCGAATCTAGTACACTACTAGATAGGCGAAGGGGGAAAGTGGATGTACCCAGACCTTGGGGAACCACTATAAAATCTGTGTGCACTATATGAATGTTTATTGCTGTGATTTCTGTGTTGTGTTAGCAGTAGACTTTGCAATTTCTAGTTAATATCAGAACAACTTTTCTGCCTTAGAAGAAAAACAGGAATTACACCTATTCACCCCCCTCTAGGTGGTTAGACACTATTTCTTTTAAGTGATATCAGAGAGAGGTTACTCAAGAAAGGACTTAACAATCAGAGTAAGATCCTTAAGGAAGATTTAAGAATCAAGAAAGAATCAAGAAAATGGGTTCAGGTGAAAATCACAAGGAGCTGGGGTCAATGAAACTGCCAATATGTAGAAAAGAGATATTTGGCATATGGAAAGAGAGGATCAGACTCTTTATGAAAGCTTCTGACCCAAGGATATATATTACAGTCAAATAAGGCCCATATGTGCCAATGAAGATATCCATTCTGGATGCAAATCAGAAAACTCCCAAGGACTTTTCTGAAATGACTACAGATGAAATCATCCTGACCACTATAGACAAGAGAGCCCAGAATATAATTGTTAGTGCCATTGATGATTCAACATTTCAGAACTTAATTCATTGTAAAACCTCTAAAGAAATGTGGGACGCATTAATAGTCTATTTGGAGGGATCAGAGGAAGTAAGACAATATAGGAAGTCAATGTTAAATCAGGAATATGAAAGCTTCAGACAAGGAAAGTCTGATAGCATTACAGAATGTTACAAGAAGTTCTATAGGATTGTTAATGAGTTGATGTCCTATGGAAGAGACTTCAGCAACTATGAGCTGAATGACAAGTTCTTAAGATCCTTGAATAAGGACTGGGACACCAAGATTTATGCCATTAGGGATGTGGCCAAACTTTCTGATGTACCTCCTCCAACTTTGTTTGGTAAACTGCTATCTTATGAGATGCAGTTAATGGTTAGAGAGGAGGAAGAGAAGAACACTAGAGTGGAGCACAAGGAAAAGTCTATGGCCTTCAAGACTGAAGCCACTAAGAAGTATAGAAGCAAGTATCCATCTCCACCTAAAATAATTGCTGAGGCTGTCACATATAATTCAGATAGCAAGAGTTCTGATAGTAGTGAAAGTGATGAAGACTTTGCTGCTTTTACTAGACACTTTCAAAGATTTTTAAAGAAGAAGCAGTGGAGGTCTAAGCCTTCCACTTCTCAGCCAAAAGATGACTACTATCAGAAGAGAAAGTTATCCAGGAATGACAGAAGCAGGTCCAAGACAAGCAAAGCTACATCTTCAAAGATTGTGTGCTATTGCTGCAATAGACATGGACATGTAGTGGCTGACTGTCCTGAAAAGAGGAAGGTGTCAGCTAACAAAAAGAAGACTCAGTTTAAGAGCAAAAAGGAAAAGTCCTTTGTTGCTAAGAAAGACAAGAGTCTGACAGTCCAGTCATCTTCAGAAATAGAATCAGAAGCTGAAGCCTACATTGGATTATTTGCTGAAGAGAAAGAAGATGAGTTCATGCAGCTAATGAACTCAATTTATGAGCATGAAGACCATCAGTGCAAGGGACTGATGGCTATATCTGAAGGAGACAAAATCCAGGATCAGCCTGGACCAAGTAAGGTACAAAGTTGTTCTTCTAGTTCAATTTATAGTACTAAGTCAGAGTCAGATACATCTGCATCAAGTGATGTGGGTGGGTCTGAATCTGAAGGAGATATTCATTAGTTAATTGATAAATATAGAGACTTGTTGCAGGTCTTGAAGAAAAGCAAAACCTTGGCCAAAACTCAGGCAAAGGAGATTGCTAGTCTTAAGTTGGCTGCAGTAGATTCAGAGAAGTTGTTAGATCAAAAACTGAATGAGATTGCCAGATTGAAAAACATAACTGTTATTCAAATGAGCACAATCACATTCAAGAATGATCAGATTAGAAATCTGGAGGTTAGATTTCAAAAAGAGAAAGAGATTGTGGCTAGCTTTTCTAAACTTAAATCTATTTTACCCTTGATAGATGAGTTTGTACCTCAAAAGGGTAAGGATGGATTAGGGTTTAAAAAACTGGCCTGGACTGCTAGGTCCAAATCTAAAGGCAAAGCCCCAACACAAAACAAGAAGCCTGCTGTAAATAATTCAGCTAGGGATGTAGCTAAACAAAGGTATAACAGGTTTGAGTGCTGGTGTTGTGGCAAGGTAGGCCACTTTGCCATAGATTGTTGGCACAATTCTAGTGTCAAGGAGAATAACAGTCTGCCTGTGAGAAGACCTACAAGAAGATTTGTTAGATTTCAGGCTAACTTGAACCAAGGACCCAAAACTCATTTGGGTTCTAAGGTTAACTAGTCTTTATTGCAGGTGAGTCCAAGTGGCCATGCCCCAATATGGTACTTGGGCAGTGGATGTTCCAGGCACATGACTGGAACAAGGGGGTTGTTGAAGGACTACACACCTATCAAGGATGACCCTAAAGTTACCTTTGGTGGTTCAGAGAAAGGAATCATCAAAGGCTTTGGTAACATTTCTAGTAACCAGATTACTATCACTCAAGTGGCTTATGTGAAGGGTTTGAAACATAACCTCATTAGCATAAGTCAACTGAGTGATTTAGGATATGATATCTCATTTGTCAAGAATGGTTGTCATATCAAAAGGTTAAATGATCAAAAGATCATTTTGACAGGATATAGGAAGAGGAATGTTTATTGTCTTAACTTTGTGTGTGAGAACAATGTTTATCCTATTTGTCTTGTATCTGATGAGAGAGTCTCACATTGTGTTAAATGGCATAAGAGGCTGGCTCATCTTAACTATAAGACTATTGGCCAACTCTTTAGCAAAGAGTTAGTGAGGAATGGTCCTCAAGTTAAGTGTATAAATGATGAGATATGCTCAGCTTGTCAAAAAGGCAAGCAGACCAAATCCACCTTTCATAGCCTTGAAAACAAGGATTCAGTGAGGTATCTATACCTCTTGCATATGGATCTTTTTGGTCCTATGCTAGTTCACAGTCTAGGTAGGAAGGTCTACACATTTGTGGTAGTAGATGACTATTCTAGATATTCCTGGGTGTTCTTTCTAAGACAAAAATCTGAAACCCCAAGTGTCTTATATAGTTTTGTTAAACAAATTCAGAATGAGTTGGACAGTATAATGGTCAAAATCAGAAGTGACCATGGTACTGAATTTCAGTCTGAAAGTATGACAAGACTATGTGAAGAATTTGGGATTTTTCAGGAATTTTCCTCACCAAGAATATCTCAGCAAAATGGTATTGTTGAAAGGAAGAATAGAACATTGATAGAGGCTGGTAGAACTTTATTGAGTGACACTTATCTCCCAGAATATTTATGGGCTAAGGCAGTAAACACTGCATGTCATGTAATCAATATGGCTACTATCACCAAGTGCCACAAAAAGACTCCCTATGAGATTGTGAAGGGCAGAAAACCAAATTTATCCTATTTCAGGATCTTTGGTTGCAAGTGCTATATACTTAACAATGACAAGTATTATCTAACCAAGTTTACTGCTAAATCCCAAGAGGGGATCTTTGTTGGGTACAGCAACAATAGTAAGGCTTATAGGGTCTACAACTTGATTACTCAAGTTGTAGAAGAGTCTATATATGTAGTCTTTGATGAAATAAGACTGATTAACAGTGAGTTGCCAAGTAGTGTATGCAGCTCTACATGTATAGATGAGAGGATGGACAAGCTTACCATTACAGAAGGTGAAAGTCCAGCTAGTGTCAAATAGCTTCACCTATGGGGGGGGGGGAATAGGTGACGTGCAACGTTTTTGCGGAATTAAAATTGTACCTGCACACAGAAATAAAACAGCACAGCAAACAGAGTACACAAACTATTTATAGTGGTTCCCCGATTTGGGTACATCCACTTTCCCCCTTCGACCTATCTCTCAACACGGGACGACTCGGTCTCTTCACCAACAGGATTGAAATCCAATCCTTGCACTATCGGAAGGAACCCTTCCACACGTAGGAGTCAACACTCCCACAACCCGGGTTGCACCCAACCCTTACAACTAGGAACCAACGTTCCTTTACAACAAAAGTAAACTAGAATGTACAAGAGATACAAACTACGTTTGGAGACAAAGGTGTCCCTCTTCGTTGACGACGTGTTTTTGAAGTCCACGAAGAGTCCACAACCCTAGATCTCTCTTGGAGAGAATCTCCCCGGAACCGGCGGCGACAAGATGGGCGGCGGCTAGGTTCACGAGATCGGCGGCGACAACGATGTGCGGCAGCTGAACTTTGGAGATCCAAACTTCGTAGCGAAGCTAGCTAGGTCTACCAACGGTCACACTAGGATCAATCGTCTCGATCGATTCAGATGGGGAAGATTTTCCCGATCTACAAATTAAGAGACAAGAGATCTCCGGTTAGACACGTGAGACTCTAAGCTTGGCTAAGCTTCTGTCGCCGGAAGATCATGAAGAATCGCGATCAAAAGCGGCGACCAACTCTCTCGAGCGGCGACGGTGGCGGCGACGGAGCAGAACTCGCGATCTAGGTCACGTCGCAGCTTGTGTATTTCTTTTCTTCTTCGCTTCCTTACTGTTCAAAAATACGCCTGTATTTATACAGTGAAATAATCCTTTATGACCGTTATGGGTCCCACCAGAAGAAACCCTAGATCCGGTTCAAAACAGTTCCAGCGGCAGAATCCGATCCAACTTTTTCCAGAAAAATGCCCAAGTCAAAATCGGCAAGAATCGAAGGTGATTCTCGACGAATCAGCGAGAATCAGTTAGTGATTCTCGACGATTCGTCGAGAATCACTAGTGATTCTCGCCGATTCACTTGATGATTCTCACCGAATCACATGTTGATTCTCGACGAATATTACTTGGCCATGATCTGCTCAACGATGGGTTCGGCGAGAATCACTAGTGATTCTCGCCGAATCTTACTTGGCACCGCTTTGAGGTAGCCGGATAGAGTCGGCGAGAATCACTAGTGATTCTCGACGATTCGGCGAGAATCACCAAGTGATTCTCGCCGAATCGGCGAGAATCACTTGGTGATTCTCGTCGATTTATACTTAGATGATTTTTCGTCTTTCCACCCAAGAGCTGCTCCTTGACCCATCCTTGCTCCTTGTCTGCTCTTGCATAGTTACAGCCCTGTACTTGAAAGTAAGTGCACTCAAATAGAGAGAGTACACGTAGGCCAACACATTGATCTGCTCAACGAGGGATTACGTTGTGCAGACCCGTGTATATTGACCTACTGCACCCTGACATTGTTGTGCACTTAGCGTGGAATAACTGCAAGCACAACTTGAAATATTTTATCAAATACATTGTGAATTCATCTTAGCTTGACAGGTGGCTTCCTCAAATCCAGGTAATTGTGGATACAATACCCAACAATCTCCCCCTATTTGACGAAGCCAAAATCCTACTAGCTAAGATGATTAACACCAACCAGATAATATAAACAACATTCAGAATTTAAATATGCAACACAAGAGAATATAGGCAAACAGATCAAGACTTGAGTCATTCATAAATTCAAATACATATATATATATATATATATATATATATATATATATATATATATATATATATATATATATATAATCTCAAGATTGTTCATATACTAACAATAAACGTTAATTGTTCTTAAGAGAGAATGACAGGCTATAAATTTTTGACTATTTTTCTTTGGCTAAGTCATCCTTGAGTTTTTGAGCCAAATACTTCTTTCTTTGCCTCTCCATATACTCTTTGGGCTTCGGATAATATCTGGGAGGAGGAGCTTTATCTGTCACAGTGTTGGTCCTGAAGAAGATGTTCCGTTTAGCTTCATACGTCTTGTGCAGCTCCCACTCATGCTGGCTGTATACATCGTTCCGATTGATTTCTCCTTGTTCTTGTAGCCAGAATGTGTCCAAAATGATACTCTTTGAAACGGACTCCACTTTTCGTTTCTTACGACCTCCTCCTTCAATCGGATTCTCTTTTCAGCTTGTGTTTCCTTGGATGTCCCTTCTTGAGATTTTCTCTTGTCTCTGGCTTTTGCTATGGCTCCTTGGTCAAACATTGCCATCAGTTTTGCCTTTGAGGTGGCCCTAGCAGCCCTATGAGCATCAGCTTCACTTACAGGAGCTTCTTCAGCATTGGCTCCCTCATCAGCCGCAGTATAAATTTCAGGAGCATGAATACCCGCAGGATTTTCAGGCAAATCGACGCCTAATGCTTGTTGGAGCATCCACCAGCAACTGTCATAGACATATTTGTTTGACTGCTCAAAGTTGTTGATCATGACTTCCCGAAGCTCAGCCATCTTAGCTGTATATGCTTTCTCCCCCTTTTTGGCTTCGACTGCAATGGAGTTTGCATAAGAATGCAGTGACTCATCAATGTGCTTTGTCATCCTGGAGAATTCAGTGACCAAGGCTTGTTGATTGGTGTTAAGAGTTACCATATTGCCATCAAACTTTTGAATGTTATTTGCTACGACATGAGCATTCTGATTTACGATAGCGAGAGTATCAGTGTTCCTTTTTAAGCCGTCCATAAGAAGAGTGACAGCTTGGCCAGCCGCTGTATATTTATCTTCAAACTTCTTTTCCATCACGTCCAGTTTGTGATTGATCTCCACCATGTTCTTGAGCATGAGATTTTCAGATTTCTTAATCCTTTTCAACATTTTATTTTGAGCTTTCTCAAAAGATGCCTTAAGCTCATCCACTATGCCCTGAATGAAATTCACGGTGTGAGTGGCTAGATCATCTCGTAGTGGATGAGCCTGAGGCACTCCTTGGACTTGCTCTTCATCAGATGCACCTGTAGAGCTGGACACGAGCACAGCCTCTAAGGGGGGAATGCTTGCGGCCTCTGTAGATTTCCCGGACTCCCCCTCCACTGTTGCACCAATGTTCTCAGGAACGATCTCAGGTGCGTGCTTGACAGATGGAGCTTTAATGATATCCCGAGTCTCCAATGCTTCCTGTCCCTCATTGCCTTCTACCTCACCTTCATCATCCATGAGATCATTCTCATCAGCATCATCTTCCAACCCTTCGTCAGCAGTCTCCTCTACATTAGCTTCGGCTCCTTGATCGTTCAGGTTCAGAGCCTCCTCATTCTCCAGCACAGTTTCACTTTATTCTTGTATATCTGCCACTGCATCTCTGGCCATCTGGGAGATGTCAGATACGATATCAGCATAAGTGGGTAGAGGCTCCCCCTCAATTCCTGCAGTCAAAGCATCAGGAATTTCACTGGGGATAACTACAGAATCAGCCACAGCGCCGTCCTCAGCTGGAGATGCTTCTTGTTGTTCTACCACGGCAGCCTGCCCAATGGGCCTCTCCCATCTGTTAAAAACACTCGAGTCCATTTTCTTCAAGTAATGTAGAGGAACACCTTTACTCATGTCATACTTATCTCCGTTCAACTGATTGAGATACAGACTGATGATTCAGCCAAAGCTAGGAGATCTGAGGGTGTCCTTTATCTTCTCAAAAAGCAATGCCCCCCAGTTGAATCCTTTTCTGCAGACAATTGCCACCAGGATCTTGAACATGTCCGCAGAGTTGTGGTCATGAGAACCCGGTTTGCATATGAGTACCTTCCCAACGATGTCTGACAGAAGTTTCCCTTCTTCATTCATATCCTTTCGATTTATCGACCGAGTTCCTCGAGCAAGACCACAGAATAATAGAGTCCTGGTTTTGTCTTCTTCCTCAAGATAATCCTCGTGCTCCGAGCTAGTGAGCTGCAAGTATTGGGTTAGCTTGTTTGCAGACATCTTGATCGTTGCCCCTGCAACCTTGCTCTTGATGAGAGAGTCTTCATTTCGGAGTCTGGCGGTAGCGAAGAACTCTAGCACTTCCTTGTCCAAGATTTTACACGGGTGTTCTAGTACGAATGATAGTCCAGCCTCTTCCAGCATAATAATGATGTTTCTGAATTTGTCAAAGGCATGTGAGAACCCCGTTCGAACCAGCTCACATCCAGTGATCATTCCAGCGGTTGTCCTTGGAGCCATCGCAAACCTAGGGAGAGAATCCCTACTCTACGCTTAATCAAAAGTCAAGGGGGAAGCGACACTAGGAAGAAAGTTCTTGTAAGGATGAGGATAAGGTTACCTAACAGCGTAGACGGTGAGTTAGTTTGATAAAACTACGAACACCCGGGAGGTCCACCCGACTGTGAGTGATCGAAACTGTGGAGAAATCCCTGGACGAGAGAGAGGAGAGATCCACGGAAGGCAATTGGCGAGATCGGAGAACCGGGAAGAGTTGGCGAGGGACCTTCGTGAGAAGTCTTGCGGGATGTCGACGGAAGGGGAAGAATCACGGGTCCTTCGGTGAGAGTCCTTCGGTGAGAAGCTTGCGGGAATCTCGAGGGATATCTACGGAAAGGGAAGAGTCGGTGAGTTCCCCTGCGGAGAGAGTCGATTCGGCGAGTTTCCTGTGGAGAAAGTCCTTCGGCGGGATTCCTACGGAATATGAGGGGTCGGCGGGAATATGAAGGATCGACGAGTTAAGGGGATTTTAACGGTTTCCGTGTGTTCGGCAGAAGGCTTCGGGTTAAGCGGGTTTCTAGTTAGTCTAAGTGGAAATATATATATATTTCTTAAAGCCAATATATTTAGGGTTTGAACCGGGCTTTTCCAGACGTTTCTTGATGTCAAGATTTCCAATGACATATCTTCGTTAGTTTTTAGCGAACTGATTTACGCCGGTAGATGTTAGTTCTCGAATCTACCAGTGGAATTTCCGATAACTCTTTAATGATATATCTAAGGTTTATATTCACCGTGTTAACCTATCCTTAGATGTGCACACATATATGTATATATATATATATATATATATATATATATATATATATATATATATATATATATATATATATATATATATATATATATATAAAAGATATATATATGTAAATGTCGATAGAAAATGACTCAAGTCTTGGAGCCGATGAAAAATACCTGGGATTATGAGAGTTATCATTTAGCCTCTCTGACTAATACATACCAGGTGCTCGATGTGAGTATGCCCATATAGATATCACTGCTGTTATTCCAGATGGATGTTCCAATTCAGTCTTGAAACATCTACTGTCTAGTTCCCATCATATTTACGAGAACCTAGACTACCCTGCAAGAAAGAGTTACTTTACCTTAGGAACCCAATACATATTGGGTCCTAGGTTCCTATTAGCATAAACACTCGACTGCCTTCCTTCAGAAATCCTGTCAGGAAGACTACCTCTGCCCAGGAGATGTGGATAGGCCCTTGCCCTTGACATAGAGGGGTTGTGCCAACAGTCTATGGCAAAGTGTCCCACCTTGCCACAGCACCAACACGCGTGAATATTGTATCTCCGTTTATGACCTGATCTAGTGACTGAGGTAGTCATGAGCCTAGGTCCAAATAGGATAGATCTGGATCTGCTCCCAGAACTGCCTCTTCCACCGTGACACATGGAAGGGTGGAATGAATGCATGCAGCGAGCGTCACGAGGTCTGGGAGGTGGTGGCTTCCTTTCAGTCAGCCCCCTTCCTGAGGCCCCATGAGAACTTACAGCATGACTTCTAACCCCCCTTTCCTGTGTCCTTGGGTGGAGAGAAGAGTTCTGAGAGCTGATACCAGCCGATTCATGCCGAGTAGGGGCAGTGGCCGAGAATACAAAGGGCTCAGAATGAGCCTTAGGTATTCTCTCATGGGTGGCCCTGACGGCCCTTGCACTATAGGTGTCTCCACATGAGGACAGATCACCCTTGCAGTGACCACGATTATTCCTGTGATCATACCTGAAGGCATGATGAGTAGCCTTCCTGCTTGGAGTGGGGGGTCGGAATACCGTTTCCCCATTTCTCCACGAATTGATAATTCGGGAGATCCACCCATTTTCTACCTTTCTCTTCATAGCATCAACCTTGGAAAAGTTTGATACTATTCTTTTCTCATTCTCTAGACTACTCTCTAGATCTGAGATTTTAGAGTCCTTGACCTTGTTGGATGCCAATTGGAGAACCAACAAGATCTTCAACCGAGCAATCTCCTGCGCTTGCTCCTCAACAAGTAGATTGCTTGTCTGAAGGGCTCTCTTCAGGGAATCAGGATTTTCTGATGGGAAATAGTTCCTGTCTTCAGGAACTTCAAGAGAGATGGGGCAAGATGAAGAAGTTACCTGCTCATCAGAATCATTGTCACTAGTGCTAGTGACCGTTGTGTCATCCTCATCAGAACTGCTTTCCTCACTGGCTTCTTCAGTCTCTGACACGGACACTGGAGCTCTGATGCTGTCCGATAGATCCTTGCCTTCATCTTCAGAGGCGAGGACCCCCACATAGGCTTCATCCTCTGGTTGATAGTAGATTCCAGCTTTCTCTGACCCCCCCCATCAGGTCTGAGATCATCACCCACATAGATTTAGCCGACCCACATTTTTCCAATCTAGAGCGAGAAGGTCCAGACTAGATATCCATGATAATTTGACGAATCCTCTTGTCCAAATTAAATAATGAAAGTTCCATCCCCGACATCTCAGCAATGCACTTGGGCACTTGGATATTTTTTCCAGAGTCGGAGGTCTTCATAGGAATAAAAGGACCCTCTTACAGGATGAAAGATGCTCGAGGATCGATAGCCTCCAAGTGATACGACACTCTTATCCTCCAGACGGGATACTACTCCTTTGTGCATGTGGGGAGTCTTAGTGGCGATATCTCATGATCCAGCTCCATGCTTCTGACACTGGTGGCAGGATTGTACTCAAGGTGTAAACCTTTTTGATGAGTAACCTCCCTCTGATACCACTTGAAAGTCCACCTAGTGTCAACTAGCTTCACCTATGGGGGGGGGGGGGAATAGGTGACGTGCAGCGTTTTTACGGAATTAAAATTGTACCTGCACACAGAAATAAAACAGTACAGCAAACAGAGTACACAAACTATTTATAGTGGTTCCCCGATTTGGGTACATCCACTTTCCCCCTTCGACCTATCTCCCAACACGGGACGACTCGGTCTCTTCACCAACAGGATTGAAATCCAATCCTTGCACTATCGGAAGGAACCCTTCCACACATAGGAGTCAACACTCCCACAACCCGGGTTGCACCCAACCCTTACAACTAGGAACCAACGTTCCTTTACAACAAAAGTAAACTAGAATGTACAAGAGATACAAACTACGTTTGGAGACTAAGGTGTCCCTCTTCATTGACGACGTGTTTTTGAAGTCCACGAAGAGTCCACAACCCTAGATCTCTCTTGGAGAGAATCTCCCCGGAACCGGCGGCGGCAAGATGGGCGGCGGCTAGGTTCACGAGATCGGCGGCGACAACGATGTGCGGCAGCTGAACTTTGGAGATCCAAACTTCGTAGCGAAGCTAGCTAGGTCTACCAACGGTCACACTAGGATCAATCGTCTCGATCGATTCGGATGGGGAAGATTTTCCTGATCTACAAATCAAAAGACAAGAGATCTCCGGTTAGACACGTGAGACTCTAAGCTTGGCTAAGCTTCTGTCGCCGGAAGATCAGGAAGAATCGCGATCAAAAGCGGCGACCAACTCTCTAGAGCGGCGACGGTGGCGGCGGCGGAGCGGAACTCGCGATCTAGGTCACGTCGCGGCTCGTGTATTTCTTTTCTTCTTTGCTTCCTTACTGTTCAAAAATACGCCTGTATTTATACAGTGAAATAATCCTTTATGACCACTATGGGTCCCACCAGAAGAAACCCTAGATCCGGTTCAAAACAGTGCCAGCGGCAGAATCCGGTCCAGCTTTTTCCAGAAAAATGCCCAAGTCAAAATCGGCGAGAATCGAAGGTGATTCTCGACGAATCGGCGAGAATCAGTTAGTGATTCTCGACGATTCGTCGAGAATCACTAGTGATTCTCGCCGAATCACTTGATAATTCTCGCCGAATCACATGTTGATTCTCGACGAATATTACTTGGCCATGATCTGCTCAACGATGGGTTCGGCGAGAATCACTAGTGATTCTCGCCGAATCTTACTTGGCACCACTTTGAGGTAGCCGGATTGAGTCGGCGAGAATCACTAGTGATTCTCGACGATTCGGCGAGAATCACCAAGTGATTCTCGTCGATTTTGAAAGATATGGTAACTAAACACCTAGAGGGGGGGGGGGGTGAATAGGTGACCTACACCTTTTTCAATCTTTGTTGGCAGCACAACAGTTATTCCACAGAATTCTACAACTAACAGCAATTACAGTTAATTCACAGCACAGCACAGCACAGCAGACACACTAATTTATAGTGGTTCCCCAATCTTTGGGTACATCCACTTTCCCCCTTCGCCTATCTAGCAGTGTACTAGATTCGGCCAATCTTTTCCACTATCTTAGAACCCAACTAGGTTCCTACACCTCAGGCCCAAAGCCTTACACTCAGCCACCAAGGCCTACACTCAGCCACCCAGGCCTACACTCAGCCAATTAAGGCCTACACTCAGAGTTCTTCAACTCCTACACTCAGGCACCCAAGCCCTACCCTCAGCCTTTATAATATAGGCTTACAATTCTCTCAGATCCAATGGATCCTACAAGTTAAAATAGAAATACAATAGCTAACTCTACAACTCAGAAAATAAGAGAGAAGTTGAGAGTTTCTTGAAGAGTTCTTGGAAGAACTCAGCTAGATCCAAACTGACTTAGCTTCCTTCAAAGCTTCTTGAGTTAGAACTGAATTAGTCTGAATCTTCTGCAGTTGATCCTTGACCTCTGCTTCTTGAGATCCAGATGATTCTGAATCCTTCTTCTCAGCCTTAGTTCCAAAGACTGAATTCTTGATTGGAGCTCTCTCTCTCCAACTTCTTAGATCTGCAGTTGAACTGACAAATCTTCTTGTGTTGATCCTCTGTGTATCACTTTTCTGATGATCTGATCAACCACTTTAATTATTCTCACTACTTGAAAGAACAACTTGTAATTCTTACATCAACAACAACTTCTGTAAACTGTGAGTGCCTATTTATAGGCTTCCTTCATGGTAACCGGCTGGTCCGGTTCATAACAGACTTCTGACTTCTCTGACAGTTGCTGTAGACCGGCTGGATCGGCAGCTGTCATGTCAACCAGTCACTTCTTGAAATTCTCTAACTGTCAGATAGTGTCGAGACTTTCTGTTCTTAAGTGTCGACACTTATAGACTAAGTGTCGACACATGCTGTGTAAGTGTCGACACAAGTCTACAAGGTGTCGACACAATTCCTTGTATGTCTCGACACTGATTCTTCTGCATGTGTCGACACTGAAATTGAGTGTCGACACAAGTACTTGTTCTTCATTCTTTAACTGTATTCTTCTAAGTGTCGACACATCTTCTTTGTGTCGACACATCTTTATGTGTTGAAACTGTCAAGTGTCGACACTACTTCTTGGTGTCGACACAAGTCTTCAATTTTGTTTCCTCAGCTGAGTGTCGACACATTCCCTTAGTGTCGACACTTGTACTTAGAATATTTCGTAAACTTTTCTGTTCTTTGCTAAGTGTCGACACAGCTCCTTGTGTCGATACTTTCTTCAAGTGTAGAGTCTTCAACTAAGTGTCGACACATTGTGCTGGGTGTCGACACTTCCTTCAAGTGTTGACTCTTCTGGTTGTGTGTCGACACATTGTGCTGAGTGTCGACACATACTTCAAATACTGACTCTTCAGCATAGTGTCGACACATTGTGTTGAGTGTCGACACTTGCTTCAATTACTGATTCTTCTATTTGTGTGTCGACACATTGTGCTGAGTGTCGACACATACTTCATATGTTGACTCTGCTGATTGAGTGTCGACACATTGTGTTGAGTGTCGACACTTGTACTTAGACTCTGCAGATTTTTGCTGAGTGTCGACACAACTCCGAGTGTCGACACTTTCTGGTGTAGACACAGTTCTTCAGGGTGTCGACACTTCTGCTAAGTGTCGACACTGCTTTTCTGCATACTTCTTCACCGAGTGTCGACACAGCTCCAAGTGTCGACACTTTCTGTCTGGTGTCGACTCTTCATTCCAGGTGTCGACACAATGACTCCAAGTGTCGACACTGCTTGTCTGGGTGTCGACACAAGCTTTCTCAAGTGTCGACACTTTCCCTCTGGGTGTCGACACATGGACTTAGAAACTTTTATCTTCAATCCAGTGTATACCTAACCTGCACAAGTAACTCAAACAAACATCAAATACATTATGATGTATATCATTGAGTTAGGTGAGGCTTCTTCAAATCAGGTACATTTGACCAATGTACCCAACAATCTCCCCCTATTTGGAGAAGTCATAACCCTTAGTCAATGATATACACCACTCAAAATTAAAAATTAGAGAATGATGTAAAACAGGTATATGTCAACAGGGTAAACTTAAACATGTAATAAAGCACACATGTATACTCATTCAGCATTACATAACAAACAAGAATTAGACACATTCTACTGAATAATCATGAAATATATTTATCAAAAACTGTTCAAACATTGTGTTTAATACATTGTCAATGATTTACAAAAATGTTTTAGATGTAACAGATTACAACATTCTTCAGTCTAATCTTAGTCTAATTCTGATCAGGTTCTTTTATGACTATGCCTTTCCCAGCTTGTACTTTGGCTTTTACAGCAGCAGCAGCAGCAGGCTCAGTATCAGCAATCTTCTTTCCTTTGGAGTCCTTCTTCTTTAGTTCTTCAGCCTTGATTTTCTGCCTCTCAAAATAATGATAGGGCTTAGGAAAGTACTTGCTAGGCTCCACAGCTGTAGGAGGTAGCTTTCCTAACTTAGCCTTCCTTCTATGCTGGACAATGGCTTCCTGCCTACTCTCATGCTTCCTCCATTCTGCTTCTGAAAACCATTTATTTCTTTCATAAGCATTGTCCTTGGCTGCTTTCCAGGCTGTGAGAATGATGTTCCTAGAAGTAGGGCTCCACTGTTCAAAATCAGGTTTTTGCTCAGCTAGTTCCCTGAACTTCTTCTTTGACAGCCTTGTCTCTTCTTCTTTGTCCATAGCCTCTTGCATAGCTGCTGTAATAGGTTGAACAACCTTTTCCAGAACAACATTGGACTTTCCAGCAGTTGGGCTATACATTGTGCTGACTTCTGCATGAACCATGTCAAAATCTGGAGGTGGATAGATCACCTGAGCTACTTCCTGTTGCTCACCTCCAAGATATGCACTTTGAATACCAGATTCAGCTACATTATCATCATCACACAGGGGAGGATAGCCCAGTGTAGCTCTGATGGAGTTAGATATCCATTTGGCATGGTCAGAGCTAGCTTTGACTAACACCCTCTCCCCCTTTATGACTTCTTGTTCTACATGATCTCTTACATCATCCTTTTGGAATCTAATCTGACTGTCCAAGTACCTGATTCCTTCCTTAAAATAAGGTCCAAGCTTAGTAAGCTGTTCAGAAATGACCTTCTGTGAATCTTTAATGGCAGTCTTGACAGCAGCAATTTCTTCCTGAAATACTTTATCAAATTCAGCTTTGGCAGCAGCAGATGATGTTGAAGGTTCAGCAGACTTACTATTCAGTTCAGTGACTATTGCATTGTGGGATGCAGTCAAATTATCATTCATTCTTAGTTGATTTTCCAGCACATAGCCTTACTTTAGTGCTATATCATCTACTTGAGTCTTAATTTGTTCTTGATGTTTAGCCAGGAATACCACTGCATTTCCACCTTTGTGAAAGCATTCATTCATTTCTTTCTTATTCAGATTCATCTCAAACCTGATTGACTTGATGTCTTGAGCTAAGTCAAATTGTAAAGATTTTTGGCCCTCATCAATATATTTTTCTATGGCCCTCCTGTGCTCATCCAGCTTAACTTGCATTGCTACCATTAATCCACTATAATCAGTTGATGGAGCTTGTTGGACTAGAGAGTGTTGAGCAACAGTTTGTAGAGCCTTCTTGTAGCTCTGACTCCTTCTTTTGAATACAAAGAATTTCTTCTTTTTAGCTTGTTCAGTCTCATCATCCTCAGACTCTGAAGTACTTGCTATATTCACCCTATCCTTAGGGCTTGAGGGTTTGTCATCTTGCACATCAAGTGCTTTCTCACTTTCCTGCCTAATAGGCTCTTCCTGAACTTCCAAGATCTCCCCCTCAACAGCAGCACCTTTCTCTTCATCAGCAGCATTCTTGTCCATGTCAAAATCCTCTTGATCTAAATTCAGAAATAGATCTTCCATTGTGTATTCAGGAGGTGACTGTGCAGGAGATGTACTTGGTTCTTCAACTACTTTATCAGGAACAACTTCATGTACTACTGATGTGTCTTGGAGAACAACATCTGGTACTTGATTTGCTTGCTGAGTTTGCTGATGGACATCAGACAAATCAGAATCTATTATAGAAAAATCTAAAGTATTGAGGTCAGACAGTACCTCTTGGATGATTATTGTAGCTTGCTCACTCTCCAGTGTAGAGGGTTGTTCTACAGCTGGAGGCTCCCCCTGTCTTGGATCCTTTTGCATGGGGCTAGCTGTAGGCAGCTCCCCCTGGATTTCTGCTGGTTCTTGAGGAGCAGGTGACTTCTCTGCAGCCACATCTATTGGACTATCAGGAGTGAAAACAACATGTTCTTCACTACCTGAGCTGCTGGAGGACTCCTCAGTCACAGGAGCTATCTTCCTCTTCTTCTTTGGAGGGGTATCTTTCTTAGAAACTGGCTTCTCTGGAGTAGGAACTTCCTTAGACAGCACTCTTTCCCATCTTGAAAGTATTCTCATATCCATCCTCCTCATATGATTGATTTTAGCACCAGCAGCATTGCTCATGACCTCTGGTATTGTACCAGCCAGGTAGAGACTTAGTATCCTGCCCAGATTGGGCTTCTTCAGACTCTCCTTAACTTTCTCAAACACAACCATTGACCAGTCTGTTTTGAGGTTGAAGATGATTCTGGTCATAACACTGAACATGGAGGCTGACACCCTGTCATGCCCTCCAGTCTTGCTGAGTATAACTTTGCCCACAATTTCTGACAGAAATTTTCCTTGGGAATTCATTCCTCTCCTGTTGAATACTGATCCTATCTTCAACTTAGGATCTAGACCACACCAGGTAAGTGCTTCTCTGGTCTTAGATGTAGTCACTTCCTCTTCTTCTTAAACTTTAGGTAGCTGAAGTACCTTTCTCAGAGATTTGGGTGAAATCTTGACCTTGGTGCCATGCACCCTTGACTTGATTCTGTAACCTGAGTCATCTACAGAAGCTCCAGTAAGGAATTCAATAACTTCCTTCTTCCAAATTTTGGTTGGTTCTGAAACCAAGAACTCCAATCCTGAATCGGTGACTAGGGTTACCACCGACTTGATTTCTTGATCGCCATCGTCGAATGCGCCACGAACCAGTTCATAGCCTTCATTGACGTTCTCTTCGAGCTTGGGAGCCATTAGGGTTTGGAGAATTAGTCTTTAGAAGAGAGAAATGTCGACACAGTAGTTTGGTCTCGAAACTCTGAAAGCGTGTCGACACACAAAGACAGAATCCTATTTATATCTTTCTGGTTTGAAGACGAACAGGCGGGATGGATTACTAAAGATGTGTCGACACTGGCAATAAGTGTCGACACTGACTTATAATGTCTCGACACTCATGTGTCGACACAAGTTTAGTCAACAGATTTTATGTGTCGACACTTGGTTAAGTGTCGACACCACACTACTCGACATGTAGTCGAGACTTTACTTAGAAAATTCTGAGTAAAACTTAAGTGTCGACACCTTATTGAATGTGTCGACACCAACTCGACATGTGTCGACACTAACATTCTGAAGTGTCGACACCAACTTCTTAGATGTGTCGACACCATTTTCCTGAAGTGTCGACACTTACTATTCTGTGTCGACATAGACTTGTCTATGTGTCGACACCTTTTTTACTTAGCCAATTTTTTGTTCTGTAAACTTAGTCTAAGTTTATCATACCTAGTTCAATTTTGAACCTATTGAACTTAGCTTCTTCTAAGGGCTTAGTAAACATATCAGCTATCTGATTATCAGTTTTAACATATTCAAGTGCAATATCATTTCTTTCTACATGCTCCCTAAGAAAGTGATATTTAATCTCAATATGTTTAGTTCTACTATGTGATACAGGATTGTTAGCTATTGAAATAGCACTTGTAGAATCACAGTAAAGTGGAGTTCTACTTACCTGAAATCCATAGTCTTCTAACTGATGTTGAATCCACAGAAGTTGAGCACAGCAACTTCCTGCAGCTACATATTCTGACTCAGCTGTGGAAATAGCCACACTGGTTTGCTTCTTACTACTCCATGAAATGAGTCTTCCACCTAGGAATTGACAGGATCCAGTAGTGCTCTTTCTATCTTCTTTGCATCCTGCAAAGTCTGCATCTGAATAGCCTGTTAGATCAAAATCTCCATTCCTAGGGTACCAGAGGCCTAGATAGGGAGTGCCCTTTAGATATCTCAAGATTCTCTTGACTGCAGTCAAGTGAGACTCTTTGGGGCAGGCTTGATACCTGGCACAAACACATGTAGCATACATAATGTCAGGCCTACTTGCAGTCAAGTATAGTAGGGAGCCAACTATCCCTCTATACAAGGTTTCATCTACAGGTTTCCCTGCATCATCCTTGCTTAGAGACATACTTGACCCCATAGGAGTCTTCATGGTACTGGATGAATCCATACCATACTTCCTTATGAGTTCTAGGGTGAACTTGGACTGACATATGGATAGACCACTTCCAGTCTGTTTAACTTGGAGACCCAAGAAAAACTTCAGTTCTCCCATACTACTCATCTCAAATTGACTTTGCATAAGCTTTGCAAACTTTTTGCAAAGGCTACTTTCAGTAGACCCAAATATAATGTCATCTACATATATTTGGACAAGTATGACTTTGCCTCTAGATTCCCTAAGGAATAGAGTCTTATCTATTTTCCCCCTTGAGAACTTGTTCTCAATGAGGAAACTAGATAGGGTTTCATACCAAGCTCTAGGTGCTTGTTTTAACCCATATAATGCTTTCCTAAGTCTATACACATAATGAGGTAAAGTTGGATCAACAAAACCTGCAGGCTGCTCCACATAGACTTCTTCTTTCAAATTACCATTTAGGAATGCTGACTTCACATCCATTTGGTATACCTTGAATCCTTGATAGGTTGCATAGGCCAAGAACATCCTTATGGCTTCCAGTCTGGCTACTGGAGCAAAGGTTTGATCAAAATCAATACCTTCTTCTTGCCTATATCCTTTTGCAACCAGTCTTGCTTTATTCTTAATGATAACTCCTTGTTCATCTAACTTATTCCTATAGATCCACTTTGTTCCTATCACATTGTGATCTTTAGGTTTAGGAACCAGGTCCCAAACCTTGCACCTTTTGAACTGATTGAGCTCTTCCTGCATTGCTTCAGTCCACTGTGGATCTTGTATAGCTTCTTCAAATTTCTTTGGTTCTATTTGAGACAGAAAACTTGAATATACTACAGCATTCTGATTTCTGCTCCTTGTCTGAACACCTTGTCTTGGATCTCCAATATCAGCTCTACTGGATGATCTCTTAGATGCCTGTTGGCTGGAGGCATCCTTACTTCTGGTTGAACTTCTTCAGCATCTTCATCAAACTGAGTTCCTTGTACTTCTTCAGCTCCTTGTACATGTAGTTCTCCCCCTGGACATAAGCCATCTCCTTCTACTTGCTGTCTTGCAGCAGGTACATCTTCTATGGTTAGCTTGTCCATCTTCTTAGTAAGACCTGTGGGGCTGCATACATTGCTAGACAACTCATTGTTAATTAGTTGTGTCTCATCAAAAACTACATGCACAGACTCCTCTACAACTTGTGTAGTCAAGTTGTAGACTCTATAAGCCTTACTATTATTGCTGTACCCAACAAACACTCCCTCTTGGGACTTGGCAGCAAACTTAGTTAAGTAAGACTTTCCATTGTTAAGTATGAAGCATTTGCAACCAAAAATCCTGAAATAGGATAGGTTTGGTTTCCTGCCTTTCACAACTTCATAGGGGGTCTTATTTAACCTTTTAGTGATGGTAGCCCTATTTATCACATGGCATGCAGTGTTAACTGCTTCAGCCCAGAAATATTCTGGCAGTGATGAATCACTTAATAGGGTTCTACCAGCCTCTATCAAGGTCCTATTTTTCCTTTCAGCAATGCCATTTTGCTGAGGTGTTCTAGGTGAAGAGAATTCTTGAAATATCCCATAGTCTTCACACAGCTTTGTCATGCTTTCAGACTGAAACTCAGTACCATGGTCACTTCTAATTTTGACCACTGTACAGTTCAATTCATTCTGAATTTGCTTAACAAAACTATAGAAGACACTAGGTGTTTCAGATTTCTGCTTTAAGAAGAACACCCAGGAAAACCTTGAGTAGTCATCAACAACTACAAAGGTGTAGACCTTCCTACCTAAGCTGTGAACTGGCATTGGACCAAATAGATCCATATGCAAGAGGTATAAACACCTCACATCATCTTTGTTGTCTAAGCTTCTAAAGGTGGATTTAGTCTGCTTGCCCTTTTGACAAGCTGAGCAAATGCCATCTTTGACACACTTAACTTGAGGACCATTCCTCACTAACTCTTTGCTAAAGAGTTTGCTAATAGTCTTGTAATTAAGATGGGCAAGCCTCTTGTGCCATTTGACACATTGAGAGACTGTCTCATCAGCTACAAGACAAATTGGAGAACTATTGTTCTCAATCATAATGTCTAAGCAGTAGACATTCCTCTTTCTATATCCTGTCAAAATGATCTCTTGATCACTTGACCTCTTGATATGACAACCATTTTTAACAAATGAGATGTCATACCCTACATCACTTAACTGACTTATACTAATGAGGTTGTGTTTCAACCCTTTAACATAAGCCACTTGAGTAATGGTAACAAGGTTTGAAGAGATGTTACCAAACCCTTTGATGATTCCTTTTTCAGAACCACCAAAGGTCACTTTAGGACCATTTTTGATTGGAATGTAGTCCTTCAGTAGTCCCCTTGTTCCAGTCATATGTCTAGAACATCCACTATCCAAGTACCATGTTGGGGTATGGCCACTTGGATTCACCTGCAAAACAAATTAATGAACCTTAGAACCCAAAGTAAACTTGGGTCCTTGGTGATTGTTAGTTTGCAACTTGACATAGCTACCTGCTGGCTTTCCACCAGGTAACTTGCTACTCAACTTGGCACTGGCATTGTGCCAACAATCCAAGGCAAAGTGGCCAACCTTGCCACAACACCAGCATTCAAACTTGTTGTACCTTTGCTTAGGTACAGACTTGGCTGTCTTGACTACAGCAGGCTTATTGAATGTTGGGGCTTTGCCCTTGGACTTGGACTGATCCTGAACAGTCCTAGCTGGTTTAATAAAACCCAATCCAGCCTTTCCTTTATGATGAACAAATTCATCAATCAAGGGTAGCACTGATTTAGGTTTTGAAAACCTAGCAACTAGCTCTCTTTCCTTCTGGAGATTGATCTCCAGTAACTTAATTTGATCATTTTTATAAGTGATAGTTCCCATCTGAATCACAGTAATGTGTTTCAGCCTGGCTACCTCATTGAGCTTTTGATCAAATTCCTTCTCAAAGTCTGTTGCAGCTGCCTTAAGATCAGCAATTTCCTTTGCCTGACTTTTGGCAAGGGACTTGCTTTTCTTATAGGCTTGCAACAGTACTTTATATTCATCTAAGAGCTGATGAATATCTCCCTCAGATTCAGAAACACTTCCATCACTTGATGAAGATGAATCTGACTCTGAACTAGAACTGAAATCTGAACTTTGAGTTGGACTTTGTACCTGACTAGGTCCTGGCTGCTCCAGGTTTTTGGTACTTTCAGTCAATGCCATCAGTCCTTGGCACTGACACTCTTCTTGTTCATAGATTGATTCCATGATCTGCATAAACTCCTCTTCTTCTTCAGCAAATAGCCCTATATAGGCTTCAGCATCTGTCTCAGTGTCTGAAGAAGAAATGTCTGAAAGAGTCTTCTCATTCTTTGCAACAAAGGACTTCTCCTTCTTTCCTTTGAAGTGAGTCTTCTTTTTGTCACTGGATTCTTTTCTTCTCTCAGGACAATCTGCAATAACATGACCCTGTCTATTGCAGCAGTAACATATTATCTTAGACCCAGTTGCCTTGCTAGTCTTTGTCTTTTTCTTGTCCTTCTTTGAAGGCTTCTTCTCCTGATACTTGACTTCTTTCCCTTTGGAAAATGAAGGTCTGGACCTCCACTGTTTCTTCTTCAGAAATTTCTGAAAATGTCTGGTAAATGCAGCAAAGTCTTCATCACTTTCACTGCTTGTAGACTTTGTGCTAACAGACTCATCAGATTCTGATTCAACTACCTCTGGAGGAGGAGTTGATGACTTAGTCCTGCTCTTTCTAGGTACTTCTGACTTGAAGGCAACAGTCCTTTCCCTGTGCTCAGTCCTTGTTGATTTTTCTTCCTCTTTTCTCACTGACAGTTGCATCTCATAAGACAACAACTTCCCAAACAGTGTGGGAGGAGGAATTTCTCCCAACTTTGCCATTTCTCTGATGGCACAGATCTTAGTGTCCCAATCTTTTGTTAGGGACCTCAAGAACTTATCATTCAATTCATAGTTAGTGAACTCTCTTCCATAGGACATGAGTTCATTAACAATTCTATAGAACTTCTTGTAGCATTCAGTGATGCTATCTCCTCTTCCTTGCCTAAAGCTCTCATACTCTTGATTAAGCAAGGACTTTCTATCTTGCCTAACTTCTTCAGAACCTTCCATATAGACAATGAGGGTATCCCACATTTCTTTTGCTGTTTTACAGTGAATTAGGTTCTGGAAGGTGGCATCATCAATGACACTTACTATAATGTTTTGTGCCCTTTTGTCCATAGTGGCTAGGACAATTTCATCCTTGGTCATCTCAGAGAAATCCTTTGGAGTCCTCTGATTTGCATCCAGTACTGAAATCTTCATTGGCACATAAGGCCCTTCCTTAACTGTGATGTAGATCCTTGGGTCTGAGGCCTCCATAAATAGCCTAACCCTTTCTTTCCAGATTCCAAAAATCTCCTTCCTGCATATGGGTAACTTCATGGAACCCAACTCTTTGTGATTCTCATAAGAACCCATGTTTCTTGAAGTTCTTGAATTTCTTGAATCTGTTTTCTGACTTAGACTGTTTCTGCCAAACAGGATCTCCTTAGACTGTTAGTCCTTGTTTTGAGGAACCTGGCTCTGATACCACTTGAAAGATATGGTACCTAAACACCTAGAGGGGGGGGGGGGGGTGAATAGGTGACCTACACCTTTTTCAATCTTTGTTGGCAGCACAACAGTTATTCCACAGAATTCTACAGCTAACAACAATTACAGTTAATTCACAGCACAGCACAGCACAGCAGACACACTAATTTATAGTGGTTCCCCAATCTTTGGGTACATCCACTTTCCCCCTTCGCCTATCTAGCAGTGTACTAGATTCGGCCAATCTTCTCCACTATCTTAGAACCCAACTAGGTTCCTACACCTCAGGCCCAAAGCCTTACACTCAGCCACCAAGGCCTACACTCAGCCACCCAGGCCTACACTCAGCCAATTAAGGCCTACACTCAGAGTTCTTCAACTCCTACACTCAGGCACCCAAGCCCTACCCTCAGCCTTTATAATATAGGCTTACAATTCTCTCAGATCCAATGCATCCTACAAGTTAAAATAGAAATATAATAGCTAACTCTACAACTCAGAAAATAAGAGAGAAGTTGAGAGTTTCTTGAAGAGTTCTTGGAAGAACTCAGCTAGATCCAAACTGACTTAGCTTCCTTCAAAGCTTCTTGAGTTAGAACTGAATTAGTCTGAATCTTCTGCAGTTGATCCTTGACCTCTGCTTCTTGAGATCCAGATGATTCTGAATCCTTCTTCTCAGCCTTAGTTCCAAAGACTGAATTCTTGATTGGAGCACTCTCTCTACAACTTCTTAGATCTGTAGTTGAACTGACAGATCTTCTTGTGTTGATCCTCTGTGTATCACTTTTCTGATGATCTGATCAACCACTTTAATTATTCTCACTACTTGAAAGAACAACTTGTAATTCTTACATCAACAACAACTTCTGTAAACTGTGAGTGCCTATTTATAGGCTTCCTTCATGGTAACCGGCTGGTCCGGTTCATAACAGACTTCTGACTTCTCTGACAGTTGCTGTAGACCGGCTGGATCGGCAGCTGTCATGTCAACCAGTCACTTCTTGAAATTCTCTAACTGTCAGATAGTGTCGAGACTTTCTGTTCTTAAGTGTCGACACTTATAGACTAAGTGTCGACACATGCTGTGTAAGTGTCGACACAAGTCTACAAGGTGTCGACACAATTCCTTGTATGTCTCGACACTGATTCTTCTGCATGTGTCGACACTGAAATTGAGTGTCGACACAAGTACTTGTTCTTCATTCTTTAACTGTATTCTTCTAAGTGTCGACACATCTTCTTTGTGTCGACACATCTTCATGTGTTGAAACTGTCAAGTGTCGACACTACTTCTTGGTGTCGACACAAGTCTTCAATTTTGTTTCCTCAGCTGAGTGTCGACACATTCCCTTAGTGTCGACACTTGTACTTAGAATATTTTGTAAACTTTTCTGTTCTTTGCTAAGTGTCGACACAGCTCCTTGTGTCGATACTTTCTTCAAGTGTAGAGTCTTCAACTAAGTGTCGACACATTGTGCTGGGTGTCGACACTTCCTTCAAGTGTTGACTCTTCTGGTTGTGTGTCGACACATTATGCTGAGTGTCGACACATACTTCAAATACAGACTCTTCAGCATAGTGTCGACACATTGTGTTGAGTGTCGACACTTGCTTCAATTACTGATTCTTCTGTTTGTGTGTCGACACATTGTGCTGAGTGTCGACACATACTTCATATGTTGACTCTGCTGATTGAGTGTCGACACATTGTGTTGAGTGTCGACACTTGTACTTAGACTCTGCAGATTTTTGCTGAGTGTCGACACAACTCCGAGTGTCGACACTTTCTGGTGTAGACACAGTTCTTCAGGGTGTCGACACTTCTGCTAAGTGTCGACACTGCTTTTCTGCATACTTCTTCACTGAGTGTCGACACAGCTCCAAGTGTCGACACTTTCTGTCTGGTGTCGACTCTTCATTCCAGGTGTCGACACAATGACTCCAAGTGTCGACACTGCTTGTCTGGGTGTCGACACAAGCTTTCTCAAGTGTCGACACTTTCCCTCTGGGTGTCGACACATGGACTTAGAAACTTTTATCTTCAATCCAGTGTATACCTAACCTGCACAAGTAACTCAAACAAACATCAAATACATTATGATGTATATCATTGAGTTAGGTGAGGCTTCTTCAAATCAGGTACATTTGACCAATGTACCCAACAGATTTATACTTACACGATTTTTCGTCTTTCCACCCAAGAGCTGCTCCTTGACCCATCCTTGCTCCTTGTCTGCTCTTGCATAGTTACAGCCATGTACTTGAAAGTAAGTGCACTCTAATAGAGAGAGTACACGTAGGCCAACACATTGATCTGCTTAACGAGGGATTACGTTGTGTAGACCCGTGTATATTGACCTACTGCACCCTGACATTGGTGTGCACTTAGCGTGGAATAACTGCAAGCACAACTTGAAATATTTTATCAAATACATTGTGAATTCATCTTAGCTTGACAGGTGGCTTCCTCAAATCCAGATAGTTGTGGATACAATACCCAACAGAAGGTTCTACTGCAACTCAGCAAGTGGAAAATGGTGACTGTTGTCCAGGGGGAGTACAAGATTCTCTAGATGCTGAAGAAGACCAAGAGGTGCAGCTTAATGAAGAGGTTGGATGTGTTCAACATGAAGATAGACTACCTCCAGCAAATAGACACTTAAAGGATCATCCAGCCAATCAGATAATTGGTGATCCAAGATAAGGAGTGTAAAAAAGAAGCAGGAATCTGAGTGCAGTTCTTTACTCCAGTTTCCTATCACAAGTGGAACCAAAGAAATTTGAAGAAGCAGTACTAGACCCTCATTGGATTGATGCCATGCAAGAGGAGCTGAATCAGCTCAGGAGGTGCAAGGTCTGGAAGCTTGTTCCTAAACCCAAAGACCACAACATTATTGGAACAAAGTGGATCTTTAGGAACAAATTGGATGAGAATGGAATTATTGTAAAGAATAAAGCTAGACTTGTTGCAAAAGGATATAGGCAGGAAGAAGGTATTGATTTTGATCAAACCTTTGCACCAGTAGCAAGACTGGAGGCTATCAGAATGTTCCTTGCTTATGCAACATATCAAGGGTTCAAGGTATTTCAAATGGATGTAAAGTCAGCTTTCCTAAATGGAAATCTAAAGGAAGAAGTCTATGTAGTGCATCCCTCAGGTTTTGTTGATCCTCTTAAACCTGATTATGTTTATAGACTTAGGAAAACATTGTATGGGTTGAAATAAGCCCCAAGGGCTTGGTATGAAACCCTGTCTAGTTTTATCATCGAGAACAAATTCTCAAGGGGGAAAATAGACAAGACTCTATTCCTTAGGGAATCTAAAGGAAAGATTATCCTAGTCCAAATATATGAAGATGACATAATATTTGGGTCTACTGAAAGTAATCTTTGCAGAAAGCTTGCAAAACTTATGCAAGGTAAATTTGAAATGAGCAGTATGGGGGAACTTAAGTTCTTCTTGGGACTCCAAGTAAGACAGACTGAAGATGGCCTGTCCATATGTCAGTCTAAGTTCACCCTAGAGTTAATAAAGAAGTATGGTAATGGAATCATCCACTACCATGAAAACTCCTATGGGATCAAGTATGTCTCTAAGCAAAGATGATGCAGGGAAACCTGTAGATGAAACTTTGTATAGAGGGATAGTTGGCTCCATTCTATATTTGACTGCTAGTAGACCAGATATTATGTATGCTACATGTGTCTGTGCTAGGTACCAAGCATGCCCTAAAGAATCTCATCTGACTGCAGGAAAAAGGATTTTGAGATATCTTAAGGGCACACCTTATCTAGGCCTTTGGTACCCTAGGAATAGAGATTTTGTACTGACAGGTTATTCAGATGCAGATTTTGCAGGTTGAAAGGAAGATAGAAAAAGTACTACAGACACCTGTCAATTTCTAGGTGGAAGACTGGTGTCTTGGAGCAGTAAGAAGCAGACCAGTGTGGCAATCTCCACAGCTGAGTCTGAATATGTTGCTGCAAGAAGCTGCTGTGCACAACTTTTGTGGATTCAACATCAGCTAGTAGACTATGGTATTCAAGTAAGTAGAACACCTTTACTTTGTGATTCTATAAGTGCAATTTCTATAGCTAATAATCCTGTCTCACATAGTAGGACTAAGCACATAGAAATTAGATACCATTTTCTTAGAGAACATGTAGAAAAAGAGGACATTTCCCTAGAATATGTTAAAACAGATAATCAGATAGCTGATATGTTTACTAAGCCCCTTGATGAAACTAAATTCAATAAGTTCAAAATTGAATTAGGAATGTTGAACTTAGAATAGTTTGATAAAAATTGGCTAAGTAAAATAGTGTCGACACAAGGAGTTGTCTGTGTCGACACATAGAAGTGGTGTCGACATTTCAGAGAAATGGTGTCGACACATCTAGGAAGTCTGTGTCAACACTTCAAAGAAATAGTGTCGACACATCCAGAATAGGTGTCGACACATCCAGGGTGTTGTCGACACTTAGGATTAACACATAATTCGTCGAGTGGAGTATCGACTAATCATCGAGCGCAGATGTTTAAGTGTCGACACATATATTATGTCGACTATATTAGTGTCGACACATAGAAGTCAACACTTATGTCGAGCCATTAGAAGTAAGTGTCGACACTTTTCAACAGTGTCGACACATTAAGAGTCTTATGACGCGCCCTTTCACCTTAGTTTTTAGAAAGGTATAAATAGGTCTTCACGATTGTTTGTCGACACGTTCTCAATAGTTTCGAGACAAAAACCTTGTGTCGACATCTCTCTCTTCTCAATTCAAAATTTCTCTAAACCCTATTGGCGCCCAAGCTTGAAGAAAACATCTATGAAGGATGTGAGCTAGTACAACATGCCTTTGACGATGCGGAATCAGAAATTAAGGAGGTAGTAACCCTAATTACAGAGAATGGGTTGGAGTATCTAGTTTCTGAGCAAACCAAGATTTGGAAGAAGGAAGTACTCGAATTCTTTGGTGCAGCTACCTTTGATGAAACTGGACTCAAGATTAAATCCATAGTCCATGGAGAAAATGTAAAACTCACTCAGAAGAGTCTAAGAAAAAGTTCTACATCTACCAAGAACTAAAGAGGAAGAAGATGTATCCATATCTAAGACAAGGGAGGCACTGCAATGGTGTAGACTAGATTCAAACATGAAGATTGGATCAGGTTTTAAAAGGAAAGGCATGAACATGCAAGGCAAGTTCTTGTCTGAAGTAGTAGGAAAGGTGATTCTGTGCAAGCCAGGTGGGCATGATAGGATATCAGCTCACATGTTCAGTTTAATGACAAGGATCATTTTCAAACTAAAAACTGATTCGTCAGCAGTGATGTTTGAGAAAATTAAGGAAGGTCTGAAGAAGTCCAATCTGGGTAGGATTATGAGTTTGTACTTAACTGGAACTTTTCCAGAAGTGATGAACCAAGCTGCAGGTTCTAAGATAAATCACATGAGGAGAATGGATGTTAGGATTATCTCAATGTGGGATAGGGTGTTAACAAAGGACATGCCTACTCCAGAGAAGGAAGTTCCTCCATAGAAGAAGAAGAAAGCCATAGTGGCTCCTGAATCCTCCAGTAGTTCAGAGGAGCAAGTACTCATCATTTCAAATGAGGAAGAAGGTGATAATACTGGAAGGTCCCCAGTTAGAAATGAAGATGCACAGAGGCAGGGGGAGCAACCATCTGCTAGCCCTATTCACCTGCATCCACTCCAGGGGGAGCCTCAACATGTGGAAGAGCCAACTCACCTAGACAGTGAAATGGCAACTCAGAAAATCCTTGAGGTAATACATGAAGTTAATCAATCAATTTTTCATATTGAGGATGAAGAATTGACTGAATCGTTAATTGATGTTGATCAGCCACAAGATGTTGTCATGGAAGACACATCAGTTGCTGATAATGTTCCTGAGAAAAGAAACTCTCCAGTCCCTACTCAACAGGAGTTTACTCTAGAAGAGCTGTTCCCTGATTTGGTACAGATTGATATTGAGGGGGAGCAGACAGCTTTTGTGGGAGAGAAAGCAGTATTTGAGGGGGGAAGGTAGATCTTGAGGGGGAGCATGTAAGATCTCAGGAGGAGACTGCAAGGAATGATGAGTAACTGCCAAGGACTGAGAAAGAATTGCCTCCTACTCCTAAAGATAGAGTTGACATAGCTAGTACCTCTGATTCAGAGAATGCTGCTGAAGTTCAAGCAAAGAAGAGGAAGCTATAGGTCTTCAAAAGAAGGAGTCAAAGCTACAAGAAGGCTCTGCAAACCATTGTTCCACAGACTGCATCATCAATTGATTATAGTTCTTTGTTAGTATCCATGCAAGTGAAATTGGATGAACAAAGAGTAGCAATGGAGAAGTATATAGATGAAACTCACAAAGATCTCCAATTCTCCTTGGCTACAGATATAAAATATATAAGATTTGAGATGAATCAAAATAAGAAAGAAATGACTGATTGCTTCCACAAGGGTGAAAATGCTGTTGTTTACCTGGCTACTCATCAGGAAAAGATAAAGACTCAAGTGGATGATTTGGCTGTCAAACAAGGATATGTTCTTGAGAATCAGATTAGAATGAATGAAAATCTAACTGAATCACATAATGTGATAGTAACTGAAATGAAGACTATTGCAGCTGCTCAGACTGAAGCAAGGACTGCTGCCAAGGCTGAGTTTGACAAGCAATTACAAGAAGGAATAGCTGCTGTAAAAACTGCTATTATAGATTTCCAAAAGGTTATTTCTGGACTGCTGCTGAAGTTGAGGGGCTTTTATAAAGATGGAGTTAATTATATAGATGAACAAATCAGGTTTCTGAAGGATGATCTGAGAGATTATGTGGCTAGAGAAGTCATAAAGGGGGAGAGGGTTTTAGTCAAAGCTGGACCTGACCATGCTAAATGGATTTCCAATAGCATCCGAGCCACACTTGGCTATCCACCCCTGTGTGATGATGATAATGTGGCTGAATCTGGCATTCACCCTGCTATTTTTGGAGGAGAGCCTGCTGAAGTTGCTCAAGTCATTTATCCTCCTGCAGATTTTGAAATGATTCATCAAGAAGTCCAATCTATGTACAACCCTCCTGAGGGTAATAAGAATATTATTTTTGAGAAAGTAGATAAGCCTGTGCCTGAGGAAGTTTTGAAAGAGCAAGAAGCTAAATTATCTAAGAAGAGATTCAGAGAACATGCAGAGTTAAGGCCTGATTTTGAACAGTGGAGCCCAACTTCTAGAAATATTATACTGACTGCTTGGAAAGCTGCAAAGGACAATATTCTAGAGAGGGGTAAATGGTATTTTGAACAAGAGTGGAGAAAACATGAAGCCAGGCAAGAGGCTATAGTTCAGTATAGAAGAAAGGCTAAACTTGGGAAGCTACCTCCTAATGCACAGGAGTCTAGCAAGTATTTCCATAAGCCTTATCATTATTTTGAAAGACAAAAGATAAGGGCTGAAGAGCTGAAAAAGAAAGATCAAAAGGGCAAGAAGCCAGTTGATGACACAGATGTTCCAGTTCATGCCAAAATTCAATCTAGCAAGGGCATTGTCATCAAAGAGCCAGAGCAGTCTTAGTTTAGATTTTCTTAAGTTTACAACTTTGTAATCATTTGTATTAAAATCCATGTAAAATTTTGATTAATGATGCAGGGTTTCTTGACCTTGGTCAACACGGCCCGGTCCTTGGAGAAGGACATAAAAAATGTTCAGGCAAAGAAGAGCATTGGTGATAAGAAATCCGAGTTCAAAGTGCCGACTACTTCAAAGTCAGGCTATCGAAGGTTCTTCAAGAAGCATAGGACTTCGGGTCCAGCTCCTTCTGGTGCTTCTGGAGAGACTACGAATCGGACCCCGGGCGCATGTTTCACTTGTGAAAAGTCGGGGCACTTTGCCTGCGATTGTTGGAGCGGACGTCCCAAGTCCGAAAGGAGGCCGTGAGCGACTTATGAAGAGAAGGGCAAGGCGAAGGAGTCAACCGCGTCCCACTATGCTCCGGCCCAACCAAGGGTGTATAATCTTGGCCAATAAGAGGCCATCAAACAGGCGGATGTGGTGACAGGTACGGTTTAATTATAGCAAGTTGATTTCTTTAAATACTTGGTATGCACATATTACCTTACCACTGCTTGTTTAGGATTTGTTTTGATTTGTGAAAATCCGGCAAGAGCACTCTTCGATACGGGAGCTTCACACTCCTTCTTGTCCGAAGGATTTATATCACGCATCGGAGTCCCTTCTTCGATGGCGAAGGATAAGTTGGATGTGTTGTTGCCCAATGGGTGTTCGATGCGCGCGAATAGGATATGTGATGTTAAGATTCGTATTGGGAATCAAGAGTTCGATCTGCAAGCGTCGTTACTTCCGTTGGTGGAATTTGACGTTATATTTGGCATGGACTGGCTCTCGGAGAAGCAAGCCTATATTGATTGCGGTCGCAAGGAAGTGAAGTTGGGAGCAAGTCGTGAGACGACTTTCACGGGCTTAAAGGGATCGAGCAAGACGTTGATGTCTGCTCTTCAGGTGGTGAAGGCGATTCGTGCCGGTGCAAAACTATTCTTTACACTAATGGAGGTTGCAAAGCCGAAGCCCGCATTGGATAGTATTTCAGTGGTATCAGAGTACCCTGATGTGTTCCCTAGAGATCTTCCTGGAGCCCCGCCTCAACGGGAGATAGATTTTACGATTGAGCTAGTGCCAGGTGCAAAGCCTGTGTCACGATCTCCTTATTGGCTAGCGCCTAAGGAAATGGTGGAGCTGAAAGTTCAACTGCAAGAGTTGTTGGATCAAGGGTATGTTCGCCCAAGTTCTTCGCCTTGGAGCGCATCGGTCCTCTTTGTTAAGAAGAAGGACAAAAGCTTGAGGCTATGTATTGATTATCGGGAGCTCAACAAGTTGACGGAGAAGAACAAGTACCTGATCCCCCGGATCGATGATCTTTTTGATCAGTTGGTCGGGTCGACGGTGTAATCGTAGTTGGACCTCAAGTCCGGGTACTACCAGCTGCGAATAAGGGAGAGTGATGTCCCGAAGACAGCGTTCAGTACGAGATACGAGCATTACGAGTTTACGGTCATGCCGTTTGGGCTGACTAATGCGCCGTCAGTGTTCATGGATTTGATGAACAGGACCTTCAGGGAGTACTTGGACCATTTTGTGATCGTCTTCATCGACAATATTTTGGTGTACTCGCAGAGTGAGGAAGATCACTTCAAGCACATTCATTTGGTTTTGGAGATGCTAAGGAGGAATCAACTTTATGCCAAGTTCTCGAAGTGCGAGTTTTGATTATCCTCAGTGGCGTTCCTCGGTCATTTAGTGAGTGGGGAGGGTATTGTAGTGGATCCGGCGAAGATAGTTGTTATACGGGAGTGGCCTGAGCTTTCTACGGTAGCGGAAGTCCGGAGCTTTCTGGGGCTTGCCGGCTATTATAGGCGCTTCGTAGAGAACTTCTCGCGGATAGCGTTACCTCTCACTACTTTGATGAGGAAGGAGCAGAAGTTCATTTGGACGTCAGAGTGCGCGCGAGCTTTTGAGGAGTTGAAATGCCGGTTGACCAAGGCGCCTGTGCTGAGTTCGCCATGTGGGACCGAAGGCTATGAGATTTATAGCGATGCTTTGGGCAGCGGTTTGGGTTGCGTGCTACTGCAACATGGAAGTGTAATAGCTTATGGCTCGAGACAGCTCAAAGTACACGAGAGGAATTATCCGGTCCATGACTTAGAGTTAGCGGCCATGATTTTTGCCTTGAAGTTGTGGAGACACTATTTGTACAGTGTGAAGTTTGATATCTACACCGATCACAAGAGCCTGAAGTATCTGATTGATTAGAAAGATCTGAATATGCGACAGCGTAGATGGATGAAGTTCCTGGGGGACTATACATTCAAGATCCACTACATGCCTGGTAAGGGCAATGCGGTTGCGGACGCGTTGAGCCGCCGGGCCCCAGCTCAAGCAAATTGGCTATCGGTGCATGATGAGCGGTTGGTTTGGGAGTTGGAGGCGTTGGAGATTATTTGTGTGGATAAACAATCAAGTGCTGAAGTAGTACTGAATTTGACTAAAGTCCACTATGACCTGGCTGATCGGATTCGACAGGCTTTGGATATGGATGTCCATATGAAGCAGTTCATGGTAGAGGCTCTGGATGGGTCAAATTCCCAATTCGTTGTGGAGGACGGATTGCTTTGGAAAGACGGTCATCTGTGCGTCCCAAGTGTGGGCAATTTGCGGGTGGAATTGTTATACGAGGCACACCATACCAAGTACTCAATTCACCCGGGGAGCACGAAGATGTACCGTGATGTAAAGAAACTGTTTTGGTGGCCGGGTTTTAAAGAAGGATGTGGCGCTCTACGTGGAGAAGTGCCAAACTTGCGCCTTGGTGAAGGCGGAGTGCCAAAAGCCGGGAGGATTTCTTAAGTCCTTGCCTATTCCGGAGTGGTAATTCGACGACATCTCTATGTACTTTGTGCACGGTTTGCCAAGGTCGCAAAAGGGGAACAACGCCATTTGGGTTTTCGTAGATCGGCTGACAAAGGTGTCGCATTTCATTCCGCATAGGAAGGATGATCCGGTGGAGAAGTTGGCAAAACTGTATGTGGATAACATTGTACGGCTTCACGGTATGCCCCACAGCATCGTGAGTGACCGAGATCAAAGCAGCCTATCAGTTGAAGCTTTCAATGGAGCTTAGTGGTTTACATGATGTATTCCATATTTCGGTGCTTCGGAAGGTGGTGCAAGAGCCTTCGCAAGTGATCGCGGTTGATCATGTGCCGGTGGATAGTGGGTTGACGACAAGAGTCAAGCCCGTGCGGATTGAGGACTCGGAGTTCAAGCGGCTACGCAATAAAGAGATCTGGAGGGTCAAGGTCTGATGTGACAATTGCGGTCGTGAGGAGCTCTCTTAGGAATGAGAGCAGACTATGCTTGACGAGTATCTGAAGTTATTCCGCTCAGGTACAATTTAATTTTGTACTTGTCTTTCCTTTATATAATTTCGTGGACGAAATTCTTTTAAGAGGGGGAGAGTTGTAACGCCCCGAAACTCAAAAGAGCGACGGGGGATGTTTTGGGCCAGATTTGGAATCTAGCAGGAGGCACACGGCCTGGGACACGGGCGTGTCCCACGGCGTGTCAGGCTTGAGTCGACGATTTTGGAGTCGATGAAGTGTCGAGACGGGGCACACGGCCTGAGACACAGGCGTGTCTCAGGGTGTGTCGAGCCCGTGTCGACAACCGGCCCGGGGTGTCGACATTTTCGCTCGACGATGTGTCGAGACAAGGCACACGGCCTAGGACACGGGCGTGTCCAAGGCCGTGTCGGGTGGTCGACGAACTTCGCTCGACGAAGTGTCGAGACCGTGAATATGGCCTGGAGCCCAGGCGTGTTTGAGTGGACACGGGTTAGGACACGGGCGTGTCTAAGAACCCGTATGAGTCTCGGGTTGTTTTTGGGCTGTGTCGATGGAGGCACATGGCGGACCACACGGCCGTGTCAGTTGGAACACGAGCATGTTAGGTCGAACACGGGCATGTTGGATGCCCGTATGTTATTCCAGGCGCGTCGATTTTGACGGCAAATGAGGGACACGGCCCTGGACACGGGCGTGTGCCAGGCCGTGTTCGACCCAGGTTTTACTTTTCAGCTACGAATCGTAGTTATTCGTTTCCTTATTTTGGGATCCAATGGCTGGGGGTTGTTCCTGATGGGATATACCCGGGATTGGACCTTTGAAACCCTCAATTTTACTTGAGTGGTTCTCTTTCTAAGTCAAGAGAGAGGTGAGAGCTAAGGAAGAAGAAGAAGAAGCTAGATCCGGCCATTGGAGGAGCTTCGAAGCTCCAAATCACGAGCCGACTTCGGATCTACGGAGGCAAAGAGAGTGCGGTGCTTTTCATCCGCTTAATTTTCCATGGCACCAAAGAGGAATGATAGGGTAACGATTCTCTTATTGAGCATGTGAAGCTCTCCTTCTTTGCAGAGGAAACCCGCTCTCGCGAGTTTGCGGTGAGTTGGATGCATTCCTTCGGGTAGATATGTAAAGTCCCCATTGTGTAGAGTCCGTAAGCGAGAACGGACATAGGCATGATGTGTGAAGCCTACCCGAACATGTTGGTATGGATCAGTGATGTTGTATTGCATAAATGCCGGAGAAGACTCTGTGCGATTGGTTGTTTTTCGGGTTTTCTACATGGTAGATTGCAACAGGGAGCCTTGGGGATTAACCCTAAGGTACACCCGGAAAACTGGGCGGATGCGTGATCTTGCCAACTTGGAGGCCTGAGAGCCAACTTGAACATAACCGGGTTATGTGATTTTGTGATGGAAACGGGACTCGGGAGAAGTTTGACCCGCATATATGGCTTAAAATGTCGTTGCGATGTGAGCACGGGTTAGATGGAACCGTACCCGTTCTATGTCATTCGGTTAAAGAGACCTAAGGGTATGTGGCACTTGCCGTTGGCATAGATGATGGTCTTCGGCGGTCTATGGCTTAAATTGTCGTGACCCATGCTGGGAAGACAAATAGCTCATATGTTTGGCCGTCAAAGTGGCGGTGGTAAGTCCGGAATGTCTATGGCTTCAATTGATGTGACATGGGCCGGTTCACTGAGAATGTGCCCTGAGTGCACGGGGTGTGTGGCCGTGCGAGCCTACGCCTGTGTTGTTGTGACAATGCTATATTGCTCGCTTATGCTAATGAAATGCAGGGAAGGAGCATCGCTGCCCCGAGTTGGGGGCGGGATCGTTATAATTTGGTCAGCATTGCTGACCGTTGCTCTTTGTTTGCCACCGTGCGGTGGTTTTGTTGCTTGCAGGTGCTACTGGACCAAGCGGTCAATAGCGGGCTAAAGCCCAAATTGCGAAGCCGGCCCTCGAAGACCTAATTGGAGTGTTTACTGTTTTTACTCATGTATGACCGGCCTGCGTGCCGTGGTTTGTAAATTATGTGATATTAAGTAAACCATTTTGTAAGGCCTTAAGACTTGTACTCGTGTATGTACGACATTCCTATTTTGTATATTAGTGGACATTCGTGCTCTTTGTGCTGGGTTCTTAATTGCAACTTATAAACTGCTTCCGCTAGAATTCTCTGTGTAGGACGTTGGATTGGTTGGATGGTTTTCATTGAGTAACCACCCGGTCTGTCTGTGGTATATGGCGTAGGGCCCTGGCCGGACCTACTGCTATATGCTATGCGATGGATAGGGGGTGTTACAGAGGCATTCTTGCTTCAGCAAACTATTCTGCATTATTCTCAGCTGGCTGAACTTCATTGTCTTCAGCTCACTGTTCTTCATCCTCAGCATTTGAGTCTTGAGCTCCCCCTGGACAACACCCATCTTCTCCCTTATCTTGTCCCGCTGGATACATTACCCTGATGGTAAGCTTTTCCATCACATCCTTTAAACCTGCAGAACTAGAAGAGGTGCTTTGCAGCTCACAGTTAATTAGGTTTGACTCATCAAAGACAACATGTACTGATTCTTCTACAACTTAAGTAGTCAAGTTATAGATCCTATATGCCCTACTATTGTTGCTGTACCCAACAAATATCCCTTCTTGGGTCTTGGAAGTAAACTTAGTCACATAGGACTTACCATTGTTTAGAACATAGCACTTGCTACCAAAAATCCTGAAGTTGGATAAATTTGGTTTTTTGCTTTTCAGAATCTCATAGGGAGTCTTCTTATTGCTTTTGGTGATGGAAGACCTGTTATGGACATGATATGCAGTGTTTACTACCTCATCCCAGAAATATTCTAGGAGAAATGTGTCACTTAACAAGGTTCTACCAGCCTCTATGAGAGTTCTGTTTTTCCTCTCAGTAATCCCATTTTGCTGGGGTGTTCTAGGAGAGGAGAACACTTGATGAATCCCAAGCCCTTCACAGAATCTTATCATGCATTCAGACTGAAACTCAGTCCCATGGTCACTTCTGATTTTGACCACAGTACTGTTAAGTTCATTCTGAATTTGCCTAACAAATGTCTGGAAGACATTAAAGGTTTTAGATTTATTGCTTAGAAAGAACACCCTGGCAAATCTGGAAAAGTCATCAACAACCAAAAGGGTATAAACTTTCCTACCTAGACTATGAGCTGACATACGACTAGATAGATCCATATGCAGGAGGTATAAACACCTCACTGAGTCTTTGGTATCAAGGCTCTGGAAGGAGGTCCTGGTTTGCTTACCCTTTTGGCATGCTGAGCAGATACCCTACTTGATGCACTTCACCTTAGGACCATTTCTCACTAACTCTTCATAAAAGAGTTTGCCTAAGGTCTTGTAATTCTGATGATCTAGCCTTTTGTGCCATTGGACACAATGTGAAGCTTTCTCATCTACAACTAGGAATATATGAGAATCCTTACTCTTACAAACAAAATTGAGACAATAGACATTTCCTCTCCTAGTGCCTGTCAAGATGACCCCTTGGTCACTTGACCTCCTAATTTGGCACTCATCTTTGAGGAAACAAATGTCATAACCAAGATCACAAAGTTGGCTTATGCTTATCAGGTTATGTTGTAAACCTTTTACATAAACTACTTGTGTGATAGTGATTATGCCATTATATATCTTACCAAACCCTTTGGTTACTCCTCTTTCCGAACCACCAAAGATGACTTTGGGTCAATTTTCAACTGGAGTGTTCTCCTTCAGCATGCTCCTTGTTCCAGTCATGTGCCTGGAACATCCACTGTCTAAGTACCATGTAGGGGTATGACCACTTGGACTCACCTGCAAAAATAGATCATCTTTCCTTAGGACCCAAATTCTTATTGGGTCATAGGTGCAAGTTAGACTGAAATTGAACATGCCTACCTGCAGCTCTTCTGACAGGTAAACTTGCATTATTTCTCTGGGCACTCTTATTGTGCCAACAATCAATAGCATAGTGGCCCACCTTGCCACAACACCAACACTCATAAATGTTGTACCTTCTTTTGAGGGCTGGCTTTAAAGCATAGCAGTCTGCAGCTCTCATTCCAGCAGGTACAACAACCTTTTTCTTAAGTCTTCAAAGCCACAGCCGGATTTGGGATTTGTCTGGCAGTAAATGTACTAGGGATATCTTGGACCCTATCAGCAACTGCCTTCTTTTCAGAGTGCAAGCTCCCGATAGCTTCAGATATACCCAAGTATGGTGTGCTGACAGACTTTCCTTTAGTCTGATTGTGGACTGGCAGACTTTGAGAATGGGTTATAGCCTTATTTTTGGGTGTTGGGGCTGGTACACCAAACACAAATGGTCCAGGATGGGCCATTTGGATTTCTTCATGTGCTGCCTTGTAGGAACTAACACCCTCGCCATTCCTAACACCATACTCCCAGTGACCATGAATGCTGTCATGGTCATACCTATTAGATGGTAGCACCACTTTTCTGAAAGGAAATGAAGGCTTGGAGGCTAGTGGCTGCACTGGAGCATTGACCTTCCTTTTGGAATAGACAGCTTCAGTTCTCCCTTTGAAGACTAATCCCTTCTTACCCTTTTGGGAGGAGAAGGAATCAATCAAAGGCAATACTGAACATGTCTTTGAGAACTTAGCCACTAGCTCCTTCTCCTTTTGGAGTTTACCTTCAAGATTCCTAATGTGGTTATTTTTGAAGGTGATTGTGCCCATCTGAATAACAATGATATTTTTCAGCTTGTTGACTTCTTGTATCTTCAGGTTCAGCATGTTTGCTGAGTCTGAAACAACAAGCTTCAGAGAGACAATCTCCTCAGCCTTTTTTGGCTAGAAGCTTTCTTCTCTTCAGTTCTTGCAGGAGTTCACAATAATTATCAATCAATTGATTGACATCTCCCTCAGATTCAGAGCCATCTTCATCTCTTGATGTAAATGCTTCTGATTTTGGACTAGTTACATAATCTGACACAGAAGGTGTATAATGTACCTTATTAGGGCCAGGCTGCTCCTGGCTGGATCATTCCTCAGACAAATCCATCAGCCCAAGACAATGGCTGACTTCTTCAGAACTGACAACATTATCAACTTCTCCAGTGATTGCAGCCAGCATATCTAAGAAGTCTGCTTCTATAGATTCTTCTTCAGCAGCAAATAGCCCAATGAGGGTTTCAGCTTCATCTTCCTCTTCTGACTCTGATGATGAGGAGTCAGTCCAACTCTTTTGCTTCTTGGCAATAAAGGACTTCTCATTCTTGCCCTTCTGCTGTTGTTTCTTCTTTCTGCTAGTATCCTTTCTTTTAATAGAGTAGTCGGCTATGACATGCCATATCTTGCTGCAACAATAACACACAACTTTAGAAGAAGTATGTTTACTAGAATTAGAGCCATACATGTCCTCTTTAGAGGATTTCTTCTTGCCCTTGTAGTAATCTTCCTTGGGATGAGAAGAAGAGGATGGTCTGCTTCTCCAGTGCTTCTTCTTCATAAATTTTTGAAATTGCCTAGAGAAGGCAGCAAAGTCTTCATCAGAAATGTGACAGTCTGATGTGCTGGTTTCTGAGCTTTTTGACTCAGAATCAACAACTCTCCTTGGTGGAGAAGGAATATTTCTCCTACTCTTCCTTGTGGCTTCAGCTTTGAAGGCTATTGGCTTGTCTTTGACTGTAGGCTTGTTGACCGCAAGTCAACATCAGGTTTCTGCACATTTGTTGGAGGAAATATTGTGAGTTGGAAGAGCAAGAAATAGTCCGTGGTCTCTAGGTCTAGTGCAGAAGCGGAATATCATAGTATGACATTGACTACATGTGAGTTGAAATGGTTACGAGCTCTCATGCTTGACTTAGGAGAGGTCTACAACTATCCTCTTCCTTTGTTCTGTGACAACAAGGCCGCGATATACATCTCCAAAAATCTGGTCTTTTATAAGAGAACAAAATACATAGAAGTCGACTGTCATTTCATTCGGGAAGAGATCTTGAAGAAACAGATTTAAACTCCATTCGTCACTTCCGACAACGAGTTGGAAGATATCTTCACCAAGCCGGTGTCCTCTTCCTCTTTCCACATTTGTGACAAGCTGGACATGATTGATATCTATGCCCCAGCTTGAGGGGGAGTGTTGCAGTATGGAGGCCGGGCGGTCTGTTGCTATTCGGAGACCGGGTGGTCTGGCGATTTATCCCAGCGGCTTGTCTTTCGGGCTGTTGCTGATTGGTATCCCAACGGTGTGGCGCTTTGTCTCAGACGACTTGAATACCGGCGGTCTAGCGGTCTCCTGTGGTGACTTGTTCTCTGTGGTAGCTTGTTCTCTCCTTCTGGTGGTTGTCGAGCGGTTAGCCTGCTTGTCTAACCGTGCGACTTGCTCGGTTTGTTTATTTGTAAAGCCGCATATACTTGTAATTATTTAGTCCCACATTATTTATTTGTAATCTCTCTCATCTCCTCCATTCTATAAAAGGGAGGCTATACCTTTATAATACACACTTTTTTTGGATAATAAAATTTGTTATTCCAAATTTTCTGCCTATTTGTTTTCTGTTCGCACAGTAAGCAAACGAATTCTTGATTATTATTGTATACATCGTTCCTTACTAGGAACCATACGGTACATCATTATAGTTATTTATGTACATACATCAACATTCCCTTTTTTTTGGTGTTGTCTAAGGGCCACTTTGGCATTCGCGGGGTTTATGTCCCTCTTTGTCACACAAGTAGCACATGTGTTGAGTTCGCCCTACAACTGCTCCAACCTTAGCTTTTGTTGTCCTTGATGCATCACCATGACATTTTCGGACACGATGTACTACCTTACCACACGAAAAGCAAACATGTGGACCATACATTTTCTTTGTTCCCATGATTGCGGATAGATGTAATTTCTTCTTCTACTTGCAAGAGTTTGATTTTGACATATTTGCACAGATCGGCACATTGAACCCGTGCCTCGCCGTGAACTTATTCAAGTCCATTTCCAACGACCTAGCAGTCATTACCAAGGCATCAAATCCAATTAACTTTGGACCCACCAATAGACATCGTAGTTCCTCATGCAGACCATCATAAAATCTGTTGGTCTTAGTCTCCTCGGTTTCAAACACAAACTCTGCATGTTGTCTCAACGCAATAAATGCATGAAAGTATTCCTCGACTGTGTACACTCCTTGACTCAGACACATATTCAACAGCAGAGTCGATGATCTTCCCCTTGCCATCTACTCAATTACACCAACCAGCATTGAATTCACCACCGGAACAGAGGGTGTTCATGCCTCTAATGTTGGGCCTTGATCATTACAAAGACCACATCAGCGATCAACCAGATCGTATCTACCGAAGGAGGAGGTGTTGGAACCTCAGGTGGCATATTAATCCCCATCAAATGCTGGGGTTCTTGCTGCGCCTCATTCGCTCTAGTCGCCTACAATCGTGAAACACACAATTAAGCAACTAAAATATTGCAAAAAGCAATACCAGGAACGCATAAGTTCCCCAATAATGTGTATTTTCATTCCTAAGTGGACATTCTTGAGTTCATTTATGTTATAACGGGTCGCACAGACACGTGCTCGCCACCCCTCAAAAGAATTCGACCACGAATTCGAAGGAGGAAGATCAAAACAAGCTGATACCAAATTGTAACACCTCCATCCGTTAAATGACATATAATAGAAAGTCCGGCCGGGGCCCTACACTATATACCACAAATAGACGGCGTGGTTATATGTTAATATCAAAGACTACAACACGCATCCTAACTCAAAGCATTCTAGCAGAGCATTAGGGGTTATGATTGAACTCAACTATCATGCATGTCCACTATATATATATATATATCCAAGGAATGTTTACAAAATACACAAAATGTTTGGCCTTAAGGCCTTACAGTTAACCTTCACAGGTGTGAATTACAAACATCGGCATACAGGCCGGTCACATATGAAAACATCAAAACTATTCTATTCGGCCTTCGAGGGCCAGCATAACCGCATGGGCTTCAACCCTCTATTTCTCGCTTGGCTCTCCAACACCTTCATAGAGACAATCCACCCCGAGGGCGGCAAACAAGGAAACGGTCAGTATTCAGTTGACCAATTTATAATGACCCTACCCCTTTCCCGGGGCAATGGTATTCCTTCCCTGCAGGCATAACATTTTCACAAGAAGATATATCAAAAGAACGTGCACTCATGCACAATTCAACACATCACAAACAAATGCCTCAGCGGCCAAACGTTTCGTGCACTCCAGGCACATATTTGGTGTACCGAAGTACCAGGACACACCACCATTTCCAACGGCAAACTTGAGCATTGTGCTCCATGGCTTATAGCCGGAGACTTTTGTTTTAATGGCATGTAGGCCTAAGACTCTCATTATGTGCTACAACGAATGCCCAATAACCCGGGCAACTCAAGTTGATAACCATAACGCAGAGACAGGTTAGCCCAACCTGTTACTCAAATCGCCATAAGTGACGCAGGTCGGCTTTCCCTTATCCATTTGTCACGAAGCCTTTTTAAGAGCTCATAGCTCACGATAGCCACACTGTCCCCTAAGGATTGGCTTTACAATCAAAAAGGGAGTTAATGCCAGCGTTCATCACAATCGCTTGATGGGATCCACAAAACTCTCTATCTGCACCCAAACTCAACCCAAACCCTGCAGTAACCTGCAGTTCCAGAAAACTGGTCTTTCACATCACAAATAGCTCTCTGGGAGCTATCGCGTCGGCAATACCCACTATCGCCCGACGATATCAACAGTCACCAAAACAGTGATTTCACCCAGGTATTTTCCTGGAGATCCTCTCCAGTACTTCCTGTTACTTCCATTTGCAGGCATAACCCACAGACTCTGTAAAATACTTGTTTATACGTGGAATTTTCTCCAGTTTGCTTTTGCAAAAGAAAACATCACCAATCCATACCAACCTGTACAGATGGGCTTCACACACCATGTCTATTCCGTACTACACATTTCCGGATCTATATGCAAATTGACTTGGGGATACGAGTATCGACCCAACAGAATCCACTAAATAATTCCACCTTTTGGCGGAGGATTCCATACACATGCAAAATTAGGACATCACTTGTCCAAGAAGGAAGATCATTACCCTTGAAGATCTCTTCGGAGCCATGACCGTGATCTATGATCCAGATGGAATTTATTGCGTGGCGCGGTAACTTCGACCACCTGACGTTAGCATTCTCGACAATTGTTCGACAACGTCGAGTGCTCGAAAGCGTTCAGTGGTCGAAAGCGGTGAGTGGTCAAAAACGTTGAGTGCCTACCGCAATGCGCTAGCTTCGCGGTACCCAACCTGAGCGCTAGGTCTTTTAAATCACTGGGCTACTGGATGCAATAAACCTATCGCCGCGCGGTAGCCTCCAATGACTACTACATATTTTGGGGTGTTACATCTTGGCCTTCTGGTAACTGCCCATAGAGATCAACTTAGACTGTTAAGTCTATCTTGATCAACCTCCTTCTGATATCACTTGAAAGTTTTGATTTCAAGAACAACTAATCACCTAGGTGGGGGGGGGGGGGTGAATAGGTCCAATTGCAAAAACTTAAGTAACTAATCAATTAATATCCCATCACAACAATCTCATAAGAATCAAAACTAGCACAGAACAGTACAAATAATTTTATAGTGGTTCCCCAATTGATGGGTACATCCATTTTCCCCCTTCCCCTATCGAGCAGTATACTAGATTCTGCCAAACTTCCTTCTATCTCTCTCAGATCCTCAGATCTTACAGCTCAGAGCCCAACTGGCTCCTACAACTCAGGCACAAGCCCTACCACTCAGATCACAAGGATCCTACAACTCAAGTTCTTGCCAAGAACTCTACCTCAGAGTGACTCCACACTCCTATAGCTCAGGCAATCCCGCCCTACCTTAGTGTGAATCCACACACCTACAACTCATGCAACTCTTTCCCTACCTCAGTCTTTATAACACAGGCTTACAACTCAAGCCTTCGCCTTACCACTCAGATTCAAAATGAATCTTACACAGAAATATTCAAGATAATGAATTACAAACATCAGAGAAAATTCTCTTTGCCTGTCTACCTGGACTGAGCAGATATCAGCCCCAACTTCTTCTTCACAGCAACAGGATGATACAAAGATCTTTAAATGAAGCCCGACTTGTTCTGGAATCAACTAGCAGATGAATCTGCTTATTCTTCTTTAGGAATATCTCCTGATCTGGACTGGGCAGATTTCAGCCCTTCCTTCTTCATTGATCTAACAAATTGATCTTCAGATTCTAGCTCGGCTTGGATCGGGAAGATAACTTCAGCTAGGGCATGCCTAGGCTGATTAGTCTCTCTTAGAGGATTAATCTAAACCTGCTAGAGTATATATTGATTGCACAAGCAAACTTAGAAGCCCTTCAGATTTGATCTTGAGGTTCTTGGCTTCTACAACAATGGCGGATGAAGACGACGAACTCTGATTCTCGTTTTAATCAGAAATTAATCCAATTAATCCCTTGATAATAGATCTCGATCTCTTCTGCTATTTGTAATCCTGTCAAATTGGCGAGATGATCGACACGTGTCTCAGTTTTAACGATGCTTAAAATCTCAGCTCTATTAACTTGAGATCCACTGTAGACTGACGACGACGTTAATGTCGATTTACATCGAATCTGAACTTTGTTGACTTGTTGACTTTGCTGAGCCAACATCATTCTGGACTTAGCCGAAATCAACTAACTTTTCTGAAATCCTGCGTTCGACGAACTTCAAGCTTAGCTCGACGAAATCTGAACTCAGCTTGATGAAATCTGAACTCAATTTGATGAAACCGTGAAGCTAAGATCGACAAATTCTCTTAGCTCAGTTCTTTCTTCAGGTGAAGGATGAGGTCGGCGAACTTCGAGCTCAGCTCGACAAAATCTGAGCTCAGCTTGACAAAACATTGAAGCTGAGATCGACGAATTCTCTCAGCCTAGTTCTTTCTTCAGGTGAAGACTGAGTTCAACAAATTCTCTGAACTCTAGTCGACGATTCTGGTAGCTAAGTCCATATTATTGGTAAAAGTTGAGATTGACGAACTCTGAACTCCGTTCGATGAAAGCTAAGCTCAACTTGATGAATGGTAGACTCAGCAATTCTGGACATTGAAATTGCTTCAGCTTTGCATGATGGCGTTGAGAGCATTGAGTGAATATCCCTCACTCAACGCTTTTTCACTTAGCCATATTCTTCAGCTTTCTGTCTGATGGCGTTGAGAGTGTTGAGTGTATAAGCTTCACTCAATGCATCTAGACTTAGTCGATTTTCTGCAATCTTGCCTTCTTACTGAAGTTTGGCATCAACAGACTCAACATGACGTTGAGTGATGATGCTTCACTAAACGCTTTTGGACTTAGTCAATTTTCTGGATTGTTCACAGTAAGGCAATGACATGATAACCTTGACTCAACGCTTCTAGCTGTATGACATTGAGTGAGTTGAGCTAACTCAATGCTTTTGGACTTAGTCTGATTTTACCTTGACTCAACGCTTCTAGTTGTATGGCGTTGAGTGAGTTGAGATCACTGAACGCTTCTGGACTTAACCCGATTTCTGCCTTTGAAATACGATCAGTTTTGACTGCCTGCCTTCTCTCAGCGCTACTAGCTGAATGGAGTTGAGTGAGCTTGCTTCACTCAATGCTTTTGGACTTAGCCCGATTTTCCTGCCTGCCTTCTCTCAACGCTATTAGCTGGATGGCGTTGAGTGAGCTTGCCTCACTCAATGCTTTTGGACTTAGGTAATTTTTCCGCCTGCCTTCTCTCAACGCTATTAGCTGGATGGCATTGAGTGAGCTTGCCTAACTCAATGCTTTTGGACTTAGGTAATTTTCTAAGTTTCCAACTCCACCTTGAGTCCACCTGTCATTGTCTCTTGAACTAGCTGTCCAATCATTGTGATAAAGACTAACCTGTATGCATGAACCTAACCATACATTAAATACATCTATGTATATCTAATTGACATGTTTGACATCATCAAATCAGGGCCATTGGGATCAATGGACCCAACACGACCCTTTGGCCCAGATAAATGCACCGTCTGGACTTAGCATCGAGCTTTGTCCGTTCTGAGTCCTGCACTAGGGTGTACACAAGACAACCAAAGATGTGGATATCAGAGTATTCAACTGGCTTATCTAACCAAATTTCCTATGGCGACTTCAGATCCAATGACATAGATGGAGACCGATTTAATAGCTAGCATGTCGTATTGATTGCTCCGGCCCAGAAGGAATTAGGTAGGCCAGCAAATAGACGCATACACCTAGCTCTCTCCAGCATCGTCCTATTCATTCTTTCTGTGACGCCATTTTGCTGCGGTGTGCCGGGAATAGTGAGATGACGGGTGATGCCCTCCTGATTGCAGTATGCTTGGAACTCTGCTGAGGTGTATTCACCACCATTATCAGATATGAGGTATTTCACTCTCTTCCCGGTCTCCTTCTCCACTTTTGTCTTCCAAATTTTGAAATTCTCGAAGACTTCAGATTTATGCTTTAGAAAGTAAATCCAGACCTTCCTTGAGAAGTCGTCGATGAATGTCATGAAGTATCTGGTGCCTCCAAGCCAAGGCTCTGGGGCAGGCCTCCAAACATCAGACTGTATATACTCCAGTGCCTTCTTACTCCTCTTTGATGATGTTACGAACTTCACCTTGCACTGCTCCCTGAGAACGCAGGTCTCGTAGATGTCTAACTTGCACCTCTTGACCCATTTTAGTAGGCCCTTCTTGTGAAGCTCCAGGAGTCCTCTCTCGCTCATGTGGCCAAACCTGGCATGCCACAGCAGATACGAGTCCTCATCTGATGTCATAGAAATTGCTACATCACCGAAAATTGTGGTGCCGATCAGTCTGTAGAGTGTGCCAGAGCACTCTCCTTTCATAAGCACCAGAGCGCCTCTCTTGACCTTCATATATCCGCGTTCGCCAGTGTAAGAGTATCCGACCGCCTCTAGAGTACCAAGGTAAATGAGACTCTTCCTCGGATCGGGAATGTACCTTACATATGTAAGGTTTCTGATTGTTCTGTCGAACATTTTTATTTAGATACTGCCGATCCCGTGCGTCTTGCATTCTGAGTCATTTCCCATCAAAACAAGATCGCCATCACATTGTCTGAAACTAGTAAACCATTCTATGTTCGGGCACATGTGATACGAGCATCCCTTATCCATGATCCAAGTGTCGATGGAGTCGAGGGTAGATTGAACATGGAGTACATCAGCATTGCTCTCTGGGTCTGAAGCCACGACCTCCTGGTGTGGTGCCTGATTCTTCTCTTTCATCTTTTCTTTGGACATTTGTTTTTTCAGTACCCTTCTTCTTTGCAGTAGTGGCATTGATTCTTGTTGCCCCTAGACTTGGATCTATGTAAGTTGACCTTCTTCTCTCTATCTCTCGATCTCCCTCTAACTGCTTCTTTGTTCTTTATAAACAAACCCTCGCTAGTGCTAGGGATAGATTTGCTCCTCGTTTCATTTGAGTGCAACATCGTCATCACCTCCTCTATCTTAAGAGTATCCTTTCCGTAGTGGATGGTGGTGACCAGACGGTCATAGGACTTTGCTAGAGATGATAGTAATAGATGAGCCCGGTCTTCTTATTCGACCTTCATGTCCATGCTCTGCAGCTGAGAGATGAGTTTGTTGAATGCATTCATGTGTTACAACAACTGATTGTTCTCAGACATCCTCAGACTGTACAATTGTCTCTTCACGTAGAGCTTATTCGTGAGAGACTTAGACTTGTACAATTCCTCCAATCTCTTCCATAGGTCTTTTGTAGTCTCAGCGTCGACTACATTATACATGACCTCATTGGATAGACTTAACTGAATCGTGCTGATGGCCTTCAGATCCAGTTCCTCCCATTCATTAACCTTCTTTCTGGACTTCTCCTTGCCGAGGAGTGCCTTGTGGAGACCTTGCTGAACGAGAACTGCCTTGATCCGCTTTTGCCATAAACCGAAGTCGATTTTGCCGTCGCACTTCGAAATCTCGAATTTTGCAGCCATTATTTTTCTTGCAGATCTACTAGGCAATCTGAATAATGTTCGCAGACCAGATCTGAGACAATATGGAGTAGACCGATATCGTCACCTACAGTTGGCCCAAATCTAAAACCGAAACGTCTAGACGATCAACCCCGCAGAACATTCCTATGATACCAAATGTTATGTAATCGGACCGAGTACCGCGGTAACGCAACAGAATATATTAATCGAGCAAAACGATCAACAAAATATAAACAGAGCGAGATTTCAAGCACACAGACGACAAAAGAATATACATGGTTCGGGGTGGAGCTGCTATGTCTATGGGGAGAGCACGCTGGAAAAGATCCACTATAAAATGAGTAGTTACAGATTACAACAGAGACCGTATGGTCGAGCAATAGAGAGAAAACTGAAAAAAGCTGAAAACGGACTGTCACCAATCCGACAACGATGTTGCCAGGCGACAGTGGTACTGTTCTTCTTATTCACGGGAATCGTTGCCTGGTCTGCACGCCTGAAGCCAATCCCGCCAGGTTTGGCCGCATGAGCTACCGAACGCCTGGAGCCAACTGCTGTAGGCCGTCTACCTGGATGTAGCCTTACCCGATGTCGATCCGACTGGATCTGACCGGACGCCGCCTCCGTTAGGTCTACCTGGATCACCTCCTCTTGTCGTAGAACGCCTGCCGCCGCCGCCGCGCCTGAGATTGGACTGCCAGAAACCCTATTCCTCGTTTCTTAGATCTCACAGATTTGGATGACTCTCAATTTCAGATTAAGGATCACCCCCATCCTCCTCTTATAACAACAAAGATGATCAATAGTTGTTAGTTCTGGCAAACACAAAAGGGGAAGGCCAGCCCGGAGATTTATTTTCCCATAATGATATTCCTAAAATTGATTCAGCCCGAATTAGGAATAGAGAACTCCCACGGAAAGGTGAGGTGACATGATCTTAACAGTATATATGCATGCAATAGGTTCAGGGCTCCACCCATATCAATTATTTAATATAGCTTAAAATAAATATGGCTGTTGGGATTCCCCCTGAAATTTCTGAGTCAAAACGAGAAGATTTCGACAAAAGACTGGAACGGGAGCCAACCCGACCAAACGAGCTGCACACACTATGCTACACTCATCCGCTTAAAGGGTTTGGGATCGCTCTGAGAGGAAGATGGAACCAGCGCGCAAGCATGCACACAAGTTCCACGCACAAGTGCACACATGCCATGTACGCACATACAAACAACAATGCAGGTCACAGTGGGCACGCTGCACACGCAGTAGTACGCGGCCCGAGCGCGTAGGAGTTGCGCATGCGGCGACACTCGCACGCACACATGACCGTAACGTGCAGCACAATGCGTGCCCCATCGGAGCGCATGCGCGCAATGTAACATCCCCTATCCTTTGCATAGCATATAGCAGTAGGTCCGGCCGAGCCCGACGCCATATACCACAGACAGACCGGAAGGTTACGCAATGGAAACCATCCTGCCAATAACCAACGTCCTACACATAGTACAATCTAGCGGAAGCAATTTAAAAGTTGCAAATAGAGAACCCAACCAACAGCATGAATGTCTACTACAAAAACCCAACAATAATGAACGTACAAATACACAAGTACTTGGCCTTATGGCCTTATAATAGTTTGCTCAAATATAAGTGTCTTCCAAACATCGGCATGCAGGCTAGTCATACATGAGAATAAAAGAAAACACTCAAAATTAGGCCAACAAGGGCCGGCTCAGCAACAAGGGCGCTTGCCCGCTATTTTCCACTCGGCTCCACAGCACCTGCAAGCAATAATCCACCATAGCGGTGGCAAACAAAAGCAACGGTCAGCTAAGCTGACAAAATTATAATGACCCTGCCCCTAAACTCGGGGCGACGATGCTCCATCCCTGCACATTCTAGGTGAGCCCGGTCAAAGTCCGCGGTCTCACCACCGCCCCTTGGATGATAATTTCTCATGAGCATTTTGGTATTTCCGGCAGCAGTAAAGTCAATTTAATCCATAGACCGCCTAAGACCCTCCATCTATGCCAACAACAAGTCCCACGTACTTTAGGTCGCTTGTACCGAATGACATAGAGCGGGTACGGTTCCGCCTAACCCGTTGCTCACACCGCAACGTCAATTTAAGCCATATGCGCGGGTCAAGCTTTCCCGAGTCCCAAATCAATCACACACATTACATAACCCAGTTATGTACAAGTTGGCTCTCAGGACACCAAGTTGGTAGAATCACGCATCTGCCCAGTTTTCCGGGTGCACCTTGGAGTTAGTCCCCAAGGATCCCTGTTGCAATCTACCGCCTAGAAAACCAGAAAAACAATCATCTGCGCGGAGTCTTCTCCGACCATTCATGCAATGCAACATCACCGATCCAGACCAACTTGTCTGGGTAGGCTTCACACATCATGCCTATGTCCGTTTCTCGATTACAGACTCTACATGCAAAACAACGGGGACTATTCATGTCTACCCGAGGGAACACCTCACACTTACCGCAAACTCGCGAGAGCGGGCTTCCTATGCAAGGGAAAAGAGGACTTCACATGTCCAAGATGAGAATTGTTACCCTAACATTCCTCTTTGGCACCATGAAGATCTATGCGGATGAAAAGCACCGTAATGTCCTCGCCTCCGTAGATCCGAACTTGGCTTGCGATTTGGGGCTCCGAAGCTCCACCGGCTGCCGGATCTCTCTTCCTTCTCCTTCCTTGCTCTCCCCTCTCTCTAGAACTTTAGAAATAAATGGTTTGAAAGAAATGAAGGCATCCAAACACTATTCCCGGGTATAAACCCAACAAGGACAGCCCTGAGCCGTTGGATCCCAAAATAAGGAAACGGACGACAACGATTCGCACTTAAAATCCAAAACATGGGCCGAACACGGCTTGTGACACGCCAGTGTCCAAGGCCGTGTGCCCCATTCGATGCCGAAACCATTGCATCCTGAAATGTACATGGGCTCTCGACACGCCCGTGTCAGGATTGACATGCCCGTGTCATCCAATACACACCCGTGTCATCCAGTACACACCCGTGTAGCTGGGAGTGTTCCTCCATCGACACAAGACCAACACCAACCCGAGGAGAACATGGGTATTCGATATGCCCGTGTCCCATTTGACACGCCCGTATCAAACCCAAACATGCCTGGGCTCCATGCCGTATTTCTCCCCGAACATAACTCGACCAACTACCCGAGTAGGACATGACCTGGGACACGCCCATGTCTCAGGCCGTGTTTGCTGTTTGACGATCGTCGACTGCAATTTCGTCGACCACACGACCACCGTCAAACCCGAGCATGATATAGCCCTGAGACACGCCCGTGTCCCAGGTCGTATGACCCCTACCAAGTTCCAAACTTGGATCTAAACGCTACATATCACTCTTTTGAGTTTCGGGGCGCTACAACTCTCTACCTCTTAAAAACATTTTGTCCCGAAATTATAGAAAGGAAAGATATAAACAAAACTTAAACGGAACCTGTGTGGAATAACTCTGGGTACTCCTCAAGCATGGTCTGCTCTTGCTCCCATGAGAGCTCCTCTCGACCGCAGTTGTCCCAACGGACCTTGACCATCCTGATTTCCTTGTTACGCAATCGCTTGACTTCTGAGTCCTCAATGCAAATGGGCTTGACCTTCATCATCAACCTGTTATCGACCGGCACTTGATCGACCACAAGCACTTGTGAAGGCTTGTCCACCGCCTTCTGCATCACCGATATATGGAATATATCGTATAGACAACTTAGCTCCACTTAGAGCTTCAATCGATAAGCTGCTTTGTTAATCTGCTCCAGAACCTCAAACGGTCCAAGGTACCTCAGGCTTAGCTTCTTCAAGCGCCGTACCCGCGAGACACCCTTGAACGACTTAATCTTCAAGTACACATAGTCGCCAACAGCGAACTCCACGTTCCTATGCTTGGCGTTATAGTACTTAGCTTGCCGGTCCTGAGCGATTAGCAAACTTTCTCAAATCATTCGAACCAATGACGTTGCATCTTCCACCTCTTACCGCTTGTACAGCTTTGACTCACCCGTTTCCAACCACGATAACGGTCTGCGACATCTTCTACCATAAAGGGCCTCAAAGGGTGCCATTTGTATGCTCGCCTGGTAGCTATTGTTGTAAGCGAATTCCACCAAGTATAGGTGATCTTCCAACTGCTTCCCGAAATCCAGAACGTACATGTGAAGCATATCTTCCATCGTCATGTTGACCCTCTCGGTCTGACCATCCATATGCGGATGAAAGGCTGTGCTGAAACTCAACTTTGTTCCCAACATCTACTGCACCAACCTCCAATCATTGGACGTGAACCGCCCATCTCGGTCACTCACGATGCTGCGGGGCATGCTGTGAAGCCGCGCAATATTATCCATATATAAATTTGCCAATTTCTCCACAAAATCATCCTTTCTATACGGAATGAAGTGCGACACTTTCGTCAAACGATCTACGACCACCCAGATGGCGTCGTTTCCCTTCTGCGACCTTGGCAAACCATGCACAAAGTCCGCAGTAATGTCGTCGAACTTCCACTCCGGAATAGGCAAGGACTTCAAGAATCCTCCAGGCTTCTGGCACTCTGCCTTCACTAAGGCGCATGTTTGACACTTCGCCATGTACAATGCCACATCATTCTTAAGTCCTGGCCACCAGAGCAATTTCTTCATATCACGGTACATCTTCGTGCTTCCCGGGTGAATCAAGTACTTGGTATAATGAGCCTCGTACATCAATTCCACCTGCAGTTTACCTACATTCGGGAAGCACAAACGACTGTCCTTCCATAACAATCCATCCACAACTTCAAATTGGGAATTTGACCCATCCAAAGCCTCAACCATGATTTGCTTCATGTGGCCATCCAAATCCAAAGCATGCTGAATCCGATCAGCCAGCTCACACTGAACTTCAGTCCAGTTCAATAGCGCTCCGACACTAGTCTGTTTGTCTACACAAGAGATCTCCAACGCCTCCAACTCCCGAACCAAACACTCGTCATGAATCGACATCCAGTTGGCTTGAGCTGGGGCCCTGTGACTCAACGCATCCGCAACCGCATTGCCTTTCCCAGGAACATAATGAATCTTGAATGTGTAGTCCCCCAAGAACTCATCCATCTCCACTGTCGTATGTTCAGATCCTTCTGATCCAACACGTACTTCAGGCTCTTGTGGTCGGTCTAGATATTGAACCTCACCCTGTACAAGTAATGTCTCCACAGCTTCAGGGCAAATATCACGACCACTAACTCCAAGTCATGGACTGGATAGTTCTTCTCATGCACCTTCAGCTGACGCGAGCCATAAGCTATCACACTTCCGTGCTGCAGTAGAACAAAACCCAATCCACTTCCCGAAGCATCACGTAGATTTCAAAGCCTTCGGTCCTACTCGCAAACTCAGCACAAGCGCCATGGTCAACCGAATCTTCATATTCTCGAAAGCTCGGGCGCACTCCGACGTCCAAACAAACTTCTGCTCTTTACTCGCCAGAGTCGTGAGGGGTAACGCTATCCGCAAGAAGTTCTCCACGAAGCGCCTGTAATAGCCGGCAAACCCCAAAAAACTCCGGACTTCCGCTACTGTAGACAGCACAGGCCACTCTCGTATAACAACAATCTTCGCCGGATCTACTGCAATTCCCTCTCTACTGACTATGTGACCAAGGAACAGTACTGAGGACAACCAAAACTTACATTTGGAGAACTTGGCGTACAGTTGATTCCTCCTCAGCGTCTCCAACACCAAATGTAGATGCTTAAAGTGATCCTCCTCACTCTGCGAGTATGTTGGGTACATTGGAATAGGTGTATCAGATTTGGAGAAGCCTCACCTAACTTAATGATATTCATCAAGGTGTATTTGATGTGGTGTTGAGTTTCCATGTGCAGGTTAAGGAAATGAAAGAAAATTTTCTAAGTATAAGTGTCGACACTTGAGAAGCATTGTGTCGACACATGGGAAAGGCTGTGTCGACACTAAGAGTCAGTTTGTGTCGACACACAGAACTTGTGTCGACACACAGAGATTCTGTCGACAAAGACTGTGTCGACACCAGGAGACAGTTTATGTCGACACGCAGAACTTGTGTCGACACACAGAGATTCTGTCGACAAAGACTGTGTCGACACCAGGAGACAGTTTGTGTCAACACACAGGACATGTGTTGACACACAGAGATTCAGTCGACAACAACTGTGTCGACACACAGGACTTATGTCGACACAAATAAAGCTCAGTCAACAAAAATTGTGTCGACACACAGGACTTGTGTTGACACACACCAGATTTTTTGTTGAAGTCAACTATGTCAAGACAATAAGTGATTGTGTCGACACATAGGATTTGTGTCGATATATTTTGCAAAAGCTATGTCGAGAAGATAGAGAAGTGTTGTGAACTGTGCTGTGTTAATTGCTGAATAATCGGTGATCTAACAGTAAAAAATATTATCTGCCTTAATGAAAAAGAATTGAACCTATTCACCCCCCTCTGAGTGTTTAGGTCATCTTGAAACCAATTCTTTCAAGTGGTATCAGAGGGAGGTTACTCAAGAAAAGACTTAACAGTCTGAGTTGATCTGTAAGGCAGTTAACAATTAAACAAAATGGGTTCAGGAGAAAATCACAAGGAACTTGGATCCATGAAATTACCTATCTATAGGAAAGAAATTTTTGGTATTTGGAAAGAGAGAGTCAGGTTGTTTATGGAAGCATCTGACCCAAGAATCTATACTACAGTTAAAAAAGGGCCATTCATTCCCATGAAAATCTCAGTTCTTGATGTAAATCTTAGGACTCCAAAAGATTATTCTGAAATGACAAAGGATGAGATCAACTTAGCTACTATGGATAAGAGAGCACAGAACATAATAGTTAGTGCTATAGATGACTCAAAATTCCAAAACTTGATTCACTGCAAAACCTCCAAGGAGATGTGGGACACCTTGATTGTCTACATGGAGGGATCAGAAGAAGTGAGAGAGGATAGGAAGTCTATGCTTAATCAGGAATATGAAAGTTTTAGACAAGCCAAAATAGACAGCATAACTGAGTGTTACAAGAAGTTTTTCAGAATAGTCAATGAGAATGTCATATGGAAGTGTTTTTAGCACATATGAGCTCAATGATAAGTTTCTTAGATCTCTAACCAAGGATTGAGATACTAAAATATGTGCCATCAGAGAGGTGTCCAGGCTTGCAGATACACCTCCACCAACTCTATTTGGAAAACTATTATCCTATGAGATGCAGCTCACTATTATAAAGGAGGAGGAGAAAAGCAATAAGTCTGAATACAGAGAGAAGTCAGTTTCCTTCAAGGTTTAAGCTACAAAGAAGGATAAGAGGATGTCTCCATCACCTCCTAAGAAAGCTGCTGAAGTCATCTCAGAAAATTCTGACAATCACACATCAGACAGCCTTAATTCTGATGAAAACTTTGCTGCTTTCACAAGGCAATTTCAAAGATTCTTAAAGAAAAAATAGTGGAGATCCAAGCCATCCTCCTCACAGTCCAAGGATGATTATTATTAGATAAGGAAATCTTCAAGAAAGGACAGGTATGACACTAAACCTAGTAAATTAACTTCTACTAAGATTGTTTGCTATTGTTGCAACATGCCTGGACATGTAGTTGCTGACTGTCCTGATAAAAGAAAGGAATCAAATGACAAGAAAAAACTGCAAAACAAGGGAAAGTAGGAGAGATCCTTTGTTGCAAAGAAGGAGAAAAGCTGGACTGATTCCTAATCATCAGATTCTAAAGCTGAGATTGAAGCTGAAGCCTACATTGGACTATTTACAACTGAAGATGATTCAAAGGAGACAAAAGTCTTACAAATGCTGGATTCTATCTATGGGTTTGATCTTCATTGCAAAGGGCTGATGGCTATATCCGAAGAAGATCAGTGCCAGGATCAGCCTGGTCCAGTAAGGTAAATAACCTTTCATCAGTTTCTGATTATTATACTGGATCAGAATCAGAAGCATCTGCATCAAGAGATTTGGATGGTTCAGAATCTGAAGGGGATGTTCATCAACTTATTGATGAGTATGGTGATCTGTTGCATGCACTTAAGAGAAGCAGAAACCTTGTCAAAAACCAGGCTAAGGATATTGCTGCTCTTAAGTTAGCTGCATCTGATTCAGAAAAATTACTGGATCAGAAGATTAATGAGATTGCCAAGCTGAAAAATATAACTTCTATTCAGATGGGAACAATTACATTCAAAAAATGATCAGATCAAGAGTCTGGAAGTCACACTACGAAGAGAAAAGGAACTTATGGCTAAATTCTCAAAGCCAAAGTCCGTCTTACCTTTGATTGATGACTTCATTCACCAAAAGGGTAAGACAGGATTAGGTTTCATGGGAAGAACTAGGGCAGCTAATTCCAAAAGAAAAGGCAGAGCCCCATTTCAGCCACTAGCCTTCAAACCCCCTATTTCCTTTAGGAAAGTGATGCAACCCATTAACAGGTATGACCATGACATTACACATGGTCACAGTAAACCTGGTATTCTGAATGACAAGGGTGCAAATGTCAATAGGGCAGCTCATGTACAAACACACCATGTTCTTTAGGAATCATTAGTATTTGATGCACCAGCCCCAGCACTAAACAAAAGGACTGCTGATAGCAGGCCTGTTAAGACTGTATCTAAAAGAAGATACAATAGATATGAGTGCTGGTGCTATGCCAAGATTGGGCATTATGCCATAGATTGTTGGCACAACATCAGTGTCAGGAAAAATGTCAGCTTACCTGTTAGGAAGACTGTAGGGAAATCAGTTAAGTTTCAGTTTAATCTAAACCTAGAACCCAATAATTATTGGGGTTCTAAGGTAAAATAATTATATTTGATGTAGGTGAGTCCAAGTGACCATACCCAAATATGGTACTTGGACAGTGGTTGTTCCAGGCACATGACTGGAACAAGAAGGATGCTGAAAGACTACTCACCCATAGAGAATGGACCCAAAGTGATCTTTGGTGGATCTGAAAAGGGGATCATCAATGTGTTTGGTAACATTTCCAATGACTCAATTACTATCACCCAAGTGTATTATGTGAAAGGTTTGAAACAAAACCTAATAAGCATAAGCCAACTGAGTGATCTTGGTTATGACACTTCATTTATTAAGAATGGATGTCAGATTAGAAGGACAAGTGATCAAGAGGTCATATTGTCATGTTATAAAAAAAGAATGTTTATTGTCTCAGTTTTGATTGTGAGAATAAGAACTCTCCTATATGTTTAGTTGCAAATGAGAAAGCATCTCATTGTGTCAAATGACATAAGTGGCTAGCTCACCTTAACTATAAGACTATAGGCCAACTCTATAGCATGGAGTTAGTGAGGAATGCTCCTCAGTTCAAGTGCATAAAAGAGGGTGTATGTTCAACTTGCCAAAAGGGCAAACATACCAGGACCTCTTTTCATGGACATGATACCAAAGATTCTATGAGGAGTTTGTAGCTCATGCATATGGATCTATTTGGTCCTATGCCAGTTCATAGTCTAAATAGGAAAGTCTATACACTTGTAGTTATGGATGACTATTCTAGATTTACTTGGGTTTTCTTCCTGAGGCAGAAATCTGAAACCCCTACTATCTTCCACAATTTTGTTAGGCAAATTTAGAATGAACTTAACAGTTCAATGGTCAAAATCAGAAGTGACCATGAGACTGAATTTCAGTCTGAATGCATGACATGATTTTGTGAAGAACTAGGGATTCATCAAGAGTTCTCCTCACCTAGAACTCCTCAGCAAAATGGTATTGCTGAAATAAGAATATGACTCTTATTGAGGCTAGTAAAACACTACTAAGTGACACTTCTCTCCCAGAATATTTCTATGCTGAGGCAGTAAACAATGCATATCATATTCTCAATAGAGCATCCATCACTAAAAGTCATAAAAAGACACCCAATGAGATTATGAAATACAGAAAACCAAACATATCCTATTTTAGGATCTTTAGTAGCAAGTGTTATGTACTTAATAATGATAAGTCTTATTTAACTAAGTTTGCTGCCAAATCCCAAGAAGGGATATTTGTTGGGTACAACAACAATAGTAGAGCTTACAGGGTCTATAACTTGACTACCCAAGTTGTATAAGAATCTGTTCATATAGTCTTTGATGAAACTGAACTAATCAACTGTGAGCAGTCTAGTGTATCTTGTAGCTCTATAGGTTTGAAGGAAAAGATGGATAAGGTAACCATTAATGAAGACCAACCTGCAAGGCAGGATGAAGAAATTGATGAGTGCTGTCCAGGGGGAGTACAAGACCCTCAAGTTGATGAAGAGGACAATGAAGTACATCATGTTGAAGAGATTGGAGAAAATCAAGGTGTAGATGGATTACCTCCAGTAACAAGGCATCTAAAGGATCATCCAACACACCAAATTATTGGTGATCCAAGACATGGTGTCCAGACAAGGAGCAGGAACATGAACACAGTTCTTTGCTCAAGTTTCCTGTCCCAAATTGAACCCAAGAAATTTGAAGAAGCCATATGAGACCCAAACTGGATTGATGCAATGCAGGAGGAGCTGAATCAATTCAAAAGATGTAAAGTATGAGAGCTGGTTCCTAAACCAAAGGATCATAATGTCATAGGGACTAAGTGGATCTACACGAAAAAGCTAGATGAAAATGATATCAGAGTCAAAAATAAAGCAAGACCGGTAGCAAAAGGCTACAGACGGGAAGAGGGAATTGACTTTGACCAGACATTTACTCCAGTGGCAAGGCTGGAAGCAATAAGACTATTCCTTGCCTATGCAGCATACCAAGGGTTCAAGGTATTCCAGATGGATGTCAAGTCAGCATTTTTAAATGGTGACTTAAAAGAGAAAGTGTATGTTGAACAACCCTCAGGTTTTGTAGATTCTCTCTATCCTAAGTATGTCTATAGGATTAAGAAAGCACTATATGGTTTGAAAGAAGCCCCTATGGCTTGGTATGAAACCATGTCTACATTCCTCATTGAGAACAAATTCTCAAGGGGGAAAATAGACAAAACTCTATTCCTTAGGGAATCAAAAGGCAAGATGATCTTAGTCCATATATATGTTGATGACATTATCTTTGGATCAACAGAAAACAACCTTTGTAGAAAGTTTGCCAAACTTATGCAAGGGAAGTTTGAGATGAGCAGTATGAGTGAACTAAAATTCTTCTTGGGACTCCAAGTTAGACAGACTGATGATGGCTTGTCCATATCTCAGTCTAAGTTCACCAAAGAGTTGATTAAAAAGTATGGCATGGAGAGAACTCCAATGGGGTCAAGTTTTCCTATAGGCAAAGATGATGCAGGGAAACTTGTAGATGAGTCTTTGTATAGAGGGATAATTGGCTCCTTTTATACTTAACTGCTAGTAGACCACACATCATGTATGTTACATGTGTCTGTGTTAGGTATCAAGTCTGCCCTAAAGAGTCTCATTATACCGCAGTCAAAAGAATTTTGAGATATCTTAAGGGAACACCAAATCTTGGCCTTTGGTACCTTAGGAATAGAGATTTTCTACTAACTAGGTATTCAGCTGCAGACTTTGCAGGATGCAAAGAAGACAGGAAAAGTACAACTGGCACATGTCAGTTTTTAGGTGGAAGATTGGTGTCTTAGAGCAGTAAAAAGCAGACAAGTGTGACTATTTCCACTACTGAGTCTGAATATGTTGCTACAGGCAGCTGCTGTGCTCAGCTATTATGGATTCAACATCAACTTGAAGATTATGGAATCCAGGTAAGTAGAACTCTATTATTTTGTGATTCTACTAGTGCCATTTATATTGCTAGAAATCCTGTTACACATACCATAACTAAGCACATAGACATAAGATTTCATTTCCTTAGAGATCATGTTGAAAAGGAAGATATAAGTTTAGAATTTGTCAATACAAATTTTCAAATTGCTGACATGTTCACCAAACCATTGGATAAAACTATATTCAATTATTTTAAAATTGAATTAGGCATGCTGAACATAGATAAGAATGACAAATTTGACTCAGTAAATGTGTGTCAACACTTAAATACAAAGGTGTCGACACTTAGTAGATGGTGTTGACACATAAGAAAATTCTGTCGACACATCCAGAAGATTGCATCGACACTTAGAATTTTGTGTCGACACATAGCTATCCTGACACTTAAATGTTGGTGTCGACACATACAGTCATTTATGTCGACACACAGAGTTTAGTGTAAGCTCTTAAGATTATTTGTGTCGACACATCGCAGTTGGTGTCGACACATAGAATAGTAATTCTCTGTCGAGACTTTAATAGTCTGTGTCGACACAATTCTAACAGTGTCGACACAATAGGTTTATTTCAACCCACGTTTTGACCTTCTTTATTTATAAACATATAAATAGGTGGACGTAAACCCCTGTCGACTTCACTCTCAACATTCTCGAGACCTAATCCTTTGTGTCGATAGACCTTCATCTCTTTTCTCTATCTCTCTCTCTCTCATCCATCATGGTGCCAAAGCTGGAATACAACATCAACGATGGCTATGAACTAGTTCGTGATGACTTTGCGAGTGGATCTAGAGATATCAAAGCCATGATTACCCTAATCATAGAGAATGGCTTAGAATACTTGGTCTCAGAACCCACCAAGATTTGGAAGGAGGTTCTTGAATTCTACACAACAACAACACTGGATTCGACGGGCCTGAAAATTAAGTCATCTGTTCAAGGAACCAAGGTCAAACTCACCCTGAAGAGTTTGAGGAAGATACTACACCTGCCAAGGGTTTAAGAAGATGATGAAGTCGTATCGTCCATGACCAGAGAAGCTGTCCAATGGTGTGGACTGGATCCCACCTCCAAGATTGGATCATCTATGCTTAGAAAGGGAATGAACTCCCATGTAAAATTTCTTACTGAAATTATAGGAAAAGTATTTCTGTACAAACCAGGAGGACATGAAAGGATATCTGCCTACATGTTCAATCTAATGACCAGAGTCATCTTCAAGGTCAAAACCAACTGGTCTGCTGTGATCTTTGAAAAGATCAAAGAAAGTTTAAAGAAACCTAATCTAGGAAGAATTCTAAGTCAATATCTGGATGAGAATATTCCTGAAGTAATGAATCAGATTACAGGATCTAAGATCAATCATATGAGAAGAATAGATTTGAGAATACTTTCCAGATGGGAAAGGGTCCTGACCAAGGATGTTTCTACACCACAGAAACAAACAAAACAGATACAACCAAAGAATAAACCAACCCACAAGACAGGTGAATCTTCTAGTGATTCAGAAGAAGAAGTGGTCTTCAGCTGAGATGAAAAAAGACCAGAGCATGCTAGGACATCACCTGCTCCAAAGATTGTAGATGCTGGTCAGGTGCAGGGGGAGCAGATTCCAGAAAGCAACATCTACCAGGATCAAGTATAGGAACACCCTCATCAAGGGGGAGCCAATGAGCTTTCTCCAGCTTTAGCTCAACAAGAGGCATTACCTTCAGGGGGAGCTCATGAGCAATAGCCACCTGTCCACACATCTGCATTAGATAGTGAAGCAGCAACTCAATCAATACTTGAGGTAGTTCAATACGTCAATCAAACTGCTGTGGATACTATGAATGAAACACTAGATATGCTCCTGACTGATGTTGATAAAAATATCCAAGACCATATCCCAGATCAGGACATTACCATGGAAGACACTATTGACTTCGAAGGAGGAGAATCTACTGAGAAAGGGCAAGCTATTCCTTCTGTTCAAATAAACCAAGAGGTAACTCTAGAAGACTTATTGCCTGACATACACGATGCAAGGACTAAGGGGGAGAAACCAAGAACTGAGAAGGAGTTGCCCTCTAGTCCAAAAGCCACTATGGACATAGCAAGTTCCTTAGAAACTTCAAAAGATGAAACAACCTCTAGGGCTAAGAAGAGGAAACTGATGGTCCTCAGAAAGAAGAGCTTAGGCTATAAGAAAGCCTTGCAAACTGCCACCCAACCACCAGCTCCAGCAGTTGACTTCAGCTCACTATTGGTGGCACTGCAAATTAAGATGGATGTGCAAAGAGCAGCTCTTGAGAAATATGTAGATGAAAGTCATAAGGAACCCCAATTTACTTTGGCTCAAGATATCAAATCTATCAGATTTGAGGTAAATTAGCATAAAAAGGAGATGACAGATTGCTTCCATAAGGGAGGTAATGCTGTAGTTTATTTAGCCAAACAACAAGTGGAAGCAAAAACACAGATAGATCATATAACAGCCAAACAAGGCTATGTTTTGGAAAATCAAATAAGAATGAATGACAATCTAACAGAATCCCACAATGTGATTGTCATAGAACTTAAGAATACAACAACTGATTTCATTGCAAACATTGATAAAGAAAAGTCTGAATTTGATAAACTTCTCAAAGCAAATTTGACTGATATTAGCACTGCTATTCAAGACTATCAAGAGGTAATTTCTGATCAGCTACTGAAGTTCAGAGCATTCTACAAGGAAGGTACAAATTATCTAGCTAATCAGATAAGGTTCCAAAATGATGATCTCTGAGACCATGTTGAACGAGAAGACATAAAGGTGGAGAGATTGTTAGTAAATGCAGGCTCTGAACATGCTAAATGGATAACTGATACTATCAGATCCACTCTTGGATATCCACCCCTGTGTGATGATGACAACACAGCCGAGTCAGACATTCAAGCTGCTTACAATGAAGGGGCTCAGCAGGAAGTGGCTCAAATTATCTATCCAACTGCTAACTTTGAAAGAATTCAAGCTGTTGTTCAACAAATGTACAGTCCTCCATAGGAGGTTTAGAATGTGGTTATTGAGAAAGTTGAGATGTCTGAAGCAGCCTTGAAAAGAGAGCAAGAAGCTCAATTTTATAAGAAAAGGTTTAGAGAGCAGACTGAACTAAAACCTGATTTTGAAAATTGGAGTCCCACTTCCAGGAATATAATTCTCACTGCTTGGCAAACAGTTAAAGATAAAATACATGATAGAGGCAAATGGTACTCAGAACAAGAATGGAGTAAGTATCAGAAGAGGCAAGATGCCATATTTCAGTTTAAAAGGGATCTCAAAGCTAGAAAGATACCTGCTACTATTGTGGAGCCAAGCAAATACTTCCCAAAGCCTTATTATTATTTTGAAATGCAAAAGGTCAAGGCTGAAGAGCTCAAGAAATAGGATCTTAAAGGAAAGAAGCCAGCTGAAGATACTGAACCTAGTGTACAAGCAAGGATTCAGTCTGGCAAAGACATTATAATCAAGGAGCCTGATCAGCCCTAGAATAGATTGACTAGATTTTAAAACTTTGTAATCTTTAGTTTTAAAATCTATGTAATCTGTTGTTCAGAAACTTTTTGTAGTTAAACAAAATATTGATTCATGTTCTTTATATGTTATCATATTTTGTGATGATATAATATGCTGGTTTTGTTTTTTATATTAACCTGTCTGAATAATGCTCTTATACATCATAATCTTTATTTTATTATAAGTGATGTATATCATTGACTAAGGGTTATGACTTCTCTAAATAGGGGGAGATTGTTTGGTATATTGGAATAAGTGTACCAGATTTGGAGAAGCCTCACCTAACTCAATGATATTCATCAAGGTGTATTTGATGTGTTGTTGAGTTTCCATGTGCAGGTTAAGGAAATGAAAGAAAATTTTCTAAGTACAAGTGTCGACACATGGGAAAGGCTGTGTCGACACCAAGAGTCAGTTTGTGTCGACACATAGAACTTGTGTCGACACACAGAGATTCTGTCGAGAAAGACTATGTCGACACCAGGAGACAGTTTGTGTCGACACACAAAACTTGTGTCGACACACAGAGATTCGGTCGACAAAGACTGCGTCGACACCAGGAGAGAGTTTCTATCGACACACAGGACTTGTGTCGACACACAGAGATTCAGTCGACAACAACTGTGTCGACACACAGGACTTGTGTCGACACACAAAAAGCTCAGTCAACAACAACTGTGTCGACACACAGGACTTGTGTCGACACACACCAAAATTTTTGTTGAAGTCAACTATGTCAAGACAAGAAGTGATTGCATCAACACATAGGACTTGTGTTGACACATTTTGAAGAAGCTATGTCAAGAAGATAGAGAAGTGTTGTGAACTGTGCTATGTTAATTGCTCAATAATCGGTGATCTAACAGTAAAAAGATTATCGGCCTTAAGGAAAAAGAATTGAACCTATTCACCCCCCTCTAGGTGTTTAGATCATCTTGAAACCAATTCTTTCAGAGTACACTAATATATCATCGACGAAGACGATCACAAAGTGGTCTAGGTACTCCCTGAAAGTCATGTTCATCAGATCCATGAACACTGACGGCGCATTAGTTAGCCCAAATGGCATGACCGTAAACTCATAATGACCGTATCTCATACTAAAAGCTGTCTTAGGGATATCACTTTCCCTTATCCTCAGCTGATAATAACCAGACTTAAGATCCAATTTCGAATACATCGATGACCTGACTAACTGATCGAACAGATCATCAATCCTCGGGATCGGGTACTTATTCTTCTCCGTTAACTTGTTCAGTTCTCGATAATCGATACAAAGTCTCAAGCTTCCGTCTTTCTTCTTAACAAAAAGGACCGGTGCACTCTAAGATGACGAACTTAGACGTACATAACCCTACTCCAACAAATCTTGAAGTTGAACCTTCAGCTCTGCCATCTCCTTAGGTGCTAGCCGATACAGGGAGCGTGACATAGGTTTTGCACCTGGCACTAGCTCGATGGTGAAATCAATCTCCCATTGAGGTGGGGCTCCAGGAAGATCGCTAGGGAACACATCAGGGTACTCAGATACCATTGAAATACTGTCCAACGTAGGCTTAGGCTTTGCAACCTCCACTAGCGTGAAGAACAGCTCTGCTCTAGCATGAACCGCCTTCACCACCTAAAGAGCAGACATCAAAGTCTTGCTCAACCCTTTCAAGCCCGGAAAGGTCATCTCACGACCTGTTCCCAACTTGACCTCCTTGTGACTGCAATCAATATAAGCTTGCTGCTCTGAGAGCCAGTCCATACCAAATATCATGTCGAATTCCACTAGTGGCAATAACGATGCTTGCAAGTCGAACTCTTGACTCCCAATACGAATTTTTATGCCACAGACTCTATCCGCGCGCATTGAACACCCATTCGGCAACAACACATCAAAGAGTGCTCTCGGCGGATTATCGCAAATCAAAACAAATCCTATATAGCAGCAGTAAGCTAACATACGTAAGGTAGTCAGTATTTAAAGCTAACTTGCTATAAGTTTGAACCGTACCTGTCACCACATCTGCTTGCTTTATGGCCTCCTGCTGGCCAAGATTATAGAATCTAGTTGAGCATAATGGGATGCGGTTGACTCCAACGCATTGGCCTTTTCCTCATAGGTTGCTCCCGGCTTCCTCTCGGACTTTGGACATCCGCTCAAGCTGTTCCGGGCAAAGTGTCCCAGCTTTTCACAAGTAAATCATACACCCGGGGTTCGACCCGTAGTCGCCCTAGAAGCACCAGAAGAATGGGCTGGACCCGAAGTCCTAGCGTTCTTGTTGAACTTATGATACCCAGACTTTGAGGTAGTCGGCACCTTGAACTCCGCCCTCTTATCACCAGAGTTTTTCATCGCTTGCACATTCTTCAGATCCTTCTGTTGGAACACCCTATTACTAATTTGGGTCAGGATCACTATGTCTCTAGGAAACCAATGTTTGACCTCCTATATAGCTCAAAAGGTCAATTAGAATTGAGTTTAAGGGTTAGAAGTCTAAGTTTGGAAGCTGCCCTCAAGACCAAGACTCTTTCAGTTTGAGACTAAGTCATATCGTCGAGCTCAGCACGACGATTCGTTGAACTCCGATCGACGATCGTCTAGCTCAACTTCGACAGATCGTCGAACTCCATTCGACGATCGCTGAGCTCAACTTCCACATATCGTCGAACTCCATTCGACGATCTGCGAGCTCAGTTCGACGATTTTGACTCAGTATTAGATCTCTATCTCTGAGCTCAGTTCGACGATCTTTGAGCTCAGATCGACGATATTGTGTTGCAGTATATGTCCATATCGCTGAGCTCAGTTCGACGATAGCAGAGCTCAGTTCGACGTTTTCTGATGACTTCAAGGATTTTTCAAGATTCAAATTCAGATCAGTTAAGGAGTTATTCTGCAATTAATTCAGAAGATTTTCTAGCCGTTTTCATTTATTTCTGGACCAAGTTTCAAGGGATTTTCAAGGAATATTTCTGTGGACTTTCCTCCAGAAGACATTTTGCAATTAAGGATGCAATTAATGCAGGCCAACGACTATTCTTGACAGAGGATGTTTTTCTATTCAGTACCAGAGAATAAAAGATAAGAATTTTTTGAATCTCTCTAAGAGACATCAATAATCCTCAGAACACAGACAAGAAGATCAAGCACACAAAATATTCTCTCTCTCAAAGAATTCTCTGAAGAACACACACCCAAGGAGATCAAACTTTCTGAAATCTTCTGATCTCTCTTATCTCAAGTGTTCAAGGCCAACATATTTCAAGACTCCAGACACCTAACATTTTAGCTGTTGCTGAAATCATCTTTTGCTGGAGATCAACTTCTGAAGGCCTATCACCCTACAACAAAGCTTCTTTTCCTGAACATCTCAAGGACTCAGGGGGAGCTTTGACACCATAAAATCCACATAGTCTTCTCAGCTGCTTTGAGAAAGAGAAGACTTCCATCACTCTCTCATCCCCATCTCTATAAAGGGTTTCTCAAACTCCCTTCAAAAGTTTGAGCTTGGTTTTTGAGCACCTTGTCAAAAGCTCATTGGTGGCAAGACACCTGATCAAAAAATCTGATTTGGTTTTTGAGCACCTTATCAAAAGCTCATTGGTGCCCAGGACACCTGATCAACTCATCCTGCAGTGGATTCCTACCTAGGGTGGTAGAAGAGTGGATGTACCCAAGTTTAGGGGAACCACTATAGCTCCTTGTGTCATCTGGTTTGCTTGTCTTTATTTTTGTTTCTGCCTGTGATTGTTCTGTGATTATTTTGTGATTGTTCTGTGATTATTTTGTGATTAGTTTAGTTCTGTGATTAGATTTATTAATTACTTCCCTGCTCACTCAGATTACAAAAATTGTTGTAAAAAGTTTTCAAGCACCATATACTCTATTCACCCCCCTCTAGAGTATATTAGATCTAGCTGCACTTTCACCTTCTCCAAAGACCAGGCCGTATTGACCAGGGTCAAGAAGCTCTGCATCATAGGCCCCGAGAGCAGTAGCCTTAGGTCATTCCTTAGACCTTCATAGAATCGGTTTGTCCTACTCTCCTAATCAGCAAAAGTAGATCTAGCATACCGACCCAACCATGTAAATTCGTGGAGATACTTATCCACGCTACTATATACTTGTGTCAGCTTCTGGAATTCATTCTCCAACGCGATCCTCTGAGCCGAGGGAAGGTACCTTGCCAAGAAGAGTCTCGAAAATTCTTCCATCGAGACATCCGTAAGTTGCCTTCCCCTCAAGTGATGTAACTCCAAACCTTCCCACCACAACCTTGCATCTCCGTCCAATAGGAACGTAGCTATAGTGGTCATCTGCCACTCTTCCGTTTCAGTGGCTGTCAGTACTCTCTTTACTCGGGACAGCCAATCCTCATCTTGGGATGGGGTTCCCATCCCCAAGAACACTAGAGGATTGAATCTTATAACATGTTTGAGCTACATTTCAGTTGCTCTCCTGGCACCAAAGGCTCCAACACTACTTGCTCCACCCTTCTCGATTCCGCTGCTTGAAGCGGTACCTGCTCCACCGCAGAAGCAGGCAGCTGCATTTTCCTTGCAGGCTGGGCATTGATCATAACAAACACCGCTTCAGCCACCAATCGTATGGTTTCTGCCGAGGGAAGTGTTGCAGACACATCATTCGATGCGCTATTAGCCTCAGAAACTGGGCGTTCTGACGGCCCTGCACCACTTCTGGTCATATATAGTCATACAAAACACCATTAGGCGACCAAACAATATTGCAAAAAGCAATTATAGGAACATGCAGGTTCCTTAAACATGTGTATTTTCATTCCTAAGTGGACATTCATGGGTTCTTTTATGTTATAACGATGACGCAAACACATGTGCTCACCACCCCTTAAAAGAATTCGTCGACGAATTCATTTAAGTTGACCGAAACCAGTAGTCTGATACCAAATTGTAACACCCCATATCCGTCGCATAGCATATAACAGTAGGGCCGGCTGGGGGCCCGACGCCATATACCACAGACAGACCGGAAGGTTACGTAATGGAAACCATCATGCCAATAACCAACGTCCTACACAGAGTATAATCTAGCGGAAGAAATTTAAAAGTTGCAAATAAAGAACCCAGCCAACAACATGAATGTCCACTACAAAAACCCAACAGGAATGAACGTACAAATACACAAGTACTTGGCCTTATGACCTTACAATAGTTTGCTCAAATATAAGTGTCTTCCAAATCTCAGCATGCAGGTCAGTCATACATGAGAATAAAAGAAAACACTCAAAATTAGGCCTTCGAGGGCTGGCTCAGCAACAAGGGCGCTTGCCCGTTATTTGCCACTTGGCTGCGCAGCACATGCAAGCAACAATCCATCGAAGCGGTGGAAAACAAAAGCAATGGTCAGTTAAGCTGACCAAATTATAATGACCCCGCCCCTAAACTCGGGGCGGCGATGCTTCTTCCCTGCACTTTATTAGCATAGCCAAATAATAGAGAATTTACACATCATCACAGGCGTAGGCTCGGACGGCCACACACCCCGTGCTCTCAGGGCACATTCTCGGTGAGCCCGGTCAAAGTCTGCGGTCTCACCACTGCCCCTTGGACGGCAATTTCTCATGAGCATTTTTGGTCTTTCCGGCAGCAGTCATGTCAATTTAAGCCATAGACCGCCTAAGACCCTCCATCTATGCCAACAACAAGTCCCACATACTTTAGTTCGATTGTACAGAACGACATAGAGCGGGTACGGTTCTGCCTAACCCGTTGCCCACACCGCAACATCAATTTAAGCCATATGTGCGGGTCAAGCTTTTCCTAGTTCCAAATCAATCACACACTTTACATAACCCAGTTATGTACAAGTTGGCTCCCAGGCCACCAAGTTGGCAGAATCACGCATCTTCCCAGTTTTCTGGGTGCACCTTGGAGTTAGTCCCCAAGGCTCCCTGTTGCAATCTACCACGTAGAAAATCCGAAAAACAATCATTTGCGCGGAGTCTTCTCCGGCTATTCATGTAATGCAACAACACCGATCCAGACCAACTTGTCCTGGTAGGCTTCACACATCATGCCTATGTCCGTTTCTTGATTACAGACTCTACATGCAAAATAACGGGGACTATTCATGTCTACCCGAAGGAACACCTCACACTCACCGCAAACTCGCGAGAGAGGGCTTCCTATGCAATGGAAAAGAGGACTTCACATGTCCAAGATGAGAATCATTACCCTAGCATTCCTCTTTGGATCCATGAAGATCTATAGGGATGAAAAGCACCGCAATGTCCTCACCTCCGTAGATCCGAACTCGGCTTGTGATTTGGGGCTCCGAAGATCCACCGGCGGACAGATCTCTCTTCCTTCTCCTTCCTTGCTCTCCCCTCTCTCTAGAACTTTAGAAAGATATGATTTGAAAGAAATTAAGGCATCCAAACCATATTCCCGGGTATAAACCCACCAAGGATAGCCCTGAGCCATTGCATCCCAAAATAAGGAAACGGACGACCATGATTCGTACTTAAAATCCAAAACCTAGGCCGAACATGACTTGTGACACGCCCGTGTCCAAGGCCGTGTGCCCCATTGGACGCCAAAACAGTCGCATCCCGAAAAGTACACGGGCTCTCGACACGCCCGTGTCAGGATTGGCACGCCCGTGTCATCCAGTACACGCCTGTGTAGCTGGGCGTGTTCCTCCATCGACACAGGACCAACACCAACCCAAGGAGAACACGGGTATTTGACACGCCCGTGTCAAACCCAAACACGCCTGGGCTCCATGCCGTGTTTCTTCCCCGACACAACTCTACCAACTACCCGAGTAGGATACGGCCTGGGACACGCCCGTGTCTCAGGCCGTGTTCGCTGTTTGACGATCATTGACTACAATTTCATCGACCACACGACCACTGCCGAACCTGAGCACGACACGGCCCTAGGACACCCCCGTGTCCCAGGCCATATGACCCTTACCAAGTCCCAAACTTGGCTCAAAACGCTACCCGTCCCTCTTTTGAGTTTTGGGGCGTTACACGCAACGCGCGCCGGTGCCCGGCACCACCTCTGGCCATCGGTGTCTGACACCGCCTCTGACCATCAGTGCCCATCGCAGCCAATAGCCATTTCCGGCAGCCGCTGCCTCTAGCCATCGCCGGTAGCTGCCGCCTCTGTCCATCGCCGGCCATCGCCGCCTCTGGTCATCACAGGCCGCCGCCGCCTCCATCCATCGCCGACCGCGGCCCCCTCTGGCCATCACCGGCCGCGGCCGCCTCTGGCCATCGCCGGCCGCGGCCGCGTCTGGCCATCTCCGGCCGCGGCCGCCTCTGGCCATCGCCGGCCGCCGCCGCCTCTGGCCATCGCCGGCCGGCGCCGCCTCTGGCCATCGCCGGCCGCCGCCGCCTCTGGCCATCGCCGGCCGCCGCCGCCTCTGGCCATCGCCGGCCGCCGCCGCCTCTGGCCATCGCCGGCCGCCGCCGCCTCTGGCCATCGCCGGCCGCCGCCGCCTCTGGCCATCGCCGGCCGCCGCCTCTGCCTCTGGCCATCGCCGGCCGCCGCCACCTCTAGCCATCTCTGGCCGCCGCCGCCTCTGGCCATCGCAGGCCGCCACCATGATCGGAACCCAGCTTGGGCTTCCCAGACTGCTCGAGGGGCATTTTCATCTTTTCGCTAAAATTGGTGATCCAGGTGACCGAAACAGAGCGACGTCATTCCCCTGCACAAATTCCGCCCAAGCGGTATTACAATATATCCCACCCAAAAACTATAAATAAGCCCCCGACCGTCATTTGAGGACAAGCAACTCCAGAGGATAGAGACGCTTTGACATTTTCCAGCAAGATTGTGAGACTTAGGATGTGACTCACCTAAGTCTCCCAACACAACAGTCACTCGCAGAGCATGAGTAGTAGTCACACAGTACCGCTCCCCGCCTCAAGACGCGACTCGCCCTAAAGATCCCCTGCCGATGAAATCTCCAATTAAGTAAGATCCATCATGCCACTTGATGCAGTGGTATGGAGACACCCTGCTCTGGTTCTACACCAGAGGAACACGTACGGTCCCACCTTCGGTCTACAACATAAACACCCCACCCATGACCGCACCTATTCTCAAATCAGTGGGTGATAGTCCCTGTTAGGAAAGGGATTTATCAAGGGGGTTGGGTTCGAGACTCCGCCTCAACATCCTGCTGCGCTGAGAATAGGTGCGGTCATGGGTGGGGTGTTTGGGCTGCAGCCCAAAGGTGGGACCGAGCGTGTTTCTCTGGTGTAGAATCGGAGCGGGTCGCTCCAGACTACTGCATCAAAAAAGTGCAATGGTGAAGAGAAGTTATTTATGAATCTTAAGAAGTGTATGTTCTTTGTCCACTCCGTAGAGTTCCTTGGCTATATTGTGAGTTCAGATGGTATTAAGGTGGACCCGGGAAAGGTCCAAGCTATTAAGGATTGGCCCGTGCCTAAGTGCATCCGTGACGTGAGAAGCTTTCATGGTTTACCTACTTTTTACCGCCATTTCATTAAGGATTTTAGAAGTATCATGACACCCATTACGGAGTGTGGATTTTAAGTGGACTTCCTCCGCCACCACCGCGTTCCAAAAGATCAAAAACAAAATGATGGAGGCTCTAATTCTTCGCTTACCCGACTTCAACAAGGTCTTTGAATTATCATGTGATGTGTCCGAAATCGGTGTTGGTGGTGTGCTAAGCTAAGAGGGACATCTCATCAGATATTTTAGTGAGAAGTTATCGGGCCCAAAACTAAATTATTCCAATTATGATATGGAATTCTACGCGGTCATCCGCTGTCTCCAATATTGGAGACATTATCTCCTTCTCAAGGAGTTTGTTCTCCTTTCCAATCATGAAGCCCTTAGGTTCATTAATTCTCAACATAAAATCAGCCCCCGTCACGCTAAGTGGGTCTCCTTTCTTTAAGAGTACACATTTTATCTCAAGCACCTTAAGGGTTCGCAAAACCGTGTCGCTGATGCCCTTAGTCGCCTCTCTTTATTACTAACTATGATGCAAGTAAAGGTTATTGAGTTCGAAAGAATTAAGGACAATGTTCGGACTTTAAGGACATATATTTATCTGCCCAAGATGGCTCCCCTTCTACCATATCCGCTTATTATATTCGAGATGGATATCTATTCAAGCATTCCAAGCTATGTATCCCGCAATCGTCACTTCACCATTTCATCATTTGGGAGATTCATAGTGGTGGCCTTGGCGATCATTTTGGTCGTGACAAAACGATTACGATAGTGGAAAATAAATTTTATTGGCCACGCTTAAGACCTCTTGTTAACAAAATTATTAATAGTTGTCGTACGTATCAACTCGCTAAGGGTAGCAAGACTAATGTTGAGTTGTACACCACACTTCCTATTCCGTCCGTCCCTTGGGAAGATATGCATATGGATTTTATTCTTGGTCTTCCTCTGACCATTCGTCATCACGATCGTTGCGGACCGGTTCTCCAAAATGGCTTACTTTGTTCCATGTAGTAAAACGAATGACACCTCTTATATTGCTAAATTATATTTTAAAGAGGTTGTGAGTCATCGTGGAATTCCTAAAACTATCATTACGTGCTGCGACGTTAAATTTACTAGCTACTTTTGGAAAACGCTTTGAAAATTAATGGACACCAAGCTATTAGTTTCCTCCGCCTACCACCCTCAAACGGATGGGCAGACAGAAGTTCTTAATCGTAGTTTGGGCAACTTGTTGCGGTGTCTTGTGGGTGACCACAAGGGTACTTGGGATCTACTCCTTCACCACACCCAACTCGCTTATAACAACTCTAATAATCGATCTACCGGTCTATCGCCGAATGAGGTTGTGCATGGTTGCAAAGCTCCCGTGCCACTTGATTTGATTCCACTACCACCCACATACAAATCAAGTCACTTTGCACAAGAGTTCGCTCAACACATTCACGATCTCCACAAGCGCATTCACGAAAAGTTAGCCACCCAATATGCTTCTTATCAATTGTATGCTAATACTCATCAGAGAGCTTCTACTTTTAATATTGATGATTTGGTTTTGGTCCATTTGCTCCGGGAGCGGTTTCCCTCGGGCACCATCAAGAAGTTGACCAATAGGAGAGCCGACCCCTTTAAAATTATAAAGAAATTGGGAAATAATGCTTGTGTTTTAAACTTACCCGCTGATTGGGGTATTTATCCTATTTTCAATGTTTTGGATTTAACGTCGTATGTCTCTCCACCACCAGAATTACTTCTTTCTCCATTCTATTGTTCTGATGTGTTGTCTTCTTCTATGGGGTTAGGGGGTGAGCATGTTCCCGTGTCTCTCTTACCTATAAATCCTACCGCAGTTACATCGGATGGTGATTCTACCGCCAATATTTAACTTGATTTTAACATTTTTCTAAGGTTTCCCAAAACCTCTTTTGTGCCAGATAGGATTTTGGACGAAGAAGTCGTTACCTTTGTGGACGGTGGTCTCCACCGCTATCTTGTTCGCTGGTGTGACCGCCCCACTTTGGATGATTCTTGACTTCCCGAGTTTGATTTGGAATGCTTGGATGTTGCGCTACTCCAACAATATCGTCATGACCACTCACCGATTATGAGTGCTTTTGACCGGGGGAGGATTGATGGCTCCGTCCCGAAAATGTTTGAAGATACCCGCCGCTACAATCTCCGCTCACTGCCGCATCACCGCAACGTTCAAGACAACAAAGATATTAGCCACTACTACCTCAGCGCATGACCACATTCAGATGAATAGCTCTTGGGTGCTCGTCGTGTTGGATCCCTAGTTGGATTTGGGCTAGGTTCACTAAACTAGGATTATTGACCCAACATGTATAGGCATGATCATGATTGTGTCCTAGAGTATACGCCATGTCCTTAGAGTTAACATTGCTTGGACCAGCCAACAACAGACTGCAGAAGACTCCATACTTAGAGAAATTTCAAAGGTTCAGAAATGTGAGTTCGACGTTCGTCGAACTCAGCTCGACGAAAGTCGTGCTCAGCTCGATGAACTCAGAGAAAATTCTCTGAGTTGAGCTCGACGAACTTTGTTCTCAGGTCGACGATTTCTGGATGTTCTACTTCAACATTCTAAGTCTAGAAACATATCTCTAAACTCCAGTCGACGAAGTTAGATTATCAGCTCGACGATCTTAGTGCACAGAATTGACAAGTGTTTATCAGAAAGCAGTTAGCTTTTCTCAGGTAGACGATCTTGGATCTCAGTTCGACTGATAACTCTAATTTTATCCATATTTTTATATTTAATTTTTATTTAATAATTAATTAGTTTTTAATATATTCTATGATTTTATTATCTAATATCTTTATTTTCTTATTTTAGGATCAATATGGGCTGCAAATATCAATATGGAGTCTACAGGATTGATCAGGAGACAAATCTGGACAAAGCTGGGAAACTAGCAAAGAACACGCATCGGTCACGGGCGTGACCGAAATGTCACGGGCGTGACAACCGGGCGTGAACCCAGCGCGTGTTACATGATCAGTGGCACGTCATCTAAAAGTACACGCCCCAATGTCACGGGGGTTCCCATGCTACCACGGGCATGACGTCTAGCTGTGACATCCCTACGTGCCAAATTAAAGCCACAGTTTCAAGATCGTCGAAGGAAGAACGTCGAACAGCCAATTACACGCCCGTGACCCATCGGTCACGGGCGTGGCCAGAGTGTGTCGAGAGAGTTTCCAGCCAATAAATCCAGGCGTTCTTGCCGTTGCCGCCAGATAGCCGTTTCAGCTTGACACGCCCATGGTCACGGGCGTGACCATGTGGCGTGACCACTCCATCAACAGCCCTTTACTCACGCCGTTTTCAGCTTCCCGCGGTTTTCCAGAAACAGAAGTGACACGCCCTAGGTCACGGGCGTGACCTAGGGGCGTGACCCGCCATTTAACAGATTTTGGCGGTTCCTCCTCCAACGTTCCCGAGCTTTCAAGACAGCGGTTCCGAGCCTGACACGCCCTAGGTCACGAGCGTGACCTTGCAGAAATGTTTCCTATAAATTCCAGGCAATTCCAGAAGCTGGAGGAGATTTTTTTAGGGAGCTTAGTTCGGTTCTGTTTACTGTCTTTCTTACATTTTAATTTCATAGCCTTTACTTTCAAGTTTATTTTTAGTCATGTCTTTCGCTACCTCAACTTGTATTTCCCTAAAGATGATGAGTAGCTAATTTTCATTTAGCGCTTGGTCATGATGAAGCTTGAGATAAAATAAAACCTTTCTTTTTTTTATCCAATGTCTTGTTCTTAATTATGCTCGCTACGATTTATCTTTGATTTATAGTTTTGTCGAATTCATATTTTGTGAATATGCTTTTCGATCTAAGATCCGTATCCTAAATGACCGAGAGGTTGCGGATACGAGAAGATCACTCAAAGATAAAAGGAGTTGCATGCACTCCTTGAGAGAGGATGACATAAATCCTCCGGATTGGAGTCAAATCCAATAGAGTGGTTCACCGCCTAAAGCAAGCTTAAGGGTATTGACTGGCCGAGAGGTCTTAATCGATCAACCTAAGCTTAGTCAAAAGCATGAGCTCGAGAGAGACGCTTTTGTACTTAGGAACTTCCACGGTCGAGTGAGTAGTTTAAGAGCTCGCATTACTTTATTTTTAAAAAGGTTTATTTTAGTTCAAGTGGATTCTAGATCAAGTGCTAGCTTCCACAAAATCGAATTTCTCTTTCTTAGTGTTTCGTTTCCTTTTCTATCTTAAACAAAAACCAACTTTCCGTTTGATAAGATAATAGCTCTTTCTTGTAGGTACAAGTATTCGACAAGCCCCGAGTCGATATACGACACTTGATCCTATACTCCGAACGATAGGTATACTTGCCTCATTGATTGGAAACACGCGCTAGCGTGGAGAATTTAATCATCAAGTTTTTGGCGCCGTTGCCGGGGAAACCTTTTGTCGATATTTTGAAAGCAAGGATCTATTAGTTTTATCATTTTCTTTTTGTTTAAAAAATTTCAAAATCAATTTTTTTTTTTAATTTTTCTTATTTTGGTGTATGACCCGAGGAAATCCGTCACCTCTTTTTGATTTGGATCCGGAAATCGAGCGAACCCTTCGGCATCGCTTACGATTTCGAGTTCTGAATTCTCAAGATACGGAATCCTTAGGAGACACTCCTAATCCTTCATTAATTCTCTCTCTGTCACCGTCTTCTTCTTCTCCTTCTTCATTTAGTTCTTCTTCCCATTCTCCTAGATCTCCTTCTTCTTCTTCTTCTTCCAATATGGGTGAGCCAAATGCGGTCGAACTAAGGACTATGTCCTATTATGCCCGTCCAAACTTGGACGAGGCTCAATCTAGTATTGTTCGCCCCGCTATTGACCCCAATAATTTTGAGTTGAAGTCAAGTATCATCCAAATGGTACAACAATATGTACAATTTGATGGTCTTCAAGATGAAGATCCAAACGCGCATATTTCTAATTTCTTAGAAATATGCGATACTTTTAAAATTAATGGTGTATCCGATGATGCCATCCAGATAAGGTTATTTCCATTTACATTGCTCACTAAAGCCAAACAATGGTTGAATTCTCTACCAAGAGGATCAATCACAACATGGGCTCAAATGACGGAAAGATTTCTTACGAAATACTTTCCGCCGGCTAAAACGGCTAAATTGCGCAATGATATTACTTATTTCTCCCAACTTGATTCAGAAACGTTATATGATACTTGGGAGTGTTTCAAGGAATTGCTTCGTTGATGTCCTCATCATGCAATTCCGGATTGGTTACAAATATAAACTTTCTATAACGGCCTAAATTCTCAAACTAGGCAACATATCGATGCCGCCGCCGGTGGAACGCTTAATAACAAAACACCGGCGGCCGCCCAAGAGCTTATAGAAGGTATGGCTTTGAATACCTATCAATGGAGTACACCTCGGTCTAAACCACCTAAACCGGCCGGGATGTATGAAATTGATACGGTCTCCAATCTATCTCTCCAGGTTGAGATGCTAAACAAACGATTAGAAGAGATGTTTGCTTCCTCTTCTACACCTACCTGGGATCGTACTTCTTCCCCCTCTCCCACTACGTTGGCCGAGCATGTGGATTATATGGGAAATCCGAATCGACCACCCTTTAATCCTAGTAATACTAATTATGGTGATACCTATCACCCGGGTTATAGAAACCACCCCAATTTCTCTTGGAGCAATCCGGGGAATGCTATGCGTCCCCCAAACGAAAATCCACCCGGATTTCCTCCACCACAAGCTCCAAAACCTCCTTCTTTGGAGGAAGTTTTCAACAAATATACGGCAACAAATGATGCCAACATCCAGAATCTCACCGGATCTCTTCGTAGTTTGGAGACACAAACTGGGCAAATCTCTAAAATGCTCTCCGATCGTCAACAAGGAGCGCTACCGGGCAATACAGAGCCCAACCAAAAGGAGCATGCCAAAGCCATCACCCTACGGAGCGGGAAGGAGGTAACCACTTCTCAAGATCCGGTTGATACTTCTCCAATTCCGGTTGATACGGAGGTAATAATTTCTTCATCTTCTCCTCCGCCTAAGACTTCTACTAAACCAAAAGCTTATCAACCACCTCTTCCCCATCCATCTAGAATGAAAAAAGACCGGGTGGATGAACATCACGGTAAATTTTTGGACATGTTTAAATAAATCCAAATAAATTTACCGTTTTGTGAAATAATAGCACAAATGCCGAAATACGCCAAGTACCTCAAGGATCTTTTATCCAATAAAAAGAAACTTGAGGATATCTCTACGGTTCAATTGAACGCGGAGTGTTCGACAGTTTTACTTAATAAATTACCGAAGAAATTACCCAATCCGGGTAGTTTCTCTATTCATTTTTTGTTTGGTGATTTATTAGTAAAACGTGCGTTAGCCGATCTAGGCGCCTCAATCAATTTAATGCCTTATTCTTTAGTTAAGAAGTTAGGATTAGGAGAACCTAAGCCCACAAGAATGTGCATTCAATTGGCGGATCGGTCTGTCAAGCTCCCTATGGGGATCATAAAGGATGTGCTTGTCAAAGTTGACAAATTTATCTTTCTGATAGATTTCGTCATCTTTGACATCGAAGAGGACATCGAGGGACCACTCATTCTCGGTCGCCCTTTTCTTGCCACCTCGCGCACAGTTATAGACATTAGTAATAGGAAACTTCTCCTTAGAGTCGGAGATGAAGAAGTTACCTTTACTATTGACACGTCTATGAAAAACTCGCTCTCAAATGACTACTCATGTTATTATTTGGAGGCTTCTCCTGAAGAAGACTCCTTTCTTTTTTCTGAAAAATCTTTATCTTCTATTGATCATGATGCCGATTTTGAAAATTTAGATTTAATTGCTCATGAAAATAGTGATAATCTCTCGATCACTCGCGTACCTATTTTTGAACTTTTAGAAATTGGTAGTGATCATTTGAAAACTTCTTACGATGAACCTCCCGTGCTAGAACTAAAACAATTGCCTGATCATTTAGAGTATTTATTTTTAGTGGAGGATTCAAAACTTCCGGTTATTGTGTCGGCCTACTTGACCGATGAAGAAAAAATTAAATTATCTCATACTTTAAAACTTCATCGCCGCGCAATTGCGTGGAAGATCACGGATTTGAGAGGGATTAATCCCTCCTTTTGCACCCATAAAATTTTATTAGAAGAACACGCTCACAAAACCATTCAACCTCAACGCCGGCTAAATCCTAACATGAAGGAGGTAGTCAAGGCCGAGGTAATAAAATTATTAGATGCGGGTATCATTTATCCGATTTCGGATAGCTCTTGGGTGAGCCCGGTCCAAGTGGTGCCCAAGAAAGGAGGGTTAACGGTAGTGCCTAATGATAAAAACGAGTTAGTTCCTACTCGAACCGTTACCGGATGGCGGGTGTGCATCGATTACTGTAAATTAAATGATGCAACCCGTAATCATCATTTTCCTTTGCCGTTTATTGACCAAATCCTTGAACGGCTATCCGGACACTCATTTTATTGTTTTCTGATGGTCTCTCGCGATATTTTCAAATCCTAATCGCGCCCGAGGACCAAGAGAAAACAACCTTCACTTGTCCGTTTGGCACCTTCGCCTATCGAAGGATGCCTTTTGGTTTGTGCAATGCACCGACAACCTTCCAAAGGTGTATGCTAGCAATCTTTGACGAATTAGTGGAGGATATCATGGAGGTTTTCATGGATGATTTCTCCGTTTTTGGAGATTCGTTTGATTTATGTTTGACAAACCTTTCCCGTGTACTCCAAAGATGTGAGGACACGAACCTAGTTCTAAACTGGGAGAAGTGCCATTTTATGGTACGGGAGGGTGTGGTCTTAGGCCATAAAATTTCTAGTGAGGGCATAGAGGTAGATAAAGCAAAAATTGAAACTATAGAAAAGCTACCTCCCCCTTCTAATATTAAGACCATTCGTAGTTTTTTGGGGCATGCCGGTTTCTATCGCCGGTTTATTAAAGATTTTTCTAAAATAACTAAGCCCCTTACCCACTTGTTAGAAAAAGACGCGCCGTTCATTTTTGACGAAAATTGTTTGCGTGCTTTTTCTTTTATTAAAGAAAAATTGATTAACGCTCCTATTATGATCGCTCCCAATTGGGAGCTTCCATTTGAGATAATGTGCGACGCTAGTAGTTTTGCCGTCGGTGCGGTCTTAGGACAACGCATAAATAAAAAATTTTCATCCTATCTATTATGCAAGCAAAACATTAACCGCCGCACAGGAAAATTACACGACCACCGAAAAAGAATTATTAGCCGTAATTTTCGCATTTGATAAATTCCGCTCCTATCTCATCATGTCCAAAATTATCGTTTTTACTGATCATTCGGCCTTGAGATATTTACTAGCAAAAACAGATGCAAAGCCACGATTGATTAGGTGGATCTTACTACTCCAAGAATTTGACTTGGAGATTCGCGATAAGAGAGGAGCGGAGAACTTGGCGGCTGATCATCTTTCGCGGTTGGAGAACCCCAATTCGGGGGAGCTCATGGAGGACATTGACGACACTTTCCCCGAGGAGCGCCTTCTCGCCATTCATAAGGTAATTACTCTCCCCACTCCTTGGTTCGACGATTTCGCAAATTATCTTGTTGTGAGATTCCTCCCGAATGGTTTTTCTTATCAAGAAAAGAAGAAATTCTTTTCTGATTTGAAAAATTATTTTTGGGAGGATCCCTTCCTTTTTCGTGTTTGCACGGACCAAGTAGTGCAGAGGTGTGTTTCTCATGAGGAAGGCGCTCAAATTCTAAAGCATTGTCATGAGGGACCCGCCGGTGGGCACTATAAAGCTAATCAGACGGCTCAGAAGGTACTTGACGCAGGCTTCTATTGGCCACGCATCTTCAAGGATGCTCACACCCATGTAAGGCATTGTGAACAATGCCAACGCTCAGGTAATATTTCCTACCGTGATGAAATGCCATTAAATTCATTTTTAGAAACAGAAGTTTTTGATTTATGGGGGATCGACTTTGTTGGACCGCTACCAACATCCTATGGAAATAAATATATATTGGTAGCGGTCGACTATGTGTCCCGGTGGGCGGAAGCACAACCCCTTCCCACTAATGACGCCCGAGTAATGACCCGATTTCTCAAAAAACTATTTTCATGATTTGGAGCACCGCGGGCAATAGTTAGTGATAGGGGCACCCACTTTTGTAACGCACAGTTCGCTAAGGTTTTGTCTAAATATAGGTTAGCCACCCCCTATCACCCTCAAACAAGTGGCCAAGTAGAAGTAGTTAACCATGAAATCAAACGAATTTAGGAGAAAACGGTTTCTACTAGTAGGAAGAATTGGTCGGTCAAGCTAGATGATGCTCTATGGGCTTATCAGACCGCGTACAAAACCGTTATCAGTTGTATGCCGTATCGACTAGTCTATGGGAAAGCATGCCATTTACCGGTTGAGCTTGAACATCGTGCCTTTTGGGCACTTAAATTTTTCAATCTTGATGAGAATTTGTCCTTCGAGCTCCGTAAACTCCAATTTAACGATCTCGATGAGTGGCGCTCCCTCGCTTATGAGAATAACTCGCGCTTACGCTTATTTCCGGGTAAGCTTAAGTCCCGTTGGTCCGGCCCCTTTATCGTAAAGGAGGTTTCGCCCTACGGGACGGTGTATATCTCGCACCCGGAAAGAGGCGAGTTTAAGGTAAATGGGCACCGATTAAAATTATTTATTACCGGTGATAATCTTAACGAACAATTGTACAACATAGTGTTGTCAAACCCATAGTAAGCGCGCATCACAATGGTCGAGCTCACCGAACATAAACAAAGCGCTTGTGTGAGGCATCCCATGGTATCTTTTTATTTTATTTTAAATTTTTATTTTATTTGAGTTTTTGCAGGTTTGAAGAATATCTTTGCAGCGTGACGATCGATCGTATTCGAACGTCAACTTCATGCGAGTTCTTCATGTTGGTAACTTTAATTTATTTTCTTTTAATATATCTCGAAATATAAAAAAAATGTGAAAGATATAGTACCTAAACACCTAGAGGGGGGGGGGGGTGAATAGGTGACTTAATTCTTTTTAACTTTTTATGGAAGCAATCAGTTTACAACACAGATTTTAATCTACTTTAGCACAGCAATCACACAGCATTCACAGCTAATCACAGCACACAGAAGACACACAGTTTTATAGTGGTTCCCCAAGGTTTGGGTACATCCACTTTCCCTCTTCGCCTATCTAGCAGTGTACTAGATTCGGCCAAACTTCTCCACTATCTCAGAACCCAAACTGGTTCCTACACCTCAGGCCCAAGGCCCTACAACTCAGCTTTTCCACAAAGCCTACACTCAGCCACAAAGGCCTACACTCAGCCACCCAGGCCTACACTCAGCCACAAAAAGCCTACACTCAGAGATTCCAATCTCCTACACTCAGGCTCCCAAGCCCTACACTCAGCCTTTATAATTACAGGCTTACAAACACTCAGATCCAAAGGATCCTACAAGATAAAAATGAATTTACAAATGATAACTCAGCAACTCAGAAACAAGTGAGGGGAGTTGTGAGTTTCTTGATGAGTTCTTGGAAGAACTCAGCTGGATTCAATCTGACTTAGCTTTCTTCAAAGCTTCTTGAAAGTAGAACTCAATAAGATTGACTCCTTCTGCAGTTGATCCTTGACCTCTGCTTCTTAAGATCCAGAATAAATCTGAACCCTTCTTCTCAGCCTAGTTCCAACGGCTGATTTCTTGGATGGAGCCCTCTCTCTCCAACTTCTTAGATCTGCACTTAGACAGCTAGATCTTCTTGTTTAGATACTTGATCAATAAATTGAATAACTCTGTGAATCACTTTTGAACAACTTCAACCTATCCAACAACTGATTTATGTAGACTGTATGAGCCTATTTATAAGCCTTCTTCATGGTAACCTGCTGGTCCGGTCCATAACTGAATTCTGACAACTCTGACAAGTGTTGTAGACCGGCTGAAACGACAGCTGTCAAGTCATCCAGTCAATTCTTGAAAGTTCTCTAACTGTCTGAAAGTGTCGAGACTTTCTGTCTTTAAGTGCCGACACTTATAGACCAAGTGTCGACACAAGTTATGTAAGTGTCGACACAAGTCTACAAGGTGTCGACACAACTCCTTGTGTTGTAGATTCTATGTCTCGACACAGTTTCTTCTGCATGTGTCGACACTAAAATTGAGTGTCGACACAAGTACTTGATCTTCTATCTTTTGCTGAATTCTTCTAAGTGTCGACACATCTCCTTTGTGTCGACACAACTTCTTGTGTTGAATCTATTAAGTGTCGACACTACTTCTTGGCGTCGACACATAGTCTTCAATGTTGATACTTGCTGAGTGTCGACACAGCTCCTTGTGTCGACACTTGATTCTTCTGTTGAGACTTCAGCTGAGTGTCGACACATTCCCTTAGTGTCGACACTTGTACTTAGAATATTTTGTTGATCTTTCTGTTCTTTGCTAAGTGTCGACACAGCTCCATGTGTCGACACTTTCTTCAAGTGTTGAGTCTTCAGCTGAGTGTCGACACATTGTTCTGAGTGTCGACACTTACTTCAAGTGTTGACTCTTCTGTTGAGTGTCGACACATTTTCTGGGTGTCGACACATATACTTAGTCTCTGCCGACTTTTGCTGAATATCGACACAGCTCCAAGTGTCGACACTTTCTGGTGTAGACACAGCTTCACTGGGTGTCGACACTGCTGTTAAGTGTCGACACAGCTTTACTGCACTTTTCTTCACTGAGTGTCGACACAGCTCCTTGTGTCGACACTTTCTGTCTGGTGTCGACTCAGAATTCCAGGTGTCGACACAATGACTCCAAGTGTCGACACTGCTTGCCTGAGTGTCGATACAAGTCTTCTTAAGTGTCGACACTTTCCCTCTGAGTGTCGACACATGGACTTAGAAATTTTTGCTTCAGTACTGAAAATACTTAACCTGCACAAGTAACTCAAAATACATCAAATACATTTTGATGTATATCATTGAGTTGGGTGAGGCTGCTTCAAATCAGGTACATTTAAACCAATGTACCCAACAATCTCCCCCTATTTGGAGAAGTCATAACCCTTAGTCAATGATATACACCATTCATAATAAAATTACAAAATGATGTAAAGCAGGATTATATACAGCAGGGTAAACATAAACATGTATCAATCACACATGTATTCATATACATCATCACAGAACAAATATGAAATAGACATAGACATTATCACAGAACAAACATGAAATAGATTAATCATATAACATATTATTCTAATATCTGTCTTATATATTTTTAGAAGTTCACAAACAGTTTTACATCAAAAAGATTACAAAGTAAACTTCAAGAAAATTGTAAATCTATTTCAGTCCTGGCTCCTTAATCACTATTCCTTTGCCAGCATGAACTTTAGCTTGGACATGAGCATCAGCAACTTCAGCATCAGCAGGCTTCTTGCCTTTCAAGTCTTTCTTCTTAAGCTCTTCTGCTTTGATATTTTGTCTTTCAAAGTAATGGTATGGCTTTGGAAAGTACTTGCTAGGCTCCTGGGCAGTAGGAGGTAGCTTTCCCATCTTTGCCTTCCTTCTATATTGAACTATTGCCTCCTGTCTGGTTTCATGTTTTCTCCATTCAGTTTCAGAAAACCATTTGTTCCTGTCTTGAATGTTATCCTTGGCAGCTTTCCAGGCAGTTAATGAAAGGGGAAACTAGATCTGATATACTCTAGAGGGGGGGTGAATAGAGTATATGGTGCTTTTTAAAAACACAAAGAAAACTTTTTACAAAGCTTTACAACAATTTTTGTAATGAGTGTAAGCAGGGAAGCAGAAATAAAACTAAGCTATGCAGATATTAAGCACAAGAAAATCTAGGCCAGAAACAAAAAGAAAAACATGCAGAACCAGATGACACAAGGAAATATAGTGGTTCCCCAACTTGGGTACATCCACTCTTCTACCACCCTAGGTAGGAATCCACTGCAGGATGAGTTGATCAGGTGTCCTGAGCACCAATGAGCTTTTGATAAGGTGCTCAAAAACCAAATCAGATTTTTTGATCAGGTGTCTTGCCACCAATGAGCTTTTGACAAGGTGCTCAAAAACCAGCTTCAAACTTTTGAAGAGAGTTTGAAAAAACCCTTTACAGAATGGGGGTGAGAGAGTGATGGCAGTCTTCTCTTTCTCAAGCAACTGAGAAGACTATGTGGATTCAGTGATGTTGTCAAAGCTCCCCCTGAGTCCTTGAAATCTTCAGGAAGATGAGCTTTGCTGAGGGTGATAGGCCTTCAAAGATAGATCTCCAGCAAAAGATGATTTCAGCAAGCTGAAATGTTGAGTGTCTGGAGTCTTGAGATGATGTTGGCCTTGAACACTTGAGAGCTGAAGAGATCTGAAAAATGTTTGAAAGCTTGATCTCTTTTTGATGAGTGTTCTTCTGAATTCTTGTTGACAGAAGATTGAGAGAGTCTCTGTGTATAGAGAGGTGTCCTCTACTTGTCTATCTCTATTCTCTTGTTCTTGTCTATCTCCTGTCTGATTCAAAAAACATTCTATCTTTTATTCTCTGAGTCTGAATAAAAAATTGTTCTGTCAAAGATAGCCGTTGGTCTGAATTAATTACAGCCTTAATTGCATAAAATGTTCTGAAGGAAAGTCCACTGAATTATTCCTTGAAAAATCCCTTGAAACTTGCTCCAGAGGTAAATGAAAACGGCTGGCAGATCTTCTGAATTAAATGCAAAATAACTTCTATCTGATTTGAATTTGAATTCTGAAAGATAACTGAAATCGTCGAACTGAGCTCTGCTATCGTCGAGCTGAGCTCAGCGAACTGGAAAAAGCAAGCAGCAAAGAAATCGTCGATCTGAGCTCAAAGATCGTCGAACTGAGCTCAGAGATAAGGATCCAGTGCAGAGTCAAAATCGTCGACCTGAGCTCAGCGATCGTCGAATGGAGTTCGACGATATTGAGAAGTTGAGCTCAGCGATCGTCGACCAGAGCTCGACGATATTATGAGGATTGAGCTCAGCGATCGTCGAATGGAGCTCGACGATCTGTCAATAGTTGAGCTAGACGATCGTCGACCGGAGTTCGACGAAACGTCGTGCTGAGCTCGACGATTTGGACTTAGTTTCCAGAAAAACTTGGGTCTTCAGGGCAGCTTCCAAACCTAGACTCCTGATCCCTTAGACTCAATTCTAATTGACCTATTATCTATACAGAAGGTCAAAACACAGATTCCTAGGGACATAGTGATCCTGACCCAAATTAGTAATAGGGTGTTCCAACAATCTCCCCCTATTTGGGTTAGGAAAACTATTTACAGACTTTGAAAAACAAACAACATCATACAGTCAGAAAAACATAAAAACAACAATAACAAGACACAGAGCAGAACCATCACAGAGATATATATATATATGTGATATCCAGATAGCAGTTAGAAGAACCAAAAGTTGTCACTTTATAGAGTTACTCCTTTTCTTTGCCTTTTACCATTTTAATTTCTCTGTTGGGATCTAAAGCTTGTTGTTTGGATCTGGTATCATCAGCTGCACCCAAATAAATTTGCTTTGAAGCCCTGGGAACCACTGCAGCTGGATGCAACTCCATGTACCTGTCTGCATCAAAAAATTTGCTGGAGGCATATCTCTCTAATTCCTTCTGTCTTTGTTCTGACATGGTAGATATGTTGGAAGTGTCTAGCCCTTGTTCTTTCGCTTTCTTGATCTGATCTAAGGCAGCCAGCTCTTTCATTCTTGCAGTCCAAGCCATAGGATTTTTCTCAGGATCCTCAAATGGAACAGGTGGCTCATACCTGTTGGAAGTAGTTTCTTGAGGAGTCCTGACAGTCACTGTATCTTTGAGCTTGTAGGGAAAAGGACCAGAAGATGTATCAGCAGAAACATGTCCTCCCCTAGAGTAAGGATGCTGCCTGGAGTGTCCTTTAGAGTAAACCTGAGTTTCTCTTTGGTTTCCCCTATATCCTCCCCTTCTAGAGTAAGACCCCCTAGACTGGCTTTCCCTTTGATAAGTTCTTGCATGAGGTTGGTAGGGAGCCTGGCTTCTAGCAGGGCCTGATCTTGCAGAGCTGCCACCTGCACCTGCATCAGGTGGAGGTGGTGGAGGAGGATGAGGGTGCTTGAACTGAGTGGAATCTTTTTCATACTTCCTCTTCTTTTTCATAGCTTTCAACTGGTTCTTAGAGAATTGCATCCAATGCTCAGTGATTGGGCAATTATGCAGAATATAGTATGGAACATCATTATCATCTCTAACTTTGGCAGGAGGAACTCTCTTCAAGGCCTTACTTCTTGCCTTTCTTTTCTTTGCAATTGTGGCAGATGAGTCATCAGAAGCAGTATTATAATCCTCAGATTCAGAACTTTGTGCATCATACAAGGCATCAAGCTGTTTCATCAAATCCTCTTTCAGCTTAACAGCAGCTGATGGGGCAGAAGATACAGAAGCAGGAGGAGCAACAACAGGAGCAGCAGCAGATGTAACTATAGGTACTGGAGCAGCAGAAGTTACAACAGATATTGCTTCAGGAATGAGGGCAGCAGCAGCAGCTTCAGAAACAACAACTTCTACAGCAGGCTCAAAATCAACAGCCTCTGTCATCAAAACATCCTGTGAAATGGGCTCAACAGCAGCAGATATAACTTCAGAGGTAGACACAGCATTGTCTTCAGCAGCAGCAGCAGCAGTAACATCAGAAGCAGCAGTCACTGACAGAATAAAATCAGAGATGATTCTGGGGTCACAGCAGGAAAAGGGCACTAGAGCCTTGGACAAATCTTCTGACTGGGCAGCAAGAACCTCTGGAGGCTGGACAGGATATGGCTCTGGGAGGCTGCAGAAGTAAGCAGTGTCAAAAGTAGATAGCAAGGACCTTAGGTCTATTGCTAGTACTGGTGTAGCAGCAGCAGCAGAAACAGACACAGCAGCAGTAGCAGCAGAAACAACAGCACGGACAGCAACAGCAGCAACAGCTTCATAGAGCATCTCCCCCTGCCTGGATGCAGATACCTGTGCATCAAGGCACACTGCTGGGGGTGCTGCTAGAGGAGGAAGGAATGAGGAAAGCCTGGCAGAGAGAGCTGCCACTGATTATTGTAGAGGAGCTAAAGAGGCCTCCATGAGAAGAGAGAGCCTAGGTGCAAGGAGCTCATACAACTGATCAGCAAGGGCTGGGAGATCTACATACTCAATGGTAGGAGCAGAGGTAGAGGGTTGAGGGATGGCTGAGGGAGCTGGAGGAGGAGGGCTGAAGGGTGGAAGGGATGGCTCAGGAGAGGGGATGGTAGAGATGGAGGATAGAGGGATGGATATGGAGGGAGTGAAGGTGGGTTGATCAATGATTTGGTTGAGAAGGTCTTGGAAAGTTGTGGAGGAGGATGGCAAATCTGGAGGAGAGGAGGGGGAATCATCCAAGTAGGATTCATCCAGGAGAGTGAAAGTTGGAAGGGATGGGGATGAGGTTGCATCTGGAGGGGGATAGGAGAAAAGGGGGTGGAAGTGGGCTGCTGGTGGAGAGGAAATTGTTGCTGGAGATGGAATAGAAGTTGGAGATGGGCTGGAGATGGTAATTGTGGAGGTGGCTGGAGAGGTGGATGGAAGTGGTAGGGTTGTGCTTGGAGGAGGAGAAGCAGCAGTACTAGCAGGCAGGTCCTCTGCAGGGGCAGAGGCCTGGGGTGGAGTGACTCTTAGAGTCCTGGTGCCTGAAGGGCCAGAAGAAGAGGGCCTGCTGGGCTTGGAGATTTACCTGTCCCATTTCCCAAAAAGGGCACAGGTGAGTCTCTTGGAGGCATTGATGTGCACTCCAGAGGAGACTAGCAGGGCAGGGCACTTAGCCTGGAGGAAGATTCCCAGTATTCTTCCAAAGTTCACAAATGTCTTGTTTATCTTTTTCTTCAACAAATCAAAAAATACTTCTCCCCAGTTCAAGCTTTTTCTATCTACCAGAGCTCCCATAAGGCAGAGCTGATATCTGGAGATTGTGTCATGAGCAGAATGCTTGGCCAAGAGAACCTTGCCTACTACATCAGCCATAAACCTGTATTCCACAGACAGGTTCCTCTTAAACAGCTTGCTAGGGTTCCCCTCAGGATGACCCATCCTGGCAAGAATATCAGAGAACTCATCTCCAGAGAGTTCAGCAGAATCTTCACCATTCCTTAAACCAAAAACCTCTGTGAGTACTGTTGGGGTCAGAGGTACCTCGGTGCCACCAATAGAACCAACTATGGTATTGTTGTCCAGGTTGTGGGCAGTATATACCCATTCTTTAATTTCATCAGATGCTAGTTTGATTCTGGTTGTCATCAGGGCAGATAATTGCTGATCCTTGAACAATCTGAGAATATCCTGGAAGATTTGATCGGTTGTGTTGAAGGAGTCAAGATCGATGTCAAAGCCTGCATCAAATTTCATTGCAGAGAGTACAGCAACTGAAACGGCCATGGTACCTGCAAAAATCAACAGACAAAATGACCAAGGTAGAACTGTTTGGAGGGAAGAAAAATTCTTGCAGAGAAATTGAAAGCGCAGGAGAGAACGACGGCGAAAAAAGAGTTTTATATTAGGGTTCGACGCAGAAATAGAAAGATCGTTGAACTCAGTTCGACGATCGAGGCTTCTAAAGGAATCTGAAGAGACTCCAAAATCGTCGATCTCCGTTCGACGATCTGGAAGAGCGTCGAGCTCCGTTCGACGATCGTTCAGTGAACAAATCGTCGAGCGCCGTTCGACGATCGTTGACCAGAGGAGATAGTTCATACTATCTGAGGAGCGCTGAACTCAGTTCGACGATCGTAGAAATCGTCGACCTCCGTTCGACGATCTTTGGGGAAATCGTCGAGCGTAGTTCAGAGATTTAGAGGAGCTAGACACTAAGAAAAATCAGAATTTTTTGCCTAGTCTTGGTCAATTTTTAGCTTTCAAAATCTTGGATATTATTTAAGACTTCCTCCATCTAACATTCCTAACTGATTTAGGAAGAAAGTATGTTTCTTTTCATCCAAGGGCTTGGTGAAAATATCTCCCCTTTGTAAATCAGTTGGGATATATTGCAGTTCAATTTTATTCTTTTCAACATTGTCCCTTAAGAAGTGATGCCTAATCTCTATGTGTTTTGTCCTACTATGGAGGACTGGATTTTGAGCTATGGAGATAGCACTTGTATTATCACAAAAGATTTTTGACTTCTCTAAGTTGTAACCATAGTCTAGGAGTTGATTTTGAATCCACAGTATTTGTGAACAACAACTGCCTGCAGCCATATATTCAGCTTCAGCAGTTGAAGTTGACACAGAAGTATGTTTCTTGCAAAACCAAGAGACAAGTCTATCACCAAGGAACTGACAAGTTCCACTGGTGCTTTTCCTGTCAATTCTGCATCCAGCATAATCAGCATCAGAGAATCCAGTTAACTCAAATGCTGAATCTTTTGGATAGCAGAGACCTAGATTTGGACAATTTTTAACATACCTAAGAATCCTTTTTACTAATGTGAGGTGTGACTCTCTAGGGCTAACTTGGAATCTAGCACATATGCATGTAGCAAACATTATATCTGGTCTACTAGCTGTAAGATACAGTAAAGAGCCAATCATTGCTCTATATGTTGTCTGATCAACAGGTTTCCCATGTTCATCAGCATCCAGTACAGCATTGGTAGGCACGGGTGTTTTCATACAAGATGCCTCAGACATGCCAAATTTCTTAACTAGCTCATTAGCATATTTGGTTTGAGAGATAAAGATGCCTTCAACATGTTGTTTGACTTGCAATCCTAGGAAGAAAGATAGCTCACCCATGCTACTCATCTCAAATTTAGAATGCATTAGGTTAGAAAACCTTCTGCACAATTTTGAGTCAGTAGAACCAAAAATAATGTTGTCTACATAGATTTGTACTAGTAGGGTATGAGACTTATGGGTTCTAATGAAAAGAGTTTGGTCTACTCTACCCCTTATAAAACCATTTTCCAAAAGAAAGCATGCTAGGGTCTCATACCATGCTCTAGGAGCTTGCTTGAGACCATATAATGCTTTATTTAGTCTAAAAACAAAATCAGGATGAGTTGGAGAGATAAAACCTGGAGGTTGTCTGACATAGACTTCCTCTTTGATGTCTCCATTTAAGAAGGCACTCTTGACATCCATCTGATAAACCTTGAAGCCTTTGTGAGCTGCATAAGCTAGAAAAATCCTGATGGCTTCCAATCTTGCAACAGGTGCAAAGGTCTGGTCGTAGTCAATTCCTTCTTCTTGAGAATATCCTTGGGCAACTAGCCTTGCCTTGTTCCTTATTATTATTCCTTGATCATCCAGTTTGTTTCTGAATACCCATTTTGTTCCAACAATGGAATGATCCTTAGGCTTGGGCACTAGTTCCCATACTTTGTTCCTCTCAAATTGATGCAACTCCTCTTGCATGGCAATGATCCAGTGTGGATCTTGCTCTGCATCTTGAATGGACTGAGGTTCAATTTGAGAAAGAAAGCAGGTGTGCAACAGGTTTTGGTTGACCTGATTTCTGGTTTGCACACCAGCTGAGATTTCTCCAATTATTTGGGTAATTGGATGGTCTCTTGATGTTACTAAATCAACAGGGGGTGTTGATTGTTCACCAACCTGTGTTGTTGTTTCCTCTTGTGGTACAACAACTGGCTCTTCAGGTTGTGCTTCAATATGTTGAGCATTGCTTTCATCTTCACTGCTTTCATCCTCTTGAGCAACCTGTAGTTTGTTCATATCTTCAACTAGAGAGTGTTCCTGCACAGGTTCTATGGTAGAAGAGATCTTCTCCTTGAAAGACATGTTAGTTTCATCAAAAGAAACATGAACAAATTCCTCAATTTTTAATGATGATTTATTATATACCCTATAGGTCTTGCTGATCATGGAGTATCCCAGAAACACTCCTTCATCAGCTTTGGCTTGAAATTTTGCTAGATGTTTCTTATCATTATTGTGAATATAACAAATGCACCCAAAAATTTTGAAATAGTCAACTTTAGGTTTCTTCCCTTTGAGTAATTCATAGGGAGTCTTTCCCTTCAGTTTATGTATCAGGCTTCTGTTCAGCACATAGTTGGAGGTGTTCACTGCCTCTGCCCAGAAGGATAGAGGTAGATGAGCATCTAACAACAATGTAGTGGCAGATTCAATAAGGGTTCTATTTTTCCTTTCAGCTACCCCATTTTGTTGAGTAGTTCTAGGAGCTGAGAAAGTATGCCTGATCCCTTCACTCTGACAGAACTCTTGCATAAGAAGAGAATCAAACTCTGTCCCATGATCACTTCTGATCAGGGCAATATGAGTATTGAACTCAATCTTTATACATTTGAGAAACTCTGTCAGACACTTAAAGTTATCAGACTTCTTCCTTAGAAAGAACACCCAAGTGAATCTAGAGAAGTCATCTACGATCACCAAAGTGTAGGATTTCCCTCCTAGGCTTTGTACTGTGATGGGTCCAAATAGATCCATGTGTAACAGATACAGTATCCTAGGTGAATCACTCTTATTAAGTGACTTAAAGCTGTTTTTAGTTTGCTTGCCTAGTTGACAGGCCTTGCAGAGTCCTTCCTTCTTGTAGGGGCCAGAAGGTAGTCCTCTAACAAGGTTGTCCTTGGAGAGCCTAGCAATAGTTCTAAGGTTTAGGTGTCCTAGTCTCTTATGCCATAAAACATTTGGTCTATAAACTGAATTGAATAAACAGATATCTATAGAAGTTGAAAGAAAATCTACAAGGTAGATGTTACCTTTCCTTTTACCTGTCAACACAGTGGTGTTGTCCTCTGACTTGATTTTGCATAAGGTCTTGCTGAAGGTCACCTGGTAGCCTTCATCACATAGCTGACTGATGCTGATTAGATTGTGCTTCAGTCCTTCCACATATGCTACCTTCTTGAAGGTTACAGAACCAATCTGGACTTCTCCATATCCTTTAGTCTGTCCAAAGTTGGAGTCACCAAAGATAACTTTGGGTCCAAGCTTGGCTCTAAAGGAACTGAGGTTGTCCTTGTTCCCTGTCATGTGCTTTGAGCATCCACTATCCAAATACCATTGCTGGTTAGATGTTGGATAGGTCCTCTCCTGCACATAAAGCAATTCACTTGTTTTTGACCCAGTTTACCTTGGGCCTAGGTTGATAACCTTTAAATTCAGAAATGAAAGATATCCCTGGCTGACTCTTATACCCTTCAGGATGATATCTCCTTAGAGGTAAAATCCATTCAGTATAAGGGTTAAATGTTTGGGATGAAGAACCCTCAGGATTCAATTTTGACTTGCCATTGAAAAAATTTCCAGAGTTCTGACCTCTGTTCGACGATCTTGGAGCTGAGTTCGACGATCTTGGATCAGATCGTCGAGCTCCGTTCGACGGTCGACTATGGCTGAGGTCAGGTATATGGGATCGTCGAGCAGCGTTCGACGATCTTGGCTTAGATCGTCGATCAGCGTTCGGCGATTTGTCCTGAGATCGTCGAGCTGCGTTCGGCGATCGTCGATCTTCATTCGGCGATCGTCGATCTCCGTTCGACGATTTGTACTGGACTTTAGTTTTCTGAGGCAGATCAGAATTTTTCCTGGCAACCTCTACAACTCCCTTTCCCTTGTCAGAAATGAACTTGATAGGGGTTGTTAGAACAATAGGTTGGCTGGATGAGGCACCCAAGCCCAGTGTACTGTTGAATCTTGAGTTCATTGTGCTTGTGATGTCCATCAGCTTGATGCTTCTCCCATTGAGAGATTCTTCAAGCTTCTTGGCCTCAGAGAGCTCACTCTTAAGTGAAGCTATCTGTTCCCTATAGTTCTCCAACTCCTGAGAGAGTTTGAGGTTTTCTGATTTTAAAGCATTGTGTTCAGACAATTGATTTCTGAGAGAGATGATCTCTTTCTCAGACTTTAGCAGGTCTAAACATAGTGCTTTAAATTCAAGTTTGAAGTCTTCTGAAGTGAAATCAAAAGAGCTGATTACCTGATCTTCTTCAGGTTGTGTCTCTGAGTCTGACTCTGACTCCTCTTCCTCTGAGTTGTGTTGAGAGACATTGATTGCCATCATGCAGAATTCTTTTTCCTCTGCATCATCCTCATCATCACTTGAGCTGGAAGAGGCCTGTGACTCCTCTTCAGTCTCACTCCAGGATTCAGCAACAAATCCTTTCCTTGTGTGCTTATTTTTGCTGGTGGAAGGTTTGTTACTTCCATGCCTTTTGGAGTCCTTCTCCTTTCTTCTTTCTTTTCTGTCCCTCCTGTCCTTGTTCTTGTTTTCTGGACAGTCAGGAACCATATGCCCTGGTTTCCTGCAACCAAAGCAAATAATGTCTTTGCTATTGCCAGTGGACTTGTCATACCTTGGCTTATCTTGCTCCTTGTATGATCTTCTTCTGAAGTCCTTTCTGGCCATCTTATAGAATCTTTTGGCCAACAAGCTGAGAAGTTCATCATTGGCTGTTCCTTTTTCTTCAGGCAAATCCTCAGTTGCCTTGAATGCTATAGTCTTCTCCTTTCTTGTGGCTGGTGAAGCAGCCTTCTGTTCTTCTTCTCTGTTCTTGATGAGTAGCTCATAAGATTTGAGCTTACCCAACAAGGCTTCAGTTGTGATCTCATTCAGGCTTCTGGCATCTTTAATTGGCCAGATTCTTGAATCCCAAGTGCTGGGGAAGCACATTAGGATCTTATCATTCAGTTCTGTCAGTGAGATCTCTTTGTCTAATGTCCTCAGTTCACTGACAATTAGACTCAATCTGTTGTACATTTCTCCCACTGACTCTGTTTCTCCCTTCTTGAAGTTCTCATATTGGGAGATGAGATGAGATCTTCTGTCCTTTCTCTCATCAGCTGATCCTGAAACTATTTCTGAGAGCTTGTCCCAGATCTCCTTGGCTGAGTTGCATTCAGCTACTTTTTGAAAAATGTCATCTGACATTGTTTGAGCTAGAATGTTCATTGCCTTGGCATCAGCTAATTTCCACTTTTTGATGTCAGCATCTGTTCCTGATGGAGGTGGAACAGCATTTGTGCTGGTACTTTCTGGAGGTCTTGGACACACTGTCAAAACAGAATTAAAAATGTCCTCGTCAATAGAATTCATGTAGAGTTTAATCCTTGCTTTCCAAAGTGCAAACTTTGACAGATTGCACACTGGAGGTCTGGTGCTAGCATAGTCTTTGTTTTGGGCCATGATTTGTGCAAGTTAAATCTAATAATAAAATATAAAAAGAAGGATCTAGTTTGGGATCTTTGGGGTTCAGGTGTTAGCCTGTACAACCAAACAGATATGGTATGTTTAACCAACCTCCCTCTGATATCAATTGAAAGGGGAAACTAGATCTGATATACTCTAGAGGGGGGGTGGATAGAGTATATGGTGCTTTTTAAAAACACAAAGAAAACTTTTTACAAAGCTTTACAACAATTGTTGTAATGAGTGTAAGCAGGGAAGCAGAAATAAAACTAAGCTATGCAGATATTAAGCACAAGAAAATCTAGGCCAGAAACAAAAAGAAAAACATGCAGAACCAGATGACACAAGGAAATATAGTGGTTCCCCAACTTGGGTACATCCACTCTTCTACCACCCTAGGTAGGAATCCACTGCAGGATGAGTTGATCAGGTGTCCTGAGCACCAATGAGCTTTTGATAAGGTGCTCAAAAACCAAATCAGATTTTTTGATCAGGTGTCTTGCCACCAATGAGCTTTTGACAAGGTGCTCAAAAACCAGCTTCAAACTTTTGAAGGGAGTTTGAAAAAACCCTTTACAGAATGGGGGTGAGAGAGTGATGGCAGTCTTCTCTTTCTCAAGCAACTGAGAAGACTATGTGGATTCAGTGATGTTGTCAAAGCTCCCCCCGAGTCCTTGAAATCTTCAGGAAGATGAGCTTTGCTGAGGGTGATAGGCCTTCAAAGATAGATCTCCAGCAAAAGATGATTTCAGCAAGCTGAAATGTTGAGTGTCTGGAGTCTTGAGATGATGTTGGCCTTGAACACTTGAGAGCTGAAGAGATCTGAAAAATGTTTGAAAGCTTGATCTCTTTTTGATGAGTGTTCTTCTGAATTCTTGTTGACAGAAGATTGAGAGAGTCTCTGTGTATAGAGAGGTGTCCTCTACTTGTCTATCTCTATTCTCTTGTTCTTGTCTATCTCCTGTCTGATTCAAAAAACATTCTATCTTTTATTCTCTGAGTCTGAATAAAAAATTATTCCGTCAAAGATAGCCGTTGGTCTGAATTAATTACAGCCTTAATTGCATAAAATGTTCTGAAGGAAAGTCCACTGAATTATTCCTTGAAAAATCCCTTGAAACTTGCTCCAGAAGTAAATGAAAACGGCTGGCAGATCTTCTGAATTAAATGCAAAATAACTTCTATCTGATTTGAATTTGAATTCTGAAAGATAACTGAAATCGTCGAACTGAGCTCTGCTATCGTCGAGCTGAGCTCAGCGAACTGGAAAAAGCAAGCAGCAAAGAAATCGTCGATCTGAGCTCAAAGATCGTCGAACTGAGCTCAGAGATAAGGATCCAGTGCAGAGTCAAAATCGTCGACCTGAGCTCAGCGATCGTCGAATGGAGTTCGACGATATTGAGAAGTTGAGCTCAGCGATCGTCGACCAGAGCTCGACGATATTATGAGGATTGAGCTCAGCGATCGTCGAATGGAGCTCGACGATCTGTCAATAGTTGAGCTAGACGATCGTCGACCGGAGTTCGACGAAACGTCGTGCTGAGCTCGACGATTTGGACTTAGTTTCCAGAAAAACTTGGGTCTTCAGGGCAGCTTCCAAACCTAGACTCCTGATCCCTTAGACTCAATTCTAATTGACCTATTATCTATACAGAAGGTCAAAACACAGATTCCTAGGGACATAGTGATCCTGACCCAAATTAGTAATAGGGTGTTCCAACAGTTAATATAATATTTCTAGAGGTAGGGCTCCACTGCTCAAAGTCTGGTCTCTGTTCAGCTTGTTCCCTAAACCTCTTCTTAGACAATCTTGTCTCTTCTTCTTTCTGCATTGCCTCTTGCATGACTTCAGAAATAGGCTGAACAACCTTTTCAATAATAACATTGTCCTTGCCCCCAGGTGGGCTGTACATGGACTGTACATCAGCATGAATCATGTCAAAATCTGGAGGAGGGTATATGACTTGAGCCACTTCAGGTTGCTCTCCTCCTAGATATGCAGGGTGAATTCCAGATTCTGCCACATTGTCATCATCACAAAGAGGAGGATAACCCAGTGTAGCTCTGATAGAATTGGATATCCATTTGGCATGATCAGAGCTTGCCTTGACTAAAACCCTCTCCCCCTTTATGACTTCTCTTTCAATATGATCTCTCACATCATCCTTTTGAAATCTCACCTGATTATCCAAGTAATTAACTCCATCTTTAAAGAAAGGTTTTAACCTTTGAAGTTTGTCAGTTATGAGTTTTTGAGATTCTTGAATGACAGTCTTAATAGCAGAGAGTTCTTCTTGGAATACTTTATCAAATTCAGCTTTAATAGTAGCAGAAGAGGTAGAAGGTCCAGCAGCCTGGTTCTTTAATTCTGTGACAATAGCATTATGGGAAGCAGTAAGATTGTCATTCATCCTTATTTGATTTTCAAGAACATACCCTTGCTTCAATGCTATGTCATCCACTTGTGCTTTTATCTTCTCTTGGTGTGTTGCCAAGTACACCACTGCATTTCCACCCTTGTGAAAACAGTCTGTCATTTCCTTTTTGTTAAGATTCATCTCGAATCTTATTGACTTGATATCTTGGGCCAGATCAAATCGCAAAGATTTCTGCCCTTCATCTACATACTTCTCAATTGCCTGCCTGTGCTCATCCAGTTTAATTTGCATTGCCACCATTAAAGCACTATAATCAACTGATGGTGTTTGCTGAACTATAGGCTGTGGTGCAATAGATTGTAGAGCCTTCTTATAACTTTGACTCCTTCTCTTGAAGACATAAAGTTTCTTTTTCTTTTCCCTGGCAGCCTCCTCATCTTCAGATGCTGAGGAGCTGGCTATATCTACCCTCTACTTAGGGCTTGGGGGCCTCTCAGTTTGCACAGCTGGTGCATTCTCAGGTTCTTGCCTCACAGGCTCTTCCAGAATGTGCACTTGCTCCCCCTCAGCAGCAGCATTATCTCCTTCAGCAGCAGTTTCTTTATCAAAATCCTCTTGATCCAGATTTAGAAACAAATCTTCCATTGTAAACACTTGTGGAGAATGAGCTGGAGAAACTCTGGGCTCTTCAACCACTGGATCAGATACATACTGAGTTGCAGCAGATGTGTCTTCCAAGACAACATCTGGGACTTGGGTATCTAGCTGAATTTGCTGATGAACATCAGACAAATCAGTATCTTTCATAGGAAAATCTATAGTGTTTAGTTCAGTGATTACCTCTAGTATGATTGTGGTTGCTTGTTCACTTTCCAGTGTAGTGGGTTCATCTACAACTGGAAGCTCCCCCTGGCTTTGATCCTTGTGGATGGGGCTTGCTTGTGGTAGCTCCCCCTGGATCTCAGCATCATCTTGAGGAGCAGGAGTCTTTTCAACAGTCCCTTCCTCATTCTCATTTGGAGTGAAGACAACCTGTTCTTCACTGTCAGAGCTACTAGTGGACTCTTGTGCCACTGGAACAGTATTCCTTTTCTTCTTTGGAGGAAATTCTTTCTCAGGAACTATCTTCACAGGGGTTGGCATCTCTTTAGTCAACACCCTGCCCCATCTGTAGAACAACCTCATGTCCATTTTTCTCATGTGATTTATTTTGCTTCCAGCAGCTTGTTGCATTACCTCTGGTATGGTACCAGCTAGGTATAGACTTAAAATTCTGCCCAGGTTGGGCTTCTTCAAGCTTTCTTTAATCTTCTCAAAGACTACCATAGACCAGTCAGTGTTTAGAGAGAAAATAATCCTTGTCATAATATTGAACATAGAGGCAGACACTCTGTCATGCCCTCCTGTCTTGCTGAGGATGACCTTTCCAACAATTTCAGAAAGAAACTTTCCTTGATTGTTCATTCCCTTCCTGTTAAACACAGATCCTATCTTCATTGTAGAATCTAGTCCACACCAGGTTAGAGCTTCCCTGGTCTTTGAAGCTGTAACCTCATCTTCCTCTTTAGTTCTTGGCAGTTGAAGAATCTTCCTCAAGCTCTTAGGGGATACCTTAACCTTTGCTCCATGAACTCTGGATTTGATTTTGTATCCAGATTCGTCCACCTTGGCTCCATTGAGGAATTCTAGTACCTCTTTCTTCCAGATTTTAGTAGGTTCAGAAATAAGATATTCCAATCCCGAATCAGCAACTAGGGTTACGACAGACTTGATTTCTTGATCAGCATCTTCGAAAGCGCCGCGCACCAGCTCGTATCCTTCGTTGACGTTCTCCTCTAGATTAGGCGCCATTAGGGTTTGTAGAATTTGTCTTGAGAGAAGAGAGGTGTCGACACAGAAGTTTGGTCTCGAAACTTTGAAAGCGTGTCGACAAACTAAGGCAAAATTCTATTTATACCTTTCTAATTTTGAAGATGAACAGGCGGGACAGCTAACTTAAATTGTGTCGACACTGGCAATAAGTGTCGACACTGACTTATAATGTCTCGACACATATGTGTCGACACAAGTTTAGTCAACATATTTTATGTGTCGACACTTGGTTAAGTGTCGACACCACATAACTCGACACATAGTCGAGACTTTACTTAGAAAATTCTGAGTAAAACTTAAGTGTCGACACCACTTTGGATGTGTCGACACCTACTAGACATATGTCGACACTAATATTCTGAAGTGTCGACACCAACTTCCTAGATGTGTCGACACCTATTTCCTGAAGTGTCGACACCACTATTCTGTGTCGACATAGACTTGTCTATGTGTCGACACCTTTTTACTTAGTCATTTTCAATTCTGTAAACTTACTCTAAGTTTATCATTCCTAGTTCAATTTTAAATCTATTGAACTTAGCTTCTTCTAGGGGCTTAGTATACATATCAGCTACTTGATTATCAGTTTTAACATATTCTAATAAAATATCTTCTCTTTCTACATGCTCCCTAAGAAAATGATATTTAATTTCAATATGTTTTGTTCTACTATGGGATACAAGATTATTAGCTATTGAAATAGCACTAGTAGAATCACAAAAGAGTGGAGTTTTACTTACCTGAAATTCATAGTCCTCTGGCTGATGTTGTATCCACAGAAGTTGAGCACAACAACTTCCTGCAGCCACATACTTTGATTCTGCAGTGGAGATAGCCACACTTGTCTGTTTTTTGCTACTCCATGAAATTAGTCTCCCACCTAGGAATTGATAGGTTCCAGAAGTGCTTTTTCTATCTTCTTTGCATCCTGCAAAGTCTGCATCTGAATAACCTGTTAGTTCAAAATCTCCATTCCTAGGGTACCAAAGGCCTAGATAGGGAGTGCCCTTTAGATATCTCAATATACTTTTGACTGCTGTCAAATGAGACTCTTTAGGGCAGGCTTGATACCTTGCACAGACACATGTAGCATACATGATATCTGGTCTACTTGTAGTCAAGTATAATAGGGAGCCAACTATCCCTCTATACAAGGTTTCATCTACAGGTTTCCCTGCATCATCCTTGCTAAGAGACATACTTGACCCCATTGGAGTATTCATGGTACTGGATGAATCCATACCATACTTCCTTATGAGTTCTAGGGTGAACTTGGACTGACATATGGATAAACCACTTTCAATCTGTTTAACTTGGAGACCCAAGAAAAACTTCAGCTCTCCCATACTACTCATCTCAAATTGACCTTGCATAAGTTTTACAAACTTTTTGCAAAGGCTGCTTTCAGTAGACCCAAATATAATGTCATCTACATATATTTGGACAAGTATAACTTTGCCTCTAGATTCCCTAAGGAATAGAGTCTTATCTATTTTCCCCCTTGAGAACTTGTTCTCAATGAGGAAACTAGATAGGGTTTCATACCAAGCCCTAGGGGCTTGCTTTAACCCATATAAAGCTTTCCTAAGTCTATAGACATGATGAGGTAGAGTTGAATCAACAAAACCTGAAGGCTGTTCCACATAGACTTCCTCTTTAAGATTACCATTCAGGAATGCTGACTTGACATCCATTTGGTAAACCTTGAATCCTTGATAGGTTGCATAGGCCAAGAACATCCTTATGGCTTCCAGTCTGGCTACTGGAGCAAAGGTTTGATCAAAGTCAATACCTTCTTCTTGCCTATATCCTTTAGCAACCAATCTTGCTTTATTCTTAATGATGACCCCTTGTTCATCCATCTTATTCCCGTAGATCCACTTGGTTCCTATTATATTGTGGTCTTTAGGTTTAGGAACAAGTTCTCAGACCTTGCACCTCTTGAACTGATTAAGCTCTTCTTGCATTGCTTCAGTCCATTGTGGATCTAGTATGGCTTCTTCAAACTTCTTAGGTTCAACTTGGGATAGAAAGCTGGAGTAGACTGCTGCATTCAGGTTTCTGCTCCTTGTTTGTACCCCTTGTCTTGGATCTCCAATAATCTGCTCAACTGGATGATCTCTAAGATGTCTATTGGCTGGAGGCATCCTGACTTCTGGTTGAACCTCTTCAGTTTTATCATCTTGCTGTACTCCTTGTACTTCTTCTACATTTGGTACATGTAGTTCTCCCCCTAGACAACAGCCACTGTCTTCTACTTGCTGTCTTGCAGTAGATTCTTCTTCTAAAGTGCGCTTGTCCATCTTCTTTGTTAAACCTATGGGGCTGCATACACTACTAGACAACTCATTATTAATAAGTTTAGTCTCATCAAATACTACATGTACAGATTCTTCTATAACTTGTGTAGACAAGTTGTAGACTCTATAAGCTGTTGGGTACATTGGTCAAATGTACCTGATTTGAAGAAGCCTCACCTAACTCAATGATATACATCATAATGTATTTGATGTTTGTTTGAGTTACTTGTGCAGGTTAGGTATTCACTGGACTGAAGCTAAAAGTTTCTAAGTCCATGTGTCGACACCCAGAGGGAAAGTGTCGACACTTGAGAAAGCTTGTGTCGACACCCAGACAAGCAGTGTCGACACTTGGAGTAATTATGTCGACACCTGAGAAGAAGAGTCGACACCAGACAGAAAGTGTCGACACTTGGAGCTGTGTCGACACTCAGTGAAGAAGAATGCAGAAAAGCTGTGTCGACACTTAGCAGAAGTGTCGACACCTAGAAGAGCTGAGTCTACATAAGAAAGTGTCGACACTTGGAGTTGTGTCGACACTCAACAAAATTCTGCAGAGACTAAGGACAAGTGTCGACACTCAACACAATGTGTCGACACTCAATCAGCAGAGTCAACATATGAAGAATGTGTCGACACTCAGCACAATGTGTCGACACACACTCAAAGGATTCAACACTTGAAGTATGTGTCGACACTCAGCACAATGTGTCGACACACAAACAGAAGAGTCAACACTTGAAGAAAGTGTCGACACCCAGCACAATGTGTCGACACTTAGTTGAAGACTCTACACTTGAAGAAAGTGTCGACACAAGGAGCTGTGTCGACACTTAGCAAAGAACAGAAAAGTTTACAAAATATTCTAAGTACAAGTGTCGACACTAAGGGAATGTGTCGACACTCAGCTGAAGAAACAAAATTGAAGACTTGTGTCGACACCAAGAAGCAGTGTCGACACTTGACAGTTTCAACACATGAAGATGTGTCGACACAAAGGAGATGTGTCGACACTTAGAAGAATTCAACAAGTTACAGAAGATCAAGTACTTGTGTCGACACTTAATTTCAGTGTCGACACTTGAAGAAGAATCTGTGTCGAGACATACAAGGAGTTGTGTCGACACCTTGTAGACTTGTGTCGACACTTACACAACATGTGTCGACACTTGGTCTATAAGTGTCGACACTTAAGAACAGAAAGTCTCGACACTATCTGACAGTTAGAGAATTTCAAGAATTGACTGGATGACATGACAGCTGCCGTTCCAGCCGATTTACAGCACTTGTCAGAGATGTCAGAAGTCAGTTATGAACCGGACCAGCCGGTTACCATGAAGAAGGCCTATAAATAGGCACAGACTGTTTACAGAAAGGTAGTTGATAAGGTGTTAATAAGAAGTTGAAAAGAAGTATTGTTAAGAAGATTAAGTTCTGACCCAGTGCAGAACAATCTAAGAGATTTGTTCAAGGGGTTGCTGATCAAGTTATCCAAGTGATACAAATCAAGAAGATCTTGCTGTCCAACAGCAGATCTAAGAAGTTGGAGAGAGAGAGCTCCAATCAAGAATTCAGTCTTTGGAACTAAGGCTGAGAAGAAGGATTCAGAATCATCTGGATCTCAAGAAGCAGAGGTCAAGGATCAACTGTAGAGGATTCAGACTAATTCAGTTCTACTCAAGAAGCTTTGAAGGAAGCTAAGTCAGTTTGGATCTAGTTGAGTTCTTCCAAGAACTCTTCAAGAAACTCTCAACTCCTCTCTTATTTTCTGAGTTGTAGAGTTAGTTATTGTAATTCAATTTTAACTTGTAGGATCCATTGGATCTGAGTGAATTGTAAGCCTATATTATAAAGGCTGAGGGTAGGGCTTGGTTGCCTGAGTGTAGGAGTTGAAGAACTCTGAGTGTAGGCCTTAATTGGCTGAGTGTAGGCCTTGATTGGCTGAGTGTACGCCTGGGTGGCTGAGTGTAGGCCTTGGTGGCTGAGTGTAAGGCTTTGGGCCTGAGGTGTAGGAACCTAGTTGGGTTCTGAGATAGTGGAGAAGTTTGGCCGAATCTAGTACACTGCTAGATATGCGAAGGGGGAAAGTGGATGTACCCAAAGATTGGGGAACCACTATAAATTTGTGTGTCTGCTGTGCTGTGCTGTGCTGTGGATTAGCAGTTTATATTTTGTTATTGCTGTTAGCTGTAGAAATCTGTGAGATAACTGTTTTGCTGCCAACAAAGTTTCAAAAAGGTTTAGGTCACCTATTCACCCCCCCTCTAGGTGTTTAGGTACCATATCTTTCATAAGCCTTACTGTTATTGCTGTACCCAACAAAAATTCCCTCTTGGGACTTGGCAGCAAACTTAGTCAAGTAAGACTTTCCATTATTAAGTATGAAGCATTTGCAACCAAAGATCCTGAAGTAGGATATGTTTGGTTTCCTGCCTTTCACAACCTCATAGGGGTCTTGTTGAGACCTTTAGTGATGGTAGCCCTATTTATAACATGGCATGCAGTATTAACTGCTTCAGCCCAGAAATATTCTGGCAGTGATGTATCACTTAATAGGGTTCTACCTGCCTCAATCAAGGTCCTATTCTTCCTTTCAGCAATGCCATTTTGCTGATGTGTTCTAGGTGAAGAAAACTCTTGAAATATCCCAAAGTCTTCACATAGTTTTGTCATGCTATCAGACTGAAACTCAGTACCATGGTCACTTCTAATCTTGACCACTGTACTATTTAGTTCATTCTGAATTTGCTTGACAAAGCTATAGAAGACATTAGGTGTTTCAGATTTCTGTCTTAAGAAGAACACCCAGGAACACCTTGAGTAGTCATCTACAACTACAAAGGTATAGACCTTCCTACCTAGGCTGTGAACTGGCATTGGACCAAAAAGATCCATATGCAAGAGGTATAAACACCTCACAACATCTTTGTTTTCTATGCTTCTAAAGGTGGATCTAGTCTGCTTGCCCTTTTGACAAGCTGAGCAAATACCATCTTTAACACACTTAACTTGAGGACCATTCCTCACTAACTCTTTGCTAAAGAGTTTGCCAAGTGTCTTGAAATTTAGATGAGCTAGCCTCTTGTGCCATTTGACACAATGAGAGACTGTCTCATCAGCTACAAGACACACTTGAGAACCATTGGTCTCACACATAATGTCTAGGCAGTAGACATTTCTCTTTCTATAGCCAGCCAAAATGATCTCTTGATCATTTGACCTCTTGATATGACAACCATTTTTAACAAATGAGATGTCATACCCTACATCACTTAATTGACTTATACTTATTAGGTTGTGTTTCAACCCTTTAACATAAGCCACTTGAGTAATGGTAACCAAGTTGCTAGAAATGTTACCAAATCCTTTGATGATTCCTTTTTCAGAACCACCAAAGGTGACTTTTGGACCATCTTTGATTGGAATGTAGTCCTTTAGTAGTCTCCTAGTTCGAGTCATATATCTGGAACATCCACTGTCCAAGTACCACATTGGGGCATGTCAACTTGGACTCACCTGCAAAATAGATTAATGGACCTTAGAACCCAAAGTATTCTTGGTTCCTTGGTATTTGTTAGTTTGCATCTTGACAAAGCTACCTGCAGGCTTCCCTACAGGCAGATTGCTACTCACTTTGGCACTAGCATTGTGCCAACAATCCATTGCAAAATGGCCAACTTTGCCACAACACCAACATTCAAACTTATTGTACCTTTGCTTAGGTACTGTCTTTGCTGTCTTATCTACAGCTGACTTGTTGAATGTTGGGGCTTTGCCCTTGGACTTGGAATTGGACTGCTCAGTCCTTGCAGGTTTAATAAAACCCAGTCCAGCCTTACCTTTGTGATGAACAAATTCATCAATTAAAGGTAGCACTGACTTAGGTTTAGAAAACCTAGCAACAAGCTCTCTCTCCTTCTGAAGATTAATCTCCAGACTCTTGATTTGATCATTCTTATAGGTGATAGTCCCCATCTGAATCACTGTTATGTGTTTCAGTCTGGCTATCTCATTAAGTTTTTGATCAAATAACTTCTCAACCTCAGTTGCAGCAGCTTTAAGATCAGCAATTTCCTTTGCCTGACTTTTGGCTAGTAACTTGCACTTCTTGTAAGCTTGCAACAGAACCTTGTATTCATCTATCAACTGATGAATATCTGCTTCAGACTCAGATGCACTCTCATCACTTGATGATGATGAATTTGAATCTGTACTGGCACAAGAAATTAAACTTAGAGTTAAACATTGTACCTTACTGGGTCCTGGCTGTTCCAGGATTTTGTCACCTTCTGTCAATGCCATTAGCCCTTGACATTGACTGTCTTCTTGTTCATATATAGACTCCAAAATCTGCATGAACTCTTCTTTTTCTTCAGCAAACAGCCCTATGTATGCCTCAGCATCTGACTCAGTTTCTGAAGAAGAAATATCTGACAGGGTCTTCTCCTTTTTGGCAACAAATGACTTTTCTTTCTTGCCTTTAAAATGAGTCTTCTTCTTGTCACTAGACTCCTTTCTCTTTTCTGGACAATCTGCAACAACATGGCCTTGTCTGTTGCAGCAATAACACACTATTTTTGAAACAGTTGTCTTGCTTGATTTAGTCCTCTTCCTGTCCTTCTTTGAAGCCTTTTTGTTCTGATAGAAGTCTTCTTTTCCTTGTGAAGTAGAAGGCCTTGTCCTCCACTGTTTCTTCTTCAAGAATTTCTGAAAATGTCTAGTGAAGGCAGCAAAGTCTTCATCACTTTCACTGCTATCAGATTTTGTGCTGACTGACTCATCTGACTCTGATTCAGCAACCTTTGGAGGTGGAGTTGGTGACTTATTCCTGTACTTTCTGGGGGCTTCTGTCTTGAAAGCTACAGTTCTTTCCTTGTGTTCATTTCTTGTGGATTTCTCCTCTTCTTTCCTCACTGTCAACTGCATTTCATAAGACAACAATTTGCCAAACAGTGTAGGTGGAGGAATTTCTCCCAACTTAGCCATTTCTCTAATGGCACAAATCTTTGTGTCCCAATCTTTAGTTAGGGACCTTAGGAACTTGTCATTTAGTTCATAATTACTGAACTCTCTTCCATAAGACATGAGTTCATTCACTATCCTATAGAACTTCTTATAGCACTCAGTTATGCTATCACCCTTTCCTTGTCTAAAACTTTCATACTCTTGATTTAGCAAGGATTTTCTGTCTTGTCTAACTTCTTCAGAACCTTCCATATACACAATAAGGGTATCCCACATCTCTTTGGCTGTCTTACAGTGTATTAGATTCTGAAAAGTTGCATCATCTATGACACTCACTATAATGTTTTGAGCCCTTTTGTCCATGGTGGCTAGGACAATCTCATCCTTAGTCATTTCAGAGAAATCCTTTGGTGTTCTCTGATTTGCATCTAGAACTGATATCTTCATGGGCACATATGACCCCTCTTTGACTGTGATGTAAATCCTTGGATCTGAGGCTTCCATAAATAGCCTTACCCTTTCCTTCCAGATCCCAAAGATTTCCTTTCTGCATATAGGTAATTTCATGGAACCCAATTCCTTGTGATTCTCAGAGGAACACATGGTTCTTGATTTTCTTGAATCTGTACTTTACCTTAGACTGAATCTGCCAATCAGGATCTCCTCATACTGTTAGTCCTTTTTGAGGAACCTGGCTCTGATACCACTTGAAATATATAGTACCAAAACACCTAGAGGGGGGGTGAATAGGTGACTTAATTCTTTTTAACTTTTTATGACAGCAATCAGTTTACAACACAGATTTTAATCTACTTTAGCACAACAATCACACAGCATTCACAGCTAATCACAGCACACAGAAGACACACAGTTTTATAGTGGTTCCCCAAGGTTTGGGTACATCCACTTTCCCTCTTCGCCTATCTAGCAGTGTACTAGATTCGGCCAAACTTCTCCACTATCTCAGAACCCAAACTGGTTCCTACACCTCAGTCCCAAGGCCCTACAACTCAGCTTTTCCACAAAGCCTACACTCAGCCACAAAGGCCTACACTCAGCCACCCAGGCCTACACTCAACCACAAAAGGCCTACACTCAGAGATTCCAATCTCCTACACTCAGGCTCCCAAGCCCTACACTCAGCCTTTATAATTACAGGCTTACAGACACTCAGATCCAAAGGATCCTACAAGATAAAAATGAATTTACAAATGATAACTCAGCAACTCAGAAACAAGTGAGGGGAGTTGTGAGTTTCTTGATGAGTTCTTGGAACAACTCAGCTGGATTCAATCTGACTTAGCTTTCTTCAAAGCTTCTTGAAAGTAGAACTCAATAAGATTGACTCCTTCTGTAGTTGATCCTTGACCTCTGTTTCTTAAGATCCAGAATAAATCTGAACCCTTCTTCTCAGCCTAGTTCCAACGGCTGATTTCTTGGATGGAGCCCTCTCTCTCCAACTTCTTAGATCTGCACTTGGACAGCTAGATCTTCTTGTTTAGATACTTGATCAATAAATTGAACAACTCTGTGAATCACTTTTGAACAACTTCAACATGTCCAACAACTAATTTCTGTAGACTGTATGAGCCTATTTATAGGCCTTCTTCATGGTAACCGGCTGGTCCGGTCCATAACTGAATTCTGACAACTCTGACAAGTGCTGTAGACCGGCTGAAACGGCAGCTGTCAAGTCATCCAGTCAATTCTTGAAAGTTCTCTAACTGTCTGAAAGTGTCGAGACTTTCTGTCTTTAAGTGCCGACACTTATAGACCAAGTGTCGACACAAGTTGTGTAAGTGTCAACACAAGTCTACAAGGTGTCGACACAACTCCTTGTGTTGTAGATTCTATGTCTCGACACAGTTTCTTCTGCATGTGTCGACACTGAAATTGAGTGTCGACACAAGTACTTGATCTTCTATCTTTTGCTGAATTCTTCTAAGTGTCGACACATCTCCTTTGTGTCGACACAACTTCTCGTGTTGAATCTGTTAAGTGTTGACACTACTTCTTGGTGTCGACACATAGTCTTCAATGTTGATACTTGCTGAGTGTCGATACAGCTCCTTGTGTCGACACTTGATTCTTCTGTTGAGACTTCAGCTGAGTGTCGACACATTCCCTTAGTGTCGACACTTGTACTTAGAATATTTTGTTGATCTTTCTGTTCTTTGCTAAGTATCGACACAGCTCCATGTGTCGACACTTTCTTCAAGTGTTGAGTCTTCAGCTGAGTGTCGACACATTGTTCTGAGTGTCGACACTTACTTCAAGTGTTGACTCTTATGTTGAGTGTCGACACATTGTTCTGGGTGTCGACACATATACTTAGTCTCTGCTGACTTTTGCTGAATGTCGACACAGCTCCAAGTGTCGACACTTTCTGGTGTAGACACAGCTTCACTGGGTGTCGACACTGCTGTTAAGTGTCGACACAGCTTTACTGCACTTTTCTTCACTGAGTGTCGACACAGCTCCTTGTGTCGACACTTTCTGTCTGGTGTCGACTCAGCATCCCAGGTGTCGACACAATGACTCCAAGTGTCGACACTGCTTGCCTGAGTGTCGACACAAGTCTTCTTAAGTGTCGACACTTTCCCTCTGAGTGTCGACACATGGACTTAGAAATTTTTGCTTCAGTCCTGAAAATACTTAACCTGCACAAGTAACTCAAAATACATCAAATACATTTTGATGTATATCATTGAGTTGGGTGAGGCTTCTTCAAATCAGGTACATTTAAACCCATGTACCCAACAAAATGTATAAAAAAAGAAAAAGAAAAAAAATATATAAATTTTTTTTTGTTTTCGTTCGTACACGCCTCTGTCACGGCCGTGACCTATTGGTCATGGGCGTGACATAACCGTGTTTAGTTCGTCTAGCGCAACCCGAGAGTGGTTTCGTCGAGTGAAGTTTCTCGTTCGTCTTCCGTTTGGGACACGAGCGTGACCATTATTGGTCACGGGCGTGACCAGCGCGGATCTTCGTTTGACGACCTGGATCAGAGAAAACAACAAAGTTTTCCCTGTCACGCCCGTGACAACACATGTTATGCCCGTGACGCAGGTAAGTCATGGCCGTGACTTGCCCGGGATTTCTCAAAAAGAAAAGAGTAACAAATTTTTTTTTCATCGTTTTCAGTTACACGCCCCAGGGTCACGGCCGTGACCCTGGGCCGTGTCGGCAAATCCGAGGCGTGACCCAAGGTCAATGCCTCAGATTTCTTGTTTTTTGTTTTTTTTTTAATTTGTCACGCCCCCAGTCACGGCCGTGACCGAGGGCGTGACCGTGGCATCCAAGATAAGCACCTTGGATTCCCGCGCTGCTGCATAGGATACCCTTGACACGCCCGGAGTCACGGGCGTGACTCTGGGGCGTGACCAGGGAATCCGAGGCAGGAGGCCTCAGATCCTTTTTCCCTTTGACCCGTGCTTGTCACGCCCCATGTCACGGGCGTGACTGGAGGGCGTGACCAACCCGAAAATCCTATAAATAGGGATATTTCCCCTCTCATTCCTCCACACCTTCCAGCACTCCCCTTCTCCCTTAGCCAACCCAAATCCTATTTTTTTCTCCCTTCTTCCACAATGCCTCGCCACCACCCTCGTTCCACCGCTTCCTCCTCCGAGCACCCCGCGGATCCCACCGCGGCGGAAGCCATGCTGCTCTTTGAAAACCAAACACAACTCAATCGCAGCGATCGCCTACGCGCCAAACCCCTTGGCATGTTTCTCATCTTAGATTGGGCGATCCTCGCCACATTTGGAGCAGCAGATCTAGTACAGGGATTTCTATCCACCCCTAGATGGAGTTCCCTCTTCTCCATTTCCGAGCATGCCTTCCTTGAGCTCACCGTTGAGTTCTTGGCTTCGTTCGAGTTCCATTGGGCGGCAAATGATGACTTCATCGTCTTTCGCATTGGTGGGGTGGTGCATCAGCTCACCATCCGCCAACTCAACGTTTCCATGGGCTTTTGCTCGGAGTCCTTCTCCCAATCTCCCTCCTACCTCGATTTAATTACTGATTTCCCTCCCCATGTCAACCTTCTCACCTTTTGGGCGGAAATCAGTAATGACACCGCTCCCTACACCCCAAAGAAATTCAAAGGAAGCCACCTCATTTCCCCCGCCTTGCGCATTCTCCACAACCTCCTCACCTTTACTATTTCTGCTCGCGGCGACAACCACGGGGTGGTGACTCGGGCGGACTTACTATATTTATATAGTATGTTTTACCGAGTCCCGCTCAACCTCGGCTATTTGCTCGTAATTTTCTTTCGGCACCAAGCCGAAAATGTGAGGTTGGGAGCAGTGCACATCGGGAACTTCATCACTTTTCTCGCGAAGCAGCTCGGCCTTAGGGATACTCTTCCATGCCTCAGCTGCGTCCAGACGCCACAGGTCATCCAGTTCCAGACCCTTCAGGCCCTCGGCCTAGCGCGACGACACGATGGAGAGTTTGAGGCTATCCCCCCCGCAGTTGGTGGTGGAGATCTTGATCTAGATTTCGGTTCCTGTCCCAGCGACACTATTCCTTCTCCCCCCATTCCACCACCACCGCAGGTGACTTCTTCAGAGACCGGTCCTCAAACCTATTGGGATCAACAATTTGGGTTGATTCACACTCGCCTAAATCAGATGGAGACCAATTTTGGCAGACGCTTTACTTCTTTTGACGCTCGTTTTGCCGCGCTGGAGCAGAGCCACGCTTCTTCCGTGGCGCATATTACACATGAGTTCGCGGATCTGCGCACTCATTATCCGCCGCGAGGGGGTGATAGCGATGAGGATTAGGTTACTTTATTTATCTTTGGGTTGTAATCCGTCATCTTGTATCTTTTCTTTTTTGTTTTTATCTGCCATGTATCTTTTATTTTGTTTTTTTTTAAAACTATCTATTTCAAAAATATGTTTTGCTTCAGTATTGTCTTCCAGGTACACTTTGGACTGATTCGCCCACTCTAGGGAAGTCTCCTTTTCTTTTTGTTCTTTACTTATTTTTCATTGGGCACAATGTATCATTTAAGTATGGGGGGATAGTTCTCTAGCAAAACATACAAAAAAAACAAAATTGCACAAAAATTTGCCACCAAAAATAGAAAAAAATTAGGGTTAATTTTTAAATTAGAGAAATCTTTATTTCTATATTTATTCACTTGCTAAATCCTTAGTATTCAACTTTTACATAGTGTATAAAATATTTTGATGTTTAAATTGAAATTTTAATTTTGGAGTAAAACTGTTGGCCATGCTGTGTTTCTAGTCAAGTGCACGTGTAAGTAGAATTTTATGTAAATCTAAATATTTAGCATATAATTAGATTTTCATTTTTCTAAATGTGTGGAAATGTTTTATTTTACTTTCACTTTGAAAACCGGTAAAATCTAAAAAACGTTAGGTGATTAAGTAGAAGTTTACTATAGAGATATTTCACGGATTAAGAAAGAGATATTCTTTCTCGATGTCTAGAACTTGCCCTATAACTATTCTCAAGACTTTGCATAAGTTAAACTCATTAACATAGATATGATTTAGGCACATCTTTTGGCCAGTTTGAGACTTTGCACCCTTACCTAAAATCTTATCTTTGCTAAGACATTTTGAGCCTATTATCTTATCTTTTTTGTTTTAGCTCCACCAAATAATTTACCAAAGCCTAAAAAGTAACCTAATTGCGCACCTAAGACCAAGCTTGCACATAGATATACTAATATGGTTTGTGAGTGATTAGGAGTCTTTTTATTGTTGGTGGCTCTTTTCTTATTAAAAAAAAGAGTTGATTTTCATTTCCTCTTCAAAATAAAAAGAAAAAAAAGGTTGAAAAAAAACAAGAAGGAAAAAAAAATTACTGTAAAAAAATGAAGAGGTAGAAGAAAATTTTCGACATGATGTGAGAGTTGAAAAAAAAATAAGAAAGAAAAAAAAGAGATATTAGGATTTTGACTGCGTTCTTAAAGCCATAGCAAATTTTTGTGTTCAAGCTTTCTCTAGGTTTTGGTGTAACTAGCCATCATTTTTATCTTTGACCATCCTCACCAAAAACCTAAGCCTACGTTTCTACCTAATTAAGTCCTTCTGATTTATGTTTATAAGTTAAACTAGTGCCATGGCGAGAGTGTGAAAGGGCAAGGCTACGGCCATCGACATTGATGGATTTCTTTGGAGGGTATCTTGATCTTCGTTCGTGCAATGTTATCTTAGTACACACGCTACACTCTCCCTGAATATAATTTTAAGATTTACCAGATTTTCATTTTAAAAGTAAAAATAATAATGGAAACACATTTTAAGAAAAATAAAAACCTAACTTGTATGCTGAGTGAGTTTTTCTACCAAAATAGCTACAAGCATATGCATAAGACTTCGCATTTTACTCTTTAGGTTCAATTTTCTTTTCTAGCATTTAAAATTTTTCTACTCTCCATGTAAAGTTGTTTGCTCGGGACGAGCAAACGAGTAAGTATAGGGGTATTTGATAACTCTAATTTTATCCATATTTTTATATTTAATTTTTATTTAATAATTAATTAGTTTTTAATATATTATATGATTTTATTATCTAATATCTTTATTTTCTTATTTTAGGATCAATATGGGCTGCAAATATCAATATGGAGTCTACATGATTGATCAGGAGACAAATCTGGACAAAGTTGGGAAAATAGCAAAGAACACGCATCGGTCACGGGCATGACCGAAATGTCACGGGCGTGACAACCAGGCGTGAACCCGACACGTGTTACAGGATTAGTGCCACATCATCTAAAAGTACACGCCCCAATGTCACGGGAGTGCCCATGCTACCACGGACATGACGTCTAGTCGTGACATCCCGGCATGCCAAATAAAAGCCACAGTTTCAGGATCGTCGAAGGAAGAACGTCGAACAGCCAATTACACGCCCGTGACCCATCGGTCACTGGCATGACCAGGGCGTGTCGAGAGAGTTTCCAGCCAATAAATCCAGTCGTTCCTGCCGTTGCCACCAGATAGCCGTTTCAGCCTGTCACGGCCATGGGCACGGGCATGACCATGGGGCGTGGCCCCTCCATCAACATCCCTTTACTCCCACCGTTTTCAGCTTCCCGCAGTTTTCCAGAAATAGAAGTGACATGCCCTAGGTCACGGGCGTGAAATAGGGGCGTGACCCGTCATTTAACAGATTTTGGCGGTTCCTCCTCCAACGTTCCCGAGCTTTCAAGACAGCGGTTCCGAGCCTGACACGCCCTAGGTCACGGGCGTGACCTAGGGCGTGACCTTGCAGAAATGTTTCCTATAAATTCCAGGCAATTCCAGAAGCTGGAGGAGATTTTTTGGGGAGCTTAGTTCTGTTCTGTTTACTGTCTTTCTTGCATTTTAATTTCATAGCCTTTACTTTCAAGTTTATTTTCAGTCATGTCTTTCCCTACCTCAACTTGTATTTCCCTAAGGATGATGAGTAGCTAATTTTCATTTAGCGCTTGGTCATGATGAAGGTTGAGATAAAATAAAACCTTTCTTTTTTTATCCAATGTCTTTTTCTTAATTTTGCTCGCTACGATTTATCTTTGATTTATAGTTTTGTCGAATTCATATTTCGCGAATATGCTTTTCGATCTAAGATCCGTATCCTAAATGACCGAGAGGTTGCGGATATGTGAAGATCACTCAAAGATAAAAGGAGTTGCATGCACTCCTCGAGAGAGGACGACATAAATCCTCCGGATTGGAGTCAAATCCAATAGAGTGGTTCACCGCCTAAAGCAAGCTTAGGGGTTTCGACTGGCCGAGAGGTCTTAATCGATAAACCTAATCTTAGTCAAAAGCATGAGCTCGAGAGAGACGCTTTTGCTCTTAGGAACTTCCACGGTCGAGTGAGTAGTTTAAGAGCTCGCATTACTTTATTTTAAAAAAGGTTTATTTTAGTTCAAGTGGATTCTAGATCAAGTGCTAGCTTCCCCAAAATCGAATTTCTCTTTCTTAGTGTTTCGTTTCCTTTTCTGTTTTAAACAAAAACAAACATTCCGTCCAATAAGATAATAACTCTTTCTTGTGAGTACAAGTATTCGACAAGCCCCGAGTCGATATACGACACTTGATCCTATACTCCGTACGATAGGTATACTTGCCTCATCGATTGGAAACACGCGCTAGCGTGGAGAAAATAGTCATCATCGACGAATAACAATTATCTGGTCGACGGACATGATTTCTCAGCTCGATGAACTCTGGACTCAGGTTGGCGAAATCTGTTCTTTGCTCGACGATTTCTGCGCAGATACAGACTTGGATTTTTCCTTCCTTCTGTTCTTATTTTACTGCAGTAATTCCTGAGTAATCAATGCTTAATATTCTCTGAATATTACCGTTAGAAGCAGCATTGATTATGACATTTATCAGGATTATTACTTGCCGCTTTTCAATAGGACAGTTGGGGAAATCAGTTAATACAGACATTCTATCCAGCTGTATTACATTCTCTAGGTTGTCAGCAATCAATGTTGGAAGGAATTCAAAAATTGAAAGGAGAAATTTCATTGGGAATATAAAAGTGATTTTCTTCCTTCTTCTAGACAGTGATACAGAAGAGCAAGACACAGCACACAGTGATAGAGAACATCACAGCAATAAGAAACAAGATAGCGAAGACTAGAGAAGACACAAAGCAACAACATTCAAACTCTTCTCTGTGCAGAACAATAATCTGTTCTTCACCTTGACACTGCTGAAGAAGAAGAAGAACATCTATTCAAATCAAGAGTCTTTTTCATTCTTCATTCCAGGATTCGTCAAGGACAACAAATCTTCATCAATCAAGAAGTTTCTGGATCTCTTCTGGTCAAGGATAAAGGTAGAAGACCTACTCACCCTGAAGCAAAGCTCCAGTCTTCCTGAACAACTCAATAACTCAGGGGGAGCTTTGATAACATCAAAGATCCACTAGTCTTCTCAGTTGTATTTGAGAAAGAGAAGACACCATAACTCTATTCACTCCCCTCTAGAGTATATCAGTTGTAACCCTCTTTTTCACGTCGCTTGGCTCTTGGATGGACAAGACAAATTATTTATTTTGAGCGACTAATTTGCAATTTTAATTTTTTGTTTAATTTCAGCATCATTAGTTAATGTGGTAGTTTAATTTACTTTGCTGTAAAACTTTATAAGTGTTTTTGAGGGAGAATGAAAGGTAGCTAGATTGAGAACAAAAAAATAAAACCATGTGCATTTTCTCCCCTAGGGTTCGGTCCCAGCTTTCTTCCCCCTTCTGGAGTGCGACTTGCGCGAAGCTATCGCCTGCCTACCCGATCTAGTGCGACTCCAGATTCCGCCGCCTGCCACCCGATCTTGTGTGACTCCAGATTGCACTGCCTGCCTCCTGATCTGGTGCGACTCCAGATTCCGCCGCCTGCCTCCCGATGTGGCGTGTCTCTAGATTCCGCCATCTTTCCAGTGCTGCTCGCCACCTAAAACTCAGGCTGAGATTGTCGTCCATCCAGTGCTGCTCACCACCAAGACAAGGAGTTACCTGGGTTCGTCGTCCCCCTTTAGATCAGCTTGCCGTTCCTTCCCTTGGTGTTGGCCAACACTCTTCTAGGTTGCGAGGGCTGCTACTCTGCCGTCAGAACTTCGTAGGTGTGACTCCGTGAAGTGTTGGTTTGTCATCTCCTCCATTCGGTGTGATTCCCGTGGAACCGTGGTTGAGAAACTCTCCACAAAACTCATCTTGAGTGATTGGGAGAGGGTAACGATTTCTCTAAATCTCTAGTGTGTTCTAATTCATGTGTGATTTTGTGTGGTGAAAGAGGCCGGCGTTGCCTTCGAATCCATTGGATTTTTCACGTGATTTGTTCGAAACTTTTTTGCATGTTTTTTCGATCGTTCTTGTGAATTAAAGGATTGGGTAAATCCTATTGTAACATTGATTGTAGTGGGTAACTCCTTATTTTAACGCTAAAAGGATTGGGGTAATCTTATGCTTTCGATCTTTTGGGAGTAATACGACATCCTTTCTGAATTGCCGCTTTGGTCAGGTTTCTCTTGATGTATATTGTGCATGTGCTGCGATTAAGTTAAGAATATTGAAGTGGTTAAAAATTCTTGGGTGCACATGATTGAGTGAATAGGGTTTGAGTGAACCATTGTTGGAATTGTCACACACATCCCTCCATTTTACCTGCATCACCGCTTGAAGGCCAGATCCGCGTGCTGATGCTCAACCTGACCCTTTCCCAATGGACATGGATTGCCGGCAAGATGACCATAGGCATAAATTCCAAGAGATAAGGGATATGGTCAAAGAGGAGTACGCCCAAGAAAGATGTCGCCCCATGAATGCACGATGCCCATTCTACCATGAGTCCCCGCTCGCCCCTCAAGTCATGGCACACCTAGTTCCATATGGGTTCAAGTTACCATACTTTGTGGCCTTAGATAGGATAGAGGATCGCCTGGAGCACGTAAATCACTTCGAGACAATCATGCGCCTCTTCAACGCGCCCAATCAATTATTGTGGTAAGTGTTCCCCACGACTCTAAAGGGGCAAGCATACATATGGTTCTACTCCTTGCGAAAGTGGAGATCGGGACTTTAAGGAGCTCCCTAGCCTCTTCATCGACCAATTCATAACCAACCAACGGATCTTCAGAGACCCGTCTCACCTCTCCGTCATCTGCTAAAGAGAGGGAGAATCATTCAAGGAGTTCTTTCGTAGCTTCACCTCCGAGGTGCGATAAATCCCGGGAGTCGATCTAGATATCCTTTGAGGCATCTTTCTTTCAGGGCTCCCCCGAGTGGGTCCTGCTCCGCTCTAATGCGAGAAGCAATAACGTGCTATGAAGACCCCATTCACCAGGTCAAGGCAAAAATTGCAACAGATGGGGCCATCAAGGCCTACCACCAACATTTTGAAGGGAACTCCAAGTGGAAGGGGGTCGGAACCTACTCCCCAACACACCGTAGGAGCAACGACTACCACAACAATCCTCCCTAGGATCAAGGCTCTCGCTAGCACCAGGAATTAACCCCGCTGAATATTGCCCGAACGCAAGTGATCATGGCCATTCAGTACTCTAGCATGCTTTGATGATCCAAGTCGTTGCCCCGAACTGAGGAGACCAGACAGAGTACTACAAGTTCCACCATGGGAATGGACACAGTACAGAGGACTGCACTCGATTAAAGGAGGAGATAGTGTTCCTCATTTGATATGGGCATATGGGGAGTTACTTGTAGGAACTAGTTCCCAATCTGCCCCCACTACACAAACTCGGGCGAGAGCAGGCCACGACACTCTAGGAGGCGCATGGTGCAGGCAAATAGTCGGAGAGGTTGAAACAATCACTGACTTCCTCTTCCCCTCCACCCGCATCCTCACAATTTCTCAACCCCAGAAAGATCCAGAAGACCTAAATCCGCTAATAGATGCCACCATCAGCTTCAGGGATGAAGACCTAAAGGGTGTGCGCATGCCGTATAAGGTTGTCTATGTCATCAGTGCAGGAATCGATAATGCCTTTTTCAAGGTCTAGAGTATACCAATCGATAGTATGAGCTTAGTGGACGTCCTGTTCGCGACAATGCTATGCAATATAAAGATTCCCCCGGGAACGTCTCGAGCCGACAATAAGACAATTGTATGGGTTTGAAAATAACCCAGTCCCGATTCGAGGGATAATAACTCTTCCTATTACCTTGGAGAGTTCCCGAGGCAGATTACCTGCGACATCCAATTCATGGTAGTTGACTTCGACTCAGCCTACACCGAGATTTTTGGTTGGCCACTCAAATGCACTTCGATGCCATCCCCTCTATTCCGCACTGGATATGAAGGTTGTCACCCTAGGAGGAATAGGTGTTTCATGGGAATATCAGGAGGCACCACTACTATACTACCTACAGCTGGTGTTGTAACTAAAAACCTGATCCCAAGAGGAGTTCAGACCCAAGGGGGAAACCTGCACCTATTTCTCCTAAGGAAGGACACTTGTCTGATTAATTGGAACTAAGAAATAAGCCCTTGAGCTGCAGTGAGGAGGTCCCACCACACATTCAAAAGATCAAAGAGATCTTCCCCCCCCCCCCCCCCAAGCCAATGCTGAGTTAAGCACCATAGAGGGCACTTGGGGCCAACCAGGACCAGCCAGAGGAAAAACAAACCAAAGAAAAGGAATCCCCTCCAAAGGTGCCTTGGGGTCTATTTATAGTTTTCAAGGCTAGTCTGCGGATAACAAAATCCCACTATTTGGTTCTACTCTATACAACCCAATTGGTTTACCGACTCAAAACTTTGATGTTTAGAGGGGCTATTAGCAGGCCAAAATGAGCCCCTTGGAGAATCACCTCTAAGCGAGTCGAACATACTATTGTACTCACCTGGGTTGGCAAATGCCTGGTGAAGTAGGTATTCACCACTCGCTTGATCTAGTGTGCTAGTGCAGGTTGTTTCGCCCCACTCTCCCGTCGCTTACCCATGGCCCGGGGCGAGTGCAAGCCATGTTATCTCACTTGCCCCTTACTTGCTCACGGTGAGGAGGTATTTCGTCCTCTCATTACTTTGGCCCTCCCAGGCCTAAACCACCCCTTCTTGCCTTAGTCTCGTTTGAGGGCCTCACTCGACAAATACGGGATTATGAACAATCCCTGCTCTTTGTGAGGTTGTCCCAAGCTAGAAAAGAAAATTCCAACTCCAAGTATTCGACGAGTGGTAGCTGATTTTGAGAGAATCTTTTAGTGGGCCCCAACGCGCTATATATACACTGAACCAAGGTGGTACGGGGGACTCGGCAAACCCATTCCTTCTTTCCTCTCACGCTCTTGTCACGAGATGCCTCTTTCTAATGAATTTTGGGATCACCTTGCCGCCGCGCAGGAGCATAACAAATCCTAAGACACTGAGCTTTTCTTGGATGTCGAGCAAATCTTCAGACTCGCCCTTGAAGCCCAAAAAGAAAGTCAAGAAATCCAAGCACGACCTGACACCAGGAGGGCTCGCATCCACCAACTTGCTGACTTCAACGTCCGGTCTCGGGCTCATGCAACCCATCAAAGCACCGGTTCTTGTAATTTTGTTCTCTCGTGACTTGTTACAAAGCTAGACTATGACTATTCTAAGTGCTCGTAGGAAGATCGTCCTTTAGAATTGGATGCAAGTGATGTCGTGATGGATACTAGCTCACATCCTTGCGGAAACATGAGTCAATTGGAAACCACAGAAACCCACTCTCATGAGACGACGAGCAACCAAACCGCTCCTGACGGTATTATGAAAATGTCTGGTGAGTTGTTTGTTGTCGCCCTACTAACTTTCTTTTCTTATTTCTCATATTGATCTCGCATAACTCCCTGCAAGTCCTTCCTTCGGGGTCATCGGCTCGGGAGCTTTTGCATTGAGATTCTCAACCTGCGAGACTATGCAAGATCCCGCCTCCGCCCCACCCCTTGAATAAAGGTGTTCTTGACATTCACACTCCTGTCACTCTCTAAGTTCGTGACCAGGTTCTTTTTTTCTCTGTGGCTTGGGAAATCATTCACACTTCCCCTTGGCAACCCTTTCCAGTGGGCGTCCTGGTCCATCGCACCATCTCCCAAGCAAGGGAGTTAGTCCCTCGCACAATTAGTGGGAGTACTCGCCCCCTTCTTCGTAATTGAGCTAACTCTAATGTTTGTGATTCCAATCTTCATAGATAATCAAGAAAACTCGACGGCCGATGAATCCTCTAATGGGGGAGCATACTCGCCACCACCTTCTCCTGACATGATCGAGGATTTATTGGGCTACCCGAGTGACTCTGGATAGATGAAGAGGCAGATGGCTGAGGTCCTCCAAAAGTACAGGTACATGTTGCACGAGATCCAGGAGGAACAAATTGTTTGTGAGCAACGACTAAGAAATCTCGAAAAGGACTACATACTGCTGGCTGAAGAGGAGAGGCCAGGGATGAGTGGCGTGGTGACATCCTTGGGGAACATCGAGCGGGCTGAGGAACACCTGCATCTCGTGCAGTTGGAGATCCATGCCGATCGCCCGGGGCGGGGTCGTGAGACCGAGGAAGATTAAAATGGCTCCAGTTCTGAGCTTACCGACATTTGCAACCCCCTTAATTCTCCACTTTTCTGGCTTCCTTGTACTTCTCCTCTTTTTACACTAAATATCGAGTTGCTTATATTGCTCTGTTGTGAACTCGTATGTGAATGTAATTGATTGTGAATGTTTACCTCGCACGAGTGCGGTGTTTTAATGCCCTCGTTCATCTTCTTTTTCTTACTGCATTGATGTGTTTGTACGAATCGCTAGCGAATGGGGTGGGAGTATTGGGGTTGTCCCAGGGGTGCAGGCGGGGAGTTGTGAGCTGGCTATCTGCACACCTCCCCAAGTCTATTCCCTAATTATTTTTGCTTCTTATATAAATAGGCCCCCTATTTTCACCGTATGCTTCACCTACCACATTTATTGCTTTCGCAATCTCACCTATGATCTCTCTTAGCACACGCTGACCTAAGTCTAGCCCTACTCATTTTCTTCTAATTGATGGTGATGGAAATTCTACGGATGACATGATGAAAAGTGCGAAGCAGTTCATCGATCATTCTTCTTTGAAGGCCACCAACTCGAGGAGGAATATTTCTCTTTTATTACCGATACATTCCACTGGGGTTTACCGCGCGCGCCCACAATTAGGGAGAGGTGATCAATACCCTTTATGAGGACAAACTAGCGTTACTCATAATGCTCTTCGAGGTGGGGCTACACCTTCTACTGTGGCCTGAAGTCCGCAAGGTTCTAAAATACTTCGGCGTTATCCTGACATAGCTAAACACAAGTGACATAACCATGATAGTAGTATTCACGTGCTTCTTGTGGGTGAAACTGATCAAGTTCAATATCACCGTATTCTGCAAGCTATTAATATACAAAGTGACCAAGATGACATCATCTTCTTCTCTGACTTGCACTTCAAGGTATGCAAAACTGCCAACAAACACCACCATTGGATCACCATGTTTTCCCTCATCAAGGGGAATCTTAGGAACAACCCCTGCGTGCTGCTCCAACAAGATGAGGCTACATACATCGCTCTGCAGGTGGGGGGACAGGAGGAGAAACTCCACCAATGTTTCCTACATAAGAATTTTAAGATTGCCTATTTGAGGAGGAACGTCAACACGCTGATCTGGTGCTTCTAGTGGAAGGTATTATCTTGCTCAGCGTTTTCTCAATCTCACTACTTTTGGCATTTCTCTTTTAACAATGCCAGAGTCGTTACGCTGCAGGGGAGCGACTTATCCAAGGGAATTCACCCTATTTGAGTCCCAGAACACCGACCACTCATCTTATACAAGCAAAGTTGGTCACTGCGGCATGTAATGATGAGTCGGGGACCTCTGCCTATCTCAGTGACAAGAAAAGGGGCACACTCACTGACCTCGACTAGCCATTGGCCTAGGTCCTGACAAATAGGAAGAAGAAAGTCATAACAAAGAAGGATAAGTGAGCTAAGAAGACCCCCCATAAAGAACTGATGGTGGGCAACATGCCCGAGTCCCCTACCAGGTCGGGGGCGGAAAGCCAAGAGGAGGGGCAACCCGAATTGCACCCAACTTTAGCCCGAGGCAGAAAGACAAGGATAGCTCCGGCGAGCCGATGGTCCTTTGGGATGAAAATTCTAATAGGCACTCTATGCGCTTTCTTTTGGGCTCTACGTGTGGAAGGATGTGGCAATATATGATGTCGAACTACACAGAAGCTAGACATAAGAGCGTACGAGCACAATTGTAGTATATCAAACTAGTACACACTAACTTGTGTCGCACTCAAGTTGGAGGTTGTCGAAAAGATCATTGAGAAGAGTTTCGGTTTGGCAGTAAGTCTTGCTTCCTTAGGGCACTTTACGCTATCACCTCTCATTTCCTCTAACTCAGCATTTACATGATTCCCGCAGGATGCTGAGACCGCAGACCAGATGCTTGTGGCAAGTGTAGGGCCCTCGTAAGAGACCAGGGTAAGAAGGGGCAGTTTAGGCCCGGGCAGGCCGAAGTAACGAGAGGAGGACATACCTCCTTGATGCGCCTAAGGTGGGCACCGTGAGTGAGTAAGGGGGAAGTGAGACAGCATGGCCCGCGCTCACCACGGGCCCAAGTAAGTGGCACGGGATTGGGGCAAAGCAACATGTGCCCACCGTCAAGGGCGAGTGGCGAGTTCCAGGTTCACCAGGCATTTGCCGACCCAGACAAGTGCAATGGTATGTTCGACTCTCCTGGAGGTGATTCTCCAAGGGGCCATTTTGACCTGCTAATACCCCTCCAAACAAAGGTGTTTCACTATTAGTAGACCAATTTGGGCTGTGTATAGTAGAACCAAAATGCGGGATTCTATTATCCACAGACCAGCCTTGAAAACTATAAATAGACACCAAAGGCAACTTTGGAGGTGATTCCTTTTCTTTTGTTTATTCTTCCCCTGGTTGGTCCTGGTTGGCCCAAAGTGTCCTCTAAGGTTCTCGACTCAACATTGGCTAGGGAGGGGAAGCTCTCTTTGATCTTTCGAGTGTTTGTTGGGACCTTCTCACATAACTTAGGGGTTTGTTTTTTAGTTCAAAATAATCAGTCAAGTGTCCTTCCTTGGGAGGAATAGGTGCAGGTTACCCCCTTGGGTCCAAACTCATCTTGGGTTTGGGTTTCTGGTTTCAACAATAGGCACACCACTTCCCGGAGCTGGGCCATAAGGAAACCCACAAAGCTTAAATGGGACTCAAGGGGAAAAATGAAACACTCCCCGCGCTATCTATTTACTTTCCCTACTTCCAAAAGAATAAGCAGAGAGTAGAGGTTCGCGAGCAGTGTATCTTACTTTCCAATAATAAAGAATTTGTCTTCCATTTCATAGCGGACGAATCCCTCAAGGGCGAGATCGACCAAATCCCTTCTCCATCTCTCATGTGAGATCGGCGAAATCCCTTCCGCACCTCTCAGGAGAGATCAGCGAAATCCCTTTTGCATCTCTCAGGTGAGATCGGCGAAAGCCCTTCTGCAACTCTCAGGGGAGATCGATGAAAGTCCTTCTGCACCTCTCAGACGAGATTAGCAAAATTCCTTATGCATCTATCATGAAAGATCCGTGAAAGCCCTTCTGCACCTCACAGGCGAGATCGGCAAAAGCCCTTCAGCACCTCTCAGGCGAGATGTACAAAGTTCCTTCTGTACCTTCATACGGATGGACCCCGATTCTCTTGAGGCGCAACCGAACAAAGGTTCTTTTCCACCTCCACCTGGATGGTAGGAACGAATCATGGTTTTTCGTAACCTTCACCTGGACAGACCCTGCTCCTCCGGAGGTGCAAATGAACAAAATTTTTTTGCCACCTCTACCTGGACGGACCCTAGTCCATCTGAGGTATGAATGAATAAAGTTTCTTCAGTACCTCCACCTGAACAGACCCTAGTACTCCCGATGCATGAAGGAATAAAGGTTCTTTTCCACCTCCACCTGCACTGACCTCGTTCCTCTTAAGACATGAACGAACAATGGTTCTTCATCGCCTCCTCCTGGATGGACCCCAGTCCCCCGGAGGTGAAAATAAATAAATGTTCTTTGCCACCTCCAAACAGACATACCTCGGCCCTCCCAAGGTGCAAATGAACAAAGGTTCTTTGCCACCTCCACCTGGACAGACCCCGGTATTCCTGAGGCGCAAAAGAACAATGATTCTTCACCACCTCCATATGGATAGACCAGGTCCTCCTAAAGCACAAATGAATAAGGGTTATTCATTACCTTTATACGGGTAGACACCAGTCCAACGCAGACAAGAATGAACATAGTTGCTTTACTATCTCCAACAAACAGACCCCCCGATGCCATCTGTACCTCCAAGGAAAGAGGAATATGTGTCCTTCCTCATCACACTTAAGCAACAAGCTCCCTCCACTAATGCACATCGACAATCGCCAAGAACAGTGCATGACAAACAAGGAACATAGAGCATTATGGAAGTCTTTAGTTTTAAGAGTAGCTAAACACCTAAATGGGCGGGGGGGGGGGGGGTGAATAGGTTTTTAAATCTTTTTGTTCTTTTTTCTGTTTTAGGTCAGTTGTGTTTTAGTTATACCTAGCTTTCAAGATAATCGCAAACAACACACATGAATTTTATAGTGGTTCTCCAAATTATGGGTACATCCACTGTCCTCCCAACCTTTCTAATAACTTGTTAGACAAGGCAACTTATCCTCACTCAGCTCAGTGAGCTTACAACTAAGATCTATATGGATCTCTCAGACTTCTTCAAGTCCTACTCAGGCACAAAACCCTACCACTCAGAGATATAATCTCCAACTACTCAGGAACAAAGGCCCTACCTCAGACTTTAACTCAAAGTCCTACAACTCAGATCCAAAACTGGATTCTACCTCAGATTCACCACCTGAATCCTACAACTCAGATCCACTTAAAGATCCCACACTCAGCCTTTATAAGTTTAGGCTTACACTTAGATCAAAAATGATCCTATAGAAGAAAAGGGAGTGGTTGTTGATGTTTGACACAAGAGCTAGAGTCTCTGTGTTTTCCTTCTTCCGAACAAAGATTTACTCCATCCTTTCTCCATCACAGCTTCAAGAATGGTACTTCAGGAAAGTTCAGCTTGAGCTATGAAATCACTGTAGCTAGGTTTTTCCTTTATTGTAATTTGTTGTTGAAGATCAACATCTAACTATTAGCACTTTCAGATCAGTGACTTGAACAACTTCTCCAAGCTCCACAACTTAGTCGAGAGGAAGAATATGAAGTTCAGTTTTTTCCCAAAGGTTTTCTTTTATTTCCCTGATTTGATTCCTTTTCTATCCCGCCATCCAACTACTATTTAAGCATCGAGACCACTAGTAGTTGGTAGTTGCAAACTTGCTTGTGCATTAAATGCAGTACTGTGGGAAAGCAACATCATTTGTCGTGTACTGTAGAGTTCCCGCAACATTTGAATTTATGCTGACGTCAACACCTGTGGACTTAGTCAAATTCAAACAATTCATCATAGGCATTGAGTAAAGGCTTGTCACTCTACGCAAAAACACTTAGCCAGATTTTCTGCAGCACCAGGTGTTGAGTGATCAGTCATCACTCAATGAATATGTACTTTTGTATTTTAACTGATTAGGCGTTGAGTAAGCCTTCCTCACTCAACACATTTGGACTTAGCTGATTTCCTCTATATAGAGGCATTGAGTGATGCTTCTGCACTCAACGTATTATGCCTTAGCTCGCAATCTTTACGAGGCATTGAGTGAACAACATTCACTCAATGGTTCTGTACTTGGTTGAATTTTTGTTGGGTCGGCCTTGTGTGAACTGTCTTCACTAAATGCTTTTGGAGTTAGACAGATTTTTTGTCTACTTCTTCAGTGGCTTTGACATCACTCTGTTTTGTCGACACTTTCTTCTTGAGGTATTGAGTGAACTGGCTTCACTCAACGCTTCTAGACTTTGCCAGATTTCTTGGCAGATTCTTCTGCGGCTTTGACTTCTTGAGCTTTACTCAACGCTTTTGTCTTTGGGCGTTGAGTGAAGAGCCTTCACTCAACGCCTATGGACTTAGGCAGATTTCTGCCTTGCCAATGCTGAGGCTTTGACTGTCTAGTATTTACCCAATACTTTTGGCTATCTATCATTTAGTGAACAGGATTCACTCAACGCCTGTGGACTAAGATAGATTTTTGTCTTGTATGCATCTTTCCTTGTGTCCACCTGTCATTTTTACTTAGACAACCTGTCTAATCAGTATAACAAGTGACCACCTGCATACATAGAACTTAAAGCATGCAACAGATACAAACATGTGTATACCATTGTCTTGTAGGACTTCTTCAAATCTGGGAAATTTGGAGCAATGGACCCAATAATCTCCCCCTATTTGAAGAAGTCAAAACCTTGGACAATGATATACACCATCATATATATAGTATGTAAAACATTTCCAAAGAAATAAATAATGAAAACCAGAAGGAATGATTCTTTTTATAATGTGCATAATACAAAATTGACACAATTCCTTCAGCCCTTAAGAAATATAAGAAACATTTTTTTTAGTTTCTGGTCCTCTTATCACTATGCCCCTGCTGGGTTTCTTCGCTGCTTTCTCTACATTCTCTTCTGACTCCTTTTCTTTTTGCCTCTGGAAGTAACTATATGGTTTTGGGAAATATTTGATAGGCTCCATAGCATCTGGTGGTAAGGTGCCTAACCACTTGTCCTTCTTGAACTTTCTTCTATCGCTTTCATTTTTCTCAAGCTGGCCCACGCAAGGGAGCTGTCCAACTTTCCTCTTTCAGTTTTCTTGTTCATGATGAGTTCCCAGGCAGACAGAATAATGATCCTTGATTGAGGACTCCACTTTTCAAAATAAAGCCTTGCTTCCATATCTTCCATGTATCTCTTTTTGCTCATCCTGACTTCCCCTTCTTCCTCAGCAATAGATTTTCCTCTGGCCCTAATCACTTGGTCAACAGTAGCGCTGAATGTAGGACCTTTAGCTGCTATAGAGGTTTCATCCCACTGTGCTCCATCTTGAGTATCATACTATTGAGTGTTATATTGTTGAGTATCATACCGTTCTGCATGCTGATCAGGGTATTGGGTACCATAATTCCCTTCTTGTAGTGCTTGATGAATCTGTTCTGGAACTATAGGGATATTATCATATGATAGCTATTCAAGCCCAAAGTTTCCCCTTAACACATTTATGGTCTAGACAACATTTTCAGTGTTGGCCTTTATGACACCCTTCTCCCCCTTTTTGACTTCTTCACATATCTTATGAGTCAGGGAGGTCCTGACATCTGTTAACTGTACATCTAGATTGTCAATGCCAAGGGTGACATAATTCTTGACTTTCAGTAGATGATCATCTAGAACTTGAGCACAGGCATCCATCCTTCTTTCAAGAATTATATTGTGCTTTTCCAACAGTGTCTTCTCTACATTGTGGATTGCAAACAAGTTTCCAGAGAGAATATTCTAATTTTCCATAAGTGCATTGTGAAGAATACCGAGCTCTTCCAACTTGTCCCGAGTGAAGTCAACTGCAGGAGCTGCTCTCAAGAGCAATTTTACAATCTTGGCCTTTAGCAGATTAACCTCAAATCTGATGATTTTATCTCTGTTGATAGCTCATTCCTGAGGTTCTTGACTGAGTCATCAACAAAATTCTCTAGCTGCCTTCTTTGGTCATCCATTAATCTTTTCAGCCGGGCTAGGAAGGTGCTTGACATATGATCTGCTTGATGGGATGTGCCTTCATCACAAACTGGGTGTTGCTCTGGCCTGAGATCCTCTCTTGCAGCTAAGTTAACCACATCAAACTCTGAAGAATGTTGAGTTTCCATATTATCAGTAGCAACAACAGTTCCCTTATCTGATTTTGAAGATTCTATATTATAAACTATGCCTTGAGTAGGGAGTTCAGGTTGAATCTCCCCCTCAATCTCTGCCATATCCATAGGGACATCCAGGGCATCACCTGTGATGGTATCTGTTAATTGTTCAGTCACAAGAGGAAGCTGAATGTCTTCTTGCAAAACCTTTATTTTCCTCCCCCTCAACAAGAACTTCTTCCATCACTTGCTCTAGAAGTTGCCCCCCTCACTTTGAGGGCTGTATTCACCTTGTGGAGCTTTGTCTTTAGGAGCAATTTCTTCATCATTTGGAGCGGGGGTCTTGTCAGTCTCCTCTACTATCTCCTCAGAAATCTTATTCGCTGTTTCTTTAGCAACTTGTTCAGCAACCTCAACTGGAGGTATATTCATTACCTCGTCCATAAAAATTTCTTCAGACTGGGTTCTGCTGACTTGAATCATTGTTGCAGGCTCAGAAGAAAATGATATCTGAGCACTAGTGTCTCTCCTGGTCTCTTCAGTGGTCTGAGAGAGTTGAGGACCATGAGGCTCTTCCTCAGCCTATTCTGATGAGCTGCTGTCAGTACTTTCGTCTGGAATAAAAACTGCTTTCTTCTTCTTGGCAATAGTCTGAGCATGAGGCTGCAAAACTCTGTTCCATCTATCAAGCATTTATAAATCCATCCTTCTCATATGATGGATTTTTATTCCTAACCTTGGGTTAAGGATCCCTGGAACAGTCTTAAGTAAAAATAGAGACAAAATTCTACCCAGGTTTGGCTCTGGGAGACATTCTACAATCCTGTTAAAAACTACTCTTCCCCAATCAGTCCTTTCGGAAAGGATCACCCTGGTCATTAAATCAAACATTTTCTTAGAGATTTTGTCATGGGAGCAAGTCTTGCATATCAGTACCTTTCCAATGACATCAGAAAGGAATTTCCTTTGAGATTCAGTTCTCTTCTTAGGATAGAGCCAGTGGTGTGCTTTGACAGTCCACACCACTTAAGAGCATCTTTGACATCACCTTAATCGAGTTCATTTTATTCATTATAACCTTTGATCTTAGGCAGTTTCAAGGCTTTGCTCAGTCTTTTGGAAGTTATATTAACCTTGTTACGACTGATAATAGACCTAATCTTGAGAGATGAGTAGTCGACTTTAGTCGTGGAGTACAACTCCAGTACTTCTCTTTTCCACAACAGACATGGCTCAAACAAAACATACTCTAGGTCAGTGACCTGTAGCAGGTGAATAACATGATGAACTTCCTCTGACGCATCTTTGAACCCATTTCTAACTAGTTCTGAATCCTTAAACAAGAAATCCAATATCTTTGGTGCCATCTTTTCTGTAAATTCCAGTTTATTTTCTAAGCTCTCCATCGATTCGTCATACGTGCAGAGAAGGGAAAGGAACAATATATTTTATTTTACACACATAGCATTCTATTTATATTGTTTTCTATTTTATAAGGTGGAGAGGATCACAATGTAATCAATGGTCGGGAACGATCTGGACACTTAACCGTAAAATAGACTAACTGGGAGCATGCGTTGAGTGAACTCGACACCCTCAACGCTCTCGATGCTTCTAGTTTATTCAATGCACTTGACGCACTCGATGCCTAAGCACTTAGACTCAACGCTTTTGACGCCTAAGCACTTAGACTCAACGCTTTTGACGCCTGGACACTTAGTCCTTTTCTCTCTTATTGATCCTACAGGGATTAAAACTACCTGCAACAAGTATAAACTTTATGTGGAGCTACTGAAGTTGGGCTAAATTCAACATACAAAATTCAAATTTGAAGGTGTTAAATTTTGCTTCATCTATTGGTTTAGTGAATATATCAGCCACTTGCTTATCTGTGGGGAAAAATTCAAGACTTATGTCTTTACTATCCACATGCTCTCTAATGAAGTGATACCTAATCTCTATATGCTTTGTCCTGCTGGGAGAGATAAAATTCCTAGCAATAGAGTTTGCACTAGTTAAATCACAGTATAATGGAGTGTTACTTATCTTTAGATTATAATCCTGAAACTGGTGCTGGATCCACAATAACTATACACAACAACTTCCCGCTGATATATACTTTGACTCAGTTGTTGATATTGCAATACTAGTATGCATCTTGCTGCTCCAAGACACCAGCCTTCCACCCAAGAACTGACAGGAGCCTGAAGTGCTTTTCTCGTCCTCTCTACATCCTGTAAAATCTACATCTGAGTACATGATTAGCCTGATATCTAGCACAAACACATGCAGCATACCTGATGTCTGGCCTACAAGTAGTAAGATGGAGGAGGGAGACAACTATGCCTCTATACATGGATACATCAACAGGTTTACGTGCTTCATCCATATCTATTGACATGTTTGACCCCATGAGAGTTTTTAGTATGGAGGCATTCTCCATACAAAAATTATTAATTAACTCCCTAGTGAACTTAGACTGGGAGATGGATAATCTATCTTCAGACTGTCTTACATGGAGGCCCAAGAAGTACTTGAGCTCACGCATACTGCTCATCTCAAATTTATCATGCATAAGTTTAGAAAACTTCTTGCAAAGGTTATCATCAGTAGACCCAAAAATTATAACATCTACATAAATTTTGACTAGTATGATCGTCCCCTTGGATTCCCTTAGGAATAGAGTCTTGTCTATCTTTCACCTTAAGAATTTGTTCTCAATGAGAAAGCTAGACAGGCTCTCAAACCATGCCCTAGGGGCTTGCTTCAACCCATACAAAGCTTTCCTAAGTCTATAAATATAATCAGGAGAGTTAGGATTAACAAAACCTGATGGCTTCTCAATATAGACTTGTTCCCTTAAGTCACCATTGAGGAAGGCTGACTTCATATGCATCTGGTAGACATTAAATCCCTTGTGGCCAGAATATGCAAGGAATAGTCTGATGGCTTCTAGCCTAGCTACTGGGGTAAAGGTTTGATCAAAATCAATACCTTCTTCTTGTCTATATCCCTTAGCCACTATACAACCACGTATTTATGGAGAGGGGGCCCCAAATAAGGCGTGAGACTTGCTGCGCATTATTTAAGCTTTCTGGGAGTTTTGCAATCTTCGGGGCCAATTTCGGGTCGACCTTCGTAATATACTAGTAGGGGGGATGCAATATTTGCCTCCCCGACCTATTGTCAGGGGGCATGCGCGACGAGTGGCCGACTCATGGGTCCCGACTAGGCTGCCCAGCTCGTCTAGCTCTACAGGCCACAGCTCTCTTAGCCGCCCCAGCCCGCAGCCAGCCTCAGCCCGCAGGCCGCCCAGCCCGCAGGCCGCCCAGCCCGCAGGCCGCCCAACTTGCCTAGCTACGCAGGCGTAGCTCTCCTAGCCGCCTCAGCCCGCTGGCCGCCCAGCCCGCCGCCTCGCTAGACCGCAGCTCGCTAGGCCGCTTTCTCGCTAGGCCGCTGCCTCGCTAGAGCGCCAGCTCGCCAGAGCGCTGCTCGCCAGGCTGCCGCCTCGCCAGAGCGCCGCTCGCCAGGCCGCCTACTCGCCCGGCTTGAACTTTTTTCCCGGCTTGAGGGTCTGCCCCCAATGGACTGCGATTAGCTGCTTAGAACAGCGGGATTTGGCTATTGGCAGCCCATCCCGGGACTGATCAAGGTTAGACAAACTTAGGTTCAGCACATGTTGTAACCAGTTTGGTAATTTTTGGGGCAGCAGAGATTGGTTATTTGTAGGCCATTCCTAGAGAACTATAAATAGACCCTTGAGGATGCCTTGGATGGCATGACTTCTTAGCCACTTGAATCCCTCTTTCTTCATCCTCCGAGGCACCTAGCTCAACATTAGCTAGAGAGGGGAGGTCACCAAGGTCTTCCGGGTGTGAGGTGGGACCTCCACGCTAGAGCCGAGGGTTTGTTCCTATTTTCCTGAGCCTTTGATCCGTGACATCCCCCTGAGTGTTGTAAGTGTGAGATCACCCCTTTAAGGGACCCCGAACTCCACAGAGACCGATTTCTCGGTTTCAACATCTTGGTGAGGTGAGCTTGGAGAGCGAGCAACATAGAAGATCTCGGGAGAGTGTCATGGCTGGAGGTCAAGGAGGTAGTGATGATATCAGCGAGCTCCCCAACCCAGGACCCTTTGTGGGGGAGGGAAGAGTTCATGGCATCCATCCAAGGCATCATGGAGATGCTGCGAAGTATTTGTCCTCGAGGTAACTGCCCAACTCCCACCCCTTAGGACTTATCTCTCAGGGGTCTTTGCAAGTCTGCTCCCGGGGTTCTCGGCGAGCTGTCTCCAAGGACCTAAGCGAGGTGACCCCAGCAGGGGGGGGGGAAGGAAGTGTACCAGGAAGACGGCTGGGGAAGGAGAGGATGGAGGATGGGTTCGAGCGAGACCTCACCGGCTGGGAGTTGTTCTCCAGCCCGGCGACTGCCAGCCTTCGAAGTGAGTAGGTCGCGTGAGTAGAGGCTGCGAGAACAACCCTCAGGGGGTCACCCTGCAGCGAGTTAATCATCTCAGCTCCCGTTCCCGAGATGATTCCGCTTACCAGGCTCCCACTAGCTGGCAGGGAAGGTTGATCTCTCGCGGGGTGAGTATGCCTTACCCCGAGATGATTTCGCTGACCAGGCTCCCACTAGCTGGCATGACAGGTTGATATCTCGTGGGGTGATTAGGCCTTACCCCGAGATAATTCCGCTGACCAGGCTCCTAATAGCTGGCAGGGCAGGTTGATCTCTCAGAGGGGTGAGTAGGCCTTACCCCGAGATGATTCCGCTGACCAGGCTCCCACTAGATGGCAGGGCAGGTTGATCTCTCGGGAGGTGAGTAGGCCTTACCCCGAGATGATTTCGCTGACCAGGCTCCCACTAGCTGGCAGGGCAGGTTGATCTCTCAGACGAGTGAGTAGGCCTTATCCCGAGATGATTTTGCTGACTAGGCTCCGACTAGCTGGCAGGGCAGGTTGATCTCTCGGGGGGTGAGTAGGCCTTACCCCGAGAAGAGTCCGCTGACCAGGCTCCCACTAGCTGGCAGGGCAGGTTGATCTCTCGAGGGGTGAGTAGGCCTTACCCCGAGATGATTCCGCTGCCAGAATCCCACTAGCTAGCAGGGCAGGTTGATCTCTCGGAGGGATGAGTAGACCTTACCTCTAGATGATTCTGCTGCCAGGATCCCACTAGCTGGCAGGACAGGTTGATCACTCGGAGGGATGAGCAGACCTTACCCAGAGATGATTCTGCTATCAGGCTCCCACTAGCTGGCAGGGCAGGTTGATCTCTTGGAGGTGTGAGCAGACCTTACCCTGAGATGATTCCACTGCTAGTCTCCCACTAGCCGGAAGGGTAGGTTGATCTCTCGGAGGGGTGAGCAAACCTTACCCCGAGATGATTCCACTACCAGGCTCCCACTAGCTGGCAGGGCAGGTTAATATCTCAGAGGGGTGAGTAGACCTTACATAGAGATGATTCCGCTGCCAGGCTCCCATTAGCTGCTAGGGCAGGATGATCTCTCAGAGGGTTGAACAGACTTTAACCTAAGGTGATTCCGCTACCAGGCTCCCACTAGCTGGCAGGGCAGGTTGATCTCTCGGATGAGTGAGCAGACCTTACCCTGAGATGATTCCGTTGATCAGGCTCCCACTAGTTAGCAGGGCAGGTTGATCTCTCAGGGGGGGGGGGCTGAGTAGACCTTACGTCGAGATGATTCTGCTGCCAAGCTCCCACTAATTGTCAGGGTAGGTTGATCTCTCGGAGGCGTGAGTAGACCCTACCCCGGGATGATTCCGCTACCACGCTGTTACTAGCTGACAGGGCAAGTTGATCTCTCGGAGGGGTGAGTAGACCTTACCTCGAGATGATTCCGCTGCCAGGCTCGCACTAGCTGGCAGGGCAGGTTGATCTCTTGGAGGGGGTGAACATACCTTACCCCGAGATGATTCCGCTGACCAGACTCCCACTAGCTAGCATGGTAGGTTGATCTCTCGGAGGGGTGAGTAGACCTTACCTCAAGATGATTCCGCTACCAGGCTCCCACTAGCTGACAGGGCAGTTTGATCTCTCGGAGGGATGAGTAGACCTTACCCCAAGGTTGTGTCTGTTGAAATTTGTGAAGTGGAAGTGGTTGATGGGACCGGCCGAGCGGCCTGGGCGGACAGCTTTGGCGGACTGGGCGGACTGTTGTGTGCGGCCTGGTGAAAAGTCTAGTGGAAGCCGGTTGTTCTTCTGAGCGGGTTGCACAAGTGTAGTCCGCGGACTATGCGGACTGGTGCTATGCTCAGTGGCCGCGGTTGCAAGCTTGTGCTGATAGGCGGTTTGGCTCTTGTCAGCGGGAAGCTTGCGGACTGGCATGTCCGCGGTATGGGCTATTGCGGACTGGGCTTAGAGCTTGGTTGAGGCCTTGTCGAGCTCTGGTGGTACAGCAGGTGCTTTGTTGTGGAGGTCGTTGGCGGACCGTTTTTTGAGTCCGGGAGATGGTTGCTGCGTTGGGCAGGAGTGCGAGGAGCTTGCAGACTGCTGGCGGTCTGTGCTACCGTGTTTGGCGGACGGGAGTTTGTGTCTGCCATGCTCGCACTGGCCTTTGATGGTTTTGGACTTGGTCACACTCTGTGCCAAGACCATGGTGTCCGCCGTATCCGCCAAGTCCGCTGTTGACCGGGCGGACTTGCTATCTGCCTTTGGTCGTGGACTTGTGGCAGATTGAGGCTTGATTCTTGCGGACTGCCTCGGGGTTGTGCGGACAGCCATTGAAGGGTGTTGCTGTCCTGCAGTGATAGGCTTTGAGGGCCGATGCCTTGTCCGCATAGCTTCGGCGGACTGATGAGGGTTCGCCAACGTTGTCTTGCTCCTGGCGGTTTTCCTTTGTATCCGACTAAGTCCTTGCGGACTCGGCGGACGGTGTTTTGCTATCGCGCGGGCTGGGGCGGTGTCTCTATCTCTAGGGCGGTGACCACACTCCTCACCTCGCCTATAAATAGGACCCTCCTGGCAGGTCTACAGTAACTTGAGTGAATAGTAAGTTGGGTTGGTCAAGGAGCTGCGGTCTCAGTTTGCTGTCCGCGCGGATTGATTCAGTGCTGACGTTTGCTGTGTGCAGGTCGTGCGGATAGCTTCAAGGAGCAAGGAGTTTGTCTTTGACTTCGGTCAAGTACTTGGAAGTTGTGCGATCTCTGCAGATTCAGCAGGAGGTCGATCTGCGGCTTGTCAGCTCTGCTTCATCTTTGCCAACTTCAATAACCTGTTTGCTGGCTTCGGGCGGGTAGGGGGTGTTCCTCAGTTCAGTTTCAACAGGAGACGAATAACGGTGTGTCCGCGCGGCCTCACGGCTTCGGCGGACTCCGTGGCTATTCGGCAGAGTGCAGTTAAAGTTAGGGAGATCTCAACGGACTCGGCGACCTCGGTGACCTCGACGATCTCGGCGGTCTCGGCGGACTCCGATGCTATCTGCCCGGCTTGGTTTTTGGTGCTTTCTGTTTACAGCTGTTATACTAGCGAAATCATGTCTCGCTACGTATGCCTCGTGTTGTAAAGAAGTGAATGAATAAAAGATCTGCTTGTGCTTCCATTGTTTGTTGGGATTAACCTTTGTTCCTTGGTTTTCCGCTGGTTCAACGTGAGAACTGGGTAGTTCCGAAGATATTAATTTGGCATTTGGGCTATCTTGTTGACCACGTTGAGAAAATTTGTCATGGTATCAGAGCCAGGTTCAGTTGCGTGAGCGGAAGTCAAGCAGTGTTGTTACTCAGTGATTGAATGGTGATCAACCTGTGTTGTTGCTCGGAGCTTCTGAAAGGTTGCCAACAGGTGTTGCAATGGAAGGGAGCTTTGCAAGATTTCTGGGCATTGAACTCTTAACGCCGACTAACTTCAAGAAGTGGAAGTCGTGCATGAAGAGTTATCTTCTTGGCGAGGAGCTGTGGGAAGTCGTCGGTGGTGACGACAGGCAGGAAGTCACTGCTACTTTCGGTACTACTGAGCAGGTTAGGCTCTGGAGAAGAACAAATTCTAAGGCAGAGTTCATTCTGAAGAGAGCCGTATCTCCGGAACTGTTTGATCACATCGTTGGGTGTGAGTCGGCTGCTGATATTTGGACAACCATTGATGAGTTGTTCAATAGGAAGAATGTGGCACGGCTTCAGTTCCTGGAGAATGAGTTGGCCAGGGCAACTCAGGGAGACCTTTCCATCTCCAAGTACTTCTTAAAGATGAAGAGCTTGTGTGCTGAGCTGTCAGCACTGGATCCTGATGAGCCTACTTCTGAGGCGAAGATGAAAAGGCACATTATCCGCGGCTTGCGGAAGGAGTATGTGGCCTTTGTGACATCTGTTCAAGGGTGGGCTACTCAGCCATCTTTGTTGGAGCTGGAGAATCTGCTTGCATCGCAGGAGAGCTTGGCAAAGCAGATGGCTGGAGTGAACCTGAATCAGGAAGGCAACGAAGCTCTCTTCTCAGGCAAGAAGAAAGGATGGGAAGGGAAGAAGAAGAAGAAGGTGCAGGTCGCTGGTGAGAAGGAGACTTCAACTTCATATCCGCCGGAGAGGAGCAATGCTCCTTAGGACTGGAAGAAGAACTTGAAGTGCTACCAGTGTCATCAGCGAGGGCACTTCAAGCGGGACTGCAAGGTCAAACTGCAGCCTGGGCATGCTGCGGGAAAGGAGGAATCTTTCTAGAGAAGTGAAGAAGAAGAATGGGGCGGAGCTTTTATGACGGGCACTTGTGTCCGGGCCTTGTCTGTTGAGGACTTCAACGGCGAGTGGATCGTGGACTCCGGGTGTGGTCATCACCTCACCGGAGACAAATCGAAGTTCACCTCCATGCTAGTGTACTCAGGTAATGAAGCTATTATCACTACTGATAATACTGTTTATGCAGTAAAGAAAAGGGGGTCGTGTCTTTGGGTAGTGATCAGGGGCCACTCACATTAAGGAGTGTGTATCACGTGCCGGGCATGAAGAAGAACCTCTTCTCGGTGACCAATGCGGTGGACGCTGGGTATCACGTTCTGTTTGGGCCAACAGACGTGAGGTTCCTTCGCAACGTATCAGCGGTGAAGGCTGATGTTGCTCATGTAGGGAGGAGGGTGAAGAACTTGTTTGTTCTTGCCACCAATTCTTATGTTGATAGAATGAGGCCAATGATAGCGCTGCTATCTGGCATGAGAGGCTGGGGCATGTTGGCATGGACAAGCTGAAGGCGATGGCTAGTAGAAGTTTGGTGAAGGGGTTGCCTAAGTTGTCTTCCTTTGGTGACGAGCATGTTTGCGCGGGCTGTCAATACGGTAAGGCACATCGCCTTCCGTTTGATAAATCACAAACAAGAATCAAGAAACCATTGGAGTGTATTCATGGCGACCTGATGGGACCGACGGTTACTGCAAGCCTTGGTGGAAGCAGATACATGCTTGTCTTGGTTGATGACTACTCAAGGTATACTTGGGTGTACTTCTTAAGGAGAAGTCGGAAGCCTTCCATTTGTTTGTGGAGTTCAAGGAGTTGATAGAAGGCCGGCTTGACTTGCGGATTAAGAAGCTTAGAACTGATAACAGAGGTGAGTTTATTTCCTCCGAGTTTTCTAACTTCTGAAAGAAGTATGGGATCCAACGAGAGCTTACTTGTGCTCACACTCCACAAAAAAATGGGGTAGCAGAGCGGAAGATCCGTCATCTGACGGAGACCTGCAAATGCTGGCTTCATGCGAAAGATATTCCAAGGTCCTTTTGGGCGGAGGGGATGTCTTGTGCTGCTTATGTCATCAACCGGATGCCACTCAGCCCTATCAACATGAAGACTCCTATTGAGCTATTGCTGAAGGAGAAGCCGAGTGTTGGACACCTTCGGGTGTTCGGTTCAACTTGCTACGTGCATGTCCCAGATGCTTCACGGACTAAGCTGGATGCGAAGGCAAGGAAGCTTGTCTTTGTTGGCTACGATGAGCAGAAGAAGGGATGAAAATGCATGGACTCTGTGACGAAGAAGTTCGTGGTGTCAAGAGACGTTGTCTTTGACGAGCTGACGTCATATGGAGGTGGCTCGGTTGAGCTAACCGGAAGTAACAAGGTTGATAAAGCACCGATGGCAGCTGCTGAAGGCTTGGAAGAGGAGCTTGCTGTTTCACCAGCAGCTCCTGTTGCTTCTAATTTCGAGGCTGAGCCTTCTGGCTCAGGAAGCAGGGGGAGCACGGCTCAATGCTTGCCCCAGGTAGGAGTTGAGCCCGAAGAAGCAACGGAAGCAGTGAGTAAGGAGCCGACCCTTAGGAGATCGAAGAGGGTGCTTAAGCCACCAGCTCGGTACTGTGATGGGAATGCAGTGAGCTTTGTCTCCTGCTTCTTTGCAGGTCCTCTGGATGAGCGAGAGCCTACAAACTTCAACGAGGCCACTGGAGTGAAGGAGTGGGAAGGTGCCATTAAAGAAGAGATTGATGCTCTGAAGAAGAATGAAACCTGAGACCTTGTGCCCAAGGTTGATGTCATTACTCCGGTTACTTGCAAGTGGGTGTACAAGTTGAAGAAGAATGCTGATGGGAGCATGGATAGGTTCAAGGCTCGCCTGGTCGCTAGAGGATTCTCACAGCAGTATGGAGAAGACTATGAGGAGACATTCAGTCCAGTTGCGAAGATGACTTCAATAAGAGTGATGATCGCCTTGGCTGCTAGCAAGGGATGGAGGTTGTGGCAACTCGATGTGAAGAATGTTTTTCTTTACGGAGAGATTGACAAGGATATCTTCATGGATCAGCCGCTTGGTTTTGTCTCTGAAAAGCATCCGGACTATGTCTGTAAACTCAGGAAGGCTCTCTATGGGTTGAAGCAAGGTCCTAGAGCGTGGTTGGGAAAATTGCAGAGTACTTGCAATTATGTGGATACCTTGCTTCCAACTCGGATTCAAGCTTATTTGTCAAGAAGAAGGGGGAGCTACAAGTCTTGGTCCTGCTATATGTGGATGACATGATCATCACACGGAATTCCGAGGGGGAAGTAGCAAGGCTCAGGGCTGAGCTTGCTATACGCTTCGAGATGAAAGACTTGGGAGAGTTGCATCACTTTCTCGGTCTTGAAGTGGCGAGGAAGGAGTGCGGGGTTCTCATTTGACAGAAAGGGTATGCTGATTGCATTATGAAGCTGTTCGGTATGGGGGAAGGGAAGAAGTGCTCTACTCCACTGGAACCTGGGCTGAAGCTTCGACGAGATGAGGGAAGGGTTCTTCATGATCCCTTGGTGTTCAGGGCTCTTGTTGGGAGCTTGATTTACCTGACGATTATAAGGCCGGACATTGCTTATTCTGTTGGCCGAGTAAGTCGGTATATGGCTGAACCAAGACATTTTCATCTAGTGGCGGCAAAGGGTATTCTGAAGTATGTCAAGGCTTCTTCTGACATGGGACTCCTCTATAGAAGAGACTCGGAGTTTGCATTGCTTGGGTACACGGATGCTGACTATGGCGGTGTAACGGTCCAGGCCCATCAACATGGGACCCAGCTGGACCGCCGGCCTACCAGAGTCCAGACCCGGGCCCACCACTGGTAGTAAGCCTTTCACATTCAAGCCTGCAGGCCATGCACCCCAACCCCTCTCCGGCCTGTTTATCAGCACGGTAGGTTGTTGCCACTAGGTCTCGAACCCAGGACCTTGATAAGAGAGCTTTCCACCACTCCCTCATCACCAATTGAGCTGCACTTTTTGTAACGGTCCAGGCCCATCAACATGGGAACCCGCTGGACCGCCAGCCTACCAGAGTCCAGACCCGGGCCCACTCCTGGTAGTCAGCCTATCACATTCAAGCCTGCAGGCCATGCACCCCAACCCCTCTCCGGCCTGTTTATCAGCACGGTAGGTTGTTGCCACTAGGTCTCGAACCCAGGACCTTGATAAGAGAGCTTTCCACCACTCCCTCATCACTCATCTTCCAAAGATGCAGCCCATTCCACTTGTTCTTGCAGCAAACCATCAAGACCCATCATACGTGCCCTAATTCACATCCAAATGAAATCCTGCAGTTTTGCTATATGCAGACCACTTAAGCTACATGATGTACTCAATAGGTGATACTCTAAATTCTCCTCCAATAACTCTACAAATTTTACCAGAGGTCTATTATGATAAATATAGTCTAATTTCAGAAAATTATATTTTTCCTAATTAATCTACTATTTATTGAATTTTCCTCAACAGCTAGGCCACAGTCAATTTGAACATGAACCATATGATTTGCTAAGGTAATGGCCTCCTAAAATTTTTATCCACTAAATAACAGAGAAATATTATTGGTTGCCAATGTTCATAATTTTCCATATAGTTCTTGACCTCTAAAAGATTTATTGAAAATAATTCCCAAGATCAAATATAATGAAGGAAGTGTCACAAATATGTCTCCAATAATTATGTAAAAATTACTAGGGCTTCATAAGGAACTAGAAACATCATGATGAAGAAATTAAAATTTTTCAGACCATCTAAATGTCATTATTAAATTTACCAAAGTTCCATAGAATTAAATAATTAAAGAAACAACTACTAAATATAATTCTTCAAAAATTTCATAAGGATTTACAGAGATGGGTACCATTATTACAAGCCCCTTTGCTAAGTTTCATCAGATTTAATCAAGTATATTTATCTCCAAAAATTCCTAAGTGGAAATTGTAAAACATGACTTTGTGAATAAAGTACCAAACCTATTCATCCAAAATTTATTATAAAATTTCCAGAGATGTAAATACCCTAAACAACTACCCATTCAAAAACTCAGCCCTTTTCAGAAGGTTTTGGTATTAGAACTTATGATTTCAAAGCTAGTGCCCTAAACTAGGGTTATAGATTTAAGGGGTTTAAATTCTTCCAAATGCCCTAAAATTTTAACCACAGGACCATAGTAACCCTATGGACATCTGTCCCAAGTTTCAAGCCCATCCAAGGTCTTTTGACCCCAAATTCCTCAAACCCTAGAAATTTACCCTAAAGGGCCTACCCTAAAATTCTAGGGCTACCCTAGTCCAAACCACTCCAAACTTCATAAGTGAGTGTAACAAGTCAAAGTATATCAGTGGCCAAAATTTCAGCCTCTGATGAGGGAATTTGGCCACTCAACCATCAAATAGTGGTTTTTGACCAAAATACCCTTATAGGGTCATATATAGGGTGGGTAAATTACCTATCCTAAACATCTCCAAATGAGCTAAAGTTTTAACCCTATACCTATCATGACATCTAAGGCCACCCACCAAAATTTGGGGGAGTTTTAAATTAATTAGGTCACATAATTAAATTAATCATGATTTATTAAATTTTTCTAAAAACTATAGAAAAATGTTCTCCAAAAATTCTAAATTTTGGACAGGTTCTAGATATGCCTAAGACCTTCTCACTGCCCAAATTTCAACTTGTTTGGACAAGGAATGAAGTGTGGGCACCAAAATTAATTTCTGTTTAGGTCTAGGTATAGGTCCTACCAAAAAGGGTACCCTGGTCTAACCAGTGGCCAAAAAGGGTCCAAACAATTTTTGCTACAAACTAGACACCCTAAGCTACAATTTTCATGTTGGGCACATTTCCATTCAGGGTCCCTAAGTATTTTTAAAAATTAAATACATTAAATACAATCAGTGTGACAGAAATGAAATGTTTCTTATTTAATTCCTATAGTATCTAATCTGATGCCGCACGAATCTTGGCGCAGATCGACGGCATCTGGTCATCGTCCCCGATGAGCCAACGGCCAGGATTGCTCCTTCCTGCGTCGACTTCAAACGTCTGCCGCCGGCCACCCAGTCCCTTCCCCGGCCGGCCACCGCCACCATCACCTCCGTTGAGGTGGTGGCTATCGCCAGACGGCGGCACAGCCGCCGGAGGGGCGGATTCCGGCGATCCAACCAAGAATTTTCTCGGCCGAAAGCCATGAATTTTCTGAATTGGATCGGGCTCAATTGAGCCCGAACCTCAGCCCTAATGGAACCTAAGATCTACTCATGAGAAAAGAGGAGGAGGAGGACCTTGTTGGCGGCCTGGAGACGAGCGGATCTGCGGGTTGACATGGTGGTGGCGCCGCCGATCGGATTTCTGCAACCTCCCAGTAAACTCGCCGGATTTCTTCAGTTAAGGATTGGGAAATCCTCCCCCAAGCTCACTGGTGGTGTTTAAATCATCAGAGGGGGAGAAGAATGGGAGAAACTGCCATGGCCATCATGGCCATTAAAGGCTTGTCTCGGCCATGATGGTGGAGGCTGTAACCGCCCCTTGACAGCCAGGAAAACGGCTGGAAACTCCTCCCCTTCACTGGAGGAGATGAATGCTGCCATCAATGGGGACCATTGGCCTTTCCTTGGCCAATCTCCTCCTTCAACTCTCTTCCCCTTTTTCTCTCTCCTCCATTAGTGTGGGATGAAGCTTTCTCTCTCTTTCCTAGTCACCAAAACTGACCATGCTGACTCCCCAGCCTATTGGCAGCCCTTTCCACCCATAATATTTCATTATGTTGTGGTTAACTCAAAAGGAAAAGGGGTTGAGCTTGGGTTGACTCATTTAGGCTAATTTGACCTAACTCTAGCATAGAGTTGACCTTGGTCAACATGACCATTTGAGTTGACCCCAATGGGTCCTTGGTGACCTATTGGACTCCCTTAAGGTCTAGGAAGACTTGGGTAAGGTTGGTTGGGCATCTTGGGGGTCACATGCCCCTTGGTAAGGGCACTTTGATCATTTTAGGGCCAGAGTTGACTTGGGTCAACAAAACCATTTGGGTTGACCCTATTGGGTCCTTGGTGACCCATTGGCCTCCCCTAAGGTCTAGGAAGGGTTATGTAGGGTTACCCTGCACTTTGGAGGTCACATACCCTTGGTAAGGGTACTTTGACCAGATTAGGAGCTTGAGTTGACTTGGGTCAACCTGACCTCTAGGGCTGACCCCAATGTGTCCTTAGAGACCCATTGACCTCACTTTAGGGTTAGGAGGGCATAGGTGGGGTCCTCTAGGTTAGGAGTAGGTCAATTGGCCCTATGTAGGCTAGTTTGACCCATTTAGGGCTAGGGTTGACCTTGGTCAATTGAGCCTCTTTGTTTGACCCCAATGGGTCCTCATGGCTCTAATGGGCCTCCCAAGGCATTAGGGGTGTTGTGGTTGGGTTTTGGGGTCAAGGTGTAGCCCATGGTCATCCTACACCATGGTTCAGAGTTCCACTATTTGCAGACCATGGTGATCCCCCACCTTCCTGTCCCCTATCTCTTGACCCATTACTGGCTTCCTAGGGTTTGTCATGACCTAGTCATGGCCAAAACCATTCTTAGGGGTCTAGTTGGAAATGGGATGTTACAGGCGGTGATTCGGATAATCGGAGGTCTACTTCAGGTTATGTGTTCACTTGCGGTTTAGCTAGCATCTCGTGGTGTAGCAAGAAGCAGGACTCGGTGTCGGTTTCAACCATGGAGGCGGAGTATAAGGCTTCAGCCTTGGCTGCTCGGGAAGCCGTTTGATTGAGGAGGCTTATAGAGGATGTTCATGAAGAAGTGCAATGGCCTACTTTACTCCAGGGTGACAATGAGAGTGCTCTCAAACTGGTTAACAATCCAGTGTGTCACGCCAGGACCAAGCATATAGAGATTGTTCACCATTTCATCAGGGAGAAGGTGTTGGAAGGATCTCTGCTGGTCGGGCATGTTCAGAATGAAGATAATCTTGCTAACATCTTCACGAAGCCACTGTCGAAGGGGCCTTTTGAACGCTTGCGCAGCTTGTTGGGCTTGGTCACCACTTCCCACTTCAAGGGGGAGTGTTGAAATTTGTGAAGTGGAAGTGGTTGACGGGACAAGCCGAGCGGCCTGGGCGGACAGCTTTGACGGACTGGGCGGACTGGGCGGACTGTTGTGTGCGGCCTGGTGAAAAGTCTAGTGGAAGCCGGCTGTTCTTCTGAGCGGGTTGCACAGGTGTAGTCCGCGGACTATGCGGACTAGTGCTTTGCTCAGTAGCCGCGATTGTAAGCTTGTGCTGATAGGCGGTTTGGCTCTTGTCCGCGGGAAGCTTGCGAACTGGCATGTCCGCGGTATGGGCTGTTGCGGACTGGGCTTAGAGCTTGGTTGAGGCCTTGTCGAGCTCTGGTGGTACAGCAGGTGCTTTGCTGTGGAGGTCGTTGGCAGACTGTTTTTGGAGTCCGGGAGATGGTTGCTGCGTTGGGCAGGAGTGCGAGGAGCTTGCGGACTGCTGGCGGTCTGTGCTACCGTGTTTGCAGGACAGGAGTTTGTGTCCGCCATGCTCGCACTGGCCTTTCATGGTTTTGGACTTGGTCACACTCTGTGCCAAGACCATGGTGTCCGCCGTATCCGCTAAGTCCGCTGTTGACCGGGCGGACTTGCTATCTGCCTTTGGTCGTGGACTTGTGGCGGATTGAGGATTGAGTCTTGCGGACTGCCTCGGGGTTGTGCGGATAACCATTGAAGGGTGTTGCTATCCTGCAGTGGTAGGCTTTGCCGGATGATGCCTTGTCCGCATAGCTTAGGCGGACTGATGAGGGTTCGCCAACATTGTCTTGCTCCTGGCGGTTTTCCTTGGTATCCGGCTAAGTCCTTACAGACTCGGCGGACGGTGTTTTGTTATCGCGCGGGCTGGGGCGGTGTCTCTATCTCTAGGGCGGTGACCACACTCCTCACCTCACCTATAAATAGGACCCCCTGGCAGGTCTACAGTAACTTGAGTGAACAGTAATTTGGGTTGGGCAAGGAGCTGCGGTCTCAGTTTGTCTGTCCGCGCAGATTGATTCAGTGCTGACGTTTGTTGTGTGCAGGTCGCGCGGATAGCTTCAAGGAACCAGGAGTTTGGCTTTGACTTCGGTCAAGTACTTGGAAGTTGTGCGATCTCTGCGGATTCAGCAGGAGGTCGCTCTGCGGCTTGTCAGCTCTGCTTCATCTTTGCCAGCTTCAATAACCTGTCCGCCGGCTTCGGGCGAGTAGGGGCTGTTCCTCAGTTCAGTTTTAGCAGGAGACGAATAACGGTGTGTCCGCGCGGCCTCGCAGCTTCGGCGGACTCCGTGGCTATTCGGCAGAGTGCAGTTAAAGTTCGGGCGATCTCAGCGGACTCGGCGACCTCGGCGACTTCGGCGGTCTCGGCGGACTCCGGTGCTGTCCGCCTGGCTTGGTTTTTGGTGCTTTCTGTTTACAGCTGTTATACTAGCGAAATCATGTCTCGCTATGTATGCCTCGTGTTGTAAAGAAGTGAATGAATAAAAGATCTGCTTGTGCTTCCATTATTTGTTGGGATTAACCTTTGTTCCTTTGTTTTCCGCTGGTTCAACGTGAGAACTGGGTAGTTCCGACGATATTAATTTGGCGTTTGGGCTATCTTGCTCACCACGTTGAGAAAATTTAACAGTGTCGTCATCCAGGCTCCCATTAGCTAGCTTGACAGGTTGACCCTTAGGGGAGGCCAAGTGTTTTCTGCCCTGAGGCTGTCTCATCATCCAGGCTCCCATTAGCTGGCTTGACAGGTTGACCCCTCGGGGAGGCCAAGTGTTTTCTACTCCGAGGTCGTCTCGTCGTCCAGGCTCCCATTAGCTGGCATGACAGATTGACCCCTCGGGGAGGCCAATTGTTTTCTACCCCGAGGCCGTCTCGTCATTCAGGCTCCCATTAGCTGGCATGATAGTATGGCCCCTCGGGGAGGCAAAGTGTTTTCTACCCCGAGGCTGTCTTGTCATTCAGGCTCCCATTACCTGGCATGACAGGTTGACCCCTCGCGGAGGACAAGTATTTTCTACCTCGAGGCTGTCTCGTCACCTGGTGAAAGAATTGGTTCCTAAACATCTAGAGGAGGGGGGGGGGGTGAATAGGTTCAATTCTGTTTCCTTCTAAAACAGAATATTAATTCAGTTAATTAACAGAAACATATAGTTCTACATCTATCGTAACACAGAAATAACAATACCACACACAATCACAGATGACACACTGATTTTATAGTGGTTTCCCAAGGTCTGGGTACATCCACTTTCCCCCGTCGCCTATCTTGCAGTGTGCTAGATTCAGCCTAACTTCTTTCCTTCTCCTCAGATCCGCAGATCTTACAACTCAGAACCCAAACAAGGCTCATACAATTCAGAGTGAGTCCACACTCCTACAGCTCAGGCAATCTACCCTACCTCAGCCTTCAACAAGGCCTACAACTCAGAGATGAAAATCTCCTACAACTCAAGCTCTCAGTCCTACCTCAGCCTTCAACAAGGCCTACCACTCAGAGAACTTTATCTCCTACAACTCAGCCTTTATAAATCAGGCTTACAACTCAGATCTTAAAAAGATCCTTACAGAAAATAGATGTAACTTTGAAATTTACCACCACCCTGGTTGAGAGAGAAAGGATGGAAGGTTTCATGATCAGTTCTTGAAAGAATCTGATGTTAGAGATTAACCTATCTTAGCTTTCTTCAAAGCTTCTTGAATCTGAACAAAGTAGGGTTGATCTCCTTTGAAGTTGATCTTCAATCATCTTCTTTCTTGAAATTCAGAAATCAATCTGAAATATTCTAGGCAGACTGGTTCAGAATCTACACTTAAGAGACTTGTTGATGTAAGTCGCTTTCTTCACTTGAATAGATAGAGCTCTCTCTCTCCAAATTCTTCTGAAGATTCTTCTGAATTCTTCTTTTAATTCTCTTGACAAACTCTGAGTAGATCACCACTTGAGAATGTCTTCTTAGATCTTCTGTTGAAAATCTTCTTTTGTTTTTCGTGTTTTTATTTTATCTCATCTATCTGTGTATATTTGTTCTTCTGTTGATAGAGAATATCTTTATATAGACTTCCTCCATGGTAACCGGTTGATCCGGTTTCTAACGAACTTCTGACAGCTCTGACAGTTGCAGTAGATCGATTGGTTATGGTAGCTATCAAGTCTTCCAGTCACTTCTTGAAACTCTATCTCTGTCAGCAAAGTGTCGAGACTGAACTTCATCATGTGTCGACACAAGTAGACTAAGTGTCGATACAAGCCTTGGTGGTGTCGACAGAACTCCCTTAGTGTTGACACTGCTTCTCGACACAGCTTCTGTAGAATGTGTCGACACTAGTTATGTGTATCGACACAGTCACTTCTTATCTTCACAAAAATCAACTTTGTTGAAACTCTGATATGTGTCGACACAAGTCCTGCGTGTCGACAGAGTTGATGTCGACAAAATCTTCTATGTGTCGACACTGCCTCTGTGTGTCGACGTAGTTGATGTCGACTAAGCTTTTCTGTGTATCGACTCCACCTCTGTATGTCGACATAGTTTCTTCTGGTGTCGACACAGCCTTTCCAAGTGTCGACACAATTGACTCCAGGTGTTGACACAGCTTTTCTCCAGTGTCGACACAAGCCTTCATAAGTGACGACTCATGGGCTTAGAAACTTTTCCTACATTCCTGCATTTTCTTAACCTGCACATATAAACTCAAAAACAACATCAAATACACCTTGATTCATATCATTGAGTAAGATGAGACTTCTTCAAATCTGGTACACATTTTCCAATATACCAACAATCTCCCCCAATTTGGAGAAGTCATAACCCTTGGTCAATGATATATACCATTCATAATAAACACACATTATGATGTATAAAAACATTACATGACAGGGTAACTTATAAACAAAATATGTATAAAATGCCATCACAAAATAATGATGCAAACATAATGAGCATTAATCATTGTTTTGTTTAAACTTTCAAAAGTTTCTTAACAATAATTCACATAGATTTTTTAAAACTAAAGATTACAATTTTGTAAAATCTAGTTATTCTATCTAAGGCTGATCAGTCTCCTTGAGGACTATGCCTTTGCCTGACTGGATCTTGGCTTGTACTGGAACTTCAGTATCTTCAGCCGTCTTCTTGCCCTTCAGATCTTTCTTCTTTTGTTCTTCAGCCCTTATCCTTTGCCTTTCAAAATATTGAAAAGGCTTTGAGAAGTACTTGCTAGGCTCCTGAGCATTAGGAGGTAGCATCCTAGCTTTTGCCTTTCTTCTATATTGTAGAATGGCTTCCTTCCTAGATTCATGCTTGTTCCATTCTTGCTCAGTGTACCATTTTCCCCTTTCATGGGTCTGGTCCTTCACAGCTTTCCAGGCAGTCAATATAATATTCCTGGAAGTTGGGCACCATTGCTCAAAATCAGGCTTCAACTCAGCCTGTTCTCTGAACCTTTTCTTAGACAATAAAGCTTCCTTCTGAGCTTCCTTGACACCATCTGACATTTCCACTTTCTCAATAATAACATTTGTAGTACCCTCCGAAGGGCTGTACATTGAATGTACTTCTTGCTGAATCATATCAAAATCTACTGGAGGGTAAATGACCTGAGCAACTTCAGGTTGATCACCTTCAAAATAAGCAGATTGTACACCTAACTCAGCTACATTATCATCATCACATAGGGGTGGATATCTAAGGGTGGCTCTGATGCTATTAGATATCCATTTAGCATGATCTGAGCCTGCTTTGACTAACACTCTCTCCCCTTTTATGACTTCTCTCTCAATATGAGCTCCGAGGTCATCTTTCTGAAATCTTACTTGTTCATCTAGATAATTAACACCATCTTTATAAAATGACCTTAGTTTCAGTAGCTGATCAGAAATGATCTTTTGAGAATTCTTAATAGCTGTTTGTACAACAACTAGTTCTTCCTGAAATTGTTTATCAAAATCTACTTATCTTTAGCCCTTGCCTCAGTCAGGGAAGTAGCAGTATTCTTTAATTCTGTAACAATCACATTATGTGATTCAGTTAGATTGTCATTCATCCTTAGTTGATTTTCTACGACATAGTCTTGCTTAACAACAATATCATCACTTGAGTCTTTATGCCTTCTTGTTGTTTTGCAAGATAGACTACAACATTGCCACCTTTGTGGAAGCAATCTGTCATTTCCTTCTTGTTCTGATTTACTTCAAATCTTATAGATTTGATATCTTGAGCCAGGGAGATTTGCAGATCTTTATGGGTCTCATCCATATATTTCTCCATGGCTATTCTTTGTTCATCTAACTTTACTTGCAAGGATACCAGTAAGGAACTATAATCAGTGGCTGGGGTAGGTTATGGAGCAGTTTGCAATGCCCTTTTATAGCTTTGGCTTCTCATTTTGAAAACCATCAGCTTTCTCTTCTTTGCTTGAATTTTTGCTTCATCTTCAGAAGCTGAGGTACTTGCAATATCAACACTTTCCATAGGACTAGGAGGAAATCCCTTTTCAGTCCTAGGTTGCTCCCCCTCAATGTTAGCTTGCTTCCCCTCAGTTCTTGCTTTCTCACCCTGAGTCCCTTGCTCCATATCAGTGAACAACTCTTCAAAGGTAAACTCTTGTTGAGTATGAACTGGAGATACTCTTAACTCTGGAGCATCAACATCTGTAGATGTATCCTCCATGATAACATCCTGTGCTTGATTGTTGAGTTGATTGGTCTGGTCAACATCAACAAAGGGAATAGTTAGTGTTTCATCCTCATTATTGAAAATTGATTGATTAACTTCGTGGATTACCTCAAGAGTAGTTTGATTAGCCATTTCACTCTCTAAGTGTGTTGGCTCTTCCTTAAGATGGGGCTCCCCCTGCACCTGAGCACCATCTGTAATGTCCTATGCAGGAGATTTTTCAGCAATCTCTGGCCACTCTTCATCAGGCATGTCCTTTGTAAGTACTCTATCCCATCTGGAGATTATCCTTATATCCATTCTTCTCATGTGGTTGATCTTAGAACCAGTAGTCTGTTCTATTACTTCTAGAATTGTTCCAGCCAAGTATAGACTCATGATTCTTCCCAGATTTGGCTTCTTGATACCTTCCTTAATCTTTTCAAAGATTACTGCAGACCAATCTGTATTCAGTCTTAAGATAATCCTGGTCATTAGGCTGAACATATAGGCTAAAACCCTATCATGCCCCCTGGCTTGCAGAGAATGACCTATCCAATCAGTTCAGAAATGAATTTTCCTTACAGATTCATACCTTTCCTATTCATTGCAGATCCAATCTTCATGGTGGGATCCAATTCACACCACTGAAGTGCTTCTCTAGTCTTGAATGAGGTAACTTCTTCTTCTTCTTGAGTTCTTGGGAGTTGAAGAGTTTTCCTCAAGCTCTTCAAGGTAAGTATAACTTTAGCTCCCTGAACTGTCGATTTGATCTTAAGTCCAGTCGAATCTAAAGTAGCTGCACCATAGAATTCCAGTATTTATTTCTTCCATATCTTTGTAGGTTCAGATACCAGAAATTCTAAACCATTTGTAGTAATTAGGGTAACTACTATTTTAATCTTGGGTTCTGCATTATCAAAAGCATTGCGAACCAGCTCATAGCCTTCGTTGACATTATCTTCAAGCTTTGGCGCCATTGGGGTTGAGAGAAATCTTGGATTGAGAAGAGAGAATTTATCGACACAAGGTTTTGTTCTCGAAAATATGGAGAGTGTGTCGACAGAATATGTCGTTGACCTATTTATACCCTTCTAAATAATGAAGTTCAAAAGGCACGTCAAAATTCTCTTAATGTGTCGACACAATTGAAATGTGTCGACACAGACTTCTAATGTCTCGACAGAATTGTTGACTTCTATGTGTCGAGACCAATTGATGATGTGTCGACACAAACATACTTATCAGTTCGATAAAAATTCTGTGTCGACTCTAATTCTAAGTGTCGACACAACTTCTGGATGTGTCGACACAATTGCTCTGAAGTGTCGACACCAATTTTCTAGATGTGTCGACATCACTTTCCTGGAGTGTCGACACCAACTACTATATGTCGACACAGACAACTTTTTGTGTCGACAAAATTTTACTTAGCCAAATTTGTTAAACTAATTTATGTTCAACATTCCTAATTCAATTTTAAAATTATTGAATTTAGTTTCATCTAATGGCTTAGTGAATATGTCAGCAATTTGTAAATCTGTATTAACAAATTCTAAAGAAATATCTTCTTTTTCTACATGATCTCTAAGAAAATGTTATCTTATTTCTATATAATTTGTTCTACTATGAGAAACAAGATTATGAGCAATAAAAATAGCACTAGTAGAATCACATAATAATGGAGTTCTACTTACCGGAATACCATAATCTTCTAACTGATGTTGTATCCACAATAGCTGTGCACAGCAACTTCCTGCAGCAACATACTCAGACTTAATTGTGGAAATTGCCACACTAGTCTGCTTCCTACAGCTCCATGACACCAGTCTTCCTCCTAGAAATTGACAGGTGTCTGTTGTGCTTTTCCTATCTACTTTGCATCCTGCAAAGTCTGCATATGAATAGCTTATTAGTAGAAAATCTCTATTCCTAGGATACCAAAGGCCTAGATTTGGTATGCCCTTGAGATATCTCAAAATCTTTTTGACAGCAGTATAATGAGATTCTTTAGGGCAGGATTGGTACCTAGCACAAACACATGTAGCATACATGATGTCTGGTCTACTAGCAGTCAGATAAAGGAGTGAGCCAACTATCCCTCTATACAAACACTCATCTACAGGTTTCCCTGCATCATCTTCACTTAGAGACATACTTGTCCCCATTGGAGTTCTCATGGTAGTGGATGACTCCATACCATACTTCTTAATTAACTCCTGGGTGAACTTAGACTGGGATATGGACAAGCCATCATCAGTCTGTCTTACTTGAAGTCCCAAGAAGAACTTAAGTTCTCCCATACTGCTCATCTCAAACTTCCCTTGCATAAGTTTTGCAAACTTCCTACAAAGGTTGTTTTCAGTAGAACCAAATATTATGTCATCAACATATATTTAGTCTAGGATGATCTTTTCTTTGGATTCTCTAAGGAATAGAGTCTTGTCTATTTTCCCCCTTGAGAATTTGTTCTCAATGAGGAAAGTAGACAGGGTTTCATACCAAGCCCTTGGGGCTTGTTTTAACCCATATAAAGCTTTCCTAAGTTTATAAACATAATTTGGTTTGAGTGGATCAACAAAACCTGAGGGCTGTTCTACATAGACCTCCTCTTTTAAGTCTCCATTTAGGAATGCTGACTTAACATCCATTTGGAACATTTTGAAGCCTTGATATGCTGCATAGGCAAGGAATAAACTTATTGCTTCCAACCTTGCCACTGGAGCAAAAGTCTGATCAAAGTCTATGCTCTCTTCCTGCCTGTATCCTTTGGCAACTAGTCTTACCTTGTTCTTCACTATGATCCCACTCTCATCAAGCTTGTTTCTATAAATCCACTTTGTCCCTATGACATTGTGGCCCTTTGGTTTTGGAACCAACTCCCAGACCTTGCACCTTATGAATTGATGTAACTCCTCCTGTATAGCATCAATCCAGTGTGGGTCTTGAATAGATTCTTCAAATCTCTTGGGTTCCAGTTGAGATAAGAAGCTTGAGCAAAGAAATGAGTTCAAGTTCCTGCTTCTTGTTTTTACTCCATGTCTTGGATCACCAATGATCTGTTATGCAGGATGTTCCTTTAAATGTCTAACTGCTGGAGGTAATCTATCAACAGTTTGACCTTCTTCAATCTCTTCATTATGCTGCACCTCATGGTCTTCATTTTCCTCTTGAGTGTCTTGTACTCCCCCTGGACAGCAACTACCATTTTCCTCATCCTGCTTTGCAGTTGGATCTTCTCTGATAGTAAGCTGGTCCATCTTCTGCTGTATACCTGTAGAGCTACAAGAAATACTAGGCAACTCACTATTAATAAGTCTAGATTCATCAAATATGACATGAACAGACTCTTCTACAACTTGAGTAGCCAAATTATAGACCCTATAAGCCTTACTATTATTGCTGTACCCAACAAATATCCCATCTTGGGATTTGGAAGCAAACTTAGTTAGGTGAGACTTACTATTATTAAGCACATATCACTTGCAACCAAAGATCCTAAAATAAGCTAAGTTTGATTTTCTGCCTTTCATAACCTCATAGGGTGTCTTTTTGTGGCTTTTGGCGATGGAAGCCCTATTGAGCACATGGCATGCAGCGTTTACTGCCTCAGCCCAGAAATATTCTGGGAGAGTAGTGTCACTCAATAGTGTTCTTCCAGCCTCAATCAATGTCATATTCTTTCTTTCAACAATGCCATTTTGCTGAGGTGTTTTAGGTGAGGAGAATTACTGATGAATCCCAAATTCTTCACACAACCTTGTCATACTTTCAGATTGGAATTCAGTTCCATGGTCACTTCTGATTTTGACCACTGAACTATCTAATTCATTCTGAATTTGTTTGACAAATTTGCAGAAGATATTTGGGGTTTCAGATTTCTGCCTCAGAAAGAATACCCATGAAAATCTAGAATAGTCATCTACTACCACAAAAGTGTAGACCTTCCTACATAGACTATGAACTGGCATAGAACCAAATAACTCCATATGCAAGAGGTATAAACACCTCACTGAGTCTTTGGTTTCTAGGCTATGAAAGGAGGATCTGGTCTGCTTGCCTTTTTGACAAGCTAAACATATTCCATCCTTAAGGCACTTAACTTGAGAACCATTCCTCACTAACTCTTTACTAAAGAGTTGGCCAATAGTCTTGTAGTTAAGATGAGCTAGTCTCTTGTGCCATTTGACACAATGAGAGGCTTTCTCATCAGCCACAAGACAGATAGGAGAATTTGTATTCTCACTCTCAAAGTTTAGGCAATACACAAGTCATATAACCAGTCAATATGACTTTTTGATCACTAGACCTCTTGATATGACACCCATTCTTGATAAAGAAATGTCATATCCAAGATCACTCAGCTGGCTTATGCTTATTAGGTTGTGTTTCAAACCCTTCACATAAGCCACTTGAGTGATAGTGATTAAGTTGTTAGAAATGTTACCAAACCCTTTGATGACTCTTTTTTCAGAACCACCAAAGATTACTTTAGTCCCATTCAATATTGGTGAGTAGTCCTTCAACAATCCTCTTGTTCCAGTCATGTGCCTGGAACATCAACTGTCCAAGTACCATAAAGGGGCATGGCAACTTGGACTCACCTGCAACAAAGATTACTTAACCTTAGAACACAAATAACTTTTGGGTCCTTGGTTCAAGTTAGCCTGAAACTTGACAAATCTGCCTGCAGCTCTTCTAACAGGTAGACTGCTATCCTTCCTGACATTGGTGTTGTGCCAACAGTCTAAGGCATAATGACCTATCTTGCCACAGCACCAGCACTCATACTTATTATACCTCTTTTTAGGTACAATCTTAGTTGTATTGTTGGCAACAGATCTTTTGTTTTGTGCTGGGGCGTTTCCTTTATTATTGGACTGGGCAGCCCATGTAGTTCCCTTAAAGCCTAATCCTGCCTTACCCTTTTGAGACACAAAGTCATCAATTAAGGGTAGGATAGATTTTGGATTAGAGAAACTAGCCACAATTTCCTTCACTTTCTGAAGTCTGTCTTCCAGACTTTTGATCTGATCATTTTTGAATGTGATTGTACCCATCTGAATAACAGTTATGTTTTTCAGCTTGACAATCTCATTAATCTTCTAATCCAGCAGCTTTTCTAAATCAAATGCAGCCAACTTAAAAGCTGCAATTTCCTTAGCCAGATTTTTGTCCAGGGTTTTGCTTCTCTTGAGTGCCTGCAATAAATCCCCATATTCATCTATAAGCTGATGAATATCTCCTTCAGATTCAGACCCATCCACATCTCTTGATGCAGATGCATCTTATTCTGACCCAGTGTAGTAATCAGAATCTACAGATAAACTTTTTACCTTACTAGGACCAGGTTGATCCTTGCACTGGTCTTCTTCAGACATAGCCATCAGTCCTTTGCACTGATGGTATTCTTGCTCATTGATAGAGTCCAGTAATTTCAAGAACTCATCCTCTTCTTTTGTTGCAAACAAACTAATATAGGCCTCAGCCTCAGATTCAGACTCCGAAGTTGATTGATCTGTCCAACTTTTCTCTTTCTTAGCTACCAAGGATTTCTCCTTCTTGCCCTTGTGCTGAGACTTCTTTTTATCAGCAAACTCCTTCCTTTTGTCTGGACAGCCAGCCACAACATGTCCTGGTCTGTTGCAGCATTAACAAATAATCTTTGATGTAGTTGACTTTCTAGGCTTTGTCCCACTCTTGTACTTCCTGGATGATTTCCTCTTCTGATAATAGTCATCCTTGGAATGAGATGAGGATGGCTTAGATTTCCACTGCTTCTTCTTTAAGAATCTCTGAAACTGCCTTGTGAAAGCAGCAAAGTCTTCGTCAGAATTACTGCAGTCTGAACTGTGATTATCTAAATTTTCTAAGATCACTTCTGCAGCATTCTTAGGAGAAGATGGAGACATCCTCCTATTCTTCCTTGTGGCTTCTACCTTGAAGGCCACTGACTTATCTCTATAGTCAGCCTTTTTATTTTTCTCTTCCTCCTTTCTGGCCAATAGCTGCATCTCATAAGACAGCAATTTGCCAAACAGTGTTGGAGGTGAAATTTCTGCCAGTCTGGCCACTTCCCTTATGGCACATATCTTTGTATCCCAATCCTTAGTCAAAGACCTAAGGAATTTGTCATTCGGCTCATATGTACTGAAGATTCTTCCATAGGACATTAGTTCATTTACAATTCTGTAGAACTTCTTATAACATTCAGTTATGCTATCAGACTTGGCTTGTCTGAAACTCTCATATTATTGATTAAGCATAGACTTTCTATCTTGCCTAACCTCTTCATAACCCTCCATGTAGACAACCAATGTATCCCATATCTCCTTAGAGGTTTTATAGTGAATCAGATTCAGGAATGTTGAGTCATCTATGACACTCACTATAATATTCTGTGCTCTTTTATCCATTGTAGCCAAGATGATCTCATCCTTAGTCATTTCTGAAAAATTCTTAGGAATCCTTTAATTAGCATCAAGAACAGAAACCTTCATTGGAATATATGGTCCTTCCTTAACTGTTATATAAATTCTGGGATCAGATGCCTCCATAAATAGTCTGACCCTTTCCTTCCATATTCCAAAGATTTCCTTCCTGCAGATAGGAAACTTCATTGAACCAAGTTCTTTATGGTTTTCTCCTGAACCCATCTTCTTTAACATAATTATGCCTTACAGATCTTACTCAGACTGTTAAGTCTTTCTTTGAGAAACCTCGCTTTGATACCACTTAAAAGAATTGATTCCTAAACACCTAGAGGGGCGGGGGGGGGGGGGGGGGGGGTTAATAGGTTCAATTCTGTTTCCTTCTAAGGCATAATATTAATTCAGTTAATTAACAGAAACATATAGTTTTACAACTATCACAGTATAGAAATAACAATACCACACACAATCACAGATGACACACTGATTTTATAGTGGTTTCCCAAGGTCTGGGTACATCCACTTCCCCCGCCGCCTATCTAGTAGTGTGCTAGATTTGGCCTAACTTCTTTCCTTCTCCTTAGATCCGCATATCTTACAGCTCAGAACCCAAACAAGGCTCCTACAACTCAGAGTGAGTCCACATTCCTACAGCTCAGGCAATCTACCGTACCTCAGCCTTCAACAAGGCCTACAACTCAGAGATGAAAATCTACTACAACTCAGGCTCTCAGCCATACCTCAACCTTCAACAAGGCCTACCACTCAGAGAACTTTATCTCCTATAACTCAGCCTTTATAAATCAGGCTTACAACTCAGATCTTAAAAAGATCCTATAGAAAATATATGTAACTTTGAAATTTACCACCACCCTGGTTGAGAGAGAAAGGATGGAAGGTTTCTTGATCAGTTCTTGAAAGAATCTGATGTTAGAGATCAACATGTCTTATCTTTCTTCAAAGCTTCTTGAATTTGAACACAGTAGGGTTGATCTCCTTTGAAGTTGATCTTCAATCAGCTTCTTTCTTGAAATTCAGAAATCAATCTGAAATCTTCTAGGCAGACTGGTTCAGAATCTGCACTTAAGAGACTTGTTGATGTAAGTCCCTTTCTTCACTTAAATAGATGGAGCTCTTGAGAATGTCTTCTTCCAAATTTTTCTGAAGATTCTTCTGAATTCTTCTTTTAATTCTCTTGACAAACTCTGAGTAGATCACCACTTGAGAATGTCTTCTTAGATCTTCTGTTGAAAATCTTCTGCCATTTTTCGTGTTTTTATTTTATCTCATCTATCTGTGTATATTTGTTCTTCTATTGATAGAGAATGTCTTTATATAGACTTCCTCCATGGTAACCGGCTGATCCGGTTTCTAACAAACTTCCGACAGCTCTGACAGTTGTAGTAGACCGGTTGGTTATAGCAACTGTCAAGTCTTCCAGTCACTTCTTGAAACTCTGTCTCTGTAAGGAAAGTGTCGAGACTGAACTTCATCATGTGTCTACACAAGTAGACTAAGTGTCGACACAAGCCTTGGTGGTGTCGACACATCTCCCTTGGTGTTGACACTGCTTCTCGACACAACTTCTGTAGATTGTGTCGACACTAGTTATGTGTGTCGACACAGTCACTTCTTCTCTTCACAAAAATCAACTTTGTTGAAACTCTGCTTTGTGTCGACACAAGTCCTGTGTGTCGACATAGTTGATGTCGACAAAGTCTTCTGTGTCGACACTGCCTCTGTGTGTCGACACAGTTGATGTCGACTAAGCTTTTCTATGTGTCGACTCTACCTCTGTGTGTCGACACAGTTTCTTCTGGTGTCGACACAGCCTTTCCAAGTGTCGACACAATTGACTCCAGGTGTCGACACAGCTTTTCTCTAGTGTCGACACAAGCCTTCATAAGTGTCGACACAATTTCTTCTGGTGTCGACTTATGTACTTAGAAACGTTTCCGGCATTCCTGCATTTTCTTAACCTGCACATATAAACTCAAAAACAACATCAAATACACATTGATGCACATCATTGAGTAAGGTGAGGCTTCTTCAAATCTGGTACACATTTTCCAATATACCCAACACCCGGGCTCCCATTAGCTGGCTTGACAGGTTCACCTCCCCAGGAGGCCAAGTGTTTTCGGCTCCAAGAAGGATACGCAACGAATATGTTGGGTTGGATGTTTCTTTCAGAGCCTAGAGCCCGCTCGAAAAGAGCGGGGATTGTGTACAACCCCGTTGTTGGAACATCCTATTACTAATTTGGGTCAGGATCACTATGTCTTTAGGAAACCTATTTTTGACCTCCTGTATAGATCTAAAGGTCAATTAGAATTGAGTCTAAGGGTTAGTAGTTAGGTTTGGAAGCTGCCCTCAAGACCAAGGTTTTTCAGTTTGGAGACTAAGTCATATCGTCGAGCTCAGTACGATGAATCGTCGAGCTCCAATCGATAATCGTCTAGCTCAACTTCGACGGATTGTCGAACTCCATTCGACGATCACTGAGCTCAACTTCAACAAATCGTCGAACTCCATTCGACGATCTTCGAGCTCAGTTCGACGATCTTGACTAAGTTTTGATTCTCTATCTCTGAGCTCAGTTCGACGATAGTTGAGCTCAGATCGACGATCTCTGTTGCTGTATAAGTCCAAATCGCTGAGCTCAGTTCGACGATAGTAGAGCTCAGTTCGACGTTTTTCTGAAGAATTCAATGTTTCTCAAGATTCAAATTCAGGACAGTTAAGGAGTTATTCTCAGCAATTAATTCAGAAGATTTTCTAGCCGTTTTCATTTATTCTGGACCAAGTTTCAAGGGATTATCAAGGAATGTTTCTTTGGACTTTCCCCTAGAAGACATTTGCAATTAAGGATGCAATTAATGACAGGCCAACGACTATTCTTGACAGAGGATCATTATCTATTCAGAACCAAAGAATAAAATACAAGTTTTTTTGAATCTCAAAAACACACAGCACAGATAAGCAGAACAAGAAGAACAAGAAGAAAACATTCTCTGGAATAACATCTTTCTCAACACCAACTGTTCACAAGAGAAAGTGCTGTAGACATTCTCTGTCTCAAAGGATTCATACAAGAACACACACCAAAGGAGATCAACAAATCTGAAATCTTCAGATCCCCTTTGATTCAAGTGTTGAAGGCCAACATCTTTCAAGACTCCAGACACCTAACATTTCAGCTGTTGCTGAAATCATCAATTGCTGGAGATCAAATTTCTGAAGGCCTATCACCCTACAACAAAGCTTCATTTCCTGAACATCTCAAGAACTCAGGGGGAGCTTTGACAACATCTAAATCCACATAGTCTTCTCAGCTGCTTTGAGAAAGAGAAGACTTCCATAACTCTCTCATCCCCATCTCTGTAAAGGGTTTTTCAAACTCCCTTCAAAAGTTTGTGCTTGGTTTTTGAGCACCTTATTAAAAGCTCATTGGTGGCAAGACACCTGATCAAAAAATATGATTTGGTTTTTCAGCACCTTATTAAAAGCTCATTGGTGCCCAGGACACCTGTCAACTCATCCTGCAGTGGATTCCTACCTAGGGTGGTAGAAGAGTGGATGTACCCAAGTTTAGGGGAACCACTATAGCTCCTTGTGTCTTCTGGCTTGCTTGTCTTTATTTTTGTTTCTGGCTGTGATTGATCTGTGATTAGTTAGGATCTGTGATTAGTTCCTTTTGTAGGTTTTAATTAGTTATCTGCTGTGTTTAGATTTATTATTTGCTTCCCTGTTCACTCAGTTTACAACAACTGTTGTAAAAAGTTTTTAAGCACCATACTCTATTCACCCCCCTCTAGAGTATTTCAGATCTAGCTACACTTTCAATTGGTATCAGAGCCAGGTTGGTTAAACATACCACACCTTGGTGGTTGTACAGGCTAACACATGAACCCAAAGATTCCTAATTAGATCTGCTTGCTGTAGATTTTATTATTAGATTTTTTCTTCACAAATCATGGCCCAAAACAAAGATTATGCTAGCACCAGACCTCCAGTGTGGAATCTATCCAAGTTTGCACTTTGGAAAGCAAGGATTAGATTATACATGAATTCTATTGACAAGGATATTTTTAATTCTGTTTTGATAGTTTGTCCAAGACCTCCAGAGAACACAAGTACAAATGCTGTTCCACCTCCATCAGGAATAGATGCTGATATCAAGAAGTGGAAGGTAGCTGATGCAAAGGCTATGAATATCTTAGCCCAGACCATGTCTGATGACATCTTTCAAAAGTTGGCTGAATGCAATTCAGCAAAGGAAATCTGGGATAAACTCTCTGAAATAGTCTCAGGCTCAGCTGATGAAAGAAAGGACAGGAGATCTCACCTCATATCCCAATATAAGAATTTCAAGAAAGGAGAAGCTGATCCAGTAGCTGAAATGTATAACAGGCTCAGTCTGATAGTTAATGAACTCAAGACTTTGGATAAGAAGATCTCACTGACCGAACTTAATGACAAAATCCTAATGTTCTTCCCAAGCACTTGGGACTCAAGAATCTGGCCAATCAAGGATGCCAGAAGTTTGAATGAGATCACCACAGAAGCAGTTTTGGGCAAGCTCAAATCTTATGAGCTGCTCATTAAGAACAGAGAAGAAGAGCAGAAGGCTGCCTCACCAGCCACAAGAAAAGAGAAAACTATAGCCTTCAAAGCAACTGAAGATCAGCCTGAAGACAAAGTCACAGACAATGATGAACTGCTCAGTCTATTGGCCAAAAGATTCTACAAAATGGCCAGAAAGGACTTCAGAAGGAGATCATACAAAGAGCATGATAAGCCAAGGTATGATAAGTCAATTAGTAAAGAAATTGTTTGCTTTGGTTGCAGGAAACCAGGGCACATTGTACTTGACTGTCCAGAGAACAAAAACAAGGACAGAAGGGATAAGAAAGAAAGAAGAAGAGATAAGGACTTCAAGAAGAATGGCAATGGCAAACCCTCCTCAAGCAAGAACAAACACACAAGGAAGGGATTTGTTACTGAATCCTGGAGTGAAACTGAAGAGGAATCAGAAGCCTCATCCAGGTCCAGTGATGATGAAGATGATGAAGAAGAGAAGGAGTTCTGCATGATGGCAATCAATGCCTCTCAACATAATTCAGATGAAGAAGAGTCAGAGTCAGACTCAGAGACTCAACTTGAAGAGGACCAGGTAATCAGTTCTTTTGATTTCAATTCAGAGGACTTTAAATCTGAGTTTAAAGCATTATGTTTAGACTTACTAAAATCTGAGAAAGAAATTATCTCTCTCAGAAATCATTTATCTGAACATAATATCTTAAAGTCAGAAAACCTCAAACTCTCTCAGGAGTTGGAGTGCTGTAGGGAGCAGATAACTTCACTGAAAGGTGAGCTATCAGAGGCCAAGAAGCTTGAAGAATCCCTTAATGGGAGAAGTATCAAGCTGATGGACATCACAAGCACAATGAACTCCAGATTTAATAGTACACTAGGCTTGGGTGCTTCATCCAGCCAACCTATAGTTCTAACAACCCCAATCAAGTTCATTTCTGATAAAGGGAAGGGAGTTGTAGAGGTAGCTAGGAAAAATTCTGATCTGCCTAAGAAAACTAAGTTCCAGCAGAAATCGTTGAACGGAGCTCGACGATCGCCGAACGCAGATCGACGATCTCTGGCAACATCGTCGAACTCAGGTCGACGATCTCAAATTCCTGAACTCTGCCACAGTCGACTGTCGAATGGAGCTCGACGATCTGACCCAAGATCGTCGAACGCAGCTCCACGATCGTCGAACAGAGATCAGAGCTCTGGAAATTCCTTCAAGGGCAAATCAAAATCCAATCCTAGGGGTCCTTCATCCCAAATCTTTAACCCTTATACTAAATGGATAATACCTCCAAGGAGATATCATCCTGAAGGTTATAAGAGTCAACCTGGGATGTCTTTCATTTCTGAGTTTAAAGGTTATCAACCTAGACCCAAGGTAAACTGGGTCAAAAACAAATGAATTATTTTATGTGCAGGTGAAGACCTATCCAACATCTAACCAGTAATGGTACTTGGATAGTGGTTGCTCTAAGCATATGACAGGAAACAAGGACAATCTCACATCTTTTAAAGCCAAGCTTAGACCCAAAGTTATTTTTGGTGATTCAAACTTTGGACAAACTAAAGGATATGGTGCAGTCCAGATTGGGACAGTGACATTCAAGAAGCTAGCCTATGTGGAAGGACTGAAGCACAACTTAATAAGCATCAGTCAGCTATGTGATGAAGGCTACCAGGTGACTTTCAGCAAAGCATTATGCAAGATCAAGTCAGAGGACAACACAACTGTGTTGACAGGTAAAAGGAAAGGTAACATCTATCTAGTAGATTTTCTTTCAACAGATGTAGACATTTTCCTATTCAATTCTGTTTGTAGACCTAATATTTTATGGCATAAGAGACTAGGACACTTAAACCTTAGAACTATTGCTAGGCTATCTAGGAAAACCTTGTTAGAGGACTACCTTCTGGCCCCTACAAGAAGGAAGGACTCTGCAGGGCTTATCAATTAGGCAAGCAAACTAAAAATAGTTTTAAGTCACTTAATAAGAGTGATTCACCTAGGATATTTTATCTGTTGCACATGGATCTTTTTGGACTCATTACAGTACAAAGCTTAGGAGGGAAATCTTATACTTTAGTAGTTGTAGATGACTTCTCTAGATTCACATGGGTGTTCTTTCTGAGGAAGAAGTCTGATAACTTTAAGTGTTTGACAGAGTTTCTCAAATGTATATAGATTGAGTTCAATACTCACATTGCCCTGATCAGAAGTGATCATGAGACATAGTTTGATTCTCTTCTTATGCAAGAGTTCTGTCAGAGTGAAGGGATCAGGCATACTTTCTCAGCTCCTAGAACTCCTCAACAAAATGGGGTAGCTGAAAGGAAAAATAGAACCCTTATTGAATCTGCCACTCCATTGTTGTTAGATGCTCACCTTCCTCTATCATTTTGGGCAGAGGCAGTGATCACCTCCAACTATGTACTGAACAGAAGTTTGATACATAAACTAAAGGGCAAGACTCCCTATGAATTACTCAAAGGGAAGAAACCTAAAGTTGATTATTTTAGAATTTTTGGCTGTACTTGTTATATACATAATAATGACAAGAGATATTTAGCAAAATTTCAAGCTAAAGCTGATGAAGGAGTGTTTCTGGGATACTCCATGATCAGTAAGGCTTATAGGGTTTATAATAAATCATCTCTTAAAATTGAAGAATCTGTTCACATATCATTTGATGAATCTAACATGTCTTTCAAGGAGAAGAACACTTCTACCATAGAACCTTGGCAGGTACATTCTCTTGTTGAAGAATTGAACAAGTTATAGGTTACTCAAAAAGGGGAAAGCAGTGAAGATGAAGAAAGCATTCAATATATTGAAGAGAAACAACTTGAAGAGCCAGTTGTTGTACCACAAGAGGAAACAACAACACAGGTTGGTGAACAATCAACACCCCCTGTTGATTTAGTAACATCAAGAGACCATCCAATTTCCCAAGTAATTGGAGACATCTCAGCTGGTGTGCAAACCAGAAATCAGGTCAACCAAAACCTGTTGCACACTTGCTTCCTATCTCAAATTGAACCTCAGTCCATTCAAGATGCAGAGCAAGATCCACACTGGATCATTGCAATACAAGAAGAGTTGCATCAATTTGAAAGGAACAAAGTTTGGGAACTAGTGCCAAAGCCTAAGGATCACTCCATTGTTGGAACAAAGTGGGTGTTCAGAAACAAATTGGATGATCAAGGAGTAATTGTAAGGAACAAGGCAAGGCTAGTTGCTCAAGGATATTCTCAAGAAGAAGGCATAGACTATGACCAGACTTTTGCACCAGTTGCAAGATTGGAAGCCATCAGAATCTTCTTAGCTTATGCAGCACATAAAGGCTTCAAGGTATATCAGATGGATGTAAAAAGTGCATTTCTCAATGGAGACATCAAAGAAGAAGTCTATGTTAGACAACCTCCAGGTTTTATCTCTCCAACCCATCCTGATTATGTTTTTAAGTTGAACAAAGCATTATATGGTCTCAAGCAAGCTCCTAGAGCATGGTACGAGACTCTAGCATGCTTCCTTCTGGAAAATGGATTTATAAGGGGTAGAGTAGACCAAACTCTTTTCATTAGAACCCATAAGTCCCATACCCTACTAGTACAGATTTATGTAGATGATATTATTTTTGGCTCTACTGATTCAAAATTGTGCAGAAGGTTTTCCAACCTAATGCATTCTAAATTTGAAATGAGTAGCATGGGTGAGCAATCCTTCTTTCTAGGATTGCAAGTCAAACAACATGTTGAAGGCATCTTTATTTCTCAAACCAAGTATGCAAATGAATTGGTTAAGAAATTTGGCATGTCTGAAACATCTTGTATGAAAACACCCATGCCTACTAATGCTGTATTGGATGCTGATGAACATGAGAAACCTGTTGATCAGACAACATATAGAGCAATGATTGGCTCTTTACTATACCTTACAGCTAGTAGACCTGATATAATGTTTGCTACATGCATATTTGCTAGATTCCAAGTAAGCCCTAGAGAGTCACACCTAACATTAGTTAAAAGGATTCTCAGGTATGTTAAAAGTTGTCCAAATCTATGTCTCTGGTATCAAAAAGACTCAATATTTGAATTAACTGGATTTTCTGATGCTGATTATGCTGGATGCAGAATTGACAGGAAAAGCACCAGTGGAACTTATCAGTTCCTTGTTGACAGACTTGTCTCTTGGTTTTGCAAGAAACAAACTTCTGTGTCAATTTCAACTGCTGAAGCTGAATATATGGCTGCAGGCAGTTGTTGTTCACAAATATTGTGGATTCAAAACCAACTCCTAGACTATGGCTACAACTTAGAGAAGTCTAAAATCTTTTGTGATAACACTAGTGCTATTTCTATAGCTCAAAATCCAGTCCTCCATAGTAGGACAAAACACATAGAAATTAGGCATCACTTTTTAAGGGATAATGTTGAGAAGAATAAAATTGAACTTCAATATATCCCAACTGATTTGCAAAGGGGAGATATTTTTACCAAACCCTTGGATGAAAAGAAACATACCTTCTTCCTAAATCAGTTAGGAATATTAGATGGAGGAAGTCTAAAATAATTTCCAAGATTTTAAAAGTTTAAAAATTGACCAAGACTAGGCAAACATCTTGATTTTTCTTAGTGTCTAGAGTGTATTTCTGGTCTCTGAACTGCGCTCGACGATTTTCCCTCAGATCGTCGAACGGAGATCGGCGATTTCCGAAATCGTCGACCTGAGTTCAGCGCTTCTCAGATAGTCTGAACTATCTCTTCCGGTCAACGATCGTCGAACGACACTCGACGATTTTGCTCTCTGAACGATCGTCGAACAGAGCTCGACGCTCTCCAATATCGTCGAACGGAGATCGACGATATTGAAGACTCTTCAGATTCCTTTAGAAGCCCCGATCGTCGAACTGAGTTCAACGATCTTTCCTTTTCTTCGTCGAACCCTAATATAAAATTCATTTTTCACCGTCGTTCTCCTTTTGCGCTTTCGATTTCTCTGCAAAAATTCTCTTTCCCTCCAAACATCTCTACACTTGGTCGTTTTGTTTGTTGATTTTTGCAGGTAACCATGGCCGTCTCTGTTGTTGTTCTTGCCGCAATGAAATTCGATGCTGGATTTGACATTGACATGGAATCCTTCAGCACCACTGATCTGGCATTTCAGGACATTCTGGAATTGTTCAAGGAGCAGAAGCTTGTCACCATTATGACCACCAGAATCAAACTTGCTGCTGATGAGATTAAGGAGTGGGTCTACACTGCCCACAACCAGGATCAAAACACAGTAGTTGGTTCAATTTCTGGAACCCAGGTACCCTTGACTCCAGCCATTCTGACAGAGGTCTTTGAGTTAAGTTCTAGAAGAGATTCTGCTGATTTATCTGGAGAGGAATTTGCTGATCTGCTTGCAAGAATAGGTCACTCTGATGCTAACCCTAGCAAGCTGCTGAAGAAGAACCTAGCTGTGGAATACAGGTTCTTAGCTGATGTAGTAGGAAAGGTTTTGCTGGCCAAGCATTCAGCACATGATACTATTTCTAGGTATCAGCTGTGCTTGATGGGAGCCATTATGGACAAGAAGCATTTGAACTGGGGAGAGGTCTTCTTTGACCTGATTAAAAAGAAAATCAATAAGAACTTTGTGAATTTTGGGAGGATTCTAGGCCTCTTTCTTAAGAACAGATGCCCTACCATGCTAGTATCTTCTGGGATACATATCAATGCATCAAAGAGATTGTCCTGTGCCCTATTTGGCAAATGGGACAGGCAGATAACCAAGCCCAGCAGGCCCTTTTCAAGAACAACTTCAGGCACCAGGACTGTAACAGTCACTTCCCCTCAAGTCTCTGCCCCTGCAGATGACTTGCCTGCTGCTGCTTCTCCTCCTCCTCCTATTCCATCTCCTCCAGTTCCATCCACCATTCAAACTACATCCACAATCATCATCTCCAGCCCTTCTCCAGCATCTATTCCATCTCCAATTCCTACTCATTCAATCACAGAGGAAATCTTTCATCCATTATATTCCTACCCTCAACCAGACATTGCCACATCATCCACCATTCCCTCATTCAATCTTTTAGATGATTCCTTCATGGATGACTCACCCTCATCTCCTCCTGAGCTGCCATCCTCATCAACATCTTACCAACAACTTCTACAAGGCATTCTGGATCAACCCACCTTCACACCCTCTATCTTCATACCACTATCTTCCATCTCCACTATACCCACACCTCAACCTTCCCTTCTACCATCCACCAGCTCTCCACTATCATCACCAGTTGCTCCTCCATCCTCTACCTCTGCTCAATTTCCTGCTGAGCAAGTAGATATTCCAGCCCTAGCTGACCAGCTGTATGAACTGCTAGCCCCCAGGCTATCACTTCTATTGGAGACCACCTTGGCTCCATTACTTCAGTCAGTGGCAGCCCTTTCTGCCAGGCTATCCTCTTTATTTCCTCAGGCAATCCCTTCATCAGTGTGCCTTGATCCAGCTTTCTCTGCATCCAGGCAGGGGGAGATGCCTAATGAAGTGGTGAGATTGCCTGCTGCTGCTGTTTCTTCAGCTCTTGATGCTGCTGCTGCTGTTACTCAAGCTCCAGTTCCACCTCAAGTTGTTGTCTTTTCAGTAGACCTCAGGTCCCTGCTCTCAGATTTTGCTTCAGTCTATTTCAGTTGTGTTCCAGAGAGAGTTGTTGTCCAGCCATCAGAGGATCTTTCCAAGGCCATTGTGCCCTTCTCATGTTGGGACACCAGCATTATTCATTCTTTTGTCAATTCAGTATATGCTGCTGCTATTCCTTGTGAAAATATTGTAGATGTTTCTGTTGCTGCTGCTGATATTGTTGATACTGCTGATGAGTTAATCTCTAAGGATATGCAGATGATAGAGGCACATGATTTTGAGCCTTCTGCTTTTGCTGATGATATTCTTGCTGTTATTTCTGATGCTGAGGTTCCTGTATCTGAAAAAGTTTTATCTGAATCTGTTGTTGCTCCAGTTACTGCTGATAGTACTGCTGCTATATCTTCTGCAAGGATTACTCCAGAAACTTCTGTGTCTGTTGTTACTACAACTGCTGCTAAAACTTCTGTTGTTACTAGTGCTGTATCTGCTGTTGTCACCACTGCTGCTTCATCTGCTCCAACCAAACTTCAAAAAGAATATTTGAAAAAGATTGATGCTTTATATGATGAGCAAAGTTCTGAGAGTGATGAATTCAAGACTGATTATGATGATTCTTCTGCCACCATAGCCAGGAAAAGAAAGGCAAGGAGCAAAGCTATGAAAAGGGTGCCCCCAGCCAAAGTAAAAGACACTAATGACATACCATATTACATTCTTCATGAGTGCCCCATTACTGAGCATTGGATGCAGTATTCCAAGAACCAACTTAAAGCTATGAAGAAGAAGAGGAAGTATGAGAAAGGATCTTCTCAATTTCATCATCCTCATCCTCCTCCACCACCTCCTCCTGATGCAGGTGCAGGTGGAAGCTCAGCTGCTCAACCCTCTGCCAAAAGCCAAACCCCCTATCAGCCTCATACAAGATATTATCATAGGGGAAGCCAGTCCAGAGGTTCTCAATCTAGAAGAGGAAACTATAGAGGAAGCCAGAGGGAATTCCAAGTCTACTCCAAGGGCTATTCTAGACAACATCCTTACTCTAGGGAAGGACAAGCTTCATCAGATACAACTTCAGGTCCTTTTCCCTATAAGTTAAAAGAGGTAGTCTCATCCAGAGCTACTCAAGACAATCCATCCAACAGATATGAGCCTCCAGTGCCCTTTGAGGATCCTGAAAATAACCCTATTGCATGGACTGCCAGGATGAAAGAGCTAGCTGCCCTGGATCAAATTAAGAAAGCTAAAGAGCAAGGCAGAGATTCTTCCAACATTACTACATTGTCTGAACAAAGAAAGAGAGAACTGGAAAGATATGGCTCAAGCAAATTCTTTGATTCTGATAGATATATGGAGCTGCATCCTGAAGCTGTGGTTCCTAGGCCCAAACAACAAACTTCTCTAGGTGCAGCAGATGACAGAAGGTCAAAGAAAGAAGCTCTCAATCCTAATAGAGAAATCAAACTTATAAAGAGCAAGGAGAAAGAATAATTATGTAAGGTGACAATCATTCTGATTTCTGATTTCTATCTGAGATAATATATATCTGTGCTTCTGCAATGTCCTGCTTATTGCATTTCTGTATTGTTGCTTTGTATGTTGTTCTTTAATTTTTCCAAATTCTGTAAATAGTAATCCTAACCCAAATAGGGGGAGATTGTTGGAACACCCTATTACTAATTTGGGTCAGGATCACTATGTCTTTAGGAAACCTGTTTTTGACCTCCTGTATAGATCTAAAGGTCAATTAGAATTGAGTCTAAGGGTTAGTAGTTAGGTTTGGAAGCTGCCCTCAAGACCAAGGTTTTTCAGTTTGGAGACTAAGTCATATCGTCGAGCTCAGTACGACGAATCGTCGAGCTCCAATCGACGATCGTCTAGCTCAACTTCGACGGATCGTCGAACTCCATTCGACGATCGCTGAGCTCAACTTCAACAAATCATCGAACTCCATTCGACGATCTTCGAGCTCAGTTCGACGATCTTGACTCAGTTTTGATTATCTATCTCTGAGCTCAGTTCGACGATAGTTGAGCTCAGATCGACGATCTCTGTTGCTGTATAAGTCCAAATCGCTGAGCTCAGTTCGACGATAGTATAGCTCAGTTCGACGTTTTTCTGAAGAATTCAATGTTTCTCAAGATTCAAATTCAGGATAGTTAAGGAGTTATTCTCAACAATTAATTCAGAAGATTTTCTAGCCGTTTTCATTTATTCTGGACCAAGTTTCAAGGGATTATCAAGAAATGTTTCTTTGGACTTTCCCCCAGAAGACATTTGCAATTAAGGATGCAATTAATGACAGGCCAACAGCTATTCTTGACAGAGGATCATTTTCTATTCAGAACCAGAGAATAAAATACAAGTTTTTTTTGAATCTCAAAAACACACAGCACAGATAAGCAGAACAAGAAGAACAAGAAGAAAACATTCTCTGGAACAACATCTTTCTCAACACCAATTGTTCACAAGAGAAAGTGCTGTAGACATTCTCTGTCTCAAAGAATTCATACAAGAACACACACCAAAGGAGATCAACAAATCTGAAATCTTCAGATCACCTTTGATTCAAGTGTTCAAGGCCAACATCTTTCAAGACTGCAGACACCTAACATTTCAGCTGTTGCTGAAATCATCAATTGTTTCTAGAGAGAGAGAGCAAGTTAGTGAGAGTAAGTGTGTGGTGGTGGCGGCGTTGCAGCGGCAGTGGGGGTGCGGCGCGCAGCGGTGGCGGCGGCGAGCGGGCGCGGTGCGGCGGTGGTGGCGTGGTGGTGCTGCTGTAGGTTTTGGCCCTTGAGGCCGGCTGCCTATGTGTAAGAAAAAGAAGAGCCGTATTGCTCAAGATGCCATGGAGGCTGTCTTTCCTGCTCCTTTCAAGCTTGCTGTATCTCCTCCAAATTGGCCGCAAGAATCGGATTCGGATAGTTCTGAAGGACCGGAATACTCAGATGCTGCAAGCTCTTCAAGCTGCACCTTAGGTGTTCGGGGAAATGTCGCTAAGAAATCTGCCAGCACCTCCAGTTCTCATGGTGCTAAGAACAATACTTCTGCGACCTCTTCATCCTCTCAAGACCAACAATCTACAGATAATCAAGTTTTGCTTAGCCAAGTTGTATGCTCTCAAGGTGTTCGACCTATTGTTACAGTGAACTCCCCTTGTCCTGATGCCCAACATGCTACCATTCAGCATTCCCCGCTCAACCACACAACACCGCCTTTTATTCCAGGTACTATCGATGCCATCATGAACGTTTGCGGCGTCTCTCATGGGGTTCAGATGATGTCTTCTCAAGCAGCTCAAACTGCGCAAGTGCCTTCCGGGACGCGCATAGCACTCGACCCTCCCCGGCTTGCTGCCCCCCTTCCGAAGGTATGGTCAAAGAACATACCAGCTCTTTTCCCTAAGCTTGACATTCAACAATCAGAGTTTTATGATGACGGAATTGTTAATATGGATGACGAGGAAGCTGAAATCATCAAAGCTGAGTATGAGAACGCGTTAGTTGGTAGAGTTGTGGGCGCTAATTTCTGTTTTGAATGGCTCGCGGATCAACTCCATCGTAAGTGGGGGTCATTTGAGGGTTTCCAGGCTTGTGATCTCGGTGAAGGTTGTTTCCTACTAAAGTTCTCCAAAAGAGAAGATCGCGACCACGTTTGGCTTGGAGGCCCATGGCACGTTGCGGGCAAAGTCATCGGGCTGCACATTCCCGGGCTGAATAGAGTATGGTGGAGAAGCCGACTGCCGCTGTCCTAGCGTCTCCGACTGCTGGTGCAGTCGCTGTCAATTCCCGGGCTGCTGCTCCTACTGCGCCTGATGCCATTAATTCCGGTGTGCAGCTGCCAAAATTGGATTCCCAGGTGCATGAAGGCAATGCTTCCATCCTTGAGCACGGTACTACCCCGAAATCCCACCAACAGTACCCAGCTAATGATTTTATAGATCTTTGTAATGATCATGTCGACTTGAATGAAAGACGACCGAGATCTCCCGCAAGAAAGGTCCATACGAGATCGTTGAGCAGGGCTAAATCCGCTCGAGGTAGGGAAGAGATTGCAGCGGGGGGTTCCCCTTACTTGCAATGACATCGTCGATTTTTTAAAATTGCCGGGGAGCAAGCATGCTCACTTCCTGGGCTTATTTGGAAGAGCTTGTCCGTTCGCATATTCCCATAGCTATTGTTCTTCTTGCAACCCGGCGCCAAGCTCACCCGATTGTTGTTGCTCCCATTCCTTCTCCCCTCAATGTAAGAGCATATCATATACATGGCGAACTATATTTGCTTGCTGCTACAACTTCCATCAATACATTACACGATACATCTCACGGTAACTGGGCACCTACATGTAACCCACTTTTTACTTGGGTGCCCCACCCCGCTGGATGGATCAATGTAATTTATGATGGATTGGTAAAGAAAAACATCATTGCTTCGGAGGGAGACAGAATTGATGCATGTCCTCTTCGCCGAATGCTCAACGGATGTTGCTATGGTAATTATGAAGCTCAAATGGCCCGCCACCTCCCATTGTTCAAAAGAGTGGAGACTTCTTTTGTTATCCGAACGACAAGCTCGGCATCCGATCATGTTTGTAAGATTTGTTTTAATGAATTCAAGTGTGAAAGGGGTATGCCCCTTACCACGTCGCTAGCGCATCGTTTGATGCAGGTTGCCATCTCTATGTAATCTTTTCTGCATTATATATATATATTAGGCCACGACCAAATTCAAAGAAATCATCAATTGTTGGAGATCAAATTTCTGAAGGCCTATCACCCTACAACAAAGCTTCATTTTCTGAACATCTCAAGAACTCAGGGGGAGCTTTGACAACATCTAAATCCACATAGTCTTCTCAGCTGCTTTGAGAAAGAGAAGACTTCCATAACTCTCTCATCCCCATCTCTGTAAAGGGTTTTTCAAACTCCCTTCAAAAGTTTGTGCTTGGTTTTTGAGCACCTTATCAAAAGCTCATTGGTGGCAAGACACCTGATCAAAAAATCTGATTTGGTTTTTGAGCACCTTATCAAAAGCTCATTGGTGCCCAGGACACCTGATCAACTCATCCTGCAGTGGATTCCTACCTAGGGTGGTAGAAGAGTGGATGTACCCAAGTTTAGGGGAACCACTATAGCTCCTTGTATCTTCTGGCTTGCTTGTCTTTATTTTTGTTTCTGGCTATGATTGATCTGTGATTAGTTAGGATCTGTGATTAGTTTCTTTTGTAGGTTGTAATTAGTTATCTGCTGTGTTTAGATTTATTATTTGCTTCCCTATTCACTCAGTTTACAACAACTATTATAAAAAGTTTTTAAGCACCATACTCTATTCACCCCCCCTCTAGAGTATTTCAGATCTAGATGCACTTTCACCCGTATTCGCGGAGAGGGGGCCCAAATAAAGTATGAGACTTGCTGCACATTTTTTAAGCTTTTTGGGAGTTTTCGACTATTGGGGGACAATTTAGGGTCGACCTTCATAATATACTAGTAGGGGGGATGCAATATTTTCCTCCCCCTGACCTGTTATCAGGGGGCAGATGTGACGAGTGGCCGACTCCAGGGTCCCAGCCAGGCCCCCCAGCTCGCCTAGCTTCGTAGGCCACAACTCTCCTAGCCGCCCTGCCCGAGCCCGCCTCAGCCCGCAGGCCGCCCAACCCGCCTCAGCCGCAGGCTGCCCAGCTCACCTAGCTGCGCAGGCTGCAGCTTTCCTAGCCTCCTCAGCCCGCAGGCCACCCAGCCCGCCACCTCGCCAGACCGCAGCTCGCCAGGCCGCCGTCTCGCCAGGCTGCCATCTTGCCAGAGCGCCGCTCACCAAGCTGCCGCCTCGCTAGAGCGCCGCTCCCCAAGCTGCCGCCTCGCCAGAGCGCCGCTCGGCACGCTGCTGACTTGCCCAGCTTGGACCTTTTCCCGGCTTGAGGGTATGCCCCCAATGGACTGCGATTAGCTGCTTAGAACTGTGGGATTTGGCTGTTTGCAGCCCGTACCGGGGGTATTTCGGTAATTTTTGGGGCAGCGGAGATTGGTTATTTGTAGGCCATTCACAGAAAACTATAAATAGACCCTTGAGGATGCCTTGGAAGGCATGGCTTCTTAGCCACTTGAATCCCTCTTTCTTCATCCTCCAAGGCACCTAGCTCAGCATTGGCGAGAGAGGGGGGGATCACTAAGGTCTTCAGGGTGTGAGGTGGGACCTCCACGCTAGAGCTGAGGGTCTGTTCCTAGTTTCCTAAGCCTTTGGTCTGTGACATCCCCCTGAATGCAGTAAGTATGTGGTCACCCCTTTCAAGGGACCCCAAACTCCACAGAGACCGATTTCTCAGTTTCAACAGCCACCAACCTAGCTTTATTCTTAATTATAACACCATTTTCATCAAACTTGTTCCTACAGATCCACTTGGTTCGAATAATGTTATGACTTTGTGGTCTGGAAATCAGCTTCCAGACCTTACATCTCTAGTATTGGATCAGTTCTTCTTACATTGCCACAATCCAAAACTGCTCTATGTTGGCCTCTTCAAATCTTTTGGGCTCAATTTGAGATAAAAAGCCATAGTACATAACTATATTTAAGCTTCTGCTCCTTATTGTGACTCCTTGGCTGACATCTCCAATAATCAGATGTCTGGGATGATCTCTTAGATGCCTAACTACTGGGGGCATTCTTCCTTCAACATCTTAAGCTTCAATGGCTGATTCTTGTTGTAGTTCATCCACATCATGTGTGTTAAGTTCTTCTTCTGGAATTCACAATCCTTCATCTTCATCTTGGACAGCAGGAGAAGCTTACTTGCTGGATACTTGGTCCATCACTAATTCTATACCTGCAGATCTAGATGAGGAGCTTGGTAGCTCATTGTTAATCATTGAAGACTCATCAAATACTACATTCATAGACTCCTCCACAACATGATTTTTCAAGTTGTAGACCCGATATGCTTTGCTATGATTGTTGTACCCAACAAATATCCCATCATAAGATTTGACAGTAAACTTAGTTTGGTAAGATTTCCCTTTGTTGAGAACATAACATTTGCTTCTAAAGATCCTGAAATATGCAAGGTTTGGTTTTCTGCCCTCCATTATCTCATAGGAAGTCTTTTTGTGATCCTTGGTGATAGAAGCTCTATTCAGGACATGACATGCAATATTTACTACCTCAACCCGGAAAAATTCTGGGAGAGATGTGTCACTTAATAATGTCCTTCCAGCTTCTATGAGAGTTCTATTTTTCCTCTCAGCAATCCCATTTTACTGGGGTGTTCTTGGAGAAGAAAATTCTTAGTGAATCCCTTGTTCTTCACAAAACATTATCATGCCTTCAGATTGGAATTCAGTGTCATGGTCACTTCTGATTTTGACCACAGTACTGTTTAATTCATTCTAAATTTGTTTGTCAAAGGTCCTGAAGATATCAAGGGTTTCAGACTCTTTCTTAATAAAGAACACCCAAGTAAATCTAGAGAAGTCATCAACAACCACAAGGGTGTAGACTTTTATACCTAGACTATGAATGAGCATAAGAACGAACAAGTCCATATACAGGAGGTATAAACACCTCATAGAGTCTTTGACCCCAATGCTCTTAAAAGAAGCTTTAGTCTGCTTACTCTTTTGGCATGCAAAGCAAATGCCCTCCTTGGGGTATTTCATTTTGGGACCATTCCTGACCAACTCTTCACTGAAGAGCTTACAAATAGTCTTATAGTTCAAGTGAGCTAGTCTCTTGTACCATGTAACACAATATGGGACTTTCTTATCAGCAACTACACATATAAGAGAGTCTTTAGTTATACATAAAAAGTTTAAAAATAAACATTTCAACTCCTAGTGCCTGTCAAGATGACCTCTTGTTCACTTGATTTCTTAATTTGACAATCATCCTTGTGGAATACAATGACATTGCCAAGATCACATAGTTGGCTTATGCTTATCATGTTGTGTCGCAACCCTTCCACATAAGCCACTTTTTAGATTGTGACTATGCCATTGGTAATCTTACCATATCCCGTAGTGACTCCTTTGTCTGAACCTCCAAAGATGACTTTAGGTCCATTCTTCACAGGAGTGTAGTCCTTTAAGTGACATCTTGTTCCTGTCATGTGCCTGGAACATCCACTGTCCAAGTATAATATTGGAGTATGGGTACTTGGACTATCCTGCAAAACATAATTTAGGTAACCTTAGGACCCCAAGAGGGTTTGGGTCCCTGGTGCATGTTAGTTTGAAATTGAACATGTCTACCTGCAGCTTTTCTGACAGGAAGATTAACTCTTGCTCTAGGCACACTTGGATTGTGTCGGTAATCTATGGCAAAGTGATCCACTTTACCACAACACCAACACTCATGGATATTGTATCTTCTTTTCTGAATAGGTCTGGTAGATTGCATGTTAGTTGTTGACTGTTCAAAAGGAAGAGCAGCTTCCTTGTACTTGTTTCTTTTAGCAATAATCTAAAATAAGGTGAGTCTGTCAGTTGAAGAACTTTGTTTATTTTGAGTTCTACAAGTCTACTTTATAGAAGATATACTGTTGATGGCCTCAGAAATTCCCAAGTCATACTTGCTTACAGACTTGCCCTTGGACCGAGTGTGTGGTGGGAGAACCTAAGAGAAGGCCATTATCTTATTCTTGAGTGAGAGGGTTGGTGCACCAAACATAAATGGTCCATGATGGGCCATTTGAATTTCCTCATGTGTGGACTTAAAGGCACTCATCCCCTTGCCATATCTTCTACCATAGTTGTGAACATTTTTGTTTACACTTATGGACCTTCCATTTAACCAGTGACCATAGATACTCTCTTGGTCAAACCTGTTTGATGGAAACACTACTTTCTTAAAAGAGATGGGAGGCTGAATTGGAGCTTTGCCTTTCCCTTTGGACTGGTCAACTCTAGGGTTCCCCTTGAATCCCAAGCCCCTCTTATCCTATTAGGAGGAGAAGGAATCTATCCAGGGTAACACTGTACTGGGCTTTGAATATTTATCTACAATCCTTTTCTCCCTTTGGAGCTTCTCTTCAAGATTCAGAATGATTGTGTTGTTGTGGCTAATGGTCCCAATCTAGATAATTATGATAGCCTTCAGTTGGCTTACTTCCCTCACCTTCTATTCCAACAAAGAAGCTGAGTCAGACTGCTGGGAAGCAACTAGTATAGGGAGATGATCTCCTCAGCTTATTTCTTGGACAACTTCCTGCTTCTCTTCAAGGCATCTAGAAGGACACCATACTTGTCAATTAATTGATTGACATCTTCCTTAGATTCTGACTCATGTTCATCACAGGATGAGGATGCATCAGAATTTGGACTTGTCTCATAGTCTGAACCAAAAAAGGAGCTAGACAGTGAGTGTACCTTATCTAGACCAGGCTGATCCTGGATGGATTATTCATCTAACATGGCCATTAGCCCATTGTAGCCACTATCATCTTCATCCACCTCAGCATCACTGTCTGAATATGATAGACGGTCCATGATACCTATCCTTGCTGCTAGATAGTCTTCTTCTTCATCAAAAATAGCAGCAATCAACCCAATATAGGCTTCTTCCTCTTCTTCAGAATCTGAAGAGCATGAGTCACTCTAACTCCAGCTTTTTCATTCTTGGTAATGAAGTTCTTCTCATTCTTTCCCTTGTGTTGAGGGTGCTTTTTCTCTCCAGTCTCCTTTCTCTTGACAGTACAGTCAGCTATGACATGTCCTACCTTGCTACAACAATATCAAACAACTTCTGAAGAAAACTATTTGCTGGGTTTATAATTGTACCTTTCTCCTTTGGAGAAGTTATTGTCAGGATGGTAGTGATCCCTCTTGTGATGAGAGGAGGAGGATGGTCTATTCCTCTATTGTTTCCTCTTCATCATCTTCTGAAATTGCTTAGAGAAGGCAACAAACTCTGTATCAGACATGTTGTCTTATGTGCTTGGTTTAGTGCTGTCTGAGTCAGTAGGCCTCAGGAGAAGCCAGTGATCTACTGATGGTCTCTTCCTCCTTTTTGGCAGATAGCTGCATCTCATAGGAGAGCAACTATCCAAACAATATATGAGGGAGAGTTTTAGTTAGCTTTGTTACCTCCCTGATGACACAGATCTTGGTGTCCTAGTCTCTGGTTAGATATCTAAGGAAGTTGTCATTCAACTCATAATTGCTGAAGACCCTCCCATAGGTCCTCAGCTCATTCACTATTCTATAGAATTTTTCATAGCATTCAGCTATGCTGTCCTTCTTAGTCTGCCTGAAGGCTTCATACTCTTGATTAAGCAGGGATTTTCTGTCATCCCTGACTTCATCAATCCCTTCCATATAGACCACCAATGTATCCCACATCTCCTTGGAAGTTCTACTGTGGACAAGGTTCTGAAAAGTTGAATCATCAATGACACTTACTATTATGTTTTGTGCCCTCTTCTCCAACCTTAGAGGGGGGAGGGTGAATAAGTTTTTATGAGTTAATTGAAAATTCAAAATTTTTTTGTTCAGAAAAACTAGTTCTGGAAGCTACCGTGGGGCGTTAGGTTGCTAACGCGCGGCGGTAGGTCATAGACCTTGTTTTCTTGGGCAAATTCTTCCTTGGAGATTTATGCACCCTTTAGAGATTCACCGGCTAACATCCACAAGGTTACAAGCAATATAAATAACAGTACATGAATTTTATTCAAACTTAATCAACAAATGTTTTTATAATTACAACAACGTGATCTCCATGACGCCGGAGATCGGAGGCGGTGAAAATGAAATCTCCTTTTGTTTTCTATACCAACCCACTATCCAGACCGGTTGGCTCTCTCGCTTTCCCTCCAAGAAAGGTCTTCGAGACGACTTTTCACCACCACGCAAGGAAGTGTCTTAGAGCCCCACTAGATCGCCCGATCTAAACGTCCCTTCCCTGGGATGATTTCTCACAGAATCCTCCTCGAATTCTGACGACCCTCCGGTCAATTTGTCACAAAACTCTTCCCGGATTTTGACGACCTTCCGGTCGATTTCCCACGAAACCCTTCCCAGATTTCGACGATCCTCCGATCGATTTCCCTCACATAGACAACTAGAAAAATCAGTTTAAAGTAAAATACAATGAATAAGAGAAAACTCCCGTATAATTAGAACCCTTGATGTTGATGATGATTTGCTTGCAAAGGTTCGATCTTTGTGGCTTGAGAGTCTTCCTCATTGGTGTTCTTCAGATCCGTGAAGGTGTGCGCTTAATGAGAGTTTTTCATAGCTAGGAACCTTCACGTGAATATTAGGACGAAAGCTTCTAGATCATCATGTTGGTAGCCTTCAATCCTGGAGCATGAATTCCTTTTGAACTCCTCTAAAGAACTCTCCCCCTCAATGAGTTGGGATTAACCCTTCCTTCCCTTTAGACGGCTAGGGTGAACTCCTCTTTCAAATTTCGTGACAAACTGTCACACGAAACTCAAGTTCGGGTTGTTTTAAATAGAGAAGGCAGTGCAGGAAGCTACCACGGGGAGGTAACTAGTTATAGCATGGTGGTAACTTCTAGAGAAAAAAACCTTCCTTTTCTTCATGTGCTTGCAACAGAATAACTCTACATAGCCGTTATAGTCATTGGCTCGCCAGAGATCTTCGTGCATGACCGGGAGGGAGGCGGTTTTCTTATCCTTTGATGTAGATGGCAGAATGGACCACAGAGAGACGACCGAGCCCTAGGAATTATTGAACTCTGTCTCTTTTCATCTAGGTCTCGAATGCAGAACACGAGCCGCCTTATATACCTCTTTGTGAAAATAGTCTACCGTCGGCGGTAGGACTAGCACCCGATGGTAGGTTCGCGTGTTTGATGTGCCAGCTATCCTCCAAATTAGGAAAAATATTCAAAATGAATATTTTCCTTTTTCGAATGCTATCACGATGCGGTAGATAGATAACGGCCGGCGGTAGGCCTATCTCAATGTACTCAATGCCTTGGAGCGTTGAGTGGGTTACCGCGGTGCGGTACCAAGCTAGCTCCCGGCGGCAGTGCAATCCCAATGCACTGAACACCTTGGAGCATTGAGTGGGTTACTGTAGAGCGGTACCAAGCTAGAGCCCGATGGCATTGCTGTCTCAACACACTTAATGCTTTGGAGCATTGAGTGGATTACCGCGGAGCGATAGAGATAGCGCTTGGCAATAAGTTCCCGAGCATCATGTTGAATTAATCTTTAAGTTAGCGCCATCAGTAGGACTATCTCGGTGCGGTAGAATCCCGAGCGCTCTGTCCATTTAATTCCAGCTACCGCGCGACATTAACGGCTGCCGCGCGGCGGTAGGTGCAAGAACTTGATTTTTCATTCTTCACAACTGTAAACCTGCACACTATAAACACACAACAAACATGATCAAATACAAACTGAGATTTGTTATTCTCAAACCAAGAGATGCGGAATGCATGTTCCAACAAACTCCCCCTTTTGATAATAACAAATCTACTATGAAGAAATACTGCATAATAGTGTTTGTGTTTATAGTAAGTAATAAGTGTCCAATGCGTACTCCCCTTAGATGGATACTACTCCTACATAGACTGTTCCTAGTTGAGATATTTCTTCAAGAACATTCTCCCCCTTTTGGTATTATCAAAAGAGGGTGGGATAGAGCATATTAGCTACCAGTGCTTTTATATAAGACCACTAGTTGATTACTATGAGTTGCCACTTGTGAAAAAAAACATGTTACCGCTTGTTAAGATAATTATCATGATCGGGCATGAGTAAAGTATCAACATCCTATGATTACTCCCTACATAGATGCTTTCTATAAAAAATTTAAGGTACTTCCCCTAAATTAAGAGATTGGTGCACGATGTTCCCCCCTTTTTGGAAGAATAGAAGGAGGGTAGAGGTGAGTGTATGCAACGAGAATTAAAAAGCGATCTATGTTAGAGAAGAAAAATGGGATACATTGAGCAAGATCATAGCTAATTCTCTATCACTTATATGGCAAAATGTATGCATGATTGAATAAAATATAAAAGTAGCATTTTAAGCACATAATACAACTTAGTACTCATAGTTTATCACTTGTTCAGAGAGTAGATATTCATGATTAAGCACAAGTAGTACGCATAAAAATATGTTAAGCACTTTTACGATAAACATATATTTTTTTTGAAAATATGATCATATTAAAGATATGGAATTTCAAGCCTAATACGAAGATGTTTTCAATTTAATACAAATCCAAGAGATGTTATTTCATTGGAATTTTTGCAATCATGATTTCAATATATCAATGAGAGATATGAACCATAATGTAAGATGATTAACATCACAAGTAAAAATAAACATCACAGCGCTCTTGCTTTGCTATCTAGTGCATTTACTTGTGATTTTAGAGAATAGTATAGGTATGCATTAGGATCCGATTCTCATAAGTAGAAGTTTTATGAGAAATAATTATGTGTATAAATAGTGTTTTGATAAAGTATACAGGTGAATTAATAAAAACACATGATATATAGAATGAACAACCATAACATTAAAAAACAAAAATAATATTACTTCCACTAATTTTCAATGCACATGAGTAAGAAGTACAACTACCAAGGTGTTCTACACACAAAATGCTTATTAAAACTTATCAGGGAGTAGAGTAGTGTTTGGGGTATCACATTTTTGTCATTTTACTACTATTCTTATTTTTGTGATCCGGTGTACTAAGAGAAATGGTGAAAAGTTTGTTTTATACAAGACACTTTACAATTCTTTTTCCAAGGTGCTCTACCTCACAATGTTTATTAAGACTTATCCGGTGGTGGAGTTTTCCTTATCAATATTTATTTGATTTTTATTTTAGTGACAAAGGACTCTAAATTCACTTGTTACGCAAACAATAACAATTTTTGTAAAGACACCTTTCTTCAAAGAACATGTGCATGAAAAAACAAAGAATTGAAATACTCAATTCAGTGTAGTGTAGGTAATTTATTTATGCATTTTAATTATTATATTGTTACACTATACAATCATTCAAGTATAAGATTAAAATCACATGTAGTTTGTCAAAATAGGTGAGTGAATAGAATCATTATCAACCATAATACATTACTCATATTTAGAGGCACACTAAGCAATCCTACACATGTTTTCTATATTCAATTTCATTGCACATAACAAGATACTACTCAAGGCATGATATAACCAAAACAATGTTTTCAGAAATTTGACACGTAAATCAAAGGTTGTATTTAATCTTTAATTGATAGAATGTATTCATCCTTGACAATGAAAATGAGTAATAAGTATTTTTTATAATAATTTTTTTTTATTTTTTAATAAAAATACAAAACAATAAACACACAAAGAAATTTATAATATTTTGTTCTTTTAAATTATTTTATAATTATATATATATATTTAAAGAATACTTCTGTTTTTCTAAAAATATGAAGGCTCAAAAAGATATATGATGCCAACACAAGATATCATGATAAAATATTATGCATGAATATAATGTACATGATAAGTGAAATAATGTTCATGCATTGAATATGTGAATCCTCAGTATGACCAATAATCCAATACCTAAGCTATATATCTACACCCTAGCCCCATACTAAGTGATAGATGGGCATGAGGAGCTACATAAATGTCATAGGGTGGGGTGTTAATCCCATGTGCACACAGAAGAATTCGCTCAACCTAACACTCTTTCCCCCCAACGCCACACAAGGACCTATTGGAGCCATCCCTGGTTAAGGACAAGACATGGTTTACAGGTTAGCACTTCTAAAGCACAGACACATACTCCCCCACTATTGTGAGACATACATAATGGGTGAATGATCGCACACATATTAAGACATCATGATAGATTTATGATAAAAGGTAAATTATGGTCACTTTGAAATGATATGACTTATACATTTAGATTGATTTATCGTAAATTTTAATATGAGAAAGTCATATAGCAAAAATATATCTAAAGTTTTCATGGCATGTTGGCTTAAGAAAAAAATACAAAAGCAAAAATAAACAAATGCAAAAACAAAATACAAAAAAACAGCAAAAACAGAAAAACATTATGCATATCATGAAGTAGATTATCGAGTAATTTTTGTTTGAATAGTTTATACTTCACGCAAATAGTGGATACAAAAAGATAAGAGATTTAGGTATCCAAAAGGAGCCAGGAGTGACGGTTCCTTTGGGTACCCAAACATAGCGTGATACACCTTGGGGAGATGACAGTGAATGGGCACTTTTGAGTGAAACGTGTGTGCTATATTAAATGATGGGCCTCCATTCATACTTTGATTTAATGTTATTTTTATGTTGCCAATTTCCTTTTAGATTTCCACGAGTCCTTATGCGAAGAACTTCAGTTGAACAATATTGCGTTGAAGGCTTAAATATGTTGAAATTGTTCTCTGAGTTAAGATTATGTTGCTTAACGTAAAGACTCATAGTGTAGTGATTCTTCAAAGGAAATTTACATTCATTTGATTTTAAACTGGGAGTGACTTGAGGTTGCAAATAACGATGAATTTTCTGCTTTGGAATTTCATTTACATGCGCTTGACATTTTTGACTCTCGTTGATTGACTTAATTTGTATATGACAATTAATATTCAACATGCTTTCGGGTTTTGCTTGAAATTTTAGAGCTAAGTTTTGTGAGTGTTTTATCATAATTTCCTTAAGCATGTTTTTTTGTAACTAATTCTTTATTTTTGATTTTAAGATTATGTCTAGTTTTATTGTACGTGATTGTGCTATTTTTAAGAGTGGAAACTAAAGATTCAATATGAGCTTCATGCTTATTTTTGTATTCCTCAAAAGTTTCATCAATCTCTTTATTTTCAATTTTATAATTCTTGCATCCAGCACAATCACTTTTCAACAATGAGTTTCCTAAACATAATTTATCATTTTGTTCATTTGCAAAACGAAGCTCTTTTTCAAGAACCTTATATTTTTCTTTTAATTCATTATAATCTATATAAAGTGTAGAAATGTTATCTAAAGAGCAAACAGGCGAACTAGACAAAGCAATGTTGGATTCTACATTAACACATTCTTTTAAGCGGATATTTTCTGAACGTAGTTTTGAATTGATACTCGTCAATTTCTTAATTCTACATTTTGCCCTATCTAGCACAATCAATGTAGAAATGGAATTGCATCCACAAAGGGAATTCGATTTTCATACAATGCTCTTGGATGAAGCAAGATTTGAGCTTTGAGTGTCTTTGAATTCTCCGTGTGTTGCCTCATCCATGGTCGAGATTTCAACTTCCCTTTCATATGATGTGATTTCCATGTCCTTCTCCAAGAGCAAGTCTCTATTTGGTTCCATACTTGGATCCATGAGAAATTGCTCTGACTCATCATCTGCAGAAAGAGAACTATAAGTTAACTCAAGAAAATTCCATATATCATATGCAGTAGAAAGCGTATAGATTAGTTTGAAAATATCTTGACCAAGCCCACAATATAGACTATTCATATCTTTGGCATTTAAATGACATTTGTGCTTATTAAAATTATTTGGGGGCTTGATACAAGTCATGTTCCAAACTTTTATATCTAATAATATAAGGAATTTCTTCATTAATGTTCTCCATTCGTTATAGTTTACTCCTGTAAATAGAAGTGTGCACATGAATTTTCTGTGTATACTTTTTCATCCCTACTAGTCGATTCAAGATCGAGGTTGGCCATTATTCCCGGTGGTGAAACCGTTTTGGAATAACCTCCCTTTGATATCTCTTGTTAGATCTAGTAGCCAACCTTAGAGGGGGGGGGGGGGTGAATAAGGTTATATGAGTTAATTGAAAATTGAAAATATTTTTGTCTAGAAAAACTAGTTCTGGAAGCTACCACTGGGCGTTAGGTTGCTAACGCACGGTGTTAGGCCATAGACCTCGTTTTCTTGGGCAAATTACTCCTTCGAGATTTATGCACCCTTTAGAGATTCATCGGCTAACATCCACAACGTTACAAGTAATACAAATAACAGTACCTGAGTTTTATTCAAACTTAATCAACAACTATTTTTATAATTACAACAACGTGATCTCCATGATGCCGGAGATCGGAGGCGGTGAAAATGAAATCTCGTTTTGTTTTATATACCGACCCACTATCCAGACCAGTTGGATCTCTCCCTTTCCTTCCAAGAAAGGTCTTCGAGCCGTCTCTTCACCTTCACGCAAGCAAGTGTCTTAGAGCCCCACTAGATCGCTTGATCTAGACGTCCCTTCCCTGGGACGATTTCTCACGGAATCCTCCTCAGATTCCGACGACCCTTCGACCGATTTCTCACAAAAACCTTCCCGGATTTTGAATACCATCCGGTCGATTTCCCACGAAACCCTTCCCGGATTTCGATGACTCTCTGGTCGATTTCCCTCACAAAGACAACTAGAAAAAAGGAGGTTAAAGTAAAATGCAATGAATAAGTGAAAACTCCCCTCTAACTAGAACCCTTGATGTTGATGACTATTTGCTTGCAAAGGTTCGATCTTTGTGGTTTGAGGGTCTTCCTCTTTGGTGTTCTTCAGATCTGTGAAGGTGTGCGCTTTTTTGTAGAGAGGAACCTTCACGTGAATATTAAGACGAAAACTTCTAGATCATCATGTTGGTAGCCTTCAATCCTTGTGCATGAATTCCTTTTGATCTCCTCTAAAGAAGTCTCCTCCTCAATGAGTTGGGATGACCCCTTCCTTTCATATAGATGGCTAGGGCAAACTCCTCTTTTAAATTTTGTGAAAAATCATCACACGAAACTCATGTTCGTGTTGTTTTAAATAGAGAAGGCATTGCAGGAAGCTACCATGGGGTGGTAACTAGTTATAGTGCGGTGGTAACTTATAGAGAAAAAAATCATCCTTTTCTTGGTGTGATTGCAACAAAACAACTCCTCATATTCATTGTAGTCCTTGGTTCGCCAGAGATCTTCATGCACGACTAGGAGGGAGGCAGTTTTCTTTTCCTTTGACGGAGACGACGAAACGGATCACGGAGAGGTGGCCGAAACCTATGAATGATTGAACTCTATCTCTTTTCATATAAGTATCGAATGCAGAACACGAGGAGCCTTATATACATCTTCGTGAAAATAGTCTACCGCTGACGGTAAGACTAACACCCGATAGTAGGTTTGCATGCTTGATGTGCAACTGTCCTCCAAATTAGGAAAAATATTCAAAATGAATATTTTCCATTTTCCATTGCTAATGCGGCACAATAGATAGATAATGCCCGACAGATAGATAATCTCCAATGGTAGGCCTGTCTCAACGTACACAACGCCTTGGAGAGTTGAGTGGGTTACTATGGTGCGGTACTAAGCTAGCGCCCGACGGTAGTGCTGTACCAATGCACTTAATGCCTTGGAACGTTGAGTGGGTTACCGTGGAGTGGTACCAAGCTAGCGCCCAGTGGTAGTGCTGTCTCAACGCACTCAACACCTTGGAGCATTGAGTGGATTACCACAGAGCAGTAGAGATAGCGCTTGGCGGTAGGTTCCCGAGCACCATGTTGAATTAATCTTTAAGTTAGCGCAAGCGGTAGGACTATCCTGGCGAGGTAGAATCCCTAGCGCTCTGTCCATTTAATTCCAACTACCACGTGACGTTAACGGTTGCCGCGCAGCGGTAGGTACAAGAACTTGTTTCTTCCATTCTTCACACCTAAAAACCTGCACACTATAAAGACACAACAAACATGATCAAATAGAAACTGAGATTTGTTATTCTCAAACCAAGAGATGTGGAACACATGTTACAGCAAATATGACCTCAACCTTGGTGATTTCAGAATACTTCTTAGGTGTCTGGATAGTTGCATCCAGAGCTGAGACCTTCATGGGGTTGAATGGTCCCTCTTGAACTGTTATGAAGATTCTAGGGTCAGATGCCTCCATAAACAACCTGACTCTTTCCTTCCAAATCCAGAAGCTGTCCTTCCTGCAGACAAGAAGTTTCGTGGAGCCTAACTCCTTATGGTTCTCTCCTGAACACATAAGTATATACTTGTGCTACTCTTGGAGATCAACTCAGACTATTAAATCCTTCTTGATTAAACTCCCTCCAATACGACTTGAAAGTCTTTAGTTTCAAGAGTAGCTAAACACTATAGGGGGGGGGGGTGAATAGGTTTTTAAATCTTTTTGTCCTTTTTCTATTTTAGGTGAGTTGTGATTTAGTTATACTTGGCTTTCAAGAATCACAAACATCATACAGAAATTTTATAGTGGTTCCCCAGATTATGAGTACATCCACTACCCCCCCCCCCACCTTTCTAACAACTTGTTAGATAAGGCGACTTCTCCACACTAAGATCAATAAGCTTACCACTCTGATCCCTCAGGATCTCTTAGACTTCTTCAAGTACTGCCTCAGGCTTAAAGCCCTACCACTCAGAGATATAATCTCCTACCACTCAGGCACAATAGCCTTACCTCAGACATTAACTCAAAGTCCTACCACTAAGATCCATAACTGGATCCTACCTCAGATTCACCACTTGAAGCCTACAACTCAGATATACTTAAAGATCCTACACTCAGCCATTATAAGTTTAGGCTTACACTCAGATCAAAAATGATCCTACAGAAGAATATGGAGTGGATGATGATGTTTGACACCAGATTTAGAGTCTCTGTGTCTTCCTTCTTCTGAATAGAAATTTACTCTATCCTTTCTCCTTCACAACTTCAAGAATGGTTCTTCGGGAAAGTTCAGCTTGAGCTGTGAAAGCACTGCAGCTAGGGGTTGCATTTACTGTAACTTATTGTTGAAGATCAACAACTAATTATTAGCACTTTTAGATCAGTGACTTTATCAACTTCTCCAAGCTCTGCAACTTAGTCGAGAGGAAGAAGATGAAGTTCAGTTCATTCCCAAAGGTTTTATTTTATTTCGTTGATTTGATTCCTTTTCTATCCCGCCATCCAACAGCTCTTTGATGATTGAGACCATTACTAGTTGGTAGTTGCAACCTTGCTTTTGCATTAAATGCAGTATTGTGGGCAAGCGACACCATTTGACATGTACTGTAGACTTCTGACAACATTTGAATTTCTGCTGATGTCAGCACCTGTGTACTTAGTCAAATTCATACAATTCACCATAATTGTTGAATGAAGGCTTGTCACTCCATGCCAAAACACTTAGCCAAATTTTATATAGCAGCATGCATTGAGTGATCAGTCATCACTCAATGAATATAGACTTTTGTATTCTAACTGATTAGGCATTGAGCGAGCCTTCCTCACTCAACACATTTTGACTTAGCCGATTTCCTTTGTATGGAGGCATTGAGTGATGCTTCTACACTCAACGCATTATGCCTTAACTCACCATCATGATGAGGCGTTGAGTGAACAACCTTCACTCAACGCTTCTGTACTTAGTTGAATTTTTGTTGAGCTGGCATTGAGTGAACTATCTTTACTCAATGCTTTTGGACTTAAACAGATTTTCTGTCTACTTCTTTAGTGGCTTGGACATCACTCTATTTTGTCGACACTTTCTTCTTGAGGCATTGAGTGAACTAGCTTCACTCAATGCTTCTGAACTTAGACAGATTTCTTGGCAGATTCTTCTACGACTTTGATTGCTTGAGCTTTACTCAACGCTTCTGTATCTGGGAGTTGAGTGAACTGCCTTCACTCGATGCCTGTGTACTTAGGCAGATTTCTATCTTGCCAATGCTGAGTCTTTGACTGTCAAGTCTTTACTCAACGCATTTGGCTATCTAGAATTGAAGGAACTGGCTTCACTCAACACTTGTGGACTTAGATTTCTATCTTGTGAGCATCTTTTCTCATGTCCACCTGTCATTGTTACTTAGACAACCTGTCTAATCAGTATAAAAAGTGACCACCTGCATACATATAACTTAAAGCATGCATCAGATACAAACATGTGTATACCATTATCTTGTAGGCCTTCTTAAAATCTAGGACATTTGGAGCAATGAACCCAACATATTAGATACTTCTGAACCATCATATCACAAAGAGCTTAAGTCATGAGTACATCTCAACAATAAGGGCTGCAAAAGCACAAAAGCACATTACGAATCTAAGTTATGCCAGCAATGATAAGGCAAAAATGCAAACAAAAGGTACAAAGTTCACACAAAACACAAATACAGTCACAACATGACTTGACATCAGCATCACCCGAAGTATCGATTCACTCCTTATGCCCGACAATCATTGATATCTGCACGAACTTTACATCCTGAAACACGTCAGCCCATGATGCTTTCTACTTCTTCGATCATGCTAGTTTGTCCTACACCTAAAAAGGCTCTGTCTCAACTTTCGATGAGAGTGGACACCAATTCATGATTCCACACAAGAAATAAACCAAGTCCTTCCGCATCTTCTAGTAAGAATGGTCCTGCTAGTTCTTCCATATCACCGGGATAAGGGGAAGAACAACCCTTCATGTCAAAGAATTTGCTACCAACACCAGTTCCCCGGGGCAACTGCTCAAGCTAATGCATGAAATTATACTCGCGCATTCATACAAGGGGAATGGTAATAGCAACCCACTTCTAAACCAATACAGTGTGCAAAGCATGGGGTTGGAGGATGTCCCCGCAACGCACCTTAGTCTCTACAAGGGTAAGGGATGAGAAATCAACCGCAAAAACCACTTTCTAGGCATCCGCCTCAGAGCTTTGGCATCACAAAGCAGTACCCAGTTATCATATAACAAGACCTCCAGCCTAACGCCAACTGTAGAACCTCCTCATAGCAAGGTTGACATAGATATATGCCAAGACACTGATGGCCCAACAAAGCACCACAAGCAAGCAAAGAATCACGACTGTCAAAACTTGTGCAGCTCTCACGGTCTGGTGAACAAGACTGACATACAATTTAGGCGGTCTGATGACTAGCAATGGAAGATATGATTGACAAACCGACGACTTAACCCTTGTAATCTGCCTCTATTAGAAAACGACATCCTGGTAGTCTGGCGAACAAGAGTAGTGGCGAGCTCTGACTATCTAGTAGTTCAATCTAGGCGGTCTATCTAGGCGAACTGGTCTGGCGATGTAGCGGTTAAGTTGTGACGACCTGCTTATCCGACAGATATAGTTCTATTACTACAAGGGTGGTCTTGACAGACTAGTGCCCTGGACTAGCGGCCTAATAGTATTATAAGGGTAACCGCATGTAGTAGTTTGTGCGAATTCATGGCAATAAATCAAAGATGTGTCAGTTGCGGATTGGTGCTATTAACTGTTATCACAATCAGGCGGATAGGTTGTGCTATCCGCCATAGTTGCCTTGGAGTAGTTCTAATGCCCCTGATTATTTCGATAATTATTTTAATCTATTTAGTGGCATATTAATGACGTAAGGGCATTACGTTGGCAGGTAATTAACGGTGCATCGTCGTTGAAGAAAAACTGTCAAAGTTCAAAAGTGTCGACAAACGTTAACTGTATCGACCCCTTTGCTGTAACTGTGTCGAGACAAGTCAGCACAGTCTACATTCAACAACTTGCACTACAAAAAATTGACTAAGTACAAAAGTGTCGACACACTTCAACTATGTCGACACCTTTAAAGAAGAAGTGTCAAGATAAGTCAGTTAACTCGACACATAGAAGATTCAAGATAGCTATGTCGAGACAAGTCAGTTGTCTCGACACCTTGAAGACAAAGTCAGCATACTTGACACTGTAAAGGTTAAAGCAGTTGTGTCGAGACAAATCAACTGTCTCGACACAAAGAAGACAGGAAATCTTACTAAGTAAAATTGTGTCGAGACAAATCAACTGTCTCGACACAATGAAGAATTAAAGATAGACTTTCCGACATCTGGCAGACAGAAGTGCGAGACAACCCAACTATCTCGACACAAGGAAGAATAAAAGATGTCGATACATAAAACTCTTGTGTAGAGACAAGTCAACTGTCTCGACACTTTCAAGTTTCAGTTGAAAATTCTTCCAAGTAGAATTGTGTCGAGACTGTTAAGATGTCTCGACACAAGTGTCAACACACTTTGGACATATTGACACTTATGTTTCAGAAAATGTGCAGAGTCAACACAGAAGTGTCAAGGAAAGTCTGTAATGTCACATCAGCAATAAGAATAGGATATTTTAACATAAACAGTCTGAGGAAGGATTTGGTGTATGATGTCAGATACTAATGTCATAATTCAGTTACTACCTATCCATGAAGGCTATAAATAGAGGGGTAGTCTACACCAACAAGAGAGAGAGAACAGATTAAGCTAAAAAATTTCAATCTTATTACAATCCCGAGGAGGAGGAAGAAGACGAAGATCTTCAAGAAAATCTCCAGATCCTTTATATAAATCGATCTGAAGATCAAGGTAATCGATCTGAAGATCAAGGTGGACCTGATCTACAATTTCTTCAAGGTTATCAAGCCGATCAACATCAAGAAGATAACAGATCCAGAAAAGTAACTTTTCAACTAGCCAATTTAGCAAGAAGATATTCATTGCTGCTGAATTAAAGAATCTATTCTAACATATACATCAGATTACACATTTTCTATTTTCTGTGAAGTAATTTTTCATTTTTACCTCTAAATTTTGTAAGATCTCCTTGATATCTGAGTGGGTAGGAGATCTTATCTCTGAGTTGTAGCCTTATTTTATGAAGACTGAGGTAGGGTTCTTGACGGACCTGAGGTAGGTGAGTGAATCACTGAGTTATAGGCTCATTTTATAAAGGCAGAGGTAGGGTTCTTGAGGGACCTGAGATAGGAGATTGGGAGAATCTCTGAGGTATAACTTATTGGTCTGAGTGTAGGTTTATTAATAGAAACTGATCCTGTAAGATATCTGGATCTAAGTTAAATAGGAGGAGCTATAACCTTATCTAGTACATTGCTAGTGAGGAAGAAGGGGGAAAGTGGATGTGCCCTAGAAAGGGGAACCACTATAAATTCTTTGTGTGCAGTGTGTTGTGGATTGCTGTTGCTTGTGCTGTGTTCTGAATTCTATAACTGCTGAATTTGTTAAGTGATAAAAGATTTGTTAAAGTATATTAAAAAGTCACTTATTCATCCCCATCTAAGTGATTATCTACACATAGGATTATCTTCCAAGTGGTATCAGAGGGAGGTTATTCAAGAAATACCTAACCATCTGAAAATATCCAAATGGGATTTAGAGAAATTTCATATCTATGGATTCTGAATCACACCGAGAACTCAGTTATATGAAACTGCCTATTTGTACTAAGGACAACTTTGCTATATAGAAACAGAGAGTTAGATTGTTCATGGAAGTCTCAGACACAAGAATCTTTATCACTGTACAAGAATGACCATATGTACCAATGAAGACATCAGTCCTAGATGCAAATGTTCAAACCCCCAAGAAACTATAAGAAATGACAAAGGATGATGTGGTTCTTGTCATTATGGATAAGATGGCATAAAATATAATAGTAAGTGCAATAAATAATTCAACCTTTCAGAATCTTGTGCACTATAATACATCCAAGGAGATGTGTGATGCACTTATAGTATACATGGAAGGCACAAAAGAAGTAAGAGATGACAAAAAATCTCTCCTCAACCAGTAGTATGAAGCCTTTAGACAAGGAAAGACTGGTTCTATAAAACAATACTATGAAAAGTTCTTTAGAATTGTTAATGACCTAAGAAACTATGACAGAATTTTCTCAAATTATGAGCTGAATGTCAAGTTTTTGTGGTCCCTAAAAAATGAATGGGACATCAAGATTTGTGTTGTAAGAGAAATGGGGAATTTAAGAAATATGTTACCCCAAGACTTGTATGGGAAACACATGTCACATGAGCTTTAGCTAAACTCCAGAAATGCTGAAGCAGAATCTGCCAGAAGTTCAACTCAAACAAAATCTGTGGCCTTCAAAGTAGATAAATCTAAGAAAGTTAGAAGAGAAATCTCATCATCACCCAAAAAGGATGAAGATACAAATAGCACTGGAGCCTGTTCTTCATCAGAAGAATTATCAAATGATGAGTTAGCACTATTTACCAGGCAATTCAAGAAAATACTAAGGAGAAGGAAGCAGTGGAATAAAAAGAAACCTTCTGGATCAAGATCCAGTAAAAGCAAAGACAATCACAGAGACAAATCTATGGTCAGGTATGATTCTCATCAGAACAAACAATCTAAGACTGACATTATTTGCTTTTGTTATAACAGGCCTGAGCATGTCATAGTTGATTGTCCAGTAAAAAGGAAGGAAAACAAAATAGTGAAAAGAAAAGAAGTTCTATAAGAACAAGAAATCATAGAAGGGTCTCATGGCAAAGAAATCCAAGACCTTATCTGATTGTGATACTGACTCAACTAAGCCAGATGAAGAACTTGCTGGACTGTACTCCTACGAAGAGGAGTTCATCAGAAATGCTATTCACAAAGGGAAAAGCTCCACAACTTCATCACACAATGGTGATCTTGAAGAAGATATGAAGATCAATTTAATGGCACTATTAGATGATCTAGATACAGAAGCTATTGACTGTCAAGATACTTAGGTAATCTATGATAATTCATCATGTTCTAAAACTTCTGTTTATGAGACTGGGGATGAGCTAGACTTATGTGACTCAAAGGATGATTCATATAAGACTGACTCTGTGACTGAACAATAATAGCTCACAGTCAAATTTGGAAAGTTGTTGGAAGCCCTAGTAAATAACAAGAAGATTGCCAAAGAACAAGCTGAAGAGATGACATCACTAAAAGATTTTGCGTATCATCATAGGATGGATACTCAAAAAATTGGTCTTCAAAGTTCTAAGTTGGCAATGCTGACTAAGATCATTGATGATCAAATCTTATTGCTGAAATAGAAGGAAGAAACTATTCAGGAGCTGGAACTCAAACACATGAATGAGAAAAGATTAGTACAACAATTTTCAAAACCTAAGACTGTTTTGCCCATTATAGACACCTTCTCAGGAACTCCTGAAAGTTGTATTGGGTATGTAAAACCCAAAAGAAAAAGTGGCAAAAAACTGGCAGGACAAAAGGGTCTACTCATTCCACAGTCTAAGGTTCAGACTAAAGGAAAAGAAATTCAGAAGTCTGGACTTGTTGGACCAAGTTCATATGAGAATAGGAAATCTATTCCTAATGTGCCTGCTCCAAGGAGGATAGTTGTAACTAAGAGGCAAAACAACTTGTTTGCACCCAGTCAAAATACAACTGTCAAGTGTGCTGATTCCTGTTCTAAGGAATGTCAGCATAAAGTTCCTTCTGTTCCTCCAAAGTGGAGGTACAACAGGTATGAATACTGGTGTTGTGAAAAGGTAGGACACATTGCCATAGACCGTTGGTTCAATTACACTGTATTTCATATTCAGAAAAGATATCCAGTAAAGAAGCTCGCTGGTGGTTTTAATAGAGCTACAGCTAACAAGAACATATGACCAAAAACAACTTGGGTTCCTAAGGAAAAATAAATTCTTATTTTATAGGAATGTCCAAGCACCAGAGATAGACCAATCTGGTACTTGGATAGTGGGTGTTCCAAGCACATGATTAGAATACGAGGAAATTTAAGGGAATTTATCCCTATGGAGAATGGATCGAAGTTGATCTTTGGTGGAGCTGACAAAGGAATAACCAAAGGTTATGGTAAGCTCGCAAATGGCTTAGTCACTCTCACTAAAGTAGCTTATGTGGAAGGGTTGCAAGACAACCTTATACGCATAAGTCAACTTTGTGATCTTGTCTATGATATTTATTTCCACAAAGATGAGTGCCTAATTAAGAAGTCAAGTGACAAAGAGGTCATCTTGACAGGCACTAGATGTGGGAATGTGTATTGTTTGAATTTTCATTGTTTAAAGTCAGACTCACCCTTATGTCTAGTTGCAAATGAGAAAGCCTCACATTGTTTCAAATGGCACAAGAGGCTAGCTCATTTGAAGTACAAGGACATAAGCAAACTTTTCAGTAGAGAGCTTATTAGGAATGGCCCTAACATTAAATGCTCAAAGGACAATATATGCTCAGCATGCCAAAAAGGCATGCAAACTAAAACTACATTCAAAAGTATTGAATATAAAGATTCAGTGAGGTGTTTATACCTCTTATATATGAACTTGTTTGGTCCTATGCTAGTTCATAGTTTGGGAAGGAGAATTTATACTTTTGTAATAGCTGATGACTATTCCAGATTCACTTGGGTTTTCTTTTTAAGGAAAAAGTCTGAAACCCCAGATGTCTTCAAGACTTTTATCAAACAAATTCTGAATGAAATAAACAACTCTGTGGTCAAAATTAGAAGTGATCATGGAACTGAGTTTCAATCTGATTATATGAAAAAGTTTTGTGAAGAATTGGGGATTCAGCAAGAGTTTTCCTCACCAAGAACACCCCAGCTGAATGGAATTGCTGAGAGAAAGAATAGGACTCTCATTAAAGCAGGAAGAACCATGTTGCGTGATTCTTTACTTCCAGAATACTTCTAGGGTGAAGTTATTAACACAACTTGTCATGTTAATAATAGATCTTTAATCAACAAAAGATCGAATAAAACTCCTTATGATCTTATGAAGGGCAGAAAATCAAACTTGGCCTATTTTAGAATCTTTGGATGTAGATGTTATGTCTTAAATAATGGGAAAACATACATATCCAAGTTTGCTGAGAAGTCTTATGATGGCATATTTGTTGGTTATAGTGACCACATTAAGTCCTATAGGGTCTACAACTTGAGGGATGAAGTTGTGGAAGAGTATGTACATGTTATATTTGATGAAAGTTCTATGTTTTACAATGATAAGCCAGGTTCATCAAGCACAACAGGTGAAGAATTGATGTTAAAGGAGGTAACTATAAAAGATATAGCTCCGGCAAGTCAGAATATGCAAGATGAACTTAACATAATTGAGGAAGTGCTTGCACAGGAACAACAAGGAGAAAAAGCTCAACATGATGCAGGTGGTCCAGGAGAAGAAGTCTCATTACCTATTACAATCAGGCATCTAAAGGATCATCCAAGGGAATTAATTATAGGAGATACTGCACAGGGTGTGAGCACAAGAAGTAAACATCATAACAATGTGTTGTACTCAAGCTTCCTATCCCAAACAGAGCCAAAAAAATTTGAAGAAGCTAATGTAGATCCATTTTGGATAGGTGTTATGCAGGGAGAATTGAACTAGTTCAAGAGATGTAATGTCTGGAAGTTGGTTCCCAGACCAGATGACTGTAACATCATAAGAACCAAATGAATATATAGAAATAAACTGGATGGGAACGGTGTTATAGTCAGAAATAAAGCTAGACTGGTTGTAAAAGGATATAAATAAGAATAGGGGATAGACTTTGATCAAACCTTTGCACTAGTGACTAGATTGGAGGCTATAAGGCTCTACCTAGCATATGCAGCCTATAAAGGATTGAAAGTTTATCAAAGGGATACGAAGTCAGCCTTTCTAAATGGTAATCTTAAAGAAAGAGTTTATGTAGAGCAACCCTCAAGTTTTGTTGATTCTACAAAACCTACTCATGTATATTTGTTATTAAGAGCTCTCTATGGTTTAAAACAAGCCCCAAGGGCTTGGTATGAGACTTTGTCTAAGTTCTTTCTAGAGAATAAATTCTCAAGAGGGAAAATAGACAAAACACTATTCATAAGGGGTGTCAAAGATAAGACCATCTTAGAACAGATATATGTTGATGACATTATATTTGGTTCTACTGATGAGTCACTTTACATTAGGTTTGCCAAATTAATGCAAGACAAGTTTGAGATGAGTAGCATGGGTGAACTCAAGTTTTTCTTGTGTCTCCAAGTTAAGTAAACTTTAGATGGACTTTTCATTAGTCAGTCTAAGTTCAACAAGGATATAATCAAGAAGTATGGCATGGAAATATCCACTTTAATGAAAACTCCCATGGGGGCAAGTATGTATTTAGACAAGGATGGTGCTGGGAAGCTAGTTGATATCACCTTGTATAGGGGTATAGTTGGTTCACTACTCTATATAACAGCCAGTAGACCGGACATAATGTATGCCACTTGTGTCTGTGCTAGGTATCAAGCAAGCCCTAAAGAATTTCACTATACAATAGTTAAAAGAATACTGAGATATCTAAAGGGCACACCTAATCTTGGCCTATGATATCCCAAGAATAGTGATTTTGATCTAATAGGATATTCAGATGCAGACTATGCAGGATGTAAAGAAGACAGGAAAAGCACATCAGGGTCATGTCAATTTCTTTAGAAGGAGGATGGTATCATGAAGCAGCAAAAAGCAGACAAGTGTAGCAATATCCACTGTTGAATCTGAGTACATTTCTGATGGTGGTTGTTGTGCATAATTGCTCTGTATTAAACATCAGTTACAATATTATAATTTATAGCTAAGCAAAATTCCTTTATACTGTGATTCTACTAGTGTTATTTCTTTTGCAAACAATCCTGTGTCACATAGTAGAACAAAGCATATTGAAATCAAATATCATTTTATTATAGAACATATAGAAAATGAAGATATTAGCTTAGAATTTGTTCTCATAAATAGACAGATAGCTGATATCTTTACTAAGCCTTTGGAATAAGAGAAATTTAATTTCTTCAAATTTGAACTTGGAATATTAAATCTTAAGTAAAATAGTAATAACTTAAGTATAAAATTTGTTAATCAGTAATTAAGTTTACTCATTTAGGTTTCAAAGATAAGCTACAAATGTGTCAAGAATCAACACTTAAGAGAAACAAAATTTTGACGAGTCAGTGTCAAGACACAAGAAAATGTGTCGACGCTATATAGTAATGTGTCGAGACACTATAGAGTGTGTCGACACTATAGAAAGTGATGTGGCGAGACATACGAATGTCACAACCCTAAGGTATATGTGTAGAGAGACTTAAAACTTGTGTCGACTTGTGTCGAAATATTTTGACAGACTTGATTTATATTATGTCGACACATCTCGACAAACTTGTGTCGGTACTCAAGACTGGTGTCGACAATAGGTCATTTCCTAAAAAATTGGAACAAATTTAGCAGCGCGCCTTTTCAACTTTTGCAACGTCTACTATAAATAGGGCAAGAAAGAAGGTGTCGTCTATGCTTACCTAAATTCCCGAGAGATTGAACCCTGAACATCGAGACTTAGAACTCCTTTAGTCGACACATCTTCTTCCTCAATTTCTCTCAATTACAATGGCTCCCAAAAATGACGATAACATCTTCAAGGGATACGAGCTGGTTCACAATGGATTGCAATCAGTGGATGATGAGATCAAGGAGGTGGTAAACCTGATCAATGAAGCTGGCTTGGAGTATTTGCTTTCTGAACCAACAAATATCGGGAAAAGAGAAGTGTTAGAATTTTTCTCCAATGCATCACTGGAATCAAATTCAACAAAGATTAAGTCCAAGGTGAATGGAACAAATGTGAAAATCACAACAAAACGACTGGACAATGTATTCCACTTACCTAGAATTGACCAAGAAGAAGACTTAGACTCTTCCAAAACCACAGATGCATTAGAATGGCGTGGGTTAGCTCAAATGACCAAGTTGGGAAGTACCCTATTCCGCAATGGTATGAACAATCAAGGGAAATTCCTGTCAGAAATAATAGGGAAGGTGCTGCTGTGCAAAACAGGAGCACATGTTAGGATATCAGCCAACATGTTTCAGTTAATGGCTCGAGTAATATTCAAAGTCAAGACTGACTGGAGCAAATTATTCTTTGACAAAATTATAGAATGCCTTAAGAAGCCCAATCTAGTGAGAATAATAAGCCTCTACTTGGTACAGGCCATTACTAATTGTCTGAACCTGAAGACTGGAACAAAAATCAATCATATGTGTAGAATGGATATGAGGATTTTATCCAGATGAGATAGAGTTCTATCTAAAGATACACCTGGAGTGGTAAATAAGCAAGAGAAAAAAGATGAAGGTTGTAGTAGTGGAAGAAACTTCTTCCAAAAAATCTGATGGACAAGAGAGTTCAAGCTCAGATGAGCAAAATGTTCCAGCCCCAAAAATTTCTCCTAGGCCCTCATCTGGAACTAGGGAACAGATGCAGGGGAGAGATAATACCATAGAAGGAACACATTAAAGAAGAAAATCTCAATGTGCTTCCAACTTTAGAAAGTGAAATTGCTGGCAAAATTGTGATGGATGTGGTCCATGACCTCAACAAAGAGGAAAGACTGAATGATGCTACTGCACAAGATCTACAGATGATAGATGAAGATACTGAAAATGTAGTCAATAAGGAGACTGAAGAAGAAACTCTATTGGATAAAAAAGATGACATCCAGGGGGAGATAAATGTAACTTTTGAGAACCTAGCTCTTGATGTTGAAGTTCACTTGGAGGACATCATTATTGATAAAGAATATGCAAGAGTTAAGAGGGAGTTGGACCCAGATACTAACAATGCCAAAGAGACACCAACAGTTGAAGAAGTAAGTTCTTCTGAATCTGAGGAAGGAGAAATGTCTCTGCTGCAGAAAAGGAAATTATCTGAAATGAAAAAGAAGAGTATGAGCTATAAAAGGTTTATTCAGTATGAACCTACTCCAACTTTTCCAGAGGACTCAAGCCCATTAGTTGTGCAACTATAAATTATGCTTGACCAACAAACAAAACAACTTGAAAAAGTATGTGGATGAAAGGAATAAGGAACTGCAGTTTCAACTGGCTCAGGATATAAAGTCTATAAGATTTGAAGTAAATCTTCTTAAGACAGACATGACAAATTTCTTCCAGAAGGGAGCAAATGCTATAGTTTATATATCTAAACAACAGTAAGAAGCAAAGAAGACTGAAGATGAAATGATTGTCAAACAAGACTATGTCCTTGAAAATCAAAGAATCTTGGATGAAAACATGACTACCATGCATACATAAACATTGGTCAAACTAACTGAAGAAACTACTAGTTTAGAAAACAAAATAGCTGCTGCTATAAAAGACATTGAAACTCAGCTGACAACCTATTCAGCCTTATTGCTTAAAGATATCAGAGATTCAGACAAAGCTTTGGATAACAAATTGTTGAAAGTGAAAAATACTGTAACCTCGGGAATCAATTATCTAGATGGACAAATGAGGTTTCATAAGAATGATTTGAGAGATCATATGGAAAGAGAAGTCATAAGGGGGGAGAAGGTAATGATAAGAGCCAGTTCTGAGCATGCTACCTGGATATCTAACAATGTCAGAGACACTTTAGGCTATCCTCCCCTATGGTATGATGGTGACCAAACTGCTGAGTCTGGTTGTCAACCAACTCAATTTTAATCTACTCATGTTGCTGAGCAAACTATGTACAATCCTTATGCATAACTTCAGTTTAAGGAAATTCACGCTGCTGTTCAACACATGTACAGTACTCCACCACCAGTTCAAAATATTATATTTGAATAGGTGGAGATGTCTGCATCTGTTATGCTTAAAGAAAAAGAAGCTCAACTATCAAAGAAAAGATTTAGTGAACAAGTTGAAAATAGACAAGACTTTGAACAGTGGAGCCCAACCTCCAGATCAATAATTCTCACCGCATGGAAAGCAGTTAATGCTAATGCTACAGATATGGGAAAATGGTACCAAGAGCAAGAATGGGCTAAACACTTAAAGCAGCAAGAGGTTACCAGAAATTCAGACATGATCTTAAGACATGGAAAATTCCTGCTAATTCAGTTGAACCCAACAAATATTTCCCCAAGACCTATCACAATTTTGAAAGACAGAGGATAATGGCAGAACAAATCTCAAAATCCAAAATTGACATAGGGAAGATAGCAGATGACAAGGTGTCTGAAGTAAAAGAAAAGATACAATCTAGAAAGGGCATAATCATCAAAGAACCAGAGGATCCTTATAATATATTTTCTAGGCATTTTTGTTAGAATATATTTTTAGGCACTTTTGTACCTTTTAAATCAATATAACAAATCAAGCAAATGTAATCCTGAACAGATTCGTAATGAAAATTTTGGTTACAATATATTCTATATATGTGTTATCAATTGTGTCATTTCATATATTATTCAGCACTGTTGAATTTATAACTCTGTCATCATATTTTGGTATCATGTTGTATATCATTGAATTGGGGTTATGACTTCTCCAAATAGGGGGAGATTGCTGGGTACATTGGTTACAATGTACTTGATTTGAAGAAACCCTTTAAACACAATAATATGCACATATTTGTATTTTATGTATATTTCAGTTTATGTTTGCAAGATTACATATTGGTTTTGAAGAAAAATTATCAAAGTTCAAAAGTGTCGACACACGTCAACTGTGTCGACACCTTTGCTGTAACTGTGTTGATACAAGTCAACACAGTCTACATTCAGCAACTTGCAGTACAAAAAATTTACTAAGTACAAAAGTGTCGACACACTTCAACTGTGTCAACACCTTTAAAGAAGCAGTGTCAAGACAAGTTAGTTAACTCGACACATAGAATTTTCAAGACAGCTTTGTCGAGACAAGTCGGTTGTCTCGACACCTTGAAGTCAAAGTCAGCATACTTGACACTACAAAGGTTAAAATAGTTGTGTCGAGACAAACCAACTGTCTCGAGACAAAGAAGACAAGAAATCTTACTATGTAAAATTATGTCAAGACAAATCAACTGTCTCGACACAATGAAGAATTAAAGATAGACTGCCCGATATCAGGCAGATAGTTGTGTCGAGACAACCCAACTATCTAGACACAAGGAAGAATAAAAGATGTCAACACAGACAATGCTTATGTCGAGACAAGTCAACTGTCTCGACACTTTCAAGTTTCAGTTGAAAATTCTTCCAAGTAGAATTGTGTTGAGGCTGCTAAGATGTCTCGACACAAGTGTCGACACACTTTAGATATCTCGACACAAATATTTCAGAAAATATGCAGAGTCAAAACAGAAGTGTCAATACAAGTCTGTACTGTCACATCAGCTACATGAATAAGATATTTCAACAAAAACAGTCTGAGGAAGGATTTGGTGTATGATGTCAGATTCTAATGTCATCATTCAGTTACTACCCATCCATGAAGGATACAAATAAAGGGGTTGTCTACACTAATAAGAGAGAGAGAGAGAGAGAACAGATCAAGCTAACAAAAGTTTTTTCATTCTTATTACAATCCCGAGGAGGAGGAAGAAGATGAAGGTCTTCAAGAAAATCTCCAAATCCTTTATATAAATCGATCTGAAGATCAAGGTAGATCTGATCTATAATTTCTTCAAGGTTATCAAGTCGATCAACATCAAGAAGATAACTGATCCAGAAAAGCAACTTTTCAGCCAACCAATTTATCAAGAAGACATTCATTGCTGCTTAATTTAAGAATCTGTGCTAATAGATACATCAGATTACAAATTTTCTATTTTCAGTGAAGTAATTTTTCATTTTTACCTCTAAATTTTGTAAGATCTCCTTGAGATCTTAGTGGGTAGGAGATCTTATCTCTGAGTTATAGGCATATTTTATAAAGGCTGAAGTAGGGTTCTTGAGGGACTTGAGGTAGGTGAGTGAATCACTAAGTTGTAGGCCTATTTTATAAAGGCTGAGGTAGGGTTCTTGGGGGACCTGAGGTAGGAGATTGGGAGAATCTCTGAGATAGAACCTGTTGGTTTGAGTGTAGGTTTCTTAACAGAAACTGAGCCTATAAGATATCTGAATCTAAGTTGAAGAGGAGGAGCTATAACCTTATCTAGTACATTGCTAGTGAGGAAGAAGGGGTAAAGTGGATGTACCCTAGATAGGGGAACCACTAAAAATTCTTTGTGTGCAGTGTGTTGTGGATTGTTGTTGCTTGTGCGGTGTTCAGAATTCTCTAACTGCTGAGTTTGTTAAGTGATAAAAGATTTTCTAAAGTATTTTAAAAAGTCACCTATTCACCCCCCTCTAGGTGATTATCTACCCATAAGATTATCTTTCAATATTATATAGTACGAGATGGATAATATGTATCTGTATATGGATCCTCATAGGAAGCAACATGTGACTGTTATGTAGTATGCGATGCATAACAATCATCACATGGATGCCCATTAGATTTTATTTTTCGTTACATACGATATTATATAGTATGAGATGTATAATATTTTATTTGTACGTCGCTCATAACATGCATAAGGCCTTTTTAGAATGTATAAGACTACATGCATAGCATAACATAACATTAGCACATGTACCATGTTAAGGTCTATATGATGACACTCGTACACACATGATTTAAAATGAAGATTTAAGCATTCATGCATTGAGACCTTATGAACAGGAGTCAATGGGATGATGGTTCATCATCCTAAGTTAAAGCATAACATCACTTTTGAAAATCCTAGAGCAAGGTAGCAGCAAGAGCAAGTATCTATACATGTATGGTCTGAACTAAGTTGAGTAGTTATAGCATTAAGTTAGGTTTTGATAAGTTGTTCATTATATTATTTGGAATGCTGCCCAAGGTTATTGTGACTAGGTCGACTCCCTAGTTTGAGGGTGAGTCATTGGGAATGCAGAATGAGGCTATGATTGAATGGTTGCAGCAGAGCAATGAGGCCCTATCAAGCCAGATGGTTGCAATGTTATCGCAAATTCAGGCATTGCAGACTGTCGACTCAAAGCAACAACATGTGGTGCAGAACCATATAGTGGGACAGTCAGTACCTATTACGCCTACTCCTCTGGTGCCTCCAGTTCTGTTGCCTCCGGAGTTGAATTTCATTTCGCACTTCCAGCGATTATGACCTCCTACCTATGATGGGAGAGCCGATTTCATGGCTATATATTATAAGATCATTGTTATCAAAGAGATGTTTTTGTATTCAGGGATATCTGCAAACCAGAAGGTAATGGTCGCCGCTTACTAGCTGAAGGGCATTGCTAATTGCTGGTAGATCTGAGAGAAAGAGAGCCTATCAGAGGGGTGTTCGTGTTTGCTCAAGAAGTTTCTACCATCGGTCAAGCAAGACTGACTGATGAACAACTTTTTACACCTAAAGTAAAGACAACTCACATTTAGTGAGTATTAGGTGGAGTTTAATAAGTAGAGCATGTTTTCTCCAACTTGAGTAGCCTCTAAGGCAAGAAGGGTGAAGTGATTCATAGGAGGACTTCGTAGCGATATCCAACAGTTGTCTAATGCATACAGATCAGATACTTATGCTTAAGTAGTAGAAGTTGCTCTGAAAGTCGATGCCATCGACAATGGAAAGAATCGTGGGATACTGGAAAGGAAGGACAAGAGAAAGTCTGATGACAGTAGAAGCTCTCGGGCATATGGCCCTGCTTTGAAGAAAGGCATCAAAAAACCGTGTAGTTTCAGTGGCCGTCCAGGCCATCCCTTTGAGAAGTGTTTGAAGAGGTTGTGAGTGCAGAAGTAGCAACAAGTGCTTGCAATTCAGAGCACACCCAAAGGAGACCTTGTTTGTGCCTCATGAACCTTTCGGCAGCCGTTTCAGGAGCTCCGGTGGATGAAATCTTCAGTGGAGCATAGATCCAGAAAGCTCTCACCGAGATATACTTGTTTTTGGTAGGTATTTTTGTTTTCATCGACTTTTGGCATTGGGGTGTGTGGCTCTAAACATTCATTTTGTCCAAATCTCTCTAGATTTCATTGCCATGCTTTATTTTTCGGTCGATCTGTTCCATGGAGTGTTCAGAAGGTTGAGATAAGCAGGTTTAAGGCAAGAGGTGGTTCCTCCCCTCTTGCTTGCTTTTTCTTCCCTGTTATCTCTTTTTATTTTGTGCTGGACAATGTCGCCACAGACTCGGTACCGTTTTTACTGGTGTTAATGATTCACATGTTTGAGCTGATCAGTCTCTTATACACACACACACACACACACACACACACACACACACATACACACGAGTGTCCGACATGGGGCTCCGCCACTACTACCAATCACGACAGTACCCGACATGACCCTACGATCCCACACGACTGTACACAACCCGCCACTACAATCTTGCGCAACTGTACCCGGCCCGCCCCTACGGCCCCACACGACTGTACCCGTCCCGCCAATACGATCTCGCGCAACTATACCCGGCCTGCCCCTGGCAGGCTTCGCCTGCCCACGGCGATAATTTAAGAAAAAGATATAAATATAATTTTATAAATAATAAAATTTAATATTATAATTATAAATGTACATGTATAATGAATAATATATATATATATTATTATTATATATAGTATATTTATATACAATATTGAATTATATTATACTAATATTTATATAATTGTTTTATAAAAATACAAAAATATAACAATATAAGTATTAATTATTTGAACTATTATCACAGTTGCATCATTGGCTCATTGGATTGAGTTGTTCCTCCTGTCCTTGAGGTCTTGTGATCAAAACTGGATAGTTGCATTTAAATTAAAATATAATAATTTTCACAGCCAACCGCTCGATTTTTTAGGAGTTATTGGGGCAAAATCGTAATTTTACATAGATTTAGGACACCTTACTTGTAGGTTTAGGAGACCTACTAAAATGTGGAGAGATAGAATGGTTTTATTGTGCTCGATCAGATGGTTGTTAAATTATGAACTCATGATCTGACGGCTTGTGGAATTTTAAACTCATGATATTCGCATACCAAAGTATTTCTTTATATATGGTACAATATATATATATATATGGTACAATATATATATATATATATATATATATATATATATATATATATATATATATATATATATATATATATATATATATATATATATTGGTCTCTCCCTCGGACCTAGCATTGCTGCCTATCCCATCATCTTGATATGATGCACACTCGTGAAGTGAAGCCCAAGAGGCGACGGAGCTACAGCAACTAGAGCGGGAAATTCTGATGACCCTTCTACTTCGACCTCGGGGTCATGGTCTGCCTATTCTGTCAAAACATTGCGTAAAGCAACGAAAGGAAGTGACGTTAGAACCCCCCCCACCCTAGGAGATTTTCAATTGCATTGCATCGAATTTCTTCGTTTTTCCCGGATCTCATGGACGGAGGGAGAAGCACTTCGCTGACGCTATTGATGGATGAGCAATAGCATTTCAATTGACAGGGTGAGTAGCGTTGACCAATCGACCTTAGGGGGATGAGTGGGGCAAAAAAACTCAAAAAGAATCAAATGTCAGTATATCGGTGACTATACTTAAACCACTGTGAATTCTTCATTGCTTGTTATTTTGTGATTTAGATGTTATGGTTTGATAACTATTTTATTTGGGTTGGTAACCCTCTTAAGTTGCCTAATTACATGATTTTAATCCTTTACTGCGACTTATTCATTCTTGCCGAGGGATTCTTCCTTTTGAATGCCTCAGACTTGGAGCAGTAGTGGTCTGAGCAGCTAGAGTTGGTAGTTCTTAGCATGGGCTTTAGTAGCTATGGTGTTCCTCCCTTACCTTTGTGAGGTATTTTTGTTGTTCTTACTTTGGTTCAGACATGTATATTGTTATGTGGGTTTGTGTCAAGTTGTTGATGCTCACAGTAAGTTATTGTAGATGTTGGACTATTTGCTAGCTGCTATGTTTCTCTTGATTTATCTTACCAACTTGCTCTCTGGGAAGGATTTATGCTAGATTGCATGCTGGTTATTTTCAAAGTATAAAAAGATGAACATTCCTATATCATACTCATGACATCCTTTTAAATCAAATGTCACTCTATTTTACCAAACTTAAAAGCTCTTTTAGTACTTATATTAAATCTAGAGGTATGGATATCATGAATTGTTCTAATGGATTATCATGCTCTTATAGGATAATAAATGGACTAAATAAAGTATTTTTCGCTGTGTATAAGTATATTTTTCCCGTGGACTAGTTGATCCACTGAGTCGAGGGACACAACTATCAAAACTTAAACTCAAACTATATTTTTATCATACCAAACTTGAGGATTTCATGAAAGTATTAGGAGTAGATTCTCGCCTGAGCGTCTGTAGTTGTCCCCTGCACAGTATGGCATAACAGCATGTATTTACTCTCACTCTAATATATATTATTTAATACTAAGAAAATGCGGGTTGTGACTACAGTCTACTATAATAGAGGCAGATATAGACCAGAGCAAATGTGTTGGTGTTTGGAAGCTTTGTAGTTATGCAGTTAGATATGCTTAACCACACAGTCCGCGTGGTTAGATTTTAACTACCCTGTCGCTTGTGATAGGCATTGTATATTACCTCTCTTATTTTTTTATCTTTTCCCACTTTTCTATAAATAAGGGGAATACCCTTGTATTATACAACTTTTGGAGTAAGAAAGTTATATTATTTAGCTCTTCTCTCACATGGTATCAGAGCCCTTGCTCTATTTGCTCTGATTTCTAGTTTTTGGGCGTGCGGTAGAACAAGTAGTCTCTTATTTTTAACCACTTGCTCTTCCCTATCTGCAGACTCTTCTACGGTTTCTCCTTTTTAACCGTATTCTACTTCTATCTGCGGTCTATTGTTTTCTTGGCGCGCTCCCACCCTCCCTTTATTCTTCTTGTCTCCTTTCTAAGGTTGGCTTTCAGTTTTCGCGACCTCTTGCTTTGTTCGCTTTCTACGATAAGTTCTTTTCTAGACTTTCCCTCTAACCGTGCAGTTAAAGCCTCTTTGTCAGCCTTCTTATTCTATGCGCAGTCTCTCTCTTTATCTTCACAGATAAATCTTTCTACCATTTTTCTCTTATTTTTATGGAGACATCGGATTTCTCTTCCTCTGTTCTATCCACACCCCTCGTTCTACCCACTCCTATCTCTACTTCTAGCAGTTTGGGTACTTCTTCCAAGCTCACTGGACTGAATTATCCCGATTGGAGTATTTCCTTTGTCTTTCTACTATGCTCTCAGCGTAAGCATCATCATCTCACTGATGACCCTTCTACATATGGGTCTGCAGCTTTTGATGATTGGAATGTCAATAATGCTTTGGTGAGAACATGACTTACCAATAGTTTATTTGATGAGTGCCTTCTCGTCGTTCGACATGATGCGACGATTATGGCTGCTTGGAATCATCGTGCTACTCTGTACTCCAAGGGAGCTCAAATTTCATGTATATATACGTTGTATGCGAATAATTTTGCCTGACATATCATGTCTCTGACTGCTGCTTATCAGGCGCTAAACTTCTTCAGCATCATCCATTTTCTGTTTATCTTGTTGAGCAACATAAGCATTTTCAAGAACTTCTGGTTGTGTGCTATTTGCTTCGCTTTACCTACTCCTATGATATGATTTGGCAACAAATTCTTGCAGCAACAGCTACTCCTTATCTAATGCTACTGCTATGCACATTTTTGCTATTACTACTCTTCTTTAGCATCCTTTTCTTGTCTCTTCTCCTCCTCCTGACATTGTTGCTTATCAGGCTCATCATGATATTTCTGGTGGTTGTGGAGGCCGCTCTAGTGGCTGTGGCCCCACTAAATATCTCTTCTCTCATTGTGGCAAGACTGGTCACCTTGTTGTCCATTGATGGGTCAAGCATCCTCATCTTTGCCCTACTACTGGTGATACTACCTGAAAGAATTGTACTTCTCTTGCTACCTATTTGGGTAGTGCTCATATGGCCACTACGAGTAGGTGGCTCATTATTTTGGTGCTACTAATCATATGACTGGCAATCCTCATCTTTTATCTTGTCCTGACAAACATAATTGGTCACCTCCAGTTTTTATTGTAGATGGTACTCCATCCCCTTTATATGGGTCTGGAACAGTGCATGTCACTCCATCTCTCCAACTCACAGAAACTCTCCATGTCCCAACTTTTCCGTGCAATCTACTTTCTGTTACTTCTCTATGCAAACAACTAAATTGCACGGTTATTTTTACCTCAACTACTTATTCTTGTCATGATCCACAATCTAAGGAGACGATAGCTACTAGGACTAAAAGTGGTGGCTTGTTCTATCTTGACAATATGTCTACCATTTTTGTTTCTACTTCTCTTCACCAATGACATATTTATCTTGGGCATCCTCCTCGTCTTCTTTACCAACTTTTCCCCGATCTACCTCGGGGAGACACTTCTCTAAATTATGAAGCCTGTCAAGTCAACAAACACCACCATTCATCTTTTCTAGCAAAGCAAGGATATAGCTCTTCTCGTTCTTTTGAGCTTGTTCATTCTGACATTTGGAGTCTTGCTCCTACAAAATTTGTTGGATGAGATAGCCTGTTTTTTATCACATTTATTGATGATTCTTCTATATATACTTGGTTGTACTTGTTAAAAGAACATTTTGAACTTTTTTTTAATTTTTACTATGTTCTATAATGAGATACGTACTTAGTTTATTGTTCCTATTAAAGTGCTTTACACTGATAATGCTAAAGAATACCTTAGTCATAAATTTTCACTGTTTTTATGCATCATGGCATTATTTATCAAACTAGTTGCCCTTACTCCTCTCAACAAAATGGGGTTGATGAACACAAGAACTTCCATCTCCTTGATGTGGTTCGCACTCTTCTCACTCAAATGAGTGTGGTCATGTCATTCTTCTTTCATGTTACCTCATCAACCAAATTTCTTCTTTAGTTCTCAATGACAAAACTCCTTTCTCTATTCTATATCCTATTGCAACACTATTTCCTTTACCCCCATATGTCTTTGAATATACAACATTTATTCACTCTCCTTCTCTATGATTTGACAAACTCTCTCCTCGTATGGTTAAATGTATCTTTCTAGGCTACTGTTCGATACAAAAAGAATATCAGTGTTATGTTCCTCTTCTTCAAAAATAGTATATTTTCGTGGATGTCACTTTCTCATACCTCTGCCTGTCCATCTTTTAATGAACTCTCTTCTGTACCTATTATATTTGTATCTCTACCTAAATCTATGACTCTTCTGTCTACACCAGTGTCTAATTCAACTTCTCTTTCTCGCAATTCTGCTTCTCTCCTTGAGCCGTTGCTGATAGTTCTCAGGTCAGCGATCTCTCTGACGGATGGATTTGATACTACAGATAATTCAGACCTTGATCATCTGATTTCCCTTCAGAAGGGAGTTCACACATGCACTCAATATCCTATTCATGATGTTGTTTCTTATGCCTAGCTGTCTCCTTCCTGCAAGAGCTTTGCTCTTGCTCTCTAGGCCAATGTCATCCCTGCTAACTATCAAGAAGCTTTTTTTAATCCTTATTGAAAAGTCGTAATGGATGAAGAGATGAAAACTCTGACTAAATGAGGTACTTGGACTCTTGTCCCTAACCATCCAGGAGCTGATGTAGTTGACTTTTGCTGGGTCTTTATGATCAAATTTCTTCTTGATGGTACCATCAGTCTCTATAAGACTCGTCTTGTTGTTAAATGCTTTACTCAGACATATGGTGTAGACTTCTTTGACACCTTCTTTCCAGTTATTCAAATTACCACGATCCGCATTCTCTTTTCTGTGGCAGTTAATAGAGACTGAGAAATATCTCAGTTGGATGTTAAGAATGCGTTCCTTTATGATGATATATAGGAGATGATTTATATAGAGCAACCTCTAGGGTATGTTGCTCTGGGAGTGTCTCAAGTGTGTAGACTATGGATGGTAATCTATATACTTAAGCAAAGTCCGCGAACCTAGTTTGAGAAGTTTAGTGAGGTTATCTTTGTTATTGGTTTTTATCGAAGTACTTTAGATCACTCTTTATTCACACGCAAGACTTCTACATGGTTAGTTATTCTTGCTATTTATGTGGATATCATTCACCTTATAGGATACAATAAAAAGGGAATTGACCTAACAAAAAAGCATCTTCTTCAATATTTTATTACAAAAGATACGGGGTCTCTCAAGAACTTTCTACGTATTGAGATCTCTCAAAAGTCTAATTCTGTAGTGCTTTCATAGTGAAAGTATGTCTTAGATCTTTTAAAAGAGAAGTGTTCTTGGAGATGACAAGTGTTGGAGTAAGGATTCACCTCTCCTTACAGATGTCACCCGGTATAGACGGCTTGTGGGAAAACTCATTTATCAAACAGTCATAAGGATGGATATTCGTTATGCAGTAGGAAGGGTGAGCCAGTTTATGCAAGATCCCAAGGTGTGTCATCTACAGTCAGCTCTAAAGATCTTAGAATATGTGAAAGGATCTGTGGGAAATGGACTTTTATTTTAGATGAATAATCATTTAAGGGTTACAACCTACTTTAATTCCAGCTATATATATGACAAGGATGATAGAAAACCTATGTCTAGTTTTTATGCATTATAAGAGGAAATATGGTAAGTTGGAAGAGCAAGAAACAACTTGTTGTCTGAAGGTCAAGTGCTGAAGCTGAATACAGAAGCATGACTTTGACTACTTTTGAACTGAAGTGGTTACGAGCACTAATACTTGATTTGGGAGAAGTGTATGATCATCTCCTGCCAATGTTCTGTGATAACAAGGATACCATGTATATTTCAAAGAATCCAGTATTACATGAAGGGATGAAACATATTAAAGTAGATTGCCACTTTATCAAAGAAGAGATATTGAAAAATCAGATCTGCACTTTGTTTGTCACTTATGACAAAAAGCTGGCAGATGTTTTCACCAAACTAGTGTCTTTTTTGGATGTCTCTGACAAGATGAGCATAGTTGGCATATACACTCCACCTTGAAGGAGAGTGTCAGTATATGTTCAATTTTGGTGGTCTGGTGAACAAGACTGGCATGCAGGTTAGGCAGTCTGGCGACTAATAGTAGCAAATGGGATTACAGAACTGGCAGCTTAGCCCATGCGGTCTGCCTCTATTAGAATACAACATCCTAACAGTCTAGCAAGCAAGAGTAGTAGTCAACTCTAGTGGTCTAGTGGTTTAATCTAAGAGGCCTATCTAGGAGGACTAGTCTGGCGGTCTCAAGGTTTGGTGGATAAGTTATGACAATATGATTATCAGACAAATCTAGTTCTGTTATTGCACACATGGTCATGATATACTAGTGCCTTAGACTAGCGGACTAATGATATTCCGAGGGTAATTGATGACAATCATTTATGTGAAGTCATGATGACAAATTAGAGACCAGTCAGTTGAAGATTAGTGCAATTAAATGTTATCACAGTCAGGCAGATAGGTTGTGCTAACCGCCACAGTTGCCCTGGAGCAGTTTGCTGCAAAACAGGCGGATAAAGGTTGGAGCAAATGTGTTGGTGTTTGTAAGCTTTATAGTCGTCGGTTAGATATGTCTAACCATATAGTCCACATAGTTAGATGTTTTGTAACCTCCTTGTCGCTTGTGATATGCGTTGTATATTCTCTCTCATATTTTTTTGTCTCTCTTTGCCCTTTTCTATAAATAGTGGGGCATACCATTGTATTATGTAATTTTTTGGAGCAACAAAATTCTGTTATTTAGTAATTTTATCACAATGACCTCAAGGAAAAAAGGTTAGTATAAAAATTTTTGTGCTCGACGCTTCGCGGTTCTCGACCCATGAAAATTTGGGGGTATTTGATGGGGCTCCCTGTCACAACCCGCATTTTCTCAACATTTAAAGCTATATCAGAGTAAGAGAAAATACGCATCGTGATGCCACGTCATATACAGGATAACTACAGACGCTCAGGCAAACCCCAAAACTCTACCATTTACCTGAAATTCATGAGTTGTTAAGAGAAAACCAGCATAAGTTAGATTGTTGTATCCCTCGACACATTAGATCAACTAATCCATGAGTAAAAGTATAGTTACACACCGCGAAAATATTTTGATTATGTGATTTAACATAATACATGAGTATAAACATCCCCGGAGGATGACTCATGATATGCAAAACTCTAAATTTATAATAATAGTGAAAGTAGCTTTTACGACCATTTAAATATAGTGATTTAATTTTTCAAATATGGAATGTATGAGGTAATAATAATGGTTTTTATATTTTAAAATACTTAACTGTGAAACCTAGCATAAAGCCTTACCAGAGAGCAAGTAAAAAACAACCACAAAAAATGGCAAAATTAGAAGCTTAGCAAAGTACTTAATAATCCAAAATAAAACCACCAGTGGGCGTCAACAACCTGACACGAACCCACTGAAGGTATGTATGTCTGTACTAACAAGGTAACAACCAAAAACTACCTCACAATGGTGAGGAAAACCTCTGCAACTAAGCAATCCACTAGCAAACTCCCAAACCTATCCGCTCAACCGGCTACAGTCCTGAACCTGAGGTATTCAAAAGAAGAACAACTCTGCAAGAAAATACAAGTGGCAAAAGGAAGCAATTAGATAGTAATCAGGTAAAAATAGAAGGGGTTACCAAACCCTACTAAAAGAAATGCTGACAACTTCAGCTAATATAATCAACAAAAGAGTCATGTAAGAAAGTACTCATCAGCAAAACGAGAAAAGTTGCCCCAAGTGCAAGAAGTTATCAAGATTTGCTTAAACCCGCAGAAGCAAAAAACCAACATGTGCCAAAATAATATTAGGAAAGGAACTAAACAGTCCTAAACATGTGAATCATTAACACTGGTAAAAACCATGGATCTGTGTCGGCGACCAAAATGCCCAAAACAGAACCACCAGACCCAAATGTCTCAAAGGCACAACGGTGTCAACCACAGGGTCTAACACACCTAAAACAACCTATAAACAGAGTCCCAAATGTCTCAAAGGCAACACGGTGGCGGCTACAGGGTCTAACACAGCTAAAACAACCGGTATATAGAGACCCAAATCAAAACTACCACGTGCAATGATTCACGATACAACGTCCAATTGGCGGTCCTTTATCCACTGCCAATCTAGCCATAAAACACAACCTAAAAACCCAGCAAGACCCAAATACCTAAGTCTAACCACTTCCTATGACTTACGGGATAAAAATACTCAAAATGTACCCTAAGGACCAAACTCGACGAACCGGACAAAAAACGGTGAAAACTCCAAGTCCTGGCAAATTCGGCAAATATACCCAACAAAATACATGGATACTCACGAATTACAAGGAGATACTCGGCGAATTACCACTATTCGGTGGATATTACTAGTGATACCTGACGAATCACTATGGTACACACTAAATTCTTCTTAGCAATTCTGCAATACTCGGCAAATGTCGATACCCGACGAAATCTTTAGCGATACTCGCCGAAAAACGCTTAGGCTAAAAAGACAAATTATACTCGACGACTCTATACTCGGCGAATTCATAACGTCGATACTCGACAAAATCTAAACCAAATTTCACCTATGCTAGATCCCGATATTCGTCGAATTCCCTAAAAGTCAAAACGCGCTGAAACCGTCTTGCACTACTAACCCAACCCTCTTTGTCTTACCGAAAGAAAGTCCCTAACCTAAGGGGTTCCTTTTGGTTTTACCTATACTATCCCTACGCACTAAGGGATGAGGAAGAGAGGAAGATAATGAACAAAGAAAATGGATATGCAAGAGGAGGAGTTCCACTTGCCTTGAACCTTCAAAGAAACGCTGCCCGCTCGCACTGTGACAAGGATCGGCAGTAAAAAGGCCCTATCAATATTTCCTGAATCTTTTGGAGGGGAAAATGTGTCAAAATCGCTAACCCTAATGTAAAAAAATCGAGGAATCGGGAAAAACTTACCATGATCGCATAGCCCTTGCCGAGAGCTTTCCGAATCTCCAAACTATCAATGAAACTTACCACCGGATCCATAGAAATCACCGGCCGAACACACGCCCTGTCCAGCGCTCGTCTCTTTCACAAAATGTCCGTAGTCGGGTAAAGCAAGATGATGAATAGTAGCGGTAGGGTTTTCGATAAGACCGATTTCTATTTATATATATAAATATAATATATTAATAGCTAATTTAATAACATCAAAACAACCCGAAATCCAAATGGCCTCAGAATTCTACGAAATTCGCACCGTAGCTAAATACAGACACTACGAATCCAACAGCAAAGTTGAAATTCAAATCCGACAAACCAAACTCGGGCAAACACCTCCCGAAGCCAAAACACAAGCATTCCCAAAAAGGTTCCATCGAGTTACCAAAACAGACCCGACTCACAAGGAAATCTTGCAAACAGGCTAAACCTAGCCACATTGAAAACCTAAAGAGAAAAAACCATGCTCTAACCACGGCACATGTCAAACACATGTCAACGTAATACCCTAAAGCCAAAATTACACCACTACGAGAATAAAAATAAATAACGAAAAAATTCGGGGCGTTACAGTCACCCCTCCTAAAAGGAAGTTTCTTCCCAAAACTTAACATAAATAGGATCAAATCCATAACAGAATAAAAGCAATCATAGGCTAACAGAGAAAACACTTGCCCAAAATATCAGGAGAATAGATGAGGATGATCCTCTAAAAGAGAGGGTTAGACCTGATTTACTCTAGAGGGGGGGGGGAGGGTGAATAGAGTAATTTGAGATATTTTTGCTGTTTAGGTTATAATATCAAAGTAATGAAAAAGATACCAAGGTAACTAGAAAGCAATAGCAACATCAGTTAATTTAATCTAAACACAACACAGATAACTTAATCTATCACAGCCACAGCAAGAACAAAAAGAAAAGGGAAACCAGACAACCCAAGAACTTTTATAGTGGTTTCCCAACCTTGGTACATCCACTATTCTGCCACCCTGGTAGGAATCCACTAACAGGTTTTGATTAGGTGACTGCCACCTTTGAGCTTTTGATCAGGTACTCAAAAACCAACTCAAGTCTTTCGATCAGGATACTTGCAACCAAAATAAACTTTTGAAGGGAGTTAATGAACCCTTTTTATAGTGGGAGAGAGAGAGAGATTGATGGTATCTTCTCTTTCTCTTTTCAACAGAGATGACTAGTGGATGTTGCTGTTGTCAAGAACTCCTCTCAATAACACTAGGAGTCTTGCACAGGGTGTAGGTCTTTAGTCTTTTGCCTTAACTTGAAAGAGATCCAGGAACTTCTAACTGATAGAAGTTTGATGTCCTTGAAGAATCCTCGAGTGAAGGTTGAAGAAGACTCTTGATTTGTTATGATTGTTCTTCTTCTTCTTCAGTAATTTCAAGGAGATAATAATTTGTTTTCTATATAGAGAAGGTTCAGAATATTGTTGATGTTGATCTCTTCTCTATGTGTCTCTTTCTATATTCTGTAAGTTCTATATGTTCTATCTGTTCTATATTCTTCTGGAGAAGAAAAATTGTTTTATATCTTCTGTCAAATTCTGCATTTGAATTTTAAATTCCATTATATTAATTACTGACGGCCTGGAGAATCGAATTCGGCTGGAGAGAATATTAGCGTTAATGGATTTTCCCAACTATCCCATTAAAAACGGCAAGTAATATTCCTGATGAAGACCATAATCAATGCTGCCACTAACGACTATATTCAGAGAATGTAAGCATTGATTATTCAGGAATTACTCTAAGAGAATAAGGACAAAATGAGGAAAATTCCAAGTCTAGGACTACACAGAATTCATCGAGCAGAGAACAGATTTCGTCGACCTGAGTCCAAAGTTAGTCGACCAGAGAAATCGTGTTTGTCGACCTGGGAAATCTTATTCGTCGACCTGAGATCCAAGTTCGTCGACTGAGTTCAGCTAACTACTTTCTGTGAAGAACATCCCAATTCTGTGCTCCAAGTTCGTCGAGCTGATAATGTAACTTTGTCGACCTGAGTTCAGAGAAAGGATTTTGGACTTAATGTTTTGAAGTTGATCTCCCAAAATTCATAGACCTGAGCTCGAATATTATCGAGCTCAACTTAGAGAATTGACTCTGAGTTCATCGAGCGGAGCATGACTTTCGTCGAGTTGAGTTCGACAAACGTCGAACTCATTTTTCTGAACTGATTTTCTTCTAAGTCTGAGTCTTCTGCAGTGTTCTTTTGGCTGGTCCATGTGTGGTTGTTTCTAAGGACTTAGCCTAAAATCTAGGACACAGACATGACCCTGACTATACATGTTGGGTCAATAATCCTAGTTAGTGAACCTAACCCAAATCAAACTAGGCATCCGACAATCTCCCCCTATTTCGGTGAGGTCACTAATACAAATGAAAACAAAAACATTCACAAAGCAAAAGAAATATATCTGGCAGAAAGATTAAAACATGCAGCAGATATTTACAATGTAGTTTTGTGCTAGTAAATAAATGAAGAGTTTAAGACACACTGAAACTGAACAACATATTCTCATTTTTTTCTTCATTTTCTTTTTTTGCTTATCCTCCTTTTCTTTGTCAGCAGGCTAAGTAAATTTGATCTCTCTGTTGGGGTTAGCAGGTTGACTCTTGGTCATAGTCATATCAGCAACTCCAATGATATTGAGAGATGTGGCTCTAGGTACAACAGCCTCTGGGTGTAGATTCATATAGGCATCTACATTAAAGAATTTGTTAGCTTTTGCATACCTATTCAATTCTTTTTTCCTGTATTTAGACATAGTAGAGTACTGAGATGGATCCTTTCCTTCAGCTTTGGCTTTATTTATCATGGATAATCCAACCAGTTCCTAGAACCTGGCCATTCTAGCAGTAGTCTCTATCTCTGGATCCACAAAGGGAATGGGAGGAGACTCAGGCCTTTTTGGATTGACAGCTTTTGCTGGTTCAGGAACTTGTTGTAGCTGTTGCTGAGGATATTACTGTTGTTGCTGATGTTGATGTTGTTGCCTATTAGAAGGGTACCTCTGCTGGCTGCTTCCTTGAGAAGATGAGGATCTACCATGTTGTCTTTGGTATGTTTGAGTATATGAGGTAGACCTCTGAGATGAGCTGCCTGAAGCACCAGCAGCAGGTGGAGGAGGAGGACGAGGAGGTCCTTTCCTATGCCTTTGAGGAGGAGGAGAATATCTTCGGCTTTTCTTTCTTTCTTTTTGTTGATTCTTAGACAGCCACATCCAGGCTGGCATTCCAGAGTAAGGAGTAATTTTCTGTAAAATATAATAAGGAGTATCATGTGTTGGATTAGGCTTGGGTGCAGCAACTGGAGGGGCCTTACTTTTCTTTGAAACTTTCTTTTTAGCAGAAGAGCTATCATTAGAATGATCATTGTAATCATCATCATGCTCAGAGGAGCCTTGAGGATCATAATATAAGGGATTAATAGCCTTCCGAAGATCTTTGTCAATGTTCAGTTCTTTGTCAACTTTATTTTTAACCTGAGGCTGTGCTTGAGGTACTGGAGTTGGCGCTGGAGCAACTACTTGAGGTTTTGGAGCCTGAGGCTACTCAGCAGCTAATAAGTTTTCTTCCTCTATATTAGCCATGATGATTTCATCCAAGTGTGGCATTGGACCATCATCCATTTTGTAAGTAGGAGCTGAGACAGCTTCTGAAGAAGAGTTTTCCTTGGAGGGGTATTGTACAGTTGGTAGCTTTGTTGCTGCAAACATAGCCTTAAGTTGCTTGGCAACTGTGGGGCTTATAGGTGCAGTGTATGGTGTAATGGCCAAAGAATGTTGATAAGGGGAGCTGGGAAGAATATCTCTGTGCACAAAATAGAATAATTATAATAAAGAATTAAAAATAACTGTGGGATTTAGAATAAAATCACCAGCAGTATCAATTTCAGCCATAACTGGCTCATCCATTTCTATATATGAGTCAATTAAATCTAATATTTCAGAGGGAGTGGCTGCTTCTTTTGGAGATTCTGACATTAAAGAATCTATTTCTGTTGTTTCTGCTGCTGCTGCTGCCTCTACTGCTGGAGCTTCTTCATCATGAAGCATCTCCCCCTGGCTGGCTGCAGAGGGCCCTGGAGCCAGTCCCCCAGAAGAAGGGACATGGGATAGAGAAACAACTTTAGCAGAGAGAGTATGGATGGAGGCAGTGAGGGGAGCTAGAGCATCATTTAGGAGTTTTTATAGAGTGGGAGAGATGAATGCTAGCAGATCCTTAGCAATATCAAAGAAGTTAAGATAAAGGGATTCTGGAGCAGTGTAGGAGTAGGGATTGTGATGACCACAATTTTAACAAATAGAAAATGCATTGGACATATTTGTGTGTGTGTAGTCAGGTATAGTGGATGGAAGGTCAGTTTGGATGAGTAGAGGGAAGGGGAGAGAGGGAGTTGTAGTTGTGGAAAGGGGAACTATTATTGTGGGGGAGGAGATGGGTTCCTGATGTGGAGATGGTCGAGGAAATAATAGATTGGAAGTGTGGGAGGAGATAAATATGTCAAGGTTTGTGATAGTTAAATTAGGTGGAAGTGGAGATTTATGTGGAGATTGTAAATTAGATTGATGTGGGGATTGTTGTGGTGATTTTTGTGGTGATGATAGGAGGTTGAATGAGGGTTCCTGCATGGAGGAGGATGGGATGTCAGAGATATATACTTGGGGAGAAGATGGAGGTGGAGATGGAGCTGGAGTTGGAATGTGGACTTGTTGTTGTTGTTGTGGTTGAGGTTGTGGAGAAGAAGGAATGGTGGAGGTGGAGGGAGATTCTTCTGGGGGTGAAGGAGCAGCTATGACTGCCCTTGTACTCTTCGAAGATCTTGTAGAAGAAGAAGTCGTGGTTGGCTTGGTTATCTTCCTCTCTCATCTGCCAAAGAGGATAGAGGTAAGCCTCTTAGAGGCATTGATGAACACTGGTGGGGAAACCAGATGCTCAGAAGCCTTCTCCTGCAGAAAAGTCCCCAAAATCCGGCGAAAGCAAACTTCTTTCGTATTATTTTTCTTTTTGTTTAAATCGATCAGCAGCTTGCCCCAATTTGCTGCTTTCCTCTCTACCAGTGCACTTATCACTATGAATTGGTGCCTGGTTATGTAGTCGTGTGCAGTGTGTTTGCGCAGCAGCACCTTCCCGACTACATCAGCCAAGAACTTATACTCGATAGATAGGTTCTTCTTTAACAACTTGTTTGGGTTCTCTCTAGAGTGATCCATTTTGAGCAACATATTGTCATACTCCTCATAGTCCATTTTGATGTCGTCATCTCCATTCAGGAAACCAAAAACTTTGGTTAGTATAATTGGGGAAAGGGAGACTGAGTTACCAGAAATTGTGCCTGTCAGGGTATCTTCTATTGCAGTAGAGGTAAAGACCTATTCTTTGATCTCTGTCATGGCAATCTTTATTCGGTGGGTCATGAACTGCTTTAGATTTTGATTTTCAAACTACTTTAGAATATCCACAAAGATGGGATCAGAATGCTGGAAAGAGTCAAAATTAATATCGAAACCCATGTCAAATTTCATGGTGGACAGAGCATTCGCTGGAATCGCCATGGATGCACCTGTAAGAGAGAAACAAAGGTCAAGTACAAAGGAACTGAAAGCGCGGGATGGAGGTCGAAGCAAACCTATATATAAGGTTTTCAGAATATGAACCGACAGAATCTGTTCGACGAAAAATAGAAGTTCTTCGATCTGAGGTCGACGAAATATTTTATAGTCAAAAGAATTTGTCGATATCTGTCAGAAGATGTGAAAACATTTCGTCGAGCTCCGTTCGACGAAAGTTTTCTGAAGGAAATTCGTCGATCTCCGGTCGACAAAAATAACTTCACTCATAGAGAATTCGTTGATCTCCGTTCGACGAATTGCTCTCGAACTTTTCTCTATTCGTCGATCTCTGTTCGACGAACTTTGAAAAATTCTTCGACCATAGACATAAATCAAATTAAAGCTTCTCCATTTATCATACCAATCTGATTTATGAAGAATATATGGTTCCTCTCATCCAAAGGTTTGGTGAAGATATCTGCTTTTTGTAGATCAGTGTAGATATAAACAAGATTAATTTTATTTTTATCTACACACTCTCTAATGAAATGGTGCCTGATGTCTATATGCTTAGTCCTACTATGATGGACTGGATTTTGTGCTATGGATATAGCACTTGTGTTGTCACATAGTGGAGTTGAATTATTTAAGTTGAACCCATAATCTAGAAGTTGGTTCTGAATCCACAGCATCTAGGAACAACAACTACCAGCTGCTATATATTCTGCTTCAGCAGTTGAAGTGGACATAGATGACTATTTTTTGCTAAACCAAGAGACTAATCTCATACTAAGGAATTGACATGTTCCTGAGGTACTTTTTCTGTCTACTCTTCATCCAGTAAAGTCAGCATCTGAATATCGAGTTAACTCAAATTCTGACTCAGTGGGATACCAAAGTCCTAGACTAGGATAACTCTTTATATATCTTAAAATCCTTTTTAAGAAAATTAGGTGAGATTCTTTAGGGTTCACCTGGAACCTATCACAAAGACATATAACAAACATTATGTCAGGTGTGCTTGCTGTAAGGTATAGTAGGGACCCAAAAATGCCCCTATATAATTTATGATCAACAGGTTTCCCATACTCATCAGAATCTATTACAACATTAGTTGTCATGGGTGTTTTCTTTACTGAGGCAACAGCCATCCCAAACTTTTTGGGAAGCTCCTTAGCATACTTAGCCTGAGATATGAAGATGCCATCAGGTAGCTGCTTCACTTGGAGACCAAGGAAGTAGGAGAGCTCACCCATGCTACTCATTTCAAACTTTGAATGCATGAGGTCAGAAAACCTCTTACATTATTTAGAATCAGTAGACCCAAATATATTATCATCTACATAAATTTATACTAACAATATTTGATCCTTATGGTGCCTAGTGAATAATGTCCTATCTATAATGCCTCTAAAAAATTTATGCTCTATCAAGAAGCTAGCTAAGGTCTCATACCAAGTTCTTGGATCTTGCTTTAAACCATAGAGAGCTTTATGCAATCTAAAGACATATGAGGGATGAGTTGGAGAGATGAAACCTGGAGGTTGTTCAACATAAACCTCTTTTTTAAGTTCTCCATTCAAAAAGTCACTCTTGACATCCATTTGATAGACTTTAAATTTCTTGTAGGCAGCATATGCAAGGAAAATCCTGATTTATTCCAACCTTGCAATAGGAGCAAATGTCTGGTCATAGTCAATCCCTTCCTCTTGCTTATAACCTTGAGCAACCAGCCTTGCTTTATTCCTTATGATGAAACCTTAGGCATCCAGCTTGTTTCTATATACCCACTTAGTTCCAATGACTGGATAGTCTTTGGGTCTTGGAACTAAGTCTCAAACTCTGCGTCTCTCAAATTGATTGAGATCCTCTTGCATTGCAATAATCCAGTATGGATCTGGCTCTGCATCTTTGATGGATTGTGGCTCAATTTGAGATATGAAGTAGACATACATCAAATCTTGGTTGAGTTGATGCCTTATCTACACACCAACTAACATGTCTCCAAACACTTGAGATATGCAGCGATCTCTAAGTGTGACAAATTCAGTGGGTGGAGTTGGTTGTTCAACAGCTTGGGGAGTAAATTCCTCTTGTGGAATTAGGTTTGCTATTGTTGGTTCATCACTGATTACAATGTATTCTTCTTCACTTTCTTTAGCACCTTATGGAGAAGGATGGTTAACTGCCTCATTGGTGAGGGTTAGTTTATTAAGCTTCTCACACAAATTATGTTCCTGTAAAGATTCATTTGTAGAAGAAGTCTACTCCTTAAAAAACATGTTAGTATCATCAAATGAAACATGGATAGATTCTTCAATTTTTAAGGTAGATTTGTTATACACCCTATAAGCCTTGCTTACTTGGGAATATCCAAGAAAAATTCCCATTTCAGGCTTGACTTCAAACTTTTTAATGTGTTTCTTATTGTTGTTGTGTATATAACATAAACATCCAAAACATTTAAAGTAGTCTACTTTATGTTTCTTCCCTTTTAGTAGCTCATAAGGAGTATTATTCCTAAGCTTGTGTATAAGACTTCTATTCAACACATAATTTGTTGTACTTACAGCCTCTGCCCAAAAGGATAGGGCAAATAAGCATCTCCAAGTAATGTGCCTAATGATTCAATTAGTGTTCTATTCTTCCATTTAGCAACCCCATTTTGTTGAGGTGTTCTAGGAGCTGAGAAGCAATGTCTGACACCTTCCTTCCTACAGAACTCTTGCATAAGAAGAGACTCAAACTCAGTACCATTGTAACGCCCCCACCTGTCACATGACATATAACGGTGGGTCCGGCCGGGGCCCCACGCCATATCTCACAGACAAAGCGAAGGAATCACGTGTGGAAATCAAACTCTACTCGTATCCTTAACTCATTCCATTCTAGCACAACATCTTTTATGAGCATGAACTCAAACAAGAATGTCCACCCATATATAAATAGCACATTTATATAAAAACACCAGGAATGTATACAACTCACACACCCTGGCCTTATGGCCTTACAAATTCCTCTTTCACAACAACAATTTCGTACATCGGCACGCAGGCCGGCCACACATGAAATCCAAACAACACTCTCCGCATGGCCTTCAAGGGCCTCATCAAGCTGCCATTTCACTTATGCTTTCCAAACCGCAGCACCTGCAATTCATCATCCAAACCAACACAGAAAACAAAGTAACGGTCAGGATTGCTGACCCATTATAACGACCCTACCCCCTACCCGGGGTAGTGGTTCCTTCCCTGTACACAGTGCTTCCTTTTTCATCAAGCATCAGCAAACATCACCAAATTATATCATAGGATCATTCTCTTTATGCCACTATCTAACAAACACATCACACCACAAACGCTGGAGTCCACCAACGCTCCGTACACTCAGGGCACCTTCTTGGCGTACCGGAATCCACCGTCGTACACCGCTGTCTCTCGAGGTGTTAACTTGTTGGTTGACCGGCCCTAGTCTACCAGCTCGCAGGCTGGCGACATCCCGCCCAAGCCACTCAGAGGTCCATCCTCACAGCATCACAAACAGAGCAGACCGACCCACACTCCGTGGTGTAGCAAGCCGGGTTTATCTAAGCTCCCCAGGCAATGTCTACCCATCGGTCCCCCTCCTAATCCGATCGACCCACAACATGTGGTGCAGCAACCCGGGTTTAACTCGGCTCCCCTAGCATTGCCGCCCATCGATCCTACCTTTAACTAGATCAACCCACCCTAGTGGTGTAACAGGCCGGGTTTACCACGCGCTCCCCAGGCGTGCTACCAATTGATCATCTCACAACCAGGAGCTTCACCAAAGCCTCCTCACAATCATCACATCCATACATTCATCACAACAGAAATCCGTTTTGCACATCATCAAAGCCACGGAGTCTCCTCCGGTTTACCCATGAACATCACCAATCCAGACTATCGGTCCAGATGGGCTTCACACAGCATGCCTACGCCGTACTCCATATTTCCGGCTCTAAATGCAGACTTACAAAGGAATAACTTCCGCGATCCACCTCTTGGTGGAGGATTCCAAGCACATGTATAGAGAAAGGACTTCGATGTCCAAGAAGGAGATCGTTACCCTTGACGATCGCTTCGGCGCCATGAAGTAGCCGGATGGAAATCACCGCCTCGGCTCTGCCTTCACGAATCCGCTCTCGGATCTTCGATCCGCACTCCGCAGCTCCTACAGCAGCTGGAAGACTCCTCCCTTCTCTCTCCCTTAGGCCTTTCCCCTTTCTTTCCTTTAGAATGGAAATGAAGAAGAAGAAGAAGAAGAGAAGATAAAGGATTTATCTTCAAATCTCGGCCTCCAAGACACCTGGACAAAGCCCAGCCACTGGATCCAGGAAGAGGGAAACAAACGGCTCAGATCTGGCCAGAAAACCCAAAACACGGCCTGACACGCCCTGTGACACGCCCGTGTCACAGGCCGTGTCCCCCTAAAGCGGCAGGCAACCGACTCAAATCAACCAGTACATGCCCGTGTGACACGCCCGTGTCACGGCCGTGTACCCGACACGCCCTCAGACACGCCCGTGTTTGAGGCCGTGTACCTCAACAGAAATAATCCCAATCCAACCCGAGACTTCACACGGCCTGGCACACGGCTAGGCACACGCCCGTGTTCCTGGCCGTGTGCACCAGGACACACCCGTGTCCTTCTAACACGGCCTAACCCGAGACGTCGAGCTAAATTCGACGCCCACTGACACGCCCTGTGACACGCCCGTGTCACAGGCCGTGTCCTCACGGGAAACCCGATACTCGACGATCGTCGAGAATACTCGCCGAACCTATGACACGGCAGCCGATACGGCCGTGTCCTGGGCCGTGTGCCCCACTCTCGATGATATCCCGCGAAAATCGTCGACACCAAGGCCCGATCGTCGACACAACCCGACACGCCCTGCGACACGCCCGTGTCGCAGGCCGTGTCACATGACACGCCCTGGGACACGCCCGTGTCCCAGGCCGTGTCACCCAGGCCTGAACCCGATTTTGCTCAAAATGATCCTCTTGACTTCAGGGTGTTACAATCCTCCCCCCCTTCAAATAATTTCGTCCTCGAAATTTGACTTCAAATAGCCAATGAGGCATAATCATCACCAAAGCGTACACCACAATTCTCCGCACACACTAACAAACAGACAACACAACAAACAGCCCTAACTGCCACTTGTGCACATGCAGCCACATACAACCTCAAAACAAAATAACCGAATTGATGGATTCCAGCACAAGCACAAGAGCTCGACAACTAGAGATATCAAGTGATACATCAACATCATGTCCATCAACCAGCCAGTTCAACCAAAAGTGAAGCACATCAGCTATTAGTCATCACACTTGCTAGCAACACATAGTTACATACACAACTTAACATTGAAATCATTCACATCACCGCTCACTTCTGCTCAGCCTCGCGATTTTGAAATTCGCGACTCAAAGATAAATGAACCGCTCGAGGCTGAATTTCACCAACTGAACTTTGCGGCTCCTGTACTTCCATCGCATGCAATCTAGGTTGCGTCCGGGGTGCAGATGACTCGGCCACTGCTTTCCCTTTTTCTTCATATGACGCACCTGTCTTTTTCTCACTCCCTGGAGGGGCATTCCAACAAAATTTCGCGATATGTCCTGGCTGCCCACACTTATAGCATATACGTGTATCCACACGTCCTGGCCCATACGTCGGGGGCGACGAAACAGTCAACGGCGCTGATTCCACCTGTCTAAATCTTTTCTTTTCTTGTCGTCGAAACGCCGATTGATCCACTTGCGACATTTTAACGTCGGACTTTTCCCTTGCCAGTCTCTTATTCTCTCGTACTCGCTTCATATCCTTCTCCAACGCACGAGCTGTATCGACCAACGCCTGAAAGCCTTGGCTCACCGAACGCGAAAGTGCCAACCTCAAATCATCCTGCAGTCCTCCATAAAACCGATTTGTCTTTCGCGCTTCCTCCGCAAAGGTCGATCCTGCATATCTTCCCAACCTTGTAAATTCATGCAGGTAGGTATCAATATCTTGCTCACCCTGCACCAAGCGGAGAAACTCATTTTCCATCGCAATCCTCTGCGACACTGGCACATACTTGGCTAAAAATAGTTGGGAGAATTCCTCCATCGAAATCTCCGTTAAACCTCGACCTGCCAAGTGGTGCACTTCAATTTCATCCCACCATAATCTCGCCTCTCCTTCCAACAGAAAAGTGGCCATCATCACTTTCTGTTCTTCGACCGTCCTGATTGCGGTTAGGATTCGTTTTCCTCTTGCCAACCAATCTTCTGCCTGCGTTGGTGAAAGCGCTCCACAAACGTCGGTGGGTGAAAGTGCATAAAACGTGACAATGCGTCGTCACTTGCTTGCCCTTCCACCACCTCGGCAGCATGCTCTTGCCTTCCACCAGGTCTTGCTTGTCCCGTTGGGTGTGCTTGTAACACTGCAAGTACTGTCTCCGCCACCACCCGTATAGCCTCTGCCGAGGGAGGCATCGGCACTTCCACGGGTGCTGCACTTTCATCCGACCGCTGAGGCTCAGACGTCCCAGCTCCATCCCTCGCCACCTATCAATGTACAGGACACCATTAAATTCGTCCAAATCATAACGGTCCTGGTACATTGACTACACACTCACGCACATCATGTGCATGACATACATTCCTAGTGGACATTCATGAGTTCAATTATGTTCTCTCCTCCCAAACAATCTAAACCTGGCTCTGATACCACTTTGTAACGCCCCCACCTGTCACATGACATATAACGGTGGGTCCGGCCGGGGCCCCACGCCATATCTCACAGGCAAAGCGAAGGAATCACGTGTGGAAATCAAACTCTACTCGTATCCTTAACTCATTCCATTCTAGCGCAGCATCTTTTATGAGCATGAACTCAAACAAGAATGTCCACCCATATATAAATAGCACATTTATATAAAAACACCAGGAATGTATACAACTCACACACCCTGGCCTTATGGCCTTACAAATTCCTCTTTCACAACAACAATTTCGTACATCGGCACGCAGGCCGGCCACACATGAAATCCAAACAACACTCTCCGCATGGCCTTCAAGGGCCTCATCAAGCTGCCATTTCACTTATGCTTTCCAAACCGCAGCACCTGCAATTCATCATCCAAACCAACACAGAAAACAAAGTAACGGTCAGCATTGCTGACCCATTATAACGACCCTACCCCTACCCGGGGTAGTGGTTCCTTCCCTGTACACAGTGCTTCCTTTTTCATCAAGCATCAGCAAACATCACCAAATTATATCATAGGATCATTCTCTTTATGCCACTATCTAACAAACACATCACACCACAAACGCTGGAGTCCACCAACGCTCCGTGCACTCAGGGCACCTTCTTGGCGTACCGGAATCCACCGTCGTACACCGCTGTCTCTCGAGGTGTTAACTTGTTGGTTGACCGGCCCTAGTCTACCAGCTCGCAGGCTGGCGACATCCCGCCCAAGCCACTCAGAGGTCCATCCTCACAGCATCACAAACAGAGCAGACCGACCCACACTCCGTGGTGTAGCAAGCCGGGTTTATCTAAGCTCCCCAGGCAATGTCTACCCATCGGTCCCCCTCCTAATCCGATCGACCCACAACATGTGGTGCAGCAACCCGGGTTTAACTCGGCTCCCCTAGCATTGCCGCCCATCGATCCTACCTTTAACTAGATCAACCCACCCTAGTGGTGTAACAGGCCGGGTTTACCACGCGCTCCCCAGGCGTGCTACCAATTGATCATCTCACAACCAGGAGCTTCACCAAAGCCTCCTCACAATCATCACATCCATACATTCATCACAACAGAAATCCGTTTTGCACATCATCAAAGCCACGGAGTCTCCTCCGGTTTACCCATGAACATCACCAATCCAGACTATCGGTCCAGATGGGCTTCACACAGCATGCCTACGCCGTACTCCATATTTCCGGCTCTAAATGCAGACTTACAAAGGAATCACTTCCGCGATCCACCTCTTGGTGGAGGATTCCAAGCACATGTATAGAGAAAGGACTTCGATGTCCAAGAAGGAGATCGTTACCCTTGACGATCGCTTCGGCGCCATGAAGTAGCCGGATGGAAATCACCGCCTCGGCTCTGCCTTCACGAATCCGCTCTCGGATCTTTGATCGCACTCCGCAGCTCCTACAGCAGCTGGAAGACTCCTCCCTTCTCTCTCCCTTAGGCCTTTCCCCTTTCTTTCCTTTAGAATGGAAATGAAGAAGAAGAAGAAGAAGAGAAGATAAAGGATTTATCTTCAAATCTCGGCCTCCAAGACACCTGGACAAAGCCCAGCCACTGGATCCAGGAAGAGGGAAACAAACGGCTCAGATCTGGCCAGAAAACCCAAAACACGGCCTGACACGCCCTGTGACATGCCCGTGTCACAGGCCGTGTCCCCCTAAAGCGGCAGGCAACCGACTCAAATCAACCAGTACACGCCCGTGTGACACGCCCGTGTCACGGCCGTGTACCCGACACGCCCTCAGACACGCCCGTGTCTGAGGCCGTGTACCTCAACAGAAATAATCCCAATCCAACCCGAGACTTCACACGGCCTGGCACACGGCTAGGCACACGCCCGTGTTCCTGGCCGTGTGCACCAGGACACACCCGTGTCCTTCTAACACGGCCTAACCCGAGACGTCGAGCTAAATTCGACGCCCACTGACACGCCCTGTGACACGCCCGTGTCACAGGCCGTGTCCTCACGGGAAACCCGATACTCGACGATCGTCGAGAATACTCGCCGAACCTATGACACGGCAGCCGACACGGCCGTGTCCTGGGCCGTGTGCCCCACTCTCGATGATATCCCGCGAAAATCGTCGACACCAAGGCCCGATCGTCGACACAACCCGACACGCCCTGCGACACGCCCGTGTCGCAGGCCGTGTCACATGACACGCCCGGGGACACGCCCGTGTCCCAGGCCGTGTCACCCAGGCCTGAACCCGATTTTGCTCAAAATGATCCTCTTGACTTCAGGGTGTTACAACCATGATCACTTCTAATTAATATAATTGGAGTAGAGTACTCAATCTGTATATTCTTGAGAAAATCTGTAAGAACCTTAAAGTTATTAGACTTATATCTCAGAAAGAAAACCCAAGTGAATCTAGAGAATTCATCTACAATCACTAAAGTATAAGATTTCTCTCCTAGGCTTTGTACTGCTATAAGGCCAAAAAGGTCCATATGTAGTAAGTACAATATCCTAGTTGAGTCACTTTTGTTTAATAATTTAAAACTACTTTTAGTTTGCTTGCCTAACTGACAAGCACTGCAAAGGATTTTCTTCTTGTAGGGGTAAGAAGGCAACCCTCTGACAAGGTTGTCCCTAGATAATTTGGCAATGTTTTTCAAGTTAAAATGACCTAATCTCCTATGCCAAAGGTCATTGTTGTTACTGGTTGAATTAAATAGGAAAATTTCAGATTTTGCTGACTGGAAGTTACTAAATAAATGTTTCCTACTCTAGTTCCAGTCAATACTACATGATTTTCTAAAGAAGTAATAATACAGGAAGTTTTAGTAAATGACACCTGATACCTTTCATCATATATAATTGGCTTATATAGATAAGGTTATGCTTCAATCCACTTACATATGCAACATTCCTGAAGGTGACAGCTCCAACTTTGACTTGTCCATAGCCTTCAGTCTGCACACAATTGAAGTCACCAAATATTACTTTTGGTCCTAGCTTTGCCTTGTAATGTGTTAAGTTGGCCTTATTTCCAGTCATGTTCTTAGAACAGCCACTGTCCAGATACCACTGTGGCTCTGTGGTAGCACAGTCTTTTAGCTACAATAAAACAGATTAGTCATTCCTGACCCAGGTTACCTTGGGCCCTTATTTCTTTACATAACTGAAACTTGAAATAAATGAACATTCAGGTTGGCTTTTATATCCTAAGGGGTGATATTTCCTAGGTGGAATTATCCATTGATTAAATTGATAATTAACTGTTCTTTGTTGATTATAAGTTTTAAAGAAATTAACATTTCTGTTAAACTGATCTGCGTTCAACATATTCTGGTGAGTTCATCGACCTGAGTTCGACGAATTGGGATGAGTTTGTCAAACGACACTCAGAGAATGATAAAAGTCATTTTCTGGGCCCCAAAATCATCAATCTCTAGTTAACGAACCATACTGGTTTCATCGATCGTAGTTCAACGAATAATTATTATATAAATCTGCGTTCGGAGTTCATCAAACGGAGTTCGACGAATTGTACATATTTCGTCGATCAGAGTTCGATGAAATCTGCTGAACATTGTTTTTTTTTTTGGATTTTTCTTATTTTGTTTTCTTTTCTTATTCTTTGTTTTTGATTCAATTTGTTTAACATTATTATTATCCAACTTTTCCTTTCCATTTTCTGATACAAATTTTATGGGTGTAGTTAATATATTTTTTTGAATAAGTGGGGGTTGGCTTTATGATGTACCTAAGCCCAGCTTGCCATTAAGTCTTACATTAACTGTGCTTGTGATGTCCATCAACCTGATACTTCTCCCATTTAGGGATTTTTCAAGTTTCCTAACCTCAGCTAATTCAGATTTTAGTGAAATTATTTGTTCATTTGCCAGAGCTAAAGCATCCTTTAATTTAACATTTTCAGATATACACTTTTCATAATCAGTTAGTTTTTCTCTAAGCAATTTGATTTCTTTTTCAGAATTTATTAAATCTATACACATGATTTTAAATTCAATTTTAAAACTATCAGAACTATAATCAAATGATGATAGTGCCTGATCAACTTCTGATTCTGAAGCTTCTTCATTATCAGATTCTTCTTCAGCATCTGGTGGGCTGCAAGAGGTATTGATAGCCATGAGGCAGACTTCCCTTGCCTTTGCCTCTTCTTCCTCTTCACTGGAGCTGGAAGATGTGGATTCATCTTTTGTGTCACTCCAGGTTTCAGAAACAAAGCCCTTCTCCTTCTTTTTGTGCCTGCTGAAGGAAGGCCTGCTGTAGTGATTGCTCCTGGAGTCTTTTTCTCTTCTCCTCTCCTTCTGATTCTCAGGACATTCAGAAATGAATTGTCCTAGTTTCCTGCATCCAAAACACACTATTTATTTAGTATGTGTTTTATCATACCTTGGCTTGTCATCATTCCTGGATGACTTTCTCCTGAAGTCCTTTCTTTCCATTTTGTAGAATCTCTTAGAAAAGTGACTCATCAATTCTTCATTGACTGTTGAAGCTTCAGTCTCTTCAGTAGCTTTGAATTCTATATTCTGTTCTTTTCTTGCTAGTGGAGGAGTCCTTTGTTCTACAGCTTCCGTGGATTTGATTAGCTGCTCATAAGATTTGAGCTTTCTCAGGAGAGATTCAGTGGAAATCTCATTCAAACTTCTGGCATCCTTGATTGGCCAGATCCTAGAATCCCATGAGCTTGGGAATCACATTAGGATCTTGTCATTCACCTCTATGAGAGTGATGTCTTTATCCAAGGTCTTCAACTCACTGATGATGGAGCTTAATCTGTTGTACATGTCACTAATAGATTCAGCTTCATCTTTCTTGAAATTCTCATACTGTGAGATGAGAGTTGATCTTCTATCCTTTCTCTCATCTACTGAGCCAGCAACCATCTAGTTGAGAGAATCCCAGATTTATTTTGCAGAGTGCACTCAGCCACCTTTTGGAGGATGTCATCTGACATAGTTTGAGCCAATATGTTCATGGCTTTGGCATCTGCAATGTTTGCTTTTTTCTGTGCATCAGTCCACTCAGGTGGTGGAATTACATGAGTGCTTGATGTTGATGTAGAAGTAGATGTTGTAGGTTGAGGAGGACCTGTCAAAATAGAATTGTAGATGTCCTCATTAATAGAATTCATATACAACCTAATTCTTGCCTTCCAGATAGCAAATTTATTTAAATTGCAGACTGGAGGTCTGGTGCTTTTATAATCCTTGTTCTGTGCCATACTGCGAACTAACTAAACGTAAGAGAAGTAAAGATCAGATCTAACACAGGATCTTTTGGTTCAAGAGTTAGCTTGTATAACCAAAGGAAACTGCTCTGATACCAATTGAAAGAGAGGGTTAGACCTGATTTACTCTAGGGGGTGAATAGAGTAATTTGAGATCTTTTTAATGTTTATGTTATAATATCAAAGTAATGAAAAAGATACCAAGGTAACCAGAAAGCAATAGCAACCTAAGTTAATTTAATCTAAACACAGTACAGATAACTTAATCTATTACAGCCACAGCAAGAACAAAAAGAAAAGGGAAACCAGACAACACAAGAACTTTTATAGTGGTTCCCTAACCTGGGTACATCCACTCTTCTACCACCGTGGTAGGAATCCACTAACAAGTTTTGATCAGGTGACTGCCACCTTTGAGCTTTTGATCAGGTACTCAAAAACCAACTCAAGTCTTTTGATCAGGAGACTTGCAACCAAAATAAACTTTTAAAAGGAGTTAATGAACCCTTTTTACAGTAGGGGGAGAGAGATTGATGGTGTCTTCTATTTCTCTTTTCAACAAAGAAGACTAGTGGATGTTGTTGTTGTCAAGAACTCCTCTCAATAACACTAGGAGTCTTGCGTAGGGTATATGTCTTCAGTCTTCTTCCTTGACTTGAAAGAGATCCAGGAACTTCTGACTAATAGAAGTTTGATGTCCTTGAAGAATCCTAGAGTGAAGGTTGAAGAAGACTCTTGATTTGTCATGATTGTTCTTCTTCTTATTCAGCAATGTCAAGGAGAAAACAATTTGTTTTCTGTACAGAGAAGGTTCAGAATATTATTGATGTTGATCTCTTCTTTGTGTGTCTCTTTCTCTATTATGTAAGTTCTATATGTTCTATCTATTCTATATTCTTCTGGAGAATAAAAATTGTTTTATATCTTCAGTCAAATTATGCATTTGAATTTTGAATTCCATTGCATTAATTGCTGACGGGCTGGAGAATGGAATTCGGCTGGAGAGAATATTAGCATTAATGGATTTCCCAAACTGTCCCATTAAAAATGACAAGTAATATTCCTGATCAAGACCATAATCAATGCTGCCACTAACGACTATATTCAGAGAATGTAAGCATTGATTATTCAAGAATTACTACAAGAGAATAAGGACAAAATGAGGAAAATTCCAAGTCTGGGACTGCACAGAATTCGTCGAGCAGAGAACAGATTTTGTCGACCTGAGTCCAAAGTTCGTCGACCAGAGAAATCGTGTTCATCGACCTGGGAAATCTTGTCTGTTGACCCGAGAACCAAGTTCATCGACCTGAGTTTAGCTAACTGCTTTCTGTGAAGAACTTCCCAATTCTGTGCTCCAAGTTCGTCGAGCTGATAATGTAACTTCATCAACCTGAGTTCAGAGAAAGGATTCTGGACTTAATGTGCTGACGTTGATCTCCCAGAATTCATCGACCTGAGCTCGAATATCGTCGAGCTCATTTTAGAGAATTGACTCTGAGTTCATCGAGCAGAGCACGACTTTTGTCGAGCTGAGTTCGAGTCGAACTCATTTTTCTGAACTGATTTTCTTCTAAGTCTGAGTCTTCTGCAGTCTTCTATTGGTTGGTCCATGTGTGGTTGTTTCTAAGGACTTAGCCTAAACTCTAGGACACAGACATGACCCTAGATATACATGTTGGGTCAATAATCCTAGTTAGTGAACCTATCCCAAATCAAACTAGGGATCCAACATCCTCCCTCATAACTGACTCCAACTCTCAAGTCGTGCTCTCCACGTCTTGGTTCTCCTACAAAACTTTAACCATCGGTATTGTCTTCCTTCGCAATACCTGATCTTGAGTATCCAAAACACGAACAGGCACTTCCACATATGAAAGGTTGGGATCCAACTGGTGCACAGAATCAAGAACTTGCCCGTCTCTTAGCACACACTTCACAATTAGCTCACATGAAAAACATCGTGCACACCGGGAAAATTTGCGGGCAAATCTAGCCTATATGCTGACACACCAATCCATTCAACAACTTTAAAAGGTCTCACATACCTCGGGTCCAATTTATGGTTCTTACCAAACCATTTCATGCCAGACATCGAGGAAACCTTAAGAAACACCATATCCCCATCAACAAACTGCAAATCGGCCCAATACCGATTGGCATTCTTCTCATAGCGCTCTAAAGCTATCCAAAGCTTCTTTCGAATATACTTAACAGAAACATCCATTTCTTTTAACGCTTCAGGACCCAACAATGGTCTATCACCAACCTCGTCCCAGTACAAGGGAGTTCTGCAATGTAACCTATATAAATCCTCAAATGGGGCCATCTACAAACTTTCCTGATAACTGTTATAATAAGAAAATTCTATAAATCTCAAACGCTCTTCCCACGCTCCTCCGTGGTCCAAAATGTAACATCTGATCATATCTTCCACGATCTGATTTACTCTTTTCATCTAACCATTAGTATGCGGATGATAAGTGGTGTAATACCATAGATCGGTACCCAATCCCTCCTGTAAACTCATCCAAAAGCGAGGTGTAAACCTGGAGTCTCGATCTGATATAATATTAACGTGCACTCCATGTAACCTGATGAACTAATCCAAATATAATTCAGCTATTTTCTTCATGGATTAGTCGATCTTAAACGACACAAAGTGAGCACACTTCGTCAATCTGTCCACTATAACCTAGACAGAATCGTATCCTCGGGGAGATCTCGGCAATCTAGTAATATAATCCATCGAAATACTCTCCCACTTCCAACTTGGAATTTATAAGGGCATAAACTTGCCTCCAAGCCTACCATGATCGGCTTTAACACGCTTGCAAGTAAAACATTCTTATATGAACTTAGCTATATCATCCTTCATACCATTCCACCAAACGATCTGCCTCAGATCCTTATACATTTTAGTAGAACCAGAGTGGTAGGCAACACTAGAACCATGCACCTCTTTACATAACTTATCTCAGATATCGTCAACTCTAGGAATGCAAAATCTGCCGTGGTACTTCAAGGTGCCCGCATCATCAATCGAAAAGTCCGGCAATTCCCCTTTCGCAGTTCTGTTACAAAGGTGCAGCAAATCAGGGTCATCCCTTTGATGTAGCCTCGTAAGTGAAATCCATGAAGGCTTTAATACTTCCAAACTACTGGGCGAGTCACTACTCCCCATCGATATATGCATCAGAAGAAATTCTTCCACCAACGAATCCATAAAAAGATTAAAAATTTTTGCTGACTTCCTACTCTAGGAGTCGGCTACCACATTAGCTTTGTCCGGATGGTACTGGATCTCTACATCATAATTTGCCACATACTTTAGCCATCTTCGATGGCACAAATTCAATTCCTTTTGAGAGAAGACATACTTCAAACTCTTATGATAAGTGTAAATTTTGCATAAAGCGCCACATAAAAGATGTCTCCATAACTTCAAGGCGTAGTTTATAGCTGCGAACTCTATATTATGCGTAGGGTAATTCCTTTCACGAGTCTTTAACTGCCTCGACCCATACGCTATCACTTTGCCTTCTTGCATCAGCACACAACCAAGTCCAACGTGCGATGCGACCACATACACAACATACTCTATTACTTAGGTAGGCAAGGCCAAAATCGGAGTAGTGCACAATCTCCTCTTTAATTCCTGAAAAGCCTCTTAGCACTTATCGCTCCAAACAGAAGCTGCGTTCTTCTGTGTAAGCTTAGTTAGCGGTACAGATAACGAAGAAAAACCTTCCAAAAACCACCTATAATATCCTGCCAACCCAAGGAAACTTCTTATCTCTTTGGGAGTAGCAGGTCTATTCCAATCCATAACAACAACTATCTTATCAGGGTCCATAGAAATTCCATCCTTATTAACAACGTGACCTTGAAATGAAAACTAAGGAATCCAAAACTCGCACTTACTAAGCTTAGCATATAACTTATGCTCCCTCAAGGTAGATAAAACTAAACGCAAGTGCTGGACATGCTCTTCAGCACTACAGGAGTATACCAGGACGTCATCTATAAAAATAACCATGAAACAGTCCAGGAAATCCTTAAATACTCTGTTCATCATATCCATAAAGGCAGTGGGTGCATTTGTCAATCCAAAGGACATTACCAAGAACTCAAAATGTCAATGCCGTGAACGAAAAACAGTCTGTGGAATATCTGTCTCATGAATCCTCAACTGATGGTAAAATGAACGAAGATCAATCTTTGAAAACACAGAGCTACCTCGCAACTGATCAAACAATTCATCAATCCTCGGCAGGGGATATTTATTTTTGATGGTCATCTTATTTAGCTCTCAATAATCAATGCAAATCCTCATCGATCCATCCTTTTTCTTTACAAACAACACAGGAGCACCCCATGGTGAAGAACTTGGTCTAATAAATCCATTCTGAAGCAGCTCATCCAATTGGGTACATAGCTCTTCCAGCTCACGCGAGGCCATAGGATACAACGCCTTAGCAATAAGAAGGGTACCCGACTCCAAATTTATAATGAAGTCCATGTCTCTCTCAGGTGGAAGATCAGGAAGATTATCAGAAAAGACATCGGGAAACTTGCGTACAACAAAAATCTCCTCAACTCACGCCAAACTACTATTGGTCGCCAACACCAAATCCAAATGGGAAAAACATCTAGAATTCTCAAGCTTCCAAGCACATACAGCAGAAATAATTTTAGAAACTTGGCGCGGAAAACCATAAACACTCCTGGGTTGACTGTTGTTCATCTTGAAGTCCAAGTGCTTAACGTTGCACTGGATATCCGCATCATACTTGGACAACCAATACATGCCCCAAATCACATCAAAATCTTCCAAGTATATCACTTTCAGATCAGCAATGGATAAAAAATCTCCTAATTGAATCGGACAACTCTAAATGCCTTGGTCGTATACCACAGAATCGCTAGAGGGAAACTTGACACAAAATGCATCGCCAACAACATCAAGGGTCAAATCGTGACACTCTATGAAGGTTCTAGCCACGAACAAGTGGGTAGCACCAGAATCAAAAAGAACACACGCCCAGCGGTTCTTGACCTTAAACATTCCTATAAAATCATATACGCAACTAAGGAAATGAACTTCGAACTACAACTACAAATTAAAAGCTGGAACTAGGTTAGAATCTAACCTAAGATAACTTGTTTAGACGTCTGAGCTTCCTCCAAAGATTCCACGTTTAGCTTGCCTTACCCATTGTACAATAGCTGCTGCAGCGCAAAGCCTGAAGTGGAATTGGTTGCAACGGGGGTTGAGCCTGCAGGCACTTTGACCTGGAATGTCATTCTTGTCCGTACTGATAGAAGACTCTTTTATTTCCCCAACAATAGGCAGCGTCGTGCCCCTTTTTATTACACGCAGAATAGAATAAATTTCCCTTAGGAGCACTCTGGATCGCATGAACTTGCTCTTGCTTCTGAGCTCCTTACCTCTTGAAGTATTTCTCGAACGGATGGCCTGGCGGCCACAAAACCTGCATATCTCCTTACTTCTTTTTCTCGACACCATGCTGGATTCTTGGGAACTCTTACCCTCACCGGTCTTTCTCTTATCCTTTCTCATTTTCTGACCTTGATTCCTAGAATTGTCAATCGCCTCAACCTTCAGATCTGCCTCCACAACTTCAGCATAGCTTTCAGATCCATAAGCACTAGCTAGCTGCTAGATGTCATTCCTAAGACCACCCAGAAATTATTTAACTCGGCTTGACTCTGAAGACACCATGTCCGGGGCAAAACGACTTAGTTTGTTGAACTCCACCTCGTACTCGGTAACAGTAAGTGGTCTTTGCTTTAGATGCAGAAAATAGTTCATCAGACCATCTATCTCAACCGAGGGCAAAAACTTCTTTAGTAGTAACTCCTTAAAGGATTCCCATGAACACCCATCTTTAAGGTTCTCCTTCTCTCTCTGCCAGCAACTCTTAGCAAGTCCCTTTAGTTGATACGCAGCGACCATCACCCTCTGGTCCACTGAAACTCCCGAGTAAGCAAACATCTCCTCGATGGCTATTATCGATTCATCCAAAGCCATAAAGTCTGCCTTACCATCATAAGTAGGCGGTCATGTTCTCTGAAAATGCGAAATAAATGTCATCTCTGGTGGCAACAACACTGGGGGCACTAGAGGAGTAGGGGGAATAGGAACAGGAACAATCTGACCCACCGCAGGGTCCTACACTCTCGGTAGCTGTCCTAACACAACTGATAACAAAGCATAGATCAGAGATTGCATCTCCACCATCTGTCTGGATAAATTCTCATTACTCTGTCGCAGACCTTCAATAACCGCATCGCTCTGCACACCTGAAGACTCGCGCTCTAACTAGGGAGTCGACCTAGTCGCCAAACGCTTAGGCACCATTCTAATAAAACAACGAACACTAATTAAAACATAGTCCAACCGCTAGCACTAAACAACATAGTCCAGACAAAACATACTTAAGTACTTGCTCGGTCTGCTAACTTGCTCTAGGATTTTCAATTTTGATGTTATGCCTAACTTAGGATGATAAACGATCATCCTACAGACTCATGTGCCTAAATCATGAATGCATGAATTTCTTATTCTTTTTCACTCAAAACCTTGTGTGTACATATGTCATCATGCAAATCTTTAGCTTGGCACGTGTGCAAATGCAATGTTATGTCATGCATGTTGTGCTATGCAATCTAAAAAGGCCTTAATGCATGTTATGAGTGGCGTACACATGAAATGTTATGCATCACATACTACATTACATCGCATGTAACAAAAAATAAAACGTGTTAATGGGCATCCATGTGATGATGGTTATGCATCCCATACTACATAACCGTCATATGTTGCACATATGGTGGATCCATATGCAAACACATATTATGCATCCCATACTACATAATATGCCCCATATAATTCTTATCATGCTTATGAGTGTAGTGTTCAAGCTTTAGCCAGGACATACGATGCCACATTGGTGTGTGTTTGAAATGATATTAGACGACTAACACTAACCTGAGATGGTTGTTCGACCAATTGTTAAACAACCCATCAATCTGATACCAATTGTCACAACCTGCATGATCTTTGTAACGACTCGGCCTTACCATCCGTGGCGCTTAAAGCCGACTAGGATTAGCACGACACCGTCATCGGGCTGCAGCCCAAGCACCCCAAAGCCTCTCTGCGCCTGTTTCTCAGCAGCGGTGCATTGTTGAGGCCAGGTCTCGAACCCGCAACCCCCTTGATAAGCTGCAGCTCAGTTGGTGATGAGCTTTGTTGAGGGAAGCTTATCAAGGGGGTTGCGGGTTCGAGACCTGGCCTCAACAATGCACCGCTGCTGAGAAACAGGCGCGGAGAGGCTTTGGAGTGCTTGGGTTGCAGCCCGATGACGGTGCCGTGCTAATCCTAGTGGGCTTTAAGCGCCACGGACTGTAAGGCCGGGCCGTTACAAAAAAAGTGCACCGCTACTAAGAAACGGGCACGAAGAGGCTTTGGGGTGCTTGGGATGCAGCCCGGTGATAGTGCCGTGCTAATCCTAGTGGGCTTTAAGCGCCACGGACGGTAAGGCCGAGCCGTTACAAAAAAAGTCTGGTGACGGTACCGTGCTAATCCTAGTGGGCTTTAAGCACCTCGGACGGTACGGCTGGGCCGTTACAATCTCAGCATTTAAAGTTATATCAGAGCAAGAAAAAATACGCGTCATGATGCCACACTATGCAGGGGATAACTGCTGACGCATAGGCAAACCCCAAAACTCTACCATTTACATGAAATTCATGAGTTGTTAAGTGAAAACTAGTTTAAGTTAGATTGATGTATCCCTCGACACAATGGATTAACTAGTCCACGAGTAAAAGTATAGTTATACTTTACGAAAATACTTTGATTATGTGATTTAACATCCTACATGAGTATAGACATCCCCGGAGGATGACTCATGATTTGCAAGACTCTAGTTTTATAATAATAGTAAAAGTAGTTTTTACGACTGTTTAAATATTGTGATTTAAGTTTTCAAATATGGCACGTATGAGGCAATAATAATGGTTTTTATATTTTAAAATACCAAACAGTGCAGCCTAGCATAAATTCTTCCCAGAGAGCAAGTAAAAACAATCACAAAAAGGGCAAAATCTTAGCAAAGTACATAATAATCCAAAAGAAAACCACCAGTGGGAGTCAACAACCTGACACGAACGCACTGAAGGTATGTATGTCTGTACTAACAAGTAAACAACCAAAAACTACCTCACATGGGTGAGGAAAACCTCTACAACCAAGTAGTCCACTAGCAAACTCACAAACTTACCCGCTTAACCGGCTACTGTCCTGAACCTGAGGCATTCAAAAAAAGAACACCTCGGCAAAAAAATACAAGTGTCAAAATGAAGCAATTAGATAGTAATCAAGTAAAAACAGATGGGGTTACCAAACCCTACTAAAAGAATTGTTGACAACCTCATCTAATATAATCAACAAAACATACAAGTAAGAAAGTACTCATTAGCAAAACGAGAAAAGTTGCACCAAGTGCGAGAAGTTACCAAGATTTGCTTAAACTTGCAGAAGAAAATGACCAACATGTGTCAAAATAATAGAAGAAAAGGAACTAAACAGTCTAAACATGTGAATCATTAACACTGGTAAAAATCACGGATCTGTGTCGGCGACCAAAACATCCAAAACCGAACCACCAGACCCAAATGTCTCAAAGGTACAACGGTGGCAACCACAGGGTCTAACACACCTAAAACAGCCTGTAAACAGAGACCTAAATGTCTCAGAGGCAACACGGTGGCGGCCGTAGAGTCTAACACACCTAAAACAGCCGATATACAGAGACCCAAATCAAAACTACCATGTGCAATGATTCACAATACTACATCCAATTGGGGGTCCTTTATCCACGACCAATCTATCCGTAATACACAACCTAAAAACCCAGCAAAACCCAAATACCTAAGTCTAACCACTTCCCATGACTTACGGGATAAAAATACTCAAAATATACCCTAAGCACCAAGCTCAACGAACCAGACCAAAAACGGCGAAAAACTCCAAGTCCTTGCAAATTCGGCGAGTATACCCGATGAAATACATGGATACTCGACGAATTCCAAGGCGATACTCGGCGAATTCCTACTATTCGGTGGAAATGACTAGTGATACCCGACGAATGACTATGATATACGCCTAATTCTTCTTAGCAATTCTACAATACTCGGCGAATGTCGATACCCGACGAAATCTTCAGCGATACTCGCCGAAAAACACTTAGGCTAAAAAGACAACTTATACTCGATGACTCTATACTCGACAAATTCCTAACATCGATACTCGTTGAAATCTAAATCAAATTTCACCTAAGCTAAATCCTGATATTCGTCGAATTCCCTAAAAGTCAAATCGCGCTGAAACCGGCTTGCATCGCTAACCCAACACACTTTGTCTTGACCGAAAGAAAGGCCCTAATCTAAGGGTTTACTTTTGGTTTTACCTATACTATCCCTACACTCTAAGGTAGGAGGAAGAAAGGAGGATAATGAACAAAGAAAATGGACATGCAAGAGGAGGAGTTCCACTTTCCTTGAACCTTCGAAGGAACGCCACCCGCTTGCACCGTGGCAAAGATCGGCCATAAAAAGGCCTGAGCAACATTTCCTGAAACTTTTGAAGGGGAAAAGGGGTCAAAATCGCTAACCCTAATGTATAAAAATTGAGGAATCAGGAAAAACTTACCACGATCTTGTAGCCCTCGCTAAGAGCTTTCCGAATCTCCAAACTATCAATGAAACCGACCACCGGATCCCTGGAAATCGCCGGCCGAACGCACGCCTCATCCGCCGCTTGTCTCTTTCGTGAAATGTCCGCCATCTGATTAAGGAAGACGATGAATAGTAGCGGTAGTGTTTTCGATAAGACTGTTTTCTATTTAAGTATGTAAATATAATATATTAATAACTAATTTAATAACGTCAAAATAACCTGGAATCCAAACGACCTCAGAATTCTACGAAATTCGCACCGTAGCTAAATACTGACGCTATGAATCCAACGACAAAGTCGAAATTCAAATCCGACAAACAAAACTCGGGGAAACACCTCCCGAAGCCAAAACACAAGCATTCCCAAAAAGGATCCACCGAGTCGCCAAAACAGACTCGACTCGTAAGGGAATCTTGCAAATAGGCTAAACTCAGCCACACTGAAAACCTAAAGAGCAAAAACCACGCTCTAACCACGACACATGCCAAACACGCGTCAACATAATGCCATGATGCCAAAATTACACCACTACGGGAACAAAAATAAATACCGAAAAAATCAGGCGAGTTATATTCGCACTGAATGTTCTAAGTCAAAATGGGGAGATTTTGACCAAAGAGTCGAAGAGGCGCCAAACCGACCAAACGAGCCGCGCACACCACTCTCGCATGCTAAATGGGTCCAGGATTGCACCAAGAGGAAGATGGAACAAGTGCGCAAGCACGCACGCAAGCAAGCGCCACACATAAGTGTGCCCGCAGGATCAGCGCATGCCTTGCGTGCATGTAGGCACTGTGCGTTCGCTTATGCATGGCACGCACGATAGTGGGCACGTGAGCTTTACACCCAAAGTAGTGCACGGCCCGCGCGTATAGGCACTTCACATGTGGCAGCATGCATACAATATCCCCCGTATAGAAGCTCGCGTACGTAGGGGAGTGTGCACCAGCCACTACCACAGCCTCCGGCCACCGCCTCTGGCCATCGCTGTCGTCAAACACCCAGCCCGGATAACCTGGGGCACACTTTTGTCATTTCGCTAAAATTGGAGATCCAGATGACCAAAAAGGATCAACGACAATCGCCTAGACAAATTGTACCGTGGCAGAATTACCAACATATCCCTCCAAAAAACTATAAATAGGCTTCCATGCCTTCATTTGAGGACGCGTCACTCTAGAGGCTAGAGAGAGCTTTGATGTTTTCCAACAAGATAGTGGGACTTAAATCATTCCTCCGTCGAAATTTGCTCCGCCCCCTTTCTATTGCGAAGACATCTCAAGGCTTTAAAGACACAACATCCTTCTTTATAGTAGCGCTCTCATCAAGGCTATTGGTCAGCAAGAGCGATTCCATCGAGATCCGAGGACTTAACAACTTTTCCCCACAAGAGCGCACCCACCCATGTACGAAGGACTTTGTTTTCTTTTTGTTGTTTTTCATATTCTGAACTTGTAATAGAGGGGTAACTTGTTACCCTCTGAGAAAATCTCTTGACACTTGTAAACTCAAACGAATTAGTGGATTTTGGCCCAGCATAGATCCGACCACATGGTTTTTCACATTTTCGGATTTTTCACGTCAAAAAAAGTCTTTTGTCATTTGGTTTTGTTTTCATTGACTGTTTGCGCGTCCGGTCTAATTCCGAGCTAAGGCGGTCCGATTCTCTAGACTGGGGAAAAATTGGGTGACCCGAAAGAATAACATTAATTAATCAACATTAATAAAGTTGATTGTTTTAATAGTAGCTCCTTGAAAAGACCGTAGATATACCTAATGACAACCTTCTTTGAATTGACCGTTAACATGCCTAATGATAACATACTATAGTAGGTCTATGAGCTCTACTATAAACTTTTTGAATTTTAATAAATCTTTATGATTACGTTTAATTTTGGGATAATATACTTACTTCAATGAACATTATATTTAATTTTTTAATTTTGAAATAGATTATAATATTTATTTCAAGTCATTAAAATATAAACAATAAAGACAAGGACATTTTTTCACTTTAATATTGTATATATATATACTAAATATACAAAGATATATCAGCAACCAATCAGAATTCGCAGTGAAACACTGACACCCACCAAATTAACTTGGATCATCCAATCTAAGTAGATCATATCTTTGCCCTTCGATCGTACAAACGAATAAGGGCCGCCCATTTAAATTTTCTTAGGTCTCCTAAACCGAGAATAGAGTGTGACCTAAATTTATAATTTAATATGGCTCCCAACCCTACAATGTGATATAATCATTTTACCCTCCATACAATGGACAAAACCCTCTAAACGCAACTGACCAACAATAAAACTAAGGATTTGAGCCAACTCGGTTTAGCCAGCCAGTCTAACCCTGCCCGCTCTGCTTATATAGCCTACCGGGTCTAGGCATACCACTCTGTATAGCCTGCCCGCTCTATGCCAAATTTCAAACGATGCTTTCCTCTCCGATTATTTAAACCGTACTAAGCATGTTAAAACCACGATGTGGGACAAAAATTTAGAAAGAATGAAAAAATATAAAACAAATTAAAAAACACATCAGGTTGGACTCAAATCGACAATTGCCTGAATAGAAATCAACTGCCCTATCCATTTGTCCACAAATGCATTGTGTATGTTCTAAAAACTATATTTTATTAATACACATACAATCTCTATCCAGCTTTATTTTATTTATGATGCGCAATATATAAAAGGCATGTAACACATACACACACACACACATACACACACAGATATATATATTATTTTTGTTTTAATTTTAATTTTTTAAACATAAAAATAAATTAATAATTTTAATATATATATATATATATATATTAAAAAAATCACATTATAAAGAATATTAAGAACTGTCGGGAGCAGACGAATCCCACCACCACAACCCAGGAACTATCGCGTGGGGCACGGGGGGCCCTGTACACTGTCACTCATGTGTGTGTGTCTATATATATTTACAATATTGAAAGGGAAATGTTACCTTTGGCGAAACAATCAAAAATGTCTATTATACCCTCATTTTCATATTTTAATGACTTGACATATATTATAATCTATTTTAAAAAATAAATTAAAATATATTGTCCATTTATGTAATTACACTATCCCAAATTCAAAAGTTATGATAAAAATTCATTAAAATCCAAATAAGCTTTTAATTCAGCTCTCACACCTACTATGGTATGCTAACATTAGACATGTCTGTGGTCTATTTGAGAAAGGTTATCATTAGTCATGTCAGTGATATTTTTGAGAAGCAATTATTAAATCAATCAACTTTATTAAATGTATTAACTAATATTGTATTAAACTGCATTAAATAATTGATAGGGCAGAGCTCTGAGACTATCACAATTGGGCTACTATCGCGACTTGCCATATGGGCGGAGATCAGTGCCTATCATTTGTGTGTGTATATATATTAGCTTCCTAAATGACTAATAACATCTTTGTTGAGATTTATCCATAGCGGAAGTGACTATTGAAACCTATAGGGTTTTGGCACAAAACAAACAACAAAAGCACACACAAAAGAACATGAGAAATTACGTGGTTTGGCAACAATGCCTACATCCATGGGATAGGTCGGAGGTCTTTATTTAAGGAGGAATACAAAATACAGATATAAGGGAATATCATATCAATTTTTTGATTACATCAGAGAAGAAGAGAGCCACGAATAGACCTTATCTGCCTCTGTGAAATTCTACTTTCTCAAACAGTCACCATAGGAGCTCTTTGTATAATCGCTACAAGGAACCCGCTCATCCGCTCACCTTCTGTTTGAAACAAAAGCTCTTCAACCTTATATTCACTCGCCCGATTCAAACATCGTGATCCTCTTTTATACGTGCAGGAGAACAACAATAGGGAGCTGTTTCAACACTGTGCTAAACCATGATTGATTCCTATCAGAAGCACTAAGAAAAATTTGCACCGTACCACTCGATATTAAAGTGTCTCAATCAGACCTCCAATTGACATGGAGACCCGCTCCAGTTGAAAAGTAAGTCCCTGACCTCTCTAGTCAACACAACCAGTACTCTAGTCGACACAATAAATTGCACTAGTCGATATGCCATGCTGCTCCTATCAATATGCCCTACTGTGCCAATCGATACACATTACTACAGCTTTGGTTTACATAAGAGAGTGCTCTAGTTGATATTTACTATTTCATTCTAATCGACATAACAAACTTCTCCAGTCGACAAGGATGACTGTTCCAGTCGATAGCCATTGTTGCTACCCTAGTTGACATGCAAATTGTATCGGTCAATTTTTTCTTTTTCAGTAACCACTTTTCTAGTTGATAAGGCTGAAATGCAAGAATCTCAACCGGGTCTTAACTTTACATGTCAAGATGAGATGAATATAAGAATGCTTCCCCGAAAATTTTATGTGCACCACCACATCTAGGTGGCAACCTACGTACCCTCCTCCATAGTATCAAGCCAACGTAATTTGACCAACTACTCAACCAATAATATCCCAATGACCCCATCCAACTCACCTTCTCCTTAATTAACATTGAGATATGTGGAGCAAGTCCAAACAATGTTGGCACTTACTCCCCAGAACAACCTTCATCAGAACGTCGGCGAGGCTGCCCTTAATAGCGAGCTTCTAATGAGCGATGTATCCACCGGCAATCATATCTCGTAGGAAATGGAACCGAATATCAATATTTTTGGTTATGGCATGATGAACTTGATTCTTCACCAAGTGAATGGTGCACTGACTGTCATAGTGTAAATCAACCACATCTTATTAAACACTCAGATCAATGATCAAACCTGAAAGCTATAAGGCTTCTTTCACTTCCTCCGCCACTACCATGTACTCTGCCTCCATCTTCGAAAGAGAAATTATATTTATAGCATCAACCTCTAACTAACTGGTGCACCATATAGCATAAATACATAACCAGTAGTGAATCTTCATCTATCAAGATCACCAGCATAGTCTGAATCCACATAACCACTGGCTTCACATATATCTCCACCATAGACCGACCCAGGACTAAAGTTCTTTTCAAGTACTTCAGGATCCACTTCATGACCTCCGATTACCCAACTAACTAAGTGGAGATGGGCTTGTCCTTATTCATGCTAAAAGGAGAGATATTATTTTGAAGCTAACCCTTCTAAGATAAATATAACTTTTACACCCACCGCTCTCTTTATATATCCATCCCCAATATTTTTTGTGCAGCTCTTATATCTTTCTTCTCAAACTCTGAGCTGAGTTAATACTTTAACATATTTATGTCCATTATGCTTTGCAAGTAATAATCATATCATCCACGTAGAGCAGAAGATAGATAAAGGAACCACCATGAAGTTTCAAAAAATACATACAACATACATACTTACTTCGAGTGTATTATTGTTTCATCATGAATGTGTTAAACCGCTTATACCACATCTTTTGTTATTGATTTAGCCCATGCAGAGATTTCTTCGATCGACACACATGATATTCCTTTCCAACGACCTTGTACCTATCTGGTTATTGCATGTAGTTCTCCTCCTCTAGGTCTCCATGCAAGAATGTGGTATTCATGTTGAGTTGCTCTAACTCAAGATAAAAATTGGACACAATACTTAGCAACACACGAATGGAAGTATGCTTGACTATCAGTGAGAAAATCTCATAGTAGTCAACCCTTTCCCTTTGTGCAAAACTCTTTGCCACCAATCGTGCCTTGTATTACACTCCTCCAAACTCTGAAGGATCCTCCTTTTTATAGCTATAAACTTACAACCTGTTAGATTTTGTGGAGCTTGGCGGTCTGGAGGTTTGGTCGGGCAGTCTGGACATTTGGCGGTCTGGCGGCTTGGTCCAAGAGGTCTGGAGGTTTGGCAATCTGAAGGCTTAAACCAGGCAGTCTGAAGGTTTGGTGATTTGGCAGATTGATTATGGTGGTTAGCCTTGGTGGTCTAGTTCCGATGTGTTGCGGACTACTTCTAGTGGTCTGGTTAGTGTTCTAGCCAGCCTGGGATCATTCAACCCTCTGTTGTGGGTTTGGAAGACAGGTGGTGAGAGTCGCTACGGATAGAGGTCGTGGTATGTGGAGCAGCTGAATCTATGGATAGAGGCAAGGTTGAAGCTGTGGGAAGTGGCTGTTGTTGCGAACTAATGGTCAAGGGAGCTGACCTGAAGTTTGGTGGTCTTATACATCTATCCGCTTGTGTTGAGCGGACTACTGATCAGGACAGTGACAACAGACAGAGTAGAGACCGACAATAACTTTTGTGGAGCGAACAGTTTGTCTAACCGCTCAGTTATAGAGGTCTGAAATATTTTTCCTGCCTATCTGTATGTTGTATTTTAGTCCCATATCGTCTGTTATATATTCCTTCTATCTCTTCTTCCTATAAATAGGTGGTCATACTCATGTAACTTTACTTTTTGTGAAATGCAGAGCTTGTTATTTATATTTTCTCACACCACCAACAACCCATTTTCCCTTAAGCAACAATACTAACTCGTATGTATAGCTCTTATGGAGTGACTCCATCTCCCCTTACATATCTGCAAACCTTCTCTCCCTATATATATTCCTCATGGCTTGCTTGAAGGTGACATTTTCGTCATCTTCAACTGAGTTCAACTACACGTAGTTTTTCAATGGTTCTTCATGCCCAAACTTTTGTACTTGCTTTAAAATCCTCATTGGCCTAGAACTGGACAAGGCCTCTAATCATCCTTATTCAACATGAGTAGATTCATGTTCATTCAAATATCACCCTGAACATTGCTCTAATCTATCTAATGATCCACTGCAATATCAACAAATTTATCGACCATGAACACCTGAGACTTAGTTTGGGCTCCACCATCCTCTTTTCCTTTTTTGCTTGTTAGAGGCAAATACTGAATCTTCTTTGAATATAACATCTCTGCAAGCTACAAACTTGTTCTCCACTAGACACTAAAGCCAGAATCCTTTCACACTGCTTGCATACCCTGAGAAGATTGCTTTTTTAATTTTCTCTAGCATCGAGCTTCTTCTCCCTGACATTGGAGTACAATGTGCCTTTGAAATATTTTAGATGACTATAATCAACAAATTTACCTGACCATACCTTCTAAGGAGTCGCATCACCAAGTGAATCATACGGGGATTGATTTATCAAGCGGCTGTACCAACTGCTTCTGCCCACCACTCTCTTCCTAACCCTACATTCAAGCTCATGCATCTTGACCTTTCGAGTATGAAATAATTCAATATTTTGGCAACTCCATTTTGTTGAGGTGTACATACCTGACACAGTCCATTATCTCATTATGCCTTCCTGGTTACATAACTTCTTGAAGGGACCATATGTATACTCCGAACTATTGTTAGATCTCAAGGTATTCATCTTATATCATGTTCTGGTTTCTACCATTGCCTTCCAATTGTGAATAAGTTGAAGACCTCATCCTTGTTCTTCATGGAATATATCCAAGCATGTGTACCTGGAAAAGTCATCAACAAAGAGACATAGTACCTGGAGCTACACTTTAAAGCTACATTCGACAATCCCCAATAATCAAAATGCACATAATCAAGTAGCCCTCTTCTCTTGTCTCTGCGTGTAGTGAATTTGGCCATGTACTATTTTTCATAGACATAGTGCTCATAGAAATCCATGCTCTGTTTCTCCATATCCTTCAACAACCCTTGCTTTACCAATTGAGTTAGCCCTTTCTCCATTATGTGTCCAAGACGCATATGTCAAAGCCTTGTCTTATCAGATTTATCCATGATATCAGACATTGGTGCACTACTAGTCACTGTTTCACCCAACAAGGTATACATATTTCCTTATAGTTTTCCTTTCATAACCACTAGGGAACCGCAAAAAACTTTCAAGACTCCACTATATCCAATGAATTTGAAACTGTTTGAGTCTAAGGTTCCTAGTGACAAAAGATTCTTCTTAAGGTCAGGTATGTGCCTTACATTACTAAGAGTCTTTACCACACAGTCAAACATCTTGATCTTTACCCTTCCAATGCAAATATCCTTGTAGGCATGATTATTGTACATCAAAATCGTGCCTCCATCTATGGCCCGATATGCTGCAAACCACTCCCTTTTTAGAAACATGTGATAAAAATAACTAGAATCAAGAACTCATCGATCATCCATGTGGTTATCTCTAGTTGTTAATAAGTATCAATCATCTCCCTTCTCAGAATTTGAAGCATAAACCGCTTCATCATCTTTGGTCATATTGACACCTTTCTTTCCCTTTTCTTTTACCTTCTTCTTAGGATTTGTACAATCTATCCTTTTCTGCCCATAGCCTTTGCAATTGAAGCACTAAAGATGCTCAAACAGAGTTCTGGACTTTGATTTTGACTTTAATCTGTTTGAAGATGTCTTCTCACAAGACCTTCCTCTTTACATCAACCCATGTGCTTGATTTTCACTGCCCACATTACCTGACGCAAGCTTCTTAATCTCACTGGACAAGAGACCACTTGTAGCTTCATCCATGGTAATGTTATCCCTCTCATATAACATGGTTTGGACAAGATTCTCATAGGAAATTAGCAAATAAATTAACAAAGGGCTTGAACTTCATCCTCGATCTTCACATCGACATCCTGTAAGTTTGAAACAACCCGTTTGAACTTTGAAATATGAACTCTGAGTGATTTTCCTTCATCCATTGTCATTTTAAATGATGACTTCTTCAGGTAAAGTCTATTGTTTAGTGTCTCCATCATGTACTATGACTCGAGCCTTAGCAAAATCCCAACTGTTGTTGTCTCCTCAGTGATACTGAATACGACCTTCCACTCCAAACATTGACAAGTTTCTATGCACGCCTAAAGATTTATTCTTCCAGTTTTTCTTTTGTGATAGACTTCAGTTTTTTTATTTTTTTCCCAACAAAGCCTTGTGCAACTTTTGAAAAATCATAACATCCCGTATTTGATTACGCCAATATCCAAAGTTATTCTTCCCATTAAATTCTCAATATCATACTTTCATACATGTACATTTTCTCCCTTCGTTGACATTTTCATCGAATAAATTCACAACGGATTTTTTTTGAACACCTTGCCATCACCCAACAAACACCTTCATATCAAAACTTAGCTCTGATACAAATTGTTGAGATTTATCTACAATAGAAGTGTTTGTTAAACCTGTATGGTTAGGGAATAAAACAAATGACACAAGTACACGCTTACGCATAAGAACACAAGAAATGATGTGGTTTGGCAATATTGCCTACATCCACGGGACAAGTCCGAAGTTTTTATTGTTGGAGGAGTACAAAATATAGATATAAGGGAAGAACATATAATATTTTTAATTGCAACAAACTAGAAGAGAGACATGAACAACCGTCATCAGCCTTTGTGATATTCCTCATTCTCCAAAACAGTCATAACAGGATCCCTCCATGTAATCATTGTAAATTAAGAACCAACACAACTGCACGTCTTCTATTCAAAACAGCCGCCTCTTCAACCTTCTATTCACCCACCTGATTCAAACATCACAAAATCTTTTATACTCATATGAGAACATCCATAGGGAACCAGTACACCACAAAGGGATGAACTTGGGCATACATAGCATTGCTCTAGCAGCTCTTGCAGATGCATATTTAGTTTTGTCATTTCTCTTAGTGTTATATAGTACGGTGAACATTATACGGGCTTGAAATCCAACACCAGCTCATTAGAAAAATCAATCTCTTACTGAGGCGGAGCCTTACGGAGTTCTTTTAGAAATACATATACATACTTCGCTACTATAGGAATATCACTTAGAATAGGCTCGGGATCTGTAGCCTCAAACAAATTGAAGAAAAACTTTGCATCTTTCCACACCGCCTTGACCTCTTTGAGAGAAGACATTAGTGTCTTGATTGCGCCTCGCATACAAGAAAATATGATCTCAACTTCAGTGTTCTTTCCTACTGTGATTTCCTTCAGATTGAAATTGATGCATGCATGCTTCTTTGAGAGCCAATCAATGCCAAAGATCACATTGAACTCAGACAACAATAGGAAAGACACTTCCAAGTCAAAAACTTTATTTTAAATCAACACCTTAACATTGTAAGACCACCCTCCCAGAACACAACACATAGCCGAGGGGCGTCTTATGCTTAGAACAGCCACCTCACGGCAGCGTCAACACACAGGTCGACTGGTACTACAAGACGCCTATTCTGCCGGCTAAAATATCATTCATGCCAACGTAACATAAGAATAAACAGAAGTCAAATCCACACTAGTATAAGTCCAACTAAGTTCAACAATAATAACAAGCAACAAGTTTCTTTAATATCAGAGTACACAAGTTTTCCCAAGGTGCTACAACATGAGTCTCTCAAAACTCACATCAGTCACCGATGGCAGTGAAGGTTTCGTCATATCAGGCCCTGTCACCTAGGACTGGCTGCCCTCCTGCATAACCTGTTGCCGCTCTATCTGTTGGGTTTCCTCCTAAAATGGAAGACAACAACTGTTAGTCATAAAGAATAAGTGGCTATCACATCCGCTCACCTCGACAGCTCTTAGGCATTGGGCGGTAGAAAGAGCAATGGTACTATATATATATATATATATATATATATATATATATGTATATATATATATATATATATATATACATGTATATATATATATGTATACATATATATATATATATATATATACATATATATATATATATGTATACATATATATATGTATACATATATATATATATGTATATATATATATGTATATATATATATATATACATGTATATATATATATATATCTATATATATATAAGCTATAATTACAAGCAGGTGGTATACCTTTACATATCATGAGTTGTAACAGTAGTAGTGTATAATAACAATATCATTATTCTATATATAAATTAAGCAAAAGTATAATATCATTCAACCACAACATGTCTACTTCTAAAACAGGAATATAACTTAACTTATAAAAGTGCCCATATAGATTTATAAGTTAAGGATAGGCTTAATATTAAGTAACTCATCATATAAAAGTGCCCATACAAACTTATATGATAAGGATCTTGTGTAATGCAATATTATGAATGCAAAATGATTAATCACCCATGAACACATACGCACACTGCTATGTCAACACAGTCTTTTAGTTCCCACTTTTCAAGCAGGTAGCTAACCTCTCAGGCTTCCTTCATCTTGACCAGACGGTGAGAGTAGAGCGGGCGTCTCTACTACTAGGCGGGTATCCACACTACCAGGCCTAGGCCTCTCTATGCCTCAACTCTAAGAACAAAACAGAGGATCCCATGCATACTACGGATTAGGAGGGTCTCGGGTAGATGTGAACAAAGAACACAACCAAAACTGGCCTATTAGTGTGGCACAGAAAGGGCCTCAAGAATGAGCACCAAGGATACAGCCAAACCGGCCAAAGTCTATCAGTCGAGTCCTGTCGGTGTGACGATAGCTTAGCCCATAGACCTGTCACACTATCCTTAACCCAGGATTATGACACTACATGTCAACTCACACCGCATGGAAATTCACTTAGCCATGTCATCACATACAAGGGCTCCAACCGAGTCCCTTCTCATCAAAACCAATCCGGTGCTCAACAGCACAAAAGGGCTCCACACTGAGTCCCTTATCATCACATCAATCTAGTGTGGTCAAATACTCACGCACTTATACCCACTCACATTCACGAGCTCCCAGAACTCGAGTGTTCATCATTAGCAAAGGTGGGAAGCCACCTCATACTTCATGCTAGTCCCACACTGCCACCCGTAGGGAGGCACAACTCTAAGAAGTGGACTACCCTATTCATTACTTTAATATTAAGATTCTTCATATCACATGTCCATGGGTGTTTTCTCATGTAGACCAATTTCTATGATCCGCAGGCTCCTGCATATATAGTCATACATCTTTTCCAGATTCTAAATGATACAAGATTAACCATACAATTCATTTATTTCTACGTTATCAACATAGCTTACTAGGAATACATCTCATGTTCTTCCAAACACTTAATCGCTGTAAGCTATAAATTACACATTCATGTATTATTGTTAAGATGCATCTATATCGGTTTTCATGAGTAAACCGTTTTCTCATTTAACAACAACTATTTGTTCGCTAGAACATCCGACAACCATTTATCCATTCAAGATCCAATAACCATCTGTTCGCTCGAAGATATGACAACCATTTATCCAATCAAGATCTAACAACCATTTGTTCGCTCAAAGATCTAACAACCATTTATCCATTCAAGATCCAACAACCATCCATTCATCCTAGTTACCCGAATGTACAACTCGATTGAAAAAGCCTGCACTTAGGTTAATACTGTGCAACAACTTTGACTGAGCATTCCCGGAGCTACAGAGCTCCTATGGGAAAGTGTAACAATCTGTTGGAAAGGTCTTTCCGAAGGCTACAATTTTTGTGTTCAGCCTAAGACCTGAATATGGACGTACCTAGGGTTGTTAACAAATAGTATAGTTTGTGAATAATTCGGGATTTGATTCGTGAAGATTCAATAAATATTCGTAATTTTTGAATTCGAATCCAAATTTGGATTCGAATTATTTTCGAATCTGAATCCGAATAATTTTATCCCTATTCGAAGTATTCACGAATAGTTCGCGAACAGTAAAATTACTTACATAAAATTATATATATTTTATAAAAGTAAATATTTAATTATTACTATTGGAAAAATTCAAATTCAAATTCGAATCCATGTTCGAATCCGAATTCGAATCCAACATTTCATGTCGAATTCGAATCTGAATCTGAATCTGAATATTAGAACGAATCTGAATCCAAATCTCTACATTCTATGTGAAATTTGGATTCGATTAAAGAGATATTTGATTCAATTCAGTTCGTGAACATCTCTGGCTCGTACCATACTCAAAAATGGCCTTGAAGTCCGATGCGCACAGAAAATAGATTTCCGCACGCATCTTAAGACCAAAGGATGACATTAGTTTGTCTTCTTCCTCTAGCCATTCATACAAAAATGCATTCAGCTCTTCCTCCTCTCTTATTCACCCTCATTAGACTATCAGTCTTCACAAAACCAAGTCCATCGTCTTCACATTGAAAAGAGGAAAGGTTGAAGACAACAAACCCTAGGACAAAAGTCCTAGCATGATCTCTTCCTCAGAAATCTCCATTTCTCACCAAGGTTGATCACTTTTGATTCAACATCTCTCCTATTTCATAACTAAAGAACTAACACCAAGGGAGTGGGTAAGAAGCTCACCTCATTTCCAGACATAGACCTTGTTATCCTCCTTGGCGGCATGGCGGTGTCGGCCTTTGCTCTCACTCTTCTCCTCTGAGATAAAGTCTGTCCCATTCCTTGTCCTTCCAAGATATGTTATGCACTCTTCGTTATCTTAGGAAAATTAGAGAAGAAGACTGTCGGCCAAGTCTTGGACAACCGTAAATAAAGGAAGCGGCCAAATAGATTTAGGGTTTCCCGATTAGGGAACTACCACTGCGCGATAACTTCAAAAATAACTTTCTTCGCAAGCCACCCTCCAAACTGCCCACTCAGGTGCCGCCACCTGTAAGCTATCGCTGCATGGTACTCTTTCTACCACTACTTGGTATGTTACTGAGCACCATGATAAATAATTTAGTGGGGCAATTGACTAAGACATCACTAATTCCAGGCGATAACTTACATAGCCATGCGCCGATAAATCTGTTAGCTACCATCATGCGTTATCCTGCTACCGCCGCGTGATAGCACTCGACGACCTTTTGTCCACTCAATGCTCTCGCCTCGGTGTTTTTCGTATATACTCGGCAACTTCTACCGCCACGCGGTAGCTACTACCTCGGCATGGTAGTACTCGATGATCGTCGAGTCCACTCGACGATCACTCAATGTCCTTGACTCCTCTACATATTCATCAAATATACTCGACGATGGCTACTGCCGCGTGGTAGTGTCCAGACACTCAGTGTCGAGTCAGCACTATCCCTCGATTTTGGTTCAAGCTTATCCACCAGCACACCTCAAGCCTAAGTCCACTCACTTGACCTGAAATTGTGCACGATGGGTCTAACGTGAATAGGGACATTACAAATCTTATAAACAAAATAAAAGATTTCCTCCCCGAAATCAAGCTGAGTCTTGGGGAAGGTAAAACATGAAAAGTAAAGTTTTCTTTTAAATGTACCTTGGAAAAATAGCTCTGGGTAGCGCTTCCACATCAAGTCCACCGCCTCCTAAGTGTATTCCTCTTTTCTATGATTAGACCACTGGACCTTCACCAAAGGGATGCTCTTTCACCGCAAGTGTCTTGTCTCGGTGTCCACTATCCGCACTAGCTCTAGTCTAATAGACCCATATGTTGCCATTGTTCCATATATGGCAGGGACGTGCTGATTGGGCCAAAGGAGGGTTTTCCAAAGCAACGACACGTAGAAGACGTCGTGAAAATTTTGTAGCTTAGGTGGTAGCTCCAGCCAATAGGCCAAAGGGCCAATCCTTTCCAATATAGCATAGGGCCCTACATATCTCAGGCTGAGCTTCTTCCTAGTATGCACTCGTGACACTCCATACATTGGCTGGATCTTCAAAAATACCTTGTCACCCACTTGAAACTCCACCATCTTATGTTTCACATTATAATACTTTGTTTGCTGACTCTGGGCCTCCAGCACGCGTTCTCATATCAACCTAACCATTGCATCAGTGTCATTAATATACTCTACCCAAAAAATACTCAGGTCTTCATCCTACACCCACGATAAAGGTGTTCTACACATCCTCCCATAAAGCACTTTGTGGGGTGTCATTCCGATGTTGGCTTCATGACTGTTGTTGTAAAAGAATTCCACTAGTGGTAAGAGCCTTTCACAAGGCTCTCCTTTATCCAATATGCACAATCTCAACAGATCTTCCATGGTTCTGATGGTCCTCTCAAACTAGCCATCTTTTGAGGATGAAAAGATGTACTAAAGGTAAGGAGGGAGCCCATATATGCTTGAACTTCTTTCCATTCCTTAGAGGTAAAACCACCGTCGCGGTCTGGGACTATAGTCTTAGGCACCCCATGGTACCGTACAAACTGTTCCACAAAAAGACATACCAATACGTCCATACGCATTTCTTTTCCTATTGGGATAAACCTGGCGACCTTGTTCAAGCGGTCCAAAATCACCCAAACTAAGTCATTCCCTGATCATGACCGAGGAAGACCGTGAACAAAATCCATGGAGATATCCACGAATTTCCACTCCGGAATGGACAATGATTGTAATAATCCACCAGGGCTCTTGCACTTCATCTTCACCTTCTGACAAGCCTCACAGTGTGTAACATAGTATGTGACATCCTTCTTGATCCCCGGCCAAAACATGGTCCTTCTCATGTCAGAATACATTTTCGAAATTATAGGGTGCACTGAATACTTGGTGCAATAGCCTTTCTCAAAATATCTTCCCGGATCCCACCGCCTGCGGGAATGTAAAGTCTGCCATGGAAATAAATTAGGTCTTCTTTTAGCATATATCCTTCTCTTGATCCTCTCCCCATGGCTTGAAACACTGGGGCCAAAGCAACATCCTTCCCTTGCTCTGCCCGAATTCGATCTTGAATGTCGCAAACTATGCTCATGGCAGCTAGGTATTCTGTATATGTCTCGGAATGATCCTTATATACCAACATGATCTCAATCTCCTCGAGCACTCGAGCCAATTCCATACTCATCATCCGATACTTGGGGTTCCACTCTGGTACCTTTCTTCTCAATGCATCAGCTACGGAGTTTGCTTTCCCGGGGTGGTATTTCAAGGAAAATTCATATTCACACAAAAATTCTGACCACCACTGCTGCATCAAATTCAGCTCTTTCTGAGTGTGAACATATTTTCAAATCTTGTGGTCCGAGAAGATCTCACAGTGTACATCGTATAAATAATGTCTCCAAACCTTTACGGTGAGCACCACTGCTCCCAATTCCAAATCATGCACTGGGTAATTTTCCTCATGCTTCTTCAACTGTCTCGAAACGTAAGCGATCGCATGCCCATGCTGCATCAATACTGCTCCCATCCCTTGATAGGAGGCATCAGTGTAAACTAAAAATCCCTCTTTCCCTGATGGAAGAGCTAGGATCGGTGTGGAGGTAAGTTTATCCTTTAGATCTTGAAATGTAGCCTCGCATTGGGGTGTCCACTCATATGGCACACATTTCTTTGTCAGAGCGGTGAGAGGAAGGGCTATCTTCAAAATCCCTTCACAAACTTGCGATAATATCTAGCAAGTCCAAGAAAGCTTCGTACATCGACCACTGACTTCAAAGGAGACCATTCCTTCATGGCACGCACCTTGGCTAGGTCTACTACTAATCCAGCACTGCTAATTACATGGACCAAGAAGGCAACTTCTAGGAGCCAGAACTCGCACTTGTCGAACATAGCAAATAGGTAATGCCCTCTTAATTTCTTCAAAACTAAGGACAAGTGTTCAGCATGTTCCACTTTTGTCTTCGAGTGGACCAAAATGTCATCGATGAAGATGATGACAAAGGAGTCCAAATATGGCTCAAACACCTTGTTCATCAAACTCATGAATGTGGAAGGGGCATTCGTGAGCCCAAACAACATCACGGTGAACTCGTATAAACCATATCACGAGTTGAACACTGTCTTCTAAATATCTTCCTCTTGAATCATCAATTGATATTACCCCGAGCGCAAATCCAATTTGGAAAACCAATGGGCTCATACCAATTGATCGAATAACTCGTCGATCTGGGGTAACGTATAGGTGTTCTGCACCATTATTCTGTTGAATTCTAGGTAGTCTATACACAACAGTAGGAACCCATCCTTCTTCTTAACAAACAAAACAGGGGCTCCCCAGGGTGATGAACTGGGATGAACAAACCCTGATTCTACCAACTCCTACAGTTAAACTCTAAACTCAGCGAGTTCCTGCGGATCCATTCTTTAAGGGGTTCGAGAGATGGGCTTGGCTCCCCGTACTAATTTAATTTGGAAGTACACTTCTCTATGTGGGGGTAATCCTGACAGCTTCTTGGGAAATATCTCGGGAAAATCCCGCACCACCGACACATCTTTCATACTTACCACCATCTCTTTTAATTCAAAACATATCATATACACCTCTTCCACTTTCATATGGGCCTTAAGGGTCTGAATTGAAGATAATAACATTCAGGGTATAAGTGTAATACCTTGAAATATTATCTCAAAATCTTTGTGCCTCAAGGTGATTTGCTTCGCCGCACAATCAATTCTGGAGTGGTGCCAGTCCAACCATGTCATGCCCAGAATAAGATCGAATTCTGGCATTCTCAACACCGTCGTAGAGGTTTCAAATAACATTCCTCCAATATATAATTCCAAGTCGCACTTGGCGGATGAATTCACCTCAGAGCCGTCTGGGAGGCGTACTCTCCGAGTGAAATCAGTGAAATATTGTACGCCATCTAAATCTTTTATAAAGTCCTCCAAGACAAATGTATGAGTGGCACCGGTATCAAATAGAGTGAGGGCTGGTTTTCCACTAATAGTCACGGTGTCTAAGTACCAAATTATAACAACCTCAATACTAGATTTCTAGCACAACTTAGGCAAGCTAAGGTTGAATGCTAAAAATATATTAATTAAATACGACAAACCTGCGATCACATCTTGAGGATTCAGCTCCCGAGTCATGTCCAGAGCAAACAACTGCTCTCTAGCAGGTCCAAGATTCCTTCCTCGTGGTCCTCATCCTCCACCATGACCTTGCCCTCGTCCTCGCGGAGCTGTCGGATGAAAAAAAAGGGGGAGCATCTCCACCTAGTTGCAGGCAAAAATGATAGATGTGGCCTTGCTGGTTACACTGAAAATAGACTTGCCCGAATGGTCCCTCTGCTTGTTGGTGAGGCTGGATTCGCGAGGGTGGTGGTAGTTTTAACTGCGGGCCCAGATGTTCCATCCTAAAATTCTGGTGGAAACGGCCACCACCTCTTTGGTTTCCTCTTCCACCTCTACTATTATGTCTCCTCCTATAACTGGGACCTGCTTCCATCATGCCCTCAGTGGGTTTCTTACTACTAGCGTGGACTCTAAAGTGATTCGCCTCAAACCTTTTTGTCATATCAATTATCTCTGCCAAGCCCGCGTCGGCTATAAACAAAAGTACTTGCCTTAGGGGATCTTGCAAGCCTTTGTAAAACCATTTTGCGTACCCGTGGTCATCCAAATCATAGGAGTCAGCAAATCTTGCAAGATGTTGAAACTCTTTCTAATATTCCGTCACTAAGTTGCATCCTTGTTTTAATTGCAGATACCTTTCTTCAGGCACATCACGAGCCGTAGAAGGAATGAAATGCTCTAAGAAGGCATCCAAATATTCATTACAGAATATGTCAGTGTATACACATCCTTTAAAAGTGGAGCCCATGAGGGACTTCCACCACCTTTTTGCATGCGACTCTAGGACGGATACATCTAAGGTGACAACCATACTGGTTGGGCATTTGATTCCAACCATCAACTCTTGCACAGTATCTTGCCACTCCTCTGTATGAACAGTCAACTCCGTCCCATGGTAAACATGCGGGAAGATGGCTTGGAAGGTACTCAGCCAGTTGGAACCCGGGGCTTTGAAAGAAAGGGGATAAATCTTATTTACTCTAGATGGGGGGGGGGGTGAATAGAGTAATTAAAACTTTTGTTTGGTTTTAAGATTTTTATCAGAGTAATAAAATAGGTAATACTATAGTAGTAAATAGAAAATATAAACTAAGTTAAACTAACACAGCAAAGCAATCTATCACAACAAACTAATCTATCACAGCAAAGCAAGAACAGAAAGATAATAGGCAACCAGACAACATAAGAATTTTATAGTGGTTTCCCAAACTGAGTACATCCATTTTTCTACGACCCTGGTAGGAATCCACTCAGGTTTTGATCAGGTGACTGCCACCACATGATCTATTTTTAGGGAGATCTCACAACCCTTTGAGCTTTTGATCAGGTGCCCAAAAACCAAGAATAAACTTTTGAAGGGAGTTAATAAACCCTTTATACAGGAGGTGAGAGAGGTGATGTTGTCTTCTCTTTTCTCTGTACAATAGAGAAGAATAGTGGATTGTTGTTGTCAAAGCTCCTTCTGAATTAATTTGGAGCCTTGCTCAGGGTGTAGGTCTTCAGCCTTGTCTTGAAATGATGTCCAAGAACTTCTGACTGATGCAGAGTTTGTTGTCCTTGAATATTCCTGGAATAGAAGTTGAAGAAGACTCTTGATATTTGTTTGTTGTTCTCCTTCAGTCTTCGGTAAGAGCAAGGGGAAAACAGGTAATTTTCTACACAGAGATTTTCTTGCTTGCTTGTTTGATGTCGAGTCTCTATTCTCAGTATCACTCTATTGTGCTGTCTGAAAAGAGAAAATCTCTTTTATATTTTCTATCAAAAAAATTCTCCTTTGAATTTGAATTCAAAGCATTGATTGTTGAACTGTCTGGAGAACGAAAAACTGCTGGAGAATATATTCTTTAATGAGTTTCCCCAACTGTCCTAATAAATTAAGCAAGTAATTAACCCTGATGAAAACCATAATTAATGCTGCCAATAATGGTTATATTCAAGAGAATATGAGCATTAATTACTCAGGAAATCACTGCTAAATGATATAGGAAATAAGGACAGAAATAAGGAAAAACTCGAAGTCTGGCATTGGACAGAAATCATTGAGCTCTGAACAGATTTCGTCGACCGGAGATCAAAGTTTGTCGAGCTGAGAAATCCTATTCGTCGACCTGTATTCAGCGAACTACATTCTACAAATAACAAGCCAATTCCGCGCTCCAAGTTCGTCAAACAGAGAATTTGTCTTCGACGAGCTGAGTTCAGAGAACATAAACTGGAAAGAATTTGTTGAAGCTGAACTCCAGAATTCGTCGATCTGAGCTCGAATATCATCGAGCTCAACTCAGACAATTAACTCTGAGTTCATTGATCTGCGATCGACGATCATCGATCTGCGATCGACGATCATCGAGCAGTGTTCGAAGAATTTCGATCCGATAGTTTGAACTTTGATTTCTTATAAGTCTTGAGTCCCCTGAAGTCTTCTGCTGGCTGGTCCATGAAGGTTGAACCTATTGACTAGCCTAAACTCTAGGACTCAACCACTTGACCCTGACAATATAATGTGGTCAGACTTATCTAATTAGTGAACCTAGCCCAAATCCAAACTAGGGATCCAACAATCTCCCCGTATTTGGGTGAGGTCACTAATAAAAATTAAAGAAAATAATCTCAAAGCAATATAAAATATATCTGGCAGAAAATTAAAAATATCCAGCAGATATATACATAACAGGAACTTTGTGACATTTTAATCAAATAGTGTTCAGAAAGTAAAACTAAACAAAATAATCATTTGTTCTTATTTGGCTTTTCTTTATCAGATCTGTCAGAACTTTTAGAGTGTTGTCTGAATTTGATTTCTCTGTTGGTATTGGCAGCTTCTCTTTTTGACATAGTCATGTCTGCTACTCCAATGATATTAAGAGAAGTTGATGTTGGAATTACACCCTCTGGATGTAGATTCATATAAGCATCTGCATTGAAAAACTTATTAGCTTTGTCATACCTTTTTAATTCTTCTTTCATGTAATAAGACATGGTAGTATACTGTGAGGGATCTTTTCCTTCCTTTTTTAGCTTTGTTGATCATGGAGAGTCCAACTAACTCTTGAAATCTGGTCATTCTAGCAGTTGTTTCTTGTTTAGGATCCACAAAAGGGATTGGAGGAAATTCTGGCCTTTTTGGACTGTTATCTTTTTCAGAATTATTAACTTCAGATACTATTTGTTGTATGTCTTACTTCTAATATTGCTGATGAGGTCTGCTGCTGCTAGAAGGATGTCTCTGCTGACTGCTTCCTTGAGATCTTGAAGATCTGCCTTGTTGTCTTTGGTAAATCTGAGTGAAGGAGGTAGTTCTTTGAGAAATGTTCCCTGAAGCACCAGCTGCTGGAGGAGGAGTAGGAGGACCTCTCTAATTCCTTTGAGAAGGAGGAGGAGGAGAGTACCTTCTGCTCTTTTTCTTGGCTTTCTGCTCATTTTTGGATAGCCATATCCATGAAGGCATCCCTGGGTAAGGAGTAATCTTCTGCAAAATATAGTAGGGGGTGTGTGTATTGGGATTTGGCTTTGGAATAACCTTAGCAGGAGCTTTCTTTTCTTAGCAACTTTCTTCTTTACTTTTGAATCATCAGAGTCTTCATCATCATTGTCATCATCAGATGATCCTTGAGGATTGTCATATAGAGCATTAATTGCCTTCAGAATATCTATGGATATCTGTTTCTCAGCCTGAGGCTTTACTGTAAGTTCTGTTTCTGCAATACTTTCAAGAACTGTCAAACTTTCTTTTGCTATATCAGCAATAATAATATCATATAGATTAGGTAAAGGACTATCATCCATCTTATAAGTAAGAGGAGAAAAAGCTTTCGGAGGGGAGATAGCCTTAGAAGCTGATACTGTGATTGGTTCTGCTTCTACAAAACTTGCCTTAAGTTGCTTAGCAACTGCAGGGATAATTGGAGAAGTATAAGGGACTATAGCCATAGAGTTTTGTTCCTCAAAACTAGGTAGAATATTGCTGCAAACCAAATTGAAGGAATCTAGTTAAGAATCTAGATTAATTGTGGGATTTATAATATAATCACCAACAGTAATTATTTTTGTCGTAACTGTGTCAGCCATATCTATATTAGAATCATAAAAAATTGATTATTTTTGCTGGAGGGGCTGCTTCTGCTGAGTCATCAAACATCTTAGAATCTGCTGCTGCTGCTGCTGTACATGGAGGAACTGGAGCTTCTTCACAGAACATCTCTCCCTGACTGGGTTTAGAGGGTCCTGAAGCCAGTCCTCCAGAAGAAGGGACAGAAGACAGGGCATCAATTCTGGAAGAGAGAGAGAGATGATGGAAGCAGAGAGAGGAGCAATAACATTAGCTATAAGTTTCTCAAGAGTGGGAGAAATAAAGGCAAGAAGGTCTTTTGCTATATCAAAAAAGTTTAGGTATAGGGGTTCAGGAGCAGAGGAGGAGTAGGGAGTGTGATGTCCACAATTTGAACACACAGAGAATGCATGTGAGAAGTCTGTGTGGGTGTAGTTTGGAAGTGTGGAAGGGGTAATAGATGGAATGTTAGTGGTGATGACTGAAGGGTTATCAATTGAAGGAATTGCATTGGTAGAAGGGGGAACTGTGGTTATAGGTGAGGAGATGGGTTCTGGATTAGAGAGTGATGTGGATATGGTTGAGGAGACAGTAGATTAAAAGATGGTTGTGAGGTAGATGGAATGTCAGATAGATGAATTTGAGGTGGAGAATGAGGAGGTGGAGATGGAGTATCCTCATGAATGACTATAGGATAATGTGGAGGTGATGGTATAGGATGAGGTGAAACAAGAGGGATAATGGAGGATGGTTTATGTTGTGGAGAAGGTGAAGGAATTCTGGTGGAGGGAAGGACATCTTCTGTAGGTGGAGGAGTGGCTGTCACTGCCCTAGTGCTCTTAGAAGTCTGGGAAGAGGAGGAAGCCTTGGATGGCTTTGAGATTGTCCTCTCCCATCTACTAAAAAGACCAGATGTAAGCCTCTTGGAGGCATTGATGAAGATGGGCTGTGAAACTAATAATTCTGGTGCCTTTTCCTGGAGGAAAATTCCCAGAATCCTCGCAAAACACAATTCTTTCTTTGTATTTTTCTTTTTGATTAACTCAAACAGAGTCTTTCCCCAATTAACTGATTTCTTCTCAACCAGAGCACACATCACTAGAAACTGACGCCTGATGATATAATCGTGGGATGTATGCTTGCCCAGTAACACCTTGCAAACTATGTCTGCCAAGAATTTATATTGAACAGACAAGTTCTTTTTCAATAACTTATTGGGGTTTCCTTCTAAATGCCCCATTTTGCTCAGCGTATTCTCATATTCATCAGTATCTAATTCTACATCATCTTCTATAGTAGATAAATCAAAAATCTCAGTTAGAACTATATGAGTGAGAATGACCTGGGTTCCGTTGATGCTGCCTATCATGGTATCTGCATCCGGAGATGTTGTAGTGAAAACCCATTCTCTGATTTCATTTCTTGCTATCTTGATGCGGTTTGTTATGAACTTCTTCAAATTTTGTTCCTCACACAACTGTATATAGAATGTCGATGAAGATTTGATCCGTATGAGAAAATGAGTCAAAATCAATTTCAAAACCGGTGTCAAATTTCATTGCGGCCAGAGAGTTCGCCGGAATCGCCATTGTTCGCCTGCAAAAGAAAACGAAAAGATCAAGTGCAAGGGGAACAGAAAGTGTGGGATGGAGCTCGAAGAAAACCTAGATATATGGTTTTCAGAATATGAAGCGGCAGACTCCGTCTGACGAAAAATAAAAATTCTTCGATCTGGGTTCGACGAAATATTTTATTGACAAAAGAGTTCGTCGATCTCAGGCAGAAGAAGGGAAAAGTTTTCGTCGATCTCAGGTCAACGAAAATTTTCTGAAGCAATATCATCGATCTCCGTTCGATGAATAGAACTTCACACATAGAGTTCGTCGATCTCAGGTCGACGAATTATCTCAAGAACGTTTCTCAGTTCATCGATCTTTGTTTGACGAACTGTGGCAAATTCTTCGACCATAGACAAAAAATTAAATTAATGCATCTACATTGATCATACCTAGTTGATTCATAAAGAACAGATGTTTCTACTCATCCAAGGGTTTGGTGAAGATATCTGCCTTTTACAAAGCAATAGAGACAAAGGTGAGATTAATTTTCTTTTTGTCTGCACACTCTCTAATGAAATGATGTCTTACATCTATATGCTTAGTCCTACTATGATGCACATGATTCTGTGTAATAGAAATTGCACTTGTATTATCACACAGTAGAGTTGAATTATTTAAGTTAACACCATAATCTAGGAGTTAGTTTTGAATCCACAGCATCTGTGAACAACAACTGCCAGCTGCAATATACTCAGCTTCTGCTGTTGAAGTAGACATAAATATTTGTTCTTTCAAAACCAAGACACTAGCCTATCACCATGGAACTGACATGTCCCTGATGTGCTCTTTCTATCTACTCTACATCCAACAAAGTCAGCATCAGAGTATCCAGTTAACTCAAATTCTGACTCAGTTGGATACCAAAGTCCTAAATTAGGGCAACTCTTTATATATCTCAAAAATTCTTTTTAAGAAAATAAGGTGAGATTTTTTAGGGTTCACATGGAATCTAGAACAAAGACATGTAGCAAATATAATGTCTGGTCTACTTGCTGCAAGATATAATAGGGACCCAACAATGGCCCTATATAATTTCTGATCTACAGGTTTCCCATGTTCATCAGAATCAATTACAACATTGGTAGCCATAGGTGTTTTCTTTGTTGAAGCATCAGTCATCCCAAACCTTTTAATCAGCTCCTTAGCATATTTAGATTGGGATAAGAAGATGCCATCAGGTGACTGCTTCACTTGGAGACCAAAGAAGTAGGAGAGCTCACCCATGCTACTCATTTCAAACTTTGAATGCATAAGTTTGGAATCTGTAGAACCAAATATAATATCATCTACATATTTTTGTACTAACAATATTTTATCATGATGATGCTTAATAAATAAAGTCCTATCTACTATGCCTCTAGAAAATTTATGCCCTAAGAGAAAGCTAGCTAAGGTTTCATAACAAGCTCTTGGAGCTTGCTTTAGACTATAGAGAGCCTTATGCAAATTTAAAACATAAGAGGGATGCGTAGGAGAAATAAAACCTGGTGGTTATTCTACATATACCTCTTCTTTGAGTTCACCATTTAGGAATGCACTTTTGGCATCCATCTAGTATACAGTGAACTTCTTATACATAGTATATGCTAGAAATACCTGATTGCTTCCAGCCTTGCAACAGTTGTAAATGTTTGGTCATAGTTTATACCTTCCTCTTGTCTGTATCCTTGAGCAACTAGTCTGACCTTGTTCCTTATGATAAGACCTTGAGCATCAAGTTTGTTTCTGAATACCCATTTAGTTCCGATGACTGGGTAGACATTGGGTCTTGGAACTAAATACCAAACTCTACATCTCTCAAATTGGTTGAGCGCCTCTTACATTGCAATAATCCAGTGTGGATCTTCCTCAGCATCTTTTAAGGATTGGGGCTCAATTTGAGATATGAAGTAGGCATACATCATGTCCTGGTGGAGTTGATGCCTTATCTGAACACCAACTAAAATGTCTCCAATCACTTGAGATACATGGTGATCTCTAAGTGTGACAAATTCAGTGGGAGGAGTTGGTTGTGCAATAGCTTGTGGAGTTAATTCCTCTTGTGGAATTATAATAGCTGTTGGAGGAAGTTCAGCCACTTCTAACCTTTCTTCTTCCCTCTCTTCTTTTGTAACACCCCCTATCCGTCACATAGCATATAACAGTAGATCCGGACGGGGCCCGACCCCATATACCACAGACAGACCGAGCGGTTACTCAATGGAAACCATCCAAATAATAACAACGTCCTACACAGAGCATTCTAGCGGAAGCAATTAAAATAGTTGCATTAATAAAGAACCCAACACTAACATGAATGTACATTAACAAGCCATAGAATGAACGTACAAATACACAATCACAATGACCTTAATGCCTTACAATTGTTTCCTCAAATAGAAGTGTTTTCCAAACCTCGACACGCAGGTCGGCCATACATGAATAAAAGAAAACACTACGCATTAGGCCTTCGAGGGCCAGCACAACAACTTGGGCTTTAGCCCGCTATTTACCTCTCGGCTCCGCAGCACCTGCAAGCACAATCCACCGCAATGGTGGCAAACCAAAGAAATAGTCTGCAATGCTGACCAAATTATAACGATCCTACCCACAACTCGGGGCGGCGATGCTCCTTCCCTGCACTTTATTAGCATAACCAAGCAGTATATATATACATTGCATCACAAGCGTTTGCACACACGGTCACACGCCCCATGCACTCAGGGCACATTCTCGGTGAACCGGTCAATGTCACGTCAATTTAAGCCATAGACACCCCAGTCTCACCATCGCCACTTTGACGGCCAAAATATGAGCATTTATCTTCCAGGCATTGGTCACGTCATTTTAAGCCATAGACCGCCTAAGACCCTCATATATGCCAATGGCTCCAACCGGATGACATAGAACGGGTACGGTTCTGCCTAACCCGTGCTCATATTGCAACGACAATTTAATCCATATGTGCGGGTAAAACTTCTCCGAGTCCCGTTTTCGTTACACACATCACATAACCCGATTATGTTCGAGATGGCTCCCCGGCCACCACGTTGGCAAAATCACGCATCTGCCCAGTTTTCCAGGTGCACCTTTGAGTTAATCCCCAAGGCTCCCTGTTGCAATCTACCACGTAGAAAACCCAAAAAACAACTATTTGCAAGGAGACTTCTCCGGCCCTTATGCAATGCAACATCACCGATCCAGACCAACTTGTTTGGGTAGGCTTCACACATCATGCCTATATCCATTCTCAATTACGGACTCTACACAACGAGGACTATTCATGTCTACCCGAAGGAATGCCTCAAACTCACCGCAAATTCGCGAGAGGGGGCTTCCCTATGCAAAAGAAGTAGAGCTTCACATGCTCAAGTAGAGAATCGTTACTCTAGAGTTTTTCCTTGGCGCCATGAAAATGTACGTGGATAAAATGCACCGCACTCTCCTTTCCTCCATAGATCCTTAGTAGGTTCGCGATTTGGAGCTCCGAAGCTCCGCCGGTGATCGGATCTAGGCTTCTTCCTCCTCCTTTGCTCTCCCCTCTCTCAAGACTTAGAAAGATAACTACTCAAGTAAAATGAGGGTTTCAAAGGCCCAATCCCGGGTATATCCTAGTAGGAACAACCCCCAACCGTCGGATCCCAAAATAAGGAAACGAACGACCATGATCCATAGCTAAAAAGCAAAACCTGGGCCGAACACGGCCTGCGACACGCCCGTGTCCAGGGCCGTCTCCCTCATTCGCCGTTAAAATCGACGCTTCTTGAAAAACACACGGGCACCCGACACGCCCGTGTTCGACCTGACACGCCCGTGTCAGCGAGTACACGCCTGTGTTCCTGGGCGTGTTCCTCCATCGACACAGGACCAACACCAACCCGAGACTCACACGGGTCTTGCACACGCCCGTGTCCTATTTGACATGCCTGTGTCATACCCGAACACGTATGGGCTCCAGGCCGTCTTCACAGTATCGACATTTCGTCGAGCACAGTTCGTCGACCACCCGACACGGCCTTGGACACACCTGTGTCCTAGGCCGTATTCCGTCTCTCGACATTTCGTCGAGCGAAAATCGTCGACTTCCCTGGCAGTTCGTCGACACGAGCTCGACACGCCTTGAGACACGGCCGTGTCTCAGGCCGTGTTCGCTGCTCAACGATCGTCGACTCCAGAATTCGTCGACCTCTCGGCCAAATCGTCAACCCAAACACGACACGTATTGGGACACGCCCGTGTCCCAGGCCGTGTGCCCCCAGACCGTGTGCCCCCATAACACTTCCCGTCGCTCTTTTGAGTTTCGGGGCATTATAACTCTCTCCCTCTTAAAAGAATTTCGTCCACGGAATTTCATAAAGGAAAGATAAGCATAAAACTTAAACGGTACCTGAGCAAAATAACTCCGAGTACTCCTCAAGCATTGTCTTCTCTCTCTCCCAAGAGAGCTCCTCCCGACTGAAACTGTCCCAACGAAACTTGACCATCCTGATCCATTTATTGCGTAGCCGCTTGAATTCCGAGTCCTCAATAAGTACGGGCTTAACCTTCATCGTCAACCCACTATCGACCGGCATTTGATCGACCGCGATCACTTGTGTAGGCTCTTGCACCGCCTTCTGTAGCACCGATATATGGAATACATCATGTAGGCCACTAAGCTCCACTAACAGCTTCAACCGGTATGCTGCTTCACCAATCCGCTCCAGAACCTCAAACGGTCCAAGGTACCTCGGGCTTAGCTTCTTCAAGCACCACACCCGCGAGATACCCTTGAACGGCTTGATCTTCAAGTACACCCAATCGCCAAAAGCAAACTCCACATTCCTGTACTTGACATTATAGTACTTAGCCTAGCGGTCCTGAGCGATTAGCAACCTCTCCTGAATGGTTCTCACCAAAGAAGTAGCATACTCCCCCTCTTGTCGCTTGTACAATTTTGAATCGCCCGTTTCCAACCAAGACAATGACGTGCGACATCTTCTACCATAAAGTGCCTCGAAGGGCGCCATTTGTATGCTTGTCTGGTAGCTATTATTGTACGCAAACTCCACCCAGTATAGATGATCTTCCCAGTGCTTTCCAAAGTCTAGGACACACATGCGAAGCATGTATTCCATTGTCCTATTGACCCTCTCGGTCTGCCCATCCGTCTGCGAATGGAAGGTTGTGCTAAAACAAAGCTTCGTTCCCAACATTTGCAGCACCAACCTCCAATCATTAGACGTGAACTGCCCATCTCGGTCACTCACGATGTTGTGGGGCACACCATGAAGCCGCACAATATTATCCACATACAACTTTGCCAATTTATCAACTGGATCATCCTTCCTATGCGGAATGAAGTGCGACACCTTCGTTAGACGATCTACGACCACCCAAATGGCTTCGTTCCCCTTTTTCGACCTTGGCAACCCGTGCACAAAGTCCATAGTAATGTCGTCGAATTCCACTCCGGAATAGACAATGATTTCAAGAATCCTCCTGGCTTTTGGCACCCCGCTTTCACCAAGGCACAAGTTTGACACTTCGCCACGTAGAGCGCCACATACTTTTTCAGTCCTGGCCACCGGAACAATTTCTTAACATCGTGGTACATCTTCGTTCTCCCCAGGTGAATTAAGTACTTGGTATGATGTGCCTCGTACAACAATTCCACCCGCAATTTGCCCATGTTTGGGACGCACAGACGACTGTCCCTCCAAAGCAATCCATCCTCAATGACGAATTAGGAATTTGACCCATCCAGAGCTTCAACCATGATCTGCTTCATATGGCCATCCAAATCCAAAGCCTGTCGAATCCGATCAGCCATGTCATACTGGACTTCAGTCCAATTCAATAATGCTTCAGCACTTGACTTCTTATCCACGCAAAAGATCTCCAACGCCTCCAACTCCCGAACCAACAGCTCATCATGGAGCGACAACCAATTGGCTTGAGCTGGTGCCTGGCGAGTCAATGCGTCCACAACCGCATTGCCTTTACCAGGCACGTAGTGGATCTTGAATGTATAGTCCCCCAGGAACTCCATCCACCTACACTGTCGCATGTTCAGATCTTTTTAATCCAGCAAATATTTCAGGCTCTTGTGATCGGTGTAGATATCAATCTTCACACCGTACAAATAATGTCTCCACAGCTTCACGACAAAAATCACGGTCGCTAACTCCAAGTCGTGGAACAGATAATTCCTCTCGTGCACTTTAAGCTGTCTCGAGCCATATGCTATCACACTTTCGTGCTGTAGTAGCACACAACCCAAACCACTGCCCTAAGCATCGCTATAAATCTCAAATCCCTCGGTCCCACTCGGTGAACTCAGCACAGACGTCATGGTCAACTGACACTTCAACTCCTCAAAAGCTCGTGCGCACTCCGGTGTCCAAATGAACTTATGCTCCTTCCTTGTCAAAGTAGTGAGTGGTAACGCTATCCACGAGAAGTTCTCCACGAAGCGCCTGTAATAGCCGGCAAGCCCCAAAAAACTTCGGACTTCCGCTACCGTAGTAAGCACATACCACTCTCGTATCGCAACAATCTTCTTCGGATCCACCGCAATACCCTCTCCAATCACTATATGACCGAGGAACGCCACTGAGGACAACCAAAACTCACATTTAGAGAACTTGGCATACAATTGATTCCTCCTCAGTGTCTCCAAAACCAAATGTAGATGCCTGAAGTGATCCTTCTCACTCTACGAGTACATCAAAATATCGTCGATGAAGACGATCACAAAATGGTCTAAGTACTCCCGGAAAGTCCTGTTCATCAAATCCATGAACACCGACGGCGTATTGGTCAGCCCAAATGGCATGACCGTAAACTCGTAATGCCCGTATCTCGAACTGAATGTTGTCTTAGGGATATCACTTTCCCTTATTCTCAACTGATAGTAACCGGACTTGACGTCCAACTTTGAGTACACCGTCTGTAACAACCCCTATCCGTCACATAGCATATAGCATTAGGTCCGGCCGGGGCCCGACGCCATATACCACAGACAGACTGGGTGGTTACTCAATGGAAACCATCCAACCAATCACGACGTCCTACACAGAGCATTCTAGCGGAAGCAGTTTAAATAGTTGTAAATAAAAGAACTCAGAAACAAGCATGAATGTCCACTAACAAGTCAAAAAGGAATGAAGTACATACACAAGTACTGGCCTTAAGGCCTTACAAATGGTTTACTCATATTACATGTTTTCCATACCACGGCACGCAGGTCAGTCATACATGAACAAAAGCAAGTAAAACACTCCAATTTAAGCCTTCGAGGGCCGGCTTCGCAATTTGGGCTTTAGCCCGCTATTGACCGCTTGGTCCAGCAGCACCTGCAAGCAAAATCCACCGCACGGTGGCAAACAAAAGCAACGGTCAGCAATGCTGACCAAATTATAATGATCCCGCCCCCAAACTCGGGGCGGCGATGCTCCTTCAATGCATTTTATTAGCGCAACCAAGCAGTAAATAAATACATTGCATCACAGGCATTGGCACGCACGACCACACGCCCCATGCTCTCAGGGCACATTCTCGGTGAACACGGTCTAAGTCCGCCGACTCACCACTGTCCCCGGGACGACAATCTCTCGTGAGCATTTGGTCTTTCTGGCCACTACCTAAGACCCTCAATCTATGCCAATGGTAAGTGTCAAGTAACTTTAGGTCTCTGATAAGTAATATTTACCCTTATTTTTACTATAATATTTAGTTTTAATTAATCATATTTTATTTATTCTAGTTAATAAATTATATCTTTATGATATCTATTAAATAATTTAAGTCTTATTTATTTTTGTAGGATTTATTACTATTTTTAGTATTTATTTTAGTTTAATAATTAATATAAAATTAATAATAATTTATATATTTTCATTTATAAATCATTTATTTTATATTTTAGTTTAATAATTTAATATATATTTATTTTTGTAGGTTTATTGACGTGGTCGCACTCCCGACGTTTGCAAAAGAAATATTTACCGAAGTCGTCACGTTGGCCGAGCAATTCATACAGTCTACATGAAACCAAGTCAAAGTCTCGCTGCACTCGTTCAAGCCGATCAAGCATTTGATGTCGCAACCACCCATTCAGCTCTTCTTCATGCAAGCTCATGTCAAATATATTATTATCCATTGATGCCGCCACGCCATCATCGCCAACTCTCAAAATGACCGGCGGCAAGCAAGTCTTCGACATTCAACTATTTTCACCATTCTCATGCACAACGCCATCGCCATCACCTTTTCATGTCAAAGCTTCCACCTCATCATACAACTTACATCACCACCCCTTTCTCTCTCTAAAAACTGTCACAGTTAATTACATGCACTTTATTATTATTATTACTATAACCATTTACTTCCCATCTTCATTTCTCCAAGAAACCGCTAGCTCCTCTTTATTCCATGAAACCACCACCTTTATATTCTTCTTCATTATCTCCTCCCTCCATTTATATCCTCTTAAATATTTGATAAATATTTGATGTTTCAACTCCATCTTAATTTTAGTAATTATGTCCACCATTGGGGTTGAAAATCGGGTTGGGTGACTTATTTTCGGGATATCTTTGGAGTTAGTTTTATTTTATGCAATTTTATTTTATTTGCAATATAGTTTAGATTTTTCTTTTCATGCAATTCTACTCTTTCATTTCATAGTGATAGAATGTATTTTTCAATTATGAGTAGCTAAATTTTCATAAGCACTTGATCATGATTAAATTTGGAATGAAATAAACTTTATTTATTTTTCACAAAATTGTAAAACTCTCTATTTTGCTCACTAATGATTTATCTTTGATTTTTAACGTATCGAATTCATATTTCATGGATATGTTTTTTGACACTAGATCTGTATCTTAAATGTCCGAGAGGTTGCAGATACGAGTAGATCGCTCAAAGATAAAAGGAGTTGATTGCACTCCTCGAGAGAGGATGACATAAATCTTCTGGATTGGAGTCGAATCCAATAGACGGGTTCACCTCCTAAAGCAAGCTTAGGGGTTTTGACTGGCCGAGAGGTCTTAATCGATCAACCTAAGGTTAGTCAAAAGCATGAGCTCGAGAGAGACGCTTTTGTACTGTAGGAACCTCCACGGTCAGGTAAGCAATTTAAGAGTCTTGCGTACTTTATGTTCATGAAGGTTCATTTTAATCCAACGGGATTCTAGATCAAGTGCTATCTTTTAGTTTATTTTTTAGCTTTAGTTTTAATTTACTTTCAATTTATATTCCGATAAAATAATATCAATTTGCGTGAGTAGAAGTACTCAACAGGCCCCGAGTCTAATAAGACAATTTCCTATACTATATTTCGATAGATACGCTTGCCTATTTTGAGATTATAGTTTGGATACTTTTTAAAACTATAAAATTTCTCATCAAATTTTTGGCGCCGTTGTCGGGGACTATTTTGGTGATATTTTGAAAGCGCAAATTTTATTACTTTTATCACTCTCTTTCTCTATCCCCAATTCTTTTTTTTATTTTCTTTTTCCAATTCATTTCTATTAGGTAACGGTTGTTTTATTTTTCTTTTTATAAAAAAATGTTATCTCAATTGGCCGCTAAGGTTACCGAGCTTACACATAGAATTAATCTTTTGCAAGCCGCAAGACAGCGTCTAATTTCTTGTTCTTATTGTGGTGCTCCTCATCAAAGCGATAATTGTTATTATAATTATTATAAAAAATTTTGTTATGAAAATAATTTTGAAATTAACAATTATCCTCACTTTAATGCTGATTCTGCTTCAAATTTTCGTGAAACTAATTTTTCCAATTCACTTATTTTTCATGAAAATAACTTTTCAAATGCGAATAATTATTTTGATTTAAATAATTTTTCTTCTAACTCGGATTTTGGTTTTTATTGTTCGCAAGATCACCCGGAAAACTTTCCGAGTTATGAGAACAATTATATATATCCTAATTTTTATTCTTCTTTTAGCACACCACAACCGTTTTCTTCTAATTTTGGAGACTTTACGCAATTTATCGTTGATCCTCCCCAAAATTTAGAAGACATTATTTCTTGTTCTAATGAATCTTCACCCTCTTCAAATAGTTCACCTAATACAAAACATGAATTTTCATGTGCCCCCTTGGTGACTTATTTGGAAGAGAAGGAAGAATTACTATATCAAGAATATTTTAAGGTCATGGGCACACCGGGTGAAATAGAAGAAAAACATGTTTCTTCTCCTATTTCTCCTGATTTTCCTTCTTCTCATGAATTTTCAAACTCCACTTATGAATTTTTAGAAATTGAAATTCATGAAACTATAGTGCCCAGTAATTTTTTTTTAGATAATAACTTTATTTTAGAAAATAAACAACCTATACCTAATCATATAACTTCGCAAGAGCCTCCTCCTTGCGAAGATTTTTTTGACGCGCTTATTCTTGATTTTTCTTTCACTAACGAGTTTCAGGAAGAAGATGAGGCGTTGCAACACAACGTTATCCCCGATCCATTCGCCTCTCATCTAGAAAGATTCAAATCACCTCAAGTATGGATAGGTGATTTGAATCTAAATTTTCAAGTCAATTGCGAGAAAGAAACTCAAAAAGAAAGCAGAGGAGTACTCGGACAACCAACTTTGGCATCTTCGCCAAAGCGCGAATTAAGCGAGTTGCCCCATCATTTTAATTTTTATTTTCCTTTCTCCTAACCACAACTGTCTAGCTTAAAGACGGGAAAAAGAAAAGCGTTCTTGGGAGACACCCCTTGTTTATCTTTAATAATAAATTTTTTAAAAAAAATTTCTAATTTTTTTTATTTTATTTGTTCTTGTTTCTCCCCTCTTACTTGACTTATAAACATTGAGGATAATGTTTATTTTTAAGTATGGGGGTGGATTCATCTTTATTATTTTTATCTAAAAATATAAAAAAATGAAAAAATCTTTAAAATATTTTAAAATATAAAAATCTTAAAAAATTACAAATTTTTTTTTAATTTTTATTTTATCAAAACAAAAACAAAAAAGTAGAAAAAAAAAGAAAAATGTAAAAAATATATAATAAACCCCTGCTTCAATTTTTGTGACTTTTCAGAAATTTATTTTGAGTTTATTTATAAGAATTTTTATAATTTTTGATTTTCTAATCTTTTATTTCATCAAAGTTAGTTAAAGTTAATTTTTAGGTGATTTGATTTGAAGAAATAAATTTATGAAAAAAATTTGTTTAGAGAAATCTATTTAGCCTTTTTTCTCTTTTATTTTAATTAGTTTCAATTTTGTAGTATTTAGATTAACAATTCTTAGATTTTAATTATCTTCACTTTATGCTTTAAGATATTTAGGAAAACTTAAATCACTATAGTTGCTCTCTTAGTTTTTTAATTCAATCTAAATTTTGTCAAACTTTCCCGTTGTTTTTTTTGTTAGTTTATATGTCACGGGGATAAGAGGATAAAATTCATTATCCCCTGCTACACATATGCAATTTTTCCCTTTTGGTTAGATCATATGTCATGGGAATCAAGTATTCTTTGGTACACATATGCACCTAAAAAAAGAGTGAGATGATAAAATTCATTACTCATAAGCAATTTTGTTTGAAGAGAAAAAAAAACATCAAAAAGAAAAAAATTATGTGGGGTGAGAGGATAAAATCCATCACCCCCAATCTAAAATCTCTTTAATTTCTTTTTTCCTTTTTCCAACCCAATAGCCAATATTATTGCTTTAGAATTAAATTAAAATTTTAAGAGAGCATAAGTAGTGGTTTAAATTTTCCTTTAAGTTTCTTTTTAGTGAAAAAGTGTTAATAATTTTTAATCTAACTTTGTTTGCTAAATACTTAATTTTGAGTTCTAATTAATTTATTAGAGAAAACTTTGCTAAATATTTAGCTATTCACATTTTACTTTCATATTTTAGGACTTAAAATTTTGAATCCCTTAAATTTTATTTTTAACTTTCTTTTGATTTAATAAATTTTTAGTTTGATTAAAAATTATATTAATGTCTTATAAGTACTTCTCATAGTTTTGCTCTGGAATAACAAAAGCTTAAGTATGGTGGTATTTGATAGGTAATATTTACCCTTATTTTTACTATAATATTTAGTTTTAATTAATCATATTTTATTTATTCTGGTTAATAAATTATATCTTTTTGATATCTCTAAAATAATTTAAGTCTTATTTATTTTTGTAGGATTTATAACTATTTTTAGTATTTATTTTAGTTTAATAATTAATATAAAATAAATAATAATTTATATATTTTCATTTATAAATCATTTATTTTATATTTTAGATTAATAATTTAATATATATTTATTTTTGTAGGTTTATTGACGTGGTCGCGCTCCCAACGTTTGCAAAAGAAATATTTACCGAAGTCGTCACATTGGCCGAGCAATTCATGCAGTCTACATGAAACCAAGTCAAAGTCTCGCTGCACTCGTTCAAGCCGATCAAGCATTTCATGTCACAACCACCCATTCAGCTCTTTTTCATGCAAGCTCATGAAAAATATATTATTATCCATTGATGCCGCCACACCATCATCGACAACTCTCAAAATGACCGGCGCCAAGCAAGTCTTCGACATTCAACTATTTTCATCCTTCTCATGCACAATGCCATCGCCATCACCTTTTCATGTCAAAGCCGCCACCTCATCATACAACCTATATCACCACCCCTTTCTCTCTCTAAAAACCGCCACAGTTAAATACATGCACTTTATTATTATTACTATAATCATTTACTTCCCATCTTCATTTCTCCAAGAAACCGGTAGCTCCTCTTTATTCCATGAAACCACCACCTTTATATTCTTCTTCATTATCTCCTCCCTCCATTTATCTCCTCTTAAATATTTGATAAATATTTGATGTTTCAACTCCATCTTAATTTTAGTAATTATGTCCACCATTGGGGTTGAAAATCGGGTTGGGTGGCTTATTTTCGGGATATCTTAGGAGTTAGTTTTATTTTATGCAATTTTATTTTATTTGCAATATAGTTTAGATTTTTCTTTTCATGCAATTCTACTCTTTCATTTCGTAGTGATAGAATGTATTTTTCAATTATGAGTAGCTAAATTTCCATAAGCACTTGATCATGATTAAATTTGGAATGAAATAAATTTTATTTATTTTTCACAAAATTGTAAAGCTCTTTATTTTGCTCACTAATGATTTATCTTTGATTTTTAACGTATCGAATTCATATTTCACGGATATGTTTTTCGACACGAGATCTGTATCTTAAATGTCCGAGAGGTTGCGGATACGAGTAGATCGATCAAAGATAAAAGGAGTTGATTGCACTCCTCGAGAGAGGATGACATAAATCTTCTGGATTGGAGTCGAATCCAATAGAGGGGTTCACCTCCTAAAGCAAGCTTAGGGGTTTCGACTGGCCGAGAGGTCTAAATCAATCAACCTAAGGTTAGTCAAAAGCATGAGCTCGAGAGAGACGCTTTTGTACTGTAGGAACCTCCACTATCAAGTAAGCAATTTAAGAGTCTTGCGTACTTTATGTTCATGAAGGTTCATTTTAATCCAACGGGATTCTAGATCAAGTGCTATCTTTTAGTTTATTTTTTAGCTTTAGTTTTAATTTACTTTCAATTTATATTCCGATAAAATAATATCAATTTTCGTGAGTAGAATTACTCAACAGGCCCCGAGTCTAATATGACAATTTCCTATACTATATTTCGATAGGTATGCTTGCCTATTTTGAGATTATAGTTTGGATACTTTTTAAAACTATAAAATTCCTCATCAGTCTCTTTAACCGAACGACATAGAGCGGGTACGGTTCCGCCTGACTCGTTGCTCAAACCGCAACGTTGATTTAAAACATATGCGCGGGTCAAACTTTCCTGAGTCCCAAATCGTTTACACAAAAAACATAACCCAGTTATGTTCAAGTTGGCTCCCAGGGCCACATGTTTGGCCGAATCACGCATCTGCCCAGTTTTTCGGGTGCACCTTTGGGTTAATGCCCAAGGCTCCCTGTCGTAATCTACCACGTAGAAAACCCGAAAACAAACATTCGCACGGAGTCTTCTTCGACCATTTGTGCAATGCAACATCACCGATCCAGACCAACATGTACGGATAGGCTTCACACATCATGCATGTATCCGTTCTCGTTTACGGACTCTACACAATGGGGACTTTACATATCTACCCGAAGGAACACATCTAACTCACCGCAAACTCGCGAGAGCAGGCTTCCTATGCAAAAGAAGGAGAGCTTCACATGCTCAAGTAGAGAATCGTTACCCTAGCGTTCTTCCTTAGCGCCATAAAAATGTAAGCGGATGAAAAGCACCGCAATCTCCTTGCCTTCATAGATCCGAAGTCGGCTCGCGATTTGGAGCTCTAAAACTCCTCCAAAGACTGGATCTAGACTTCTTCTTCCTCCTTTGCTCTCCCCTCTCTCTAAGATTTAGACAGAGAACACGACAGGAAAAATAATGGTTCTGAAACCCTTCTCTCGGGTATAATCCTTTCGGGATAACCATAGCCGTCGGATCCCACCAAAAGGGATGCACGGATACGATCCAGGTCTGACCTGGGCGAATGGGGTTAAACACCACATGGTTCACCAATCCGGAGCAAGACACGTCCACGACCAATTAAATTGTGTCAGGATATTTAGTCAACTCCCGCCAAAACCCCAGCGTCAACACTCTGCGTCGATAGAATCAAACACGCCACAAACGTCCCGCGCTCGACGATCGTCGAACCAAGATCGTCGACCGCTGCCAGATCGTCGAACGGAGATCTATAGCCCGATCGTCGAACGGAAAACTCTCGCCAAATCGTCGAACGTACGGCCCGATCGTCGAACCCACGACCTGATCGTCGAACCCAGAAAATTGCCTAATCGACGAACACGCGGCCCGATCGTCGAACCCACGGCCCAATCGTCGAACCTAGATAGCTGGCCATATCGTCGAACACAGAATATCTGGCCCGATCGTTGAATACAGAATAGCTGGCCCGATCGTTGATCGCAGAACGTCGACCAAATCATCGACCGCAGAAATATGACCAGATCGTCGAGCGCAGCTCGACGATCGTCGAACCCAGATTTCTGCCTGATCGATTTTCCAGATCTTTGAACTAAATCGTCGAACCCCTCTCAACACGCCCTGGGACACACCCATGTCCGGGGCCGTGTTTGCTGCTCGACGATCGTCGAACCCAAAATCATCAAACACACAACCAAATCGTCGAACCAGCTCGACAGGCACTGTGACACGCCCGTGTCCCAGGCCGTGTGCCCCTGCCAGATTCCAAATTTGGTACAGAAACGCCACTCGTCGCTCTTTTGAGTTTCGGGGCGTTACAGCTCTCTCTCTCTCTTAAAAGAATTTCGTCCATGAAATATCATAAAGGAAAGATAAGCACAAAACTAAAATTTGTACCTAAGCGGAACAACTCCGGGTACTCGTCAAGCATAGTCTGCTCTCGCTCCCAAGAGAGCTCCTCTCGACCGCAATTGTCCCATCGGACCTTGACCATCCTGATCTCTTTATTGCGTAGCCTCTTGACTTCTGAGTCTTCAATACACACGGGCTTGACCTTTGTCGTCAACCCACTATCAATCGGCACTGATCGAGCGCGATAACTTGCGTAGGCTCTTGCACCAGCTTCTGTAGCACTGATATATGGAATACATCATGTAGACCACTAAGCTCCACCGATAGCTTCAACTGATAGGCTGCTTCACCATCCCGCTCCAGAACCTCAAACGGACCAAGGTACCTCGGGCTTAGCTTTTTCAATCGCTGCACCCGCGAGACACCCTTGAACGGCTTGATCTTTAAGTACACCCAGTCTCCCACAACGAACTCCACGTTCCTGTGCTTGGCATTAAAGTACTTCGCTTGCCGGTCCTGAGCGATAAGCAACCTCTCCCGTGTGGTTCGCACCAACGAAGTAACATCTTCCACCTCTTGACGCTTGTACAACTTTGACTCACCCGTTTCCAACAAGGACAACGACGTGCGACATCTTCTACCATAAAGTGCCTTGAAGGGCTCCATTTGGATACTCTCCTGGTAGCTATTGTTGTACGCAAATTCCACCAAGTAAAGGTGATCTTCCCATTGCTTTCCAAAGTCCAAGACACACATGCGGAGCATATCTTCCATAGTTCTATTGACCCTCTCGGTCTGCCCATCCGTCTGCGGATGGAAGGCTATGCTAAAACTCAGCTTTGTTCCCAACATTTGCTGCACAAACCTCCAATCATTAGACGTGAACCGCCCATCTCGGTCACTCACGATGCTGCAGGGCACACCGTGGAGCCGCACTATGTTATCCACAAAAAACTTTGCCAACTTTTCCACCGGATCATCCTTCCTATGCGGAATGAAATGCGACACCTTCATTAGACGATATACAACCACCCAGATGGCGTCATTCCCCTTTTGCAACCTTGGCAACCCGTGCACAAAGTCCATAGTGATGTCGTCGAATTTCCACTCCGGAATAGGCAAGGACTTCAGAAATCCTCCCGACTTTTTGCACTCCACCTTTACCAAGGCACAAGTTTGGCACTTCGCTGCGTAGAGCGCCACATCCTTCTTTAAACCCGGCCACTAAAACAGTTTCTTAACGTCGCGGTACATCTTTGTGCTCCCCGGGTGAATCGAGTACTTGGTATGGAGCGCCTCGTACAACAAATCAACCCGCAAACTGCCCACGCTTGGGACGCAAAGACGACCGTCTTTCCAAAGCAATCCATCCACAACTTCATATTGTGAATTTGACCCATCCAGAGCCTCTATCATGAGTTGCTTCATGTGGCCATCGAAATCCAAAGCCTGTCGAATCCGATCAGCCAGGTCATATTGAACTTCAGCCCAATTCAAGAGTGCTTCAGCACTTGACTGCTTATCTACATAAACAATCTCCAACGCCTCCAACTCCCGAACCAACCGCTCATCATGCACCGATAGCCAATTGTCTTGAGCTGGGGCTCGGCGACTCAACGCGTCCGCAACCGCATTACCTTTACTAGGCACATAGTGGATCTTGAATGTATAGTCCCCCAGGAACTCCATCCATCTACGCTGTCGCATATTCAAATCTTTCTGATCAATCAAATACTTCAGGCTCTTGTGATCGGTGTAGATATCAATATTCACGCCGTACAAATAATGTCTCCATGGCTTCAAGGAAAAAATCACGGCCGCTAACTCCAAGTCATGGACCGGATATTTCCTCTCGTGCACTTTCAGCTGTCTCGATCCATAAGCTATCACACTTCCATGTTGCAGTAGCACGCAACTCAAACCGCTGCCCGAAGCATCACTATAAATCTCATAACCTTCGGTCCCACTAGGCGAACTCAGCACAGGCGTCGTGGTCAACCGCCAATTCAACTCCTCAAAAGCTCGCGCGCACTTCGGAGTCCAAACGAACTTCTGCTCCTTCCTTGTCAAAGTAGTGAGAGGTAACACTATCCGCGAGAAGTTCTCTACGAAGCGCCTATAACAGTAGGCAAGCCCCAGAAAGCTTCGGACTTCCGCTACTGTAGAAAGCTCAGGCCACTCCCGTATCGCAACAATCTTTGCCAGATCCACTGCAATACCTTCCCCACTCACTATATGACCGAGGAACGCCATTGAGGATAACTAAAACTCGCTCTTCGAGAACTTGGTGTACAATTGATTCCTCCTTAGCATCTCCAAAACCAAATGAAGATGCCTGAAGTGATCTTCCTCACTCTGCGAGTACACCAAAATATCCTCCATGAAGATGATCACAAAATGGTTCAAGTACTCCCTGAAGGTCCTGTTCATCAAATCCATGAACACTGACAGCGTATTAGTCAGCCCAAATGGCATGATCGTAAACTCGTAATGCCCGTATCTCATACCGAACGCTGTCTTCGGGATATCACTCTCCCTTATTCGCAGCTGATAGTACCCGGACTTGAGTTCCAACTTTAAGTACACCGTCGACCCGACTAACTAATCGAATAGATAATCAATCCGGGTTATCGGGTACTTATTCTTTTCCGTCAACTTGTTTAACTCCCGATAGTCAATACAGAGTCTCAAGCTCCCGTCCTTCTTAACAAAGAGGACCGGTGCGCTCCAAGGCGAAGAACTTGGACGCACAAACCCTTGCTCCAACAACTCTTGAAGTTGCACCTTCAGATCCTCCATTTCCTTAGGTGCTAGCCGATATGGAGGGCGTGACACAGGTTTTGCAACCTCCAATAGTGTAAGGAATAGCTCTGCACCAGCACGAACAACCTTCACCACCTGAAGAGCAGACATCATTGTCTTGCTTAACCCCTTTTCAAGCCCATAAAAGTCATCCCACGACCTGTTCCCCACTTGACTTCCTGACCACACCTAAGAGCAACAGATTCTACCCGCGCGCATTGAGCACCATTGGACCATAGCGCATCCAATTTGTATCTTACCATCGAAGGAGGTACTCTGACGCGTAATATAATTCCTAAATAAAGGAATGCGAAGCTTCGTTTACATGAAAAGTGCTCTCGCCGGATAAACGAAAATCAGAACAAAGCTTAGCACAAGTAGTTCTAAGCTAATATGCACAAGGGCGACAAGTATTTAAGGCTAAACTGCTATAACTTTAAACCATACCTGTCCTCACGGCGGCGTGCTTTCTCCCGGACTTTAGGCACCCACGGGCATAATGCCCTGACTCCCCACAGTTGTAACATGCGCCCGGGGTTTGGCCTGTAGATGCCCCCGAAGCACCTAAAGGAGGTACTAGACCCAAAGTCCTAGCCTTCTTATACCACCTACGATAACCAGACTTTGAGGTGTTCGGCATTTTGAATCCGTTTACTTTGCACTAAAGTCCTCAACTGCTCCTGACATAGCTTCCTTAGCCTTCTGAGCACCATCCCGACACTCTCGGGCAAAGTGCCCTTTCTTTCCACAAGTATGACAAGTGTTAGTAACTTTGCTAGTCGATGTCATATCCCCCTTCTCCAGCATTCTGCCGGATGCAGCCCTTATGGGGATTGCATAATTCGATACCATGGCCGCGTGCATCGGGTGAGTCTTCCTCAAGTCTGCCTCCAAAGATCTAGCCGACTCCACCAAGGCTCGGAGTCCCAATACCTTTGGTCATAGTAGTAGGATTCGCAGCTCGCCACGCAGACCGTTATAAAATCTATCAACGATAGACTGCTCGCTCTCCAACTCAAAGCATGGGTAGCGGCATACCATAAGAAATGCTTGCAAATATTAATCAACGGAATGCGCTCCTTGCACTTAACGCATATTCAGCTGCTGCCCCGATGGTCTACCAAAAGTCATCTGCTCCATCACGCCACCCGGCGTTGAAGACACAACAGGGGCACAGGGTTGTACATTTCTTCCATGCTGTGAACTCGTCACAGCGAACACCGCTTCAACAATCCTTCTTACGGTTTCATACGAAGGAGGGGTCTCAAACATCTCACCGGGCGCACTATACTCCTAAGAAACCGGACATTCTGGCGGCCCAGCACCGCCTCTGCTCACCTATAGTTGCACAAAACATCGTTAAGCAACCGAATAAAATTGCAAACAGCAATTATATTAACACGCAGGTTCCCCAAACACGTGTATTTTCATTCCTAAGTGGACATTCATGGGTTCTTTTGTTGTTATAACGATGACGCACACACATGTGCTCACCACCCCTTAAAAAGAATTTGTCCACGAATTCATTTTAAGCCTGACCGAAACCAGTAGTCTGATACCAAATTGTAACACCCCCTATCCGTCACATAGCATATAGCAGTATGTCCGGTCGGGGCCCGATGCCATATAACACATACAAATCGGGTGGTTACTCAATGAAAAACATCCAACCAATCACGAAGTCCTACACAGAGCATTCTAGCGGAAGCAGTTTAAATAGTTGTAAATAAAAGAACCTAGCAACAAGCATGAATGTCCACTAACAAGCCAAAAAGGAATGAAGTACATACACAAGTACTGGCCTTAAGGCCTTACAAATGGTTTACTCATATTACATGTTTTCCATACCAAGACACGCAGGCCGGTCATACGTGAACAAAAGCAAGTAAAACACTCCAATTTAGGCCTTCGAGGGCCGGCTTCGTAATTTGGGCTTTAGCCTGCTATTGACCGCTTGGTCGAGCAGCACCTGCAAGCACAATCCACCGCACGGTGGCAAACAAAAGCAATAGTCAGCAATGCTGACCAAATTATAACGATCCCTCCCCCAAACTCGGGGCGGCGATGCTCCTTCCCTGCATTTTATTAGCACAACCAAGCAGTAAATAAATACATTGCATCACAGGCATTGACATGCACGGCCACATGCCCCGTGCTCTCAGGGCACATTCTCGGTGAACACGGTCTAAGTCCGCCGACTCACCACAGTTCCCGGGATGGCAATCTCTCGTGAGCATTTGGTCTTTCTATCCACTGCCTAAGACCATCAATCTATGCCAACAGTAAGTGCCAAGTAACTTTAGGTCTCTTTAACCGAACGACATAGAGGGGGTACGGTTCCGCCTGACCCGTTGCTCACACCGCAACGTTAATTTAAAACATATGCGCGAGTCAAACTTTCCCGAGTCCCAAATCGTTTACACACAACACATAACCCAGTTATGTTCAAGTTGGCTCCCAGGCCCACATGTTTGGCAGAATCACGCATCTGCCCAGTTTTCCGGGTGCACCTTTGGGTTAACGCCCAAGGCTCCCTGTTGCAATCTACCACGTAGAAAACCCGAAAACAAACATTCGCACGGAGTCTTCTCCGGCCATTTATGCAATGCAACATCACCGATCCAGACCCACATGTCCGGATAGGCTTCACACATCATGCCTATATCTGTTCTCGTTTACGGACTCTACACAACGGGGACTTTACATATCTACCCGAAGGAACGCCTCCAACTCACCGCAAACTTGCGAGAGCGGGCTTCCTATGCAAAAGAAGGAGAGCTTCACATGCTCAAGTAGAGAATCGTTACCATAGCATTCTTCCTTGGCACCATGAAAATGTAAGCGGATGAAAAGCACCGCAATCTCCTTGCCTTCGTAGATCCGAAGTCAGCTCGCGATTTGGAGCTCTAAAACTAATCCAAAGACTGGATCTAGACTTCTTCTTCCACCTTTGCTCTCCCCTCTCTCTAAGATTTAGACAGAGAACACGACAGGAAAAATAAGGGTTCTGAAACCCTTTTCTCGGGTATAATACTTTCGGGATAACCACAGCCGTCGGATCCCACCAAAAGGGATCCACGGATACGATCCAGGTCTGACCTGGACGAATGGGGTTAAACACCGCATGGTTCACCAATCCGGAGCAAGACACGTTCGTGGCCAATTAAATTATGTCAGGACATTTATTCAACTCCCGCCAAAACCCCAGCGTCAACACTCTGCATCGATAGAATCAAACACGCCACAAACGTCCCGCGCTCTACGATCATCGAACCAAGATCGTCAACCGCTGCTAGATCGTCGAACGGAGATCTATAGCCCAATCGTTGAACGCAAAACTCTGGCCAAATCATCGAACGCACGGCCCGATCTTCGAACCCATGGCCCAATCGTCGAACCCAGAAAACTGCCTGATCGACGAACACGCGTCCCGATCATCGAATCCACAGCCCGATCGTCGAACCCAGATAGCTGGCCCGATCGTGGAACACATAATAGCTGGCCCGATCGTCGAACATAGAATAGCTGGCCCGATCGTCTACCGCAGAACGTCGACCAAATCGTCGACCGCAGAAATGTGACCAGATCGTCGAGCGCTGCTCGACGATCGTCGAACCCAGATTTCTGCCTGATCGATTTGCCAGATCTTTGAACTAAATCGTCGAACCCCTCTCGACACGCCCTGGGACATGCCCGTGTCCAGGCCGTGTTTGCTGCTCGACGATCGTTGAACCCAAAATTGTCGAACACACGACCAAATCATCGAACCAGCTCAACACGCCCTGGGACACGCCCGTGTCCCAGGCCGTGTGCCCCTGCCAAATTCCAAATTTGGTACAGAAACGCCACCCGTCGTTCTTTTGAGTTTCAGGGCGTTACACCGTCGACCCGACTAACTGATCAAAGAGATCATCAATCCTTGGGATCAGGTACTTGTTCTTTTCCGTTAGCTTGTTCAGCTCCCGATAATCGATACATAGCCTCAATCTTCCATCATTCTTCTTAACAAAGAGGACCGGTGCACTCCAAGGCGAAGAACTTGGATGCACATATCCTTGCTCCAACAACTCTTGAAGTTGCACCTTCAGCTCCGCCATTTTCTTAGGCGCTAGCCGATACAGAGATCGTGACACAGGCTTCACACCTGGCACTAGCTCAATCATGAAATCTATCTCCCTCTGCAGCGGGGCTCCAGGAAGATCACTAGGGAACACATCAGGGTACTCCGATACCACTGAAATACTATCCAATGTAGGCTTTGGCTTTACAACCTCCACTAGCGTAAAGAACAGCTCTGCTCCAGCACGAACCGCCTTCACCAGCTGAAGGGCAGACATCAACGTCTTGCTCGACCCTTTCAAGCCCGTAAAAGTCGTCTCACGACCTGCTCCCAACTTGACTTCCTTGCGACCGCAATCAATATAGGCTTTCTGCTCCGAGAGCCAGTCCATGCCAAATATAACGTCGAAATCCACCAGCGGTAGTAACGACGCTTGCAGCTCAAACTCTTGACTCCCAATACGAATCTTAATGCCGCAGATTATATCCGCACGCATCGAACACTCATTCGGTAACAACACATTCAACTTGCCCTTTGTCATCGAAGAAGGTACTCCGATGCGCGATATGAATCCTTCGGACAAGAAGGAGTGTGAAGCTCCCGTATCAAAGAGTGCTCTTGCCGGATTCTCACAAATCAAAACAAATCCTAAACAAGCAGTGGTAAGGTAACATGCACATAACAAGTATAAAACAAATTGACTTGCTATAAATTTAAACCATACCTGTGTAACGTCCCCTGGGCCGTCTGTGTGCCTCAGCCGACTAGGCCTCCATTAGACCATTACCGGGCTGCAGCCCAAGCACCCCAACCCCTCACCCTCCACAGGCGGGTTGTTGGTGGCCATAGCCTCCCTTGGATGAGGTAAACTCGATAGTCAAGCCCGCACTACGGGGACTTCCCAGGAGGTCACCCATCCCAGTAGTACTCCAGCCCGAGCACGCTTAACTATGGAGTTCTTTCAACTCTCATCACCAATTGAGCTGCCACCTCCCTTGGATGAGGTAAACTTGATAGTCAAGCCCGCACTACGGGGACTTCCCAGGAGGTCACCCATCCCAGTACTACTCCAGTCCGAGCACGCTTAACTATGGAGTTCTTTCAACTCTCATCACCAATTGAGCTGAGCTCAATTGGTGATGAGAGTTGAAAGAACTCCATAGTTAAGCGTGCTCGGGCTGGAGTACTACTGGGATGGGTGACCTCCTGGGAAGTCTCCGTAGTGCGGGCTTGACTATCGAGTTTACCTCATCCAAGGGAGGCTGTGGCCACCAACAATCCGCCTGTGGAAGGAGAGGGGTTGGGGTGCTTGGCCTGCAGCCTGGTAACGGTCTAACGGAGGCCTAGTAGGCTGAGGCACACACACGGCCCAGGGGACGTTACAATAAAAAGTGCAGCTTAATTGGTGATGAGATGTGAAGGAACTCCATAGTTAAGCGTGCTTGGGCGAGAGTAGTACTAGGATGGGTGACCTCCTGGGAAGTCCCCATACGGGCCAACCTAACTGTCGAGTTTGCTCATCAAAGGGAGGCTGTGGCCACCAACAACCCGCCTGTAGAGGGAGAGGGGTTGGGGTGCTTGGGCTTCAGCCCGGTAACGGTCCGCCGGAGGCCTAGTGGTGTTGATCCACGGACGGCAAAGGGGACGTTATAATAAAAAGTGCAATTTTTATTGTAACACCCCTAGCCGATCCAACGTGACAGCGTCACAGCTCCGCTCTAGGCGATGCTACCGGGCTGCAGCCTAAGCACCCCAACCTCTCTCCCTCCACAGGCGGGTTGTTGGTGGCCACAGCCTCCCTTTAATGAGGTAAACTCGATAGTTAAGCTCGCACTACGGGGACTTCCCAGGAGGTCACCCATCCCAGTACTACTCCAGCCCGAGCATGCTTAACTATGGAGTTCTTTCAACTCTCATCACCAATTGAGCTGCAGTTCAATTGGTGATGAGAGTTGAAAGAACTCCATAGTTAAGCTTGCTCGGGCTTTAGTAGTACTGGGATGGGTGACCTCCTGGAAAGTCCCCGTAGTGCGAGCTTGACTATCGAGTTTACCTTATCACAGGGAGGCTGTGGCCACCAACAACCCGCGTGTGGAGGGAGAGGGGTTGGGGTGCTTGGGCTGCAGCCCGGTAGCATCACCTAGAGCGGAGCCGTGATGCTGTCACGTTGGATCGGCTAGGGGTGTTACAACCTGTCACCACATCCGCTTGTTTAATGGCCTCCTGTTGGCCAAGATTATAAACCCTTGGTTGAGCCGGAGCATAATGGGACGCGGTTCACTCCACCGCCTTGCCATTCTTTTCATATGTTGCTCCCGGGTTCCATTCGGACTTGGGACGTCTGCTCTAGCATTCACGGGCAAAGTGCCCCGGCTTCCCACAAGTAAAACATGCACCCGGGGTCTGACCCGTAGTCACCCCAGAATCACCGGAAGAAGGAGCTGGACCCGAAGTCCTAGCCTTCTTAAAGAACTTACAGTACCCAGACTTTGAGGTAGTCGGCACCTTGAACTCAGACTTCTTATCACCAAAGATTTTCTTTGCTTGAACATTCTTCATGTCCTTCTCCAAAGAGCTGACCGTGTTGAGCAGGGTCAAGAATCCCTGCGTCATAGGCACCAAGAGCAGTAGCCTCAAGTCATCTCTCAGTCCTTCGTAGAAACAGTTCGTCTTGCGCTCCTCATCCGCAAATGTGGAGCTAGTGTACCGACCCAAACGAGTAAACTCGTGGAGATACTCATCCACGCTACTCTATCCTTGCACCAATTACAGAAACTCATTCTCCAAAGCACTCCTCTGAGCCGGAGGGAGGTACCTAGCCAAGAACAGTCTCGAGAACTCCTCTATCGAGACATCAGTAATTTGCCTTCCCCTCAAGAGGTGCATCTCCAAGTCTTCCCACCACAACCTAGCATCACCGTCCAGAAGGAACGTAGATATAGTGGTCATCTGCCACTCCTCCGTTTTAGTAGTTGTCAGGACTCTCTTCACTCGGGAGAGCCAATCTTCAGCTTGTGATGGGGTCTCCAACCCCGAGAACACAGGAGGATTAAAGCTCATAACATGCTTGAGCTGCCTTTTAGTTGCTCGCCTCGGCAGCAAAGGCACCACTACTACCTGCTCCACTCTTATCGGCTAAACCTCTGGAAGAGGTACCTGCTCCATCGCAGGAGCAGGCTGCTACATTTGCCTTGCAGGCTGCGCATTGATCATGGCAAACACTGTTTCGGCAACCAATCGTATGGTTTCAGCCGATGGAGGTGTGGTAGGAGCATCGTTTGGTGCACTACTATCCTCAGAAACTCGGCGTTCTGACGGCACAGCACCGCTTCTGGTAACGTATAGTTGTACAAAACAACGTTAAACGACAAAACAAAATTGCAAAACACAATTATAGGAACGCTCAGTTTCCTCAAACACGTGTATTTTCATTCCTAAGTGGACATCCATGGGTTCTTTTGCTGTTATAACGATGAAGCACACACATGTGCACACCACCCCTTAAAAGAATTCGCCCACGAATTCATTTAAGCCTGACCGAAATCAGTAGTCTGATACCAAATTGTAACACCCCCTATCCGTCGCATAGCATATAGCAGTAAGTCCGGCTGGGGACCGACATCATATACCACAGACAGACCAGGCGGTTACTCAATGGAAACCATCCAACTAATAACAACGTCCTACACAGAGCATTCTAGCAGAAGCAATTAAAATAGTTGCATTAAAAAAGCCAACACTAGCATGAATTTCAACTAACAAGCCACGGAATGAACGTACAAATCCACAATTACAATGGCCTTAAGGACTTATAATTGTTTACTCAAATAGAAGTGTTTTCCAAACCTCGACACGCAGGCCGACCATACATGAATAAAAGAAAACACTAAGAATTAGGCCTTCGAGGGCCAGCACAACAACTTGGGATTTAGCCCGCTATTTACCGCTCGGCTCCGCAGCACCTGCAAGCACAATCCACCATAATGGTGGAAAACCAAAGCAACGGTCAGCAATGCTGACAAAATTATAACGATCCCGCCCCCAACTCGGGGCGGCGATGCTCCTTCCCTGCACTTTATTAGCATAACCAAGCAGTATATATATACATTGCATCACAGGCGTTGGCACGTACGACCACACTCTCCATGCACTCAGGGCACATTCTCGGTGAACCGGTTAATGTCACGTCAATTTAATCAAAAGACACCTCGGTCTCACCACCGCCACTTTGACGGCCAAACTATGAGCATTTGTCTTCCAAGCATTGGTCATGTCATTTTAAGCCATAGACCGCCTAAGACCCTCATATATACCAACGGCTCCAACTGGACGACATAGCACGGGTACGGTTCTGCCTAACCCGTGTTCACATCGCAACGACAATTTAAGCCATATGCGCGGGTCAAACTTCTCCGAGTCCCGTTTCCGTTACACACTTCACATAACCCGGTTATGTTCGAGATGTCTCCCCGGCCACCACGTTGGCAGAATCACGCATCTGCCCAGTTTTCCGGGTACACCTTGGAGTTAATCCCCAAGGCTCCTTGTTGCAATCTACCATGTAGAAAACCCAAGAAACAACCATTCGCACGGAGTCTTCTCCGGCTCTTATGCAATGCAACATCACTGATGTAGACCAACTTGTCTGGGTAGGCTTCACACATCATGCATATATCCGTTCTCAATTATGGACTCTATACAACGGGGACTATTCATGTCTACCAGAAGGAATGCCTCAAACTCACCGCAAACTCGCGAGAGCGGGCTTCCCTATGCAAAAGAAGTAGAGCTTCACATGCTTAAGTAGAGAATCGTTACTCTAGTGTTTTTCCTTGGCGCCATTAAAATGTACACGGATGAAAAGCACCACACTCTCCTTGCCTCCGTAGATCCGAAGTCGGTTCGCGATTTGGAGCTCCGATGCTCCGCCATTGACCAAATCTAGGCTTCTTCTTCCTCTCTTGCTCTCCCCTCTCTCTAGACTTAGAAAGAGAAGCACTCAAGTAAAATGAGGGTTTCAAAGGCCCAATCCCGGGTATATCCTAGTAGGAACAACCCCCAGCCGTCAGATCCCAAAATAAGGAAATGAACGACCACGATCCGTAGCTAAAAAACAAAACCTGGGCCGAACGCGGCCTGCGACACGCCCGTGTCCAGGGCCGTGTCCCTCATTTACCGTCAAAATCAACGCGTCTTGAAAAACACACGGGCACCTGACACGCCCGTGTTCGACCTGACACGCCCGTGTCAGCCAGTACATGCCCGTGTTCCCGGGCGTGTTCCTCCATCGACACAGGACCAACACCAAACCGAGACTCACACGGGTCTTGGACACGCCTGTGCCCTATTTGACAGGCCTGTGTCATACCTGAACACGCCTGGGCTCCAGGCCGTGTTCACAGTCTCGACATTTCGTCGAGCGCAGTTCGTCGACCACCCGATACGGTCTTGGACATGCCCGTGTCCTAGGCTGTGTTCCGTATCTCAATATTTCGTCGAGCGAAAATCGTCGACTTCCCTGCCAAATCGTCAACACGATCTCGACACGCCCCGAGACACGCCCATATCTCAGGCCGTTTTCGCTTCTCGACGATCGTCGACTCCAGAATTCGTCGACCTCTCGGCCAAATCATCGACCCAAACACGACACGCCCTAGGACACGCCCGTGTCCCAGGCTGTGTGCCCCTACCAAATTCCAAATTTGTCCCGGAATGCCTCCCGTCGGACTTTTGAGTTTCGGGGCGTTACATCTTCAACTTGTGGAGAAGGATGTGATGGAGCCTCTTGGGTGAGGTTTATATCATCCAATCTCTCACACAAGTGAGGTACCTGCAAAATGTTATTGGTCGAAACTTCTTTCTCCTTATAAAACATATTAGTTTCATCAAATGAAATATGAATAGATTCTTCTATTTTCATGGTTGATTTATTATAAACCCTATAAACCTTGCTTACTTGGGAATATCCAAGAAAAATTCCTATTTCAGGCTTGGCTTCAAACTTTCTAATATGTTTCTTGTTATTGTTATAATTGTGACAAATGCAACCAAAGATTTTAAAGTAATCTACTTTAGGTTTCTTCCCTTTAAGTAGCTCATATGGAGTCTTATTCTTGAGCTTGTGTATCAGACTTCTATTCAGTACATAGTTTGGTGTGCTCATAGCCTCTACCCAAAAGGATAGCTGCAAGTGATCATCTGTAAGTAATGTGTCTGCAGATTCAATTAGGGTTCTATTTTTCTTTCAGCAACCTCATTTTGTTGAGGAGTTCTAGGAGCTAAGAAGCAGTGCCTGATACCTTCCTTCTCACAGAACTCTTGCATAAGAAGAGACTCAAATTCAGTTCCATGATCACTTCTGATCAATGCAACTGGAGTAGAGTACTCAATCTGTATGTTCTTGAGAAAATCTGTAAGAACTTTGAAGTTATCTGACTTATATCTCAGAAAGAATACCCAAGTGAATCTAGAGAAGTCATCTACAATCACTAAAGTATAATATTTCCCTCCTAGGCTTTGTACAGCAATAGGGCAAAAGGTCCATATGTAGCAAGTACAATATTCTAGGCGAGTCACTTTTATTTACAGATTTAAAGCTGTTTTTAGTTTGCTTGCCTAACTAAAAAGCCTAGCAAAGACTTTCCCTCTTATGGGGGCAAGAAGGAAATCCTCCAACAAGGTTGTCCCTAGAGAGTTTAGCAACATTTTTCAAGTTAACATGTCCTAATCTCCTATACCAAAGTTCATTATTATTACTAGTTTGGTTAAATAGGCATATTTCTGATTTGGCAGATTTAAAATTAACTACACAAATATTTCCTACTCTAGTTCCTGTTAACACTACTAGGTTATCTACTGAAGTAATAATACAGAAGTTTTGTTAAATGATACCTGAAACCTTTCATCACATAACTGACTTATGGATATAAGGTTGTGCTTCAGTCCACTTACATAACCAACATTCCTGAAGGTGACTGCTCTAATTTTGACCTTTCCATATCCTTCAGTTTGGCCCCAATTGGAGTCACAAAATATTACTTTGGGTCCTAGCTTTGACTTGTAGTTGATTAGGTTGTCCTTATTTCCAGTCATGTGTTTTGAACAGCCACTATCCACAAACCACTGTTGATCTGTGGTGGGATAGTCTTTCACCTGCAATAAAACAAATTAGCTATTCTTGACCCAGGTTACCTTGGGTCCTTCTTTCTTTATGTAATTAAAACTGGAAATATAAGAGTATTCTGGTTGACATTTATAACCTAAGGGATGATATCTTTTTGGTGGAATTATCCATTGATTAAATTGGTTAATGGAAGATCTTGGTTGATTATAAGTTTTAGGAAAATTAAAGTTTCTGCTAAAGTGAACTGGGTTTGACGAATTCAAGTAAGTTCGTCGATCTGAGGTCGACGAATGGGGATGAGTTCGTCGAACTTATAATACCTCCCCTATAATGACCGTATAATATGGGTCCGGCCGGGGCCCATGGTGAAGAATTTTATAAGTTTTTAAAAAAATCCAAACTAAAATCTCAACTAGGCAAGTGCACCTATCGAAATTTAGTATAGGAGATGTCGTATTTGAACTCGGGGACTGTTGAGTACTTGTACTCACAAGGAAGAGCTATTATTTTATCGATCGAAAATTGGTTTTGCGAACAAGAAAACGCTAGACTAAGAGGAGAAATGTGATGAAAAAAAGGCTAGAACTTGATCTAGAATCCCTTTGGCCTAGAATAATTTCCAAGAAATTAAAAAGCACAAGCATCTAAATTATTGACTTCGACCGTGGAGGTTCCAAAACTACAAGATGCCTCTCTCGAGAATACACACTCGACTAACCTTAGTTTGATCGATTAAGACCTCTTGGCCAGTCGAAAAACCAAAGCTTGTTTTAGGCGGTGAACCTCCCTAATGGAATTGATTCCAATGCGGAAGAATTTTGCCATCCTCTCTCGAGGGGTGCAAGAAACTCTCTTTATCCTTGAGTGATCTACTCGTATCCACAACCTCTCGGTAAATCTAGGATACAGATCTAAGCTCGAATAAACATAATTTGCAACTTATGAATTCGAAGAAATTTAAATCAAAGATAAATCAAAGTACATAAAATAGAATGCTTGCTAATTTGAGACAAAAATAAGAAATTTATTCCATTCCAAAGTTCATCATGATCAAGTGCTAATTGAAAATTAGCTACTCATCATGATGGGGGAATTATAAGAAAGATTGAGGAGAGACATGATTATAAAAAGTACTTTGAAATAAATGTTACACTATGAATTTAAAATGTAAGAAATACAGTAAATAAAATAGAATTAAGCTCCCCCAAAAACTCTCCCCCAGCTTCTGGAATTGCCTGGTTTTTATAGGCAAAGTTGCTGGATGGCCACGCCCCTAGGTCACGCCCGTGACCTAGGGCGTGTCGGGCTCGGAACCGTCGTCTTCAACTCTTCAGAACGTTGGCGCAAAGCCGCCAAAAATCGTTAATTAGCGGGTCATGCCCCTAGGTCACACCCGTGACCTAGGGCGTGTCTTGACAGTTGCTGAAAACGGCGGGAAGCAGAAACCGCGGGATTAACTTCGGCCGTTGTTGGAATAGTCACTCCCCGGAGCACGCCCGTGACCATGGGCGTGTAAGACGAAAACCGCCAAAATCTGGAAACTGCAGCATTTAGTTGATACGCCAGGATGTCACGGTTCTAGCGCACGCCCGTGTCCAATATGTCACGCTAGTGTCCAGGCGTGTAACCTTAACCTGACGTGGATTTGGAGTTCTGGATCATCAGCGTGGCATGCCTGGAGAGCACACCCGTGTCGACGTGGCACGCCCGTGACATAAGGGCGTGTAATTTTAATTGACGTGGCAGAGGGCTCTAGAACACGCGCCGGGGGGTCACGCCTGAATGTCATGCCCGTGACTTGGTGGCCACGCCCGTGACATGGGCGTGTACTTTGCAATTTTTAGGCTTTTTCCAGAATTGTCTCCTGATCGATCCTGTAAACTCCATATTAATATTTGTAGCCCGATTTGGTCCTAAAATAAGAAAATAAAGAAATTAGATAATAAAATCATAGAATATATTAAAAACCAATTAATTATTAAATAGAAATTAATATAAAAATATGGATAAAATTAGAGTTATCAAATACCCCCTTACTTACTCGTTTGCTCGTCCCAAGCAAACAACTTTACATGGAGAGTAGAAAAATTTTAAATGCTAGAAAAGAAAATTGAACCTAAGGAGTAGAATGCGAAGTCTTATGCCTATGCGTGTAGTTATTTTTGTAGAAAACCTTACTCAGCATACAAATTATTTTTTAAATTTTCTGAAATGTGTTTTCACTTATTATTTTTACTTCGAAGGTGAAAACCCGGTAAATCTTAAAATCACGTTTAGGGAGAAAATAGCGTGTTTATTAAGATAACATTGCACAAATCGAAGATCGAAATACCCTCCAAAGAAATCCATCAATGTCGATGGCCATAGGCTTTCCCTTTCACACTCTCGCCACGGCACTAGTTTAACTTATACGCACAAATCAGTAGGGCTTAACTAGGTTGAAATGTTGGCTTAGGTTTTTGGTTTGAAAAATCAAGGATAGAAATGATGGGAGACACACCAAAACCTAATAAGAGCTTGCATAAAAGAAATAAGTTATAGAACTCCGCCAATTCCTAAACTCCTTTGTTTCTTTTTTTTAACATGTTGAAAATTTTTTCAACTTCCTCTATCATTTTTTTATATATATATTTTTTTCATTTTTGTTGTTTTTAGAGGCTGAATAAAAAAACAACTCTTTTTTTTCTCTTTTTTTTTTCAATTAGCCACCAAAATAAATGGCTCCTAATTACTCATAAACCGATTTTTATATATATAATGTCAAGCTCGGTCTTAGGTGTGTAATTAGGATGCTTTTTAGGCTTTGGTAAAGTGTTGGTGGAGCTAAAGAGAAAGGAAGGGTATAGGCTCAAATTGGCTTAGCAAAGATAAACGTTAGGTAAGGGTGCAAAAGCTCAAACTTGCCAAAAGAATTGCCTAAATCATTTTTATGCGAATGCGTTTAACCTATTCAAAGTCTTGAGAATAGTTAGAGGGCAAGTTCTAGACATCGAGAAAGAATACCTCTTTCTTGATATGCGAAATATCTCTCTAGTAAACTTCTACACACTCTCCTAAACTATTCTTAGATTTTATTGGTTTCAAAGTAGAAGTAAAATAAACTATTTCTACGCATTTAGAAAAAATAAAAATCTAGTTGTATGCTGAATATTTAATTCTACTTAAATTCTACTAACATGTGCACTTGACTAGAAACACAGCATGACCAATAGTTATACTACAAAATTCAAAATTCTATTTAAGCTTCAAAATCTTCTAAACACTATGTAAAAGTTGAATACTATGGATTTCGCATGTAAATAAATATAGCAATAAAGATTTCTCTAATTTTAAAACTAACAACAATAATTTTTTTGGAAATTTTTTTTTTGATATTTTTCTTCTTGTTTTTTTTTCGTATTTTTTTTTATTTGTTTTTTTTAGTTTTAAAACATAAACTATATTTTTTTGTGTATGTGTTGTTTGAGAAATATCCCCCCATACTTGAACAACACATTGTCCCCAATGAAAAATAAGTAAAGAACAAAAAGAAAAGGAGACTTCCCTAGAGTGGGCGAATCAGTACAAAGTGTACATGGAAGATAATACTGAAGCAAAACATATTTTTGATATAGATAGATAAATAAAAGATACATGGCAGATAAAAACAAAAAAAAATAAAAAAAAAAGATGACGGATTACGACCCCAAGATAAATAAAGGAACCTAATCCTCATCGTTATCACCCCCTCGCGGCGGATATTGAGTGCGCAGATCCGCGAACTCACGTGTAATATGCGCCAAGGAAGAACCGTGGCTCTGCTCCAGCGCGGCAAAACGAGCGTCAAAAGAAGTAAAGCGGTTGCCAAAATTGGTCTCCATATGATTTAGGCGAGTGTGAATCAACCCAAATTGTTGATCCCAATAGGTTTGAGGACCGGTCACTGAAGAAGGCACCTGCGGTGGTGGTGGAATGGGGGGAGAAGGAATAGTGCCGCTGGGACCGGCACCACAATGTAGATCAAGATCTCCACCACCGATTGCGGGCGGGGGGGGGGGGGGGGGGGGGGATAGCCTCAAACACTCCATCGCATCGTCGCGCTAGGCCGAGGGCCTGAAGGGCCTGGAACTCAATGACCTGCGGCGTCTGGACGCAGCTGAGGCGTGGAAGAGTATCCCAAAGGCCGAGCTGCTTAGCGAGGAAAGTGATGAAGTTCCCTCCGTGCACTGCGCCCAACCTCACATTTTCGGCTTGGTGCCGAAAGAAAATTGCGAGAAAATAGCCGAGGTTGAGCGGGACTTGGTAAAACATACTATATAAATATAGTAAGTCCTCCCGAGTCACCACCCCGTGGCTGTCGCCGCGAGCAGAAAGAGTAAAGGTGAGGAGGTTGTGGAGAATGCGCAAGGGGGGGGGGAATGAGGTGGCTTCCTTTGGATTTCTTTGGGGTGTAGGGAGTGGTGTCATTACTGATTTCCGCCCAAAAGGTGAGAAGGTTGACATGGGTAGGGAAATCAGTAATTAAATCGAGGTAGGCTGGAGATTGGGAGAAGGACTCCGAGCAAAAGCCCATGGCAACGTTGAGTTGGCGGATGATGAGCTGATGCACCGCCCCACCCATGCGAAAGATGATGAAGTCGTCATTTGACGCCCAACGGAACTTGAACGAAGCCAAGAACTCAACGGTGAGTTCAAGGAAGGCATGCTCGGAGATGGAGAAGAGGGAAGTCCATCCAGGGGTGGATAGAAATCCCCGCACTAGATCTGCTGCTCCAAATGTGGCGAGGATCGCCTAATCGAGGATACGGAACACGCCAATGGGTTTGCTGCGGAGGCGTTCGCTGCACTCTTATTGCGTTTGGTTTTCAAGAACAGCATGCCCTCCGCCGCGTCGAGATCCACGGGGTGCTCGGAGGAGGAAGCGGTGGAGCGAGGGTGGTGGCGAGACATTGTTGAAAAGGGGAGGAAAAAGAGGTTTGTTGGGTGGAAAAGGGAAGAGAAGAAGGTTGGATGGTGTGGAGGAATGAGAGGGGGATAAGGCCTATCTATAGGAAATATTTTGTGTTTTTCGGGTAGGTCAAGCCCCTGTCACGCCCGTGACAGGGGGCGTGACAAGCACGGACCAAATGAAAAAAAGAATCTGAGGCCTCCTGCCTCGGATTCCCTGGTCACGCCCCAGAGTCACGCCCGTGACTCTGGGCGTGTAAGAGGGATCCTATGCGGGCACTCGGGAATCCAATGCGCTACCCTTGGATTCCACGGCCATGCCCCCGGTCACGCCCGTGACGTGGGGCGTGTCACATTAAAAAAATGAAACTGAAAGGAATCCAAGGCATTGACCTGGGGTCACGCCTCGGATTCGCCGACACGGCACAGTGTCACGGTCGTGACCCTGAGGCGTGTAACTAAAAAAAATGTTTTTATTATTTTTTTATTTTTTATAAACTTGTGAGTCCCGGGGCAAGTCACGGCCGTGCCTTGCCTGCGTCATGGGCGTGGCACATAGTGTCATGACTGTGCGTGGGTAGAAATGCTTGCTCCCCTGAACCATTCGTCGAACGGAGTTCCGCGCATGTCACGCCCGTGACCGTTGATGTCACGCCCGTGTTAGTAACGGAAGATGAACGATAAACTTCGCTCGACGAAACGACTCACGGGTTGCGTTAGACGAACTAAACACGGCTTCATCATGCCCGTGACCCATAGGTCACGGCCGTGACAGAGGCGTGTACGGAAAAAAAAAAATTTTGACAGAAAAAAAAAACTACATAAAAATTACCGACATGAAGCACTTGCATAAAGGCTACGGCGCCAAAAACTTGGTGAAGAATTTTATAAGTTTTTAAAAAATCCAAACTAAAATCTCAACTAGGCAAGTGCACCTATCGAAATTTAGTATAGGAGGTGTCGTATTTGAACTCGGGGACCATTGAATACTTGTGCTCACAAGGAAGAGCTATTATTTTATCGATCGGAAATTGGTTTTGCGAACAAGAAAACGCTAGACTAAGAGGTGAAATGTGATGAAAAAAAGGCTAGCATTTGATCTAGAATCCCTTTGGGCTAGAATAATTTCCAAGAAATTAAAAAGCACAAGCATCTAAATTATTGACTTCGACCGTGGAGGTTCCAAAACTACAATACGCCTCTCTCGAGAATATGCACTCGACTAACCTTAGGTTGATCGATTAAGACCTCTCGGCCAGTCGAAAAACCTAAGCTTGCTTTAGGCGGTGAACCTCCCTAATGGAATTGATTCCAATGCGGAAGAATTTTGCCATCCTCTCTCGAGGGGTGCAAGAAACTCTCTTTATACTTGAGTGATCTACTCGTATTCACAACCTCTCGGTAAATCTAGGATAAAGTGAAAGTCCACCTAGTGTCAGCTATGTGCACCTATGGGGGGGGGGGGGAATAGGTGACGAGTAGCGCTTTTGCGCAATTTACGAACGTACCTGCACAATAAAAATAAAAAGCACAGCACACAGAATACACAGGCAATTTATAGTGGTTCCCCGACTTGGGTACATCCACTTTCCCCCTTCGACCTATCTCCCCAACAAGGGACGACTCGGTCACTTCTCCAACGGGATTGAAATCCAATCCCTGCACTAACGGAAGGAACCCTTCTACACGTGAGAGTCAACACTCCCACAAAACGGGTTGCACCCAACCCTTACAACACGGAACAAAAGTTCCTTTACAACAAAAGAAAATATAGAATGTACACGAGATACAAACTTCTTTTGGAGACTACGGTGTTCCTCTTCGTTCGACGACGTGCTCGTGAAGTCAACGAAAAGTCTACAACCTTGGTCTCTCTTGGAAAGGATCTTCCCGAAACCGGCGGCGGCAATCCGAGCGGCGGCTTGGTTCGGGATCGACGGCAACTACGATGCGCGGCAGCAGTACTTCTGAGATCCAATCTTCGTTGCAAAGCAAACTAGGTCTACCAACGGTCACTCTAGGATCGGTCGTCTCGATCGATTCGGACGGGGGAGTTTTTCCCTGTCAACAAATCGAGAGACAAGGGATCTCTGGATAGACACGTGAGACTCAAGCTTTGCTAAGCTTCTGTCGCCGGAGATCGGGAAGAAATGCGATCAGCAGCGGCGACGGACTTGCGCGAGCGGCGACGGAGGCGGCGGAGAGATTTCGCGATTTTAGGGTTGCACTCGCTCGGCTTCTTTCTGTCTACGTATTCCGTTCAAAATACCCGTGTATAAATACTGTAGTTAACTCCAATATGACCGTTTGTGGGACCCACAATAGAAATCCCCAAATCCCGGTCCAGAAATTTAACAGCGGCAGAATCCGGTTCAGGAAGTTCCAGAAAAATGCCAAGTCAAAATCGGTGAGAATCGGAAGTGATTCTCGCCGAGTCGCCGAGAATCAAAGGTGATTCTCGACGATTCGGCGAGAATCAAAGATGATTCTCGTCGAATTTGCCTTGGTTGCACGCACTGCTTTAGGCCAGGTCGAGACGGCAAGAATCAACCAGTGATTCTCGTCGATTCGACGAGAATCACTAGTGATTCTCGCCGAATCGGCGAGAATCACTAAGTGATTCTCGTCGATTCTTACTTAGATGCAGAGGTGCTTGCTTAGAAGTTGCTGGATCGAGTTCGGCGAGAATCAACTTCTGATTCTCGACGAAACGGCGAGAATCCCAAGTGATTCTCGCCGAATCGGCGAGAATCACTTGGTGATTCCCGTCGATTCTAACTTAGACGAAATTTCGTCTTTCCACCTACGAGATGCTCCTTGACCCATCCTTGCTCCTTGTCTGCTCCTGCATATTTACAGCCCTGTGCTTGAAAATAAGTGCACTCCAATAGAGAGAGTACACGTAGGCCAACACACTGATCCGCTCAACGAGGGATTACATCGTGCAGACCCGTGTATATTGACCTACTGCACCCTGACATTGGTGTGCACTTAGCGTGGAAAAACTGCAAGCACAACTAGAAGGATTTTATCAAATACATAGTCTATTGACCTTAGCTTGTCCAGGGGCTTCTTCAAATCAGGTACATTGTGGATACAATACCCAACAATCTCCCCCTATTTGAAGAAGCCTAAACCCTACAAGCTAAGGTGAATAGAGCAAATGAGAATGAAAACCATAAACTGAAAAGAGAGTTGAGTGAGTTATCCATTACCAATACCAATTTCTTGGGAGCAAGCTTGGAGCCACCTTAGCCTTAGCCGAGAGGGTAATCTCCCCCTTTTCGGCTTCTACAAATCGGGGTCTGTAGCGTTTTACCCTTTGCTCCCCCTCAGTTCTTGCACGGGCCTGGAGCCTCTGTAGTCTTCATTCGTCATAATTGAGCATCCCCAATTCAGTCTTGAAAAGATTGAACTTGGCCTCGTCTAGGGGCTTTGTGAATATATCAGCAATCTGCTTGTCCGTGGGGACATAACAGAGAGAGATATCCTTGTTCTCCACGTGCTCCCGAATGAAGTGGTAGCGTACTTCAATATGCTTCGTTCTGTTGTGCGACACCGGATTGTTGGCAATGGCAATTGCACTGGAGGAGTCGCAGTACATGGGTACTTCCTTGAACTGAAGGTTGTAGTCGGCTAACTGGTTTCTGATCCATAGAAGTTGTGCGCAACAGCTTCCTGCCGAGATATACTCTGACTCTGCTGTGGAGGTTGCAACACAATTCTGTTTCTTGCTGTTCCATGAGATAAGCCTCCTGCCGAGGAATTGACACGTCCCGGAGGTGCTTTTCCTGTCATCCCTGCTCCCTGCAAAATCAGCATCTGAAAAGCCTATTAGCTCGACATCATTGTTTCTCGGGTACCACAAGCCAAGATTAGGAGTACCTTTAAGGTATCTCAGAATTCGCTTTGCAGCGACATAGTGAGATTCCTTAGTGTTCACCTGATATCGGGCACAGACACATGTGGAGAACATAATATCCGGTCGACTGGCAGTAAGGTAGAGCAGGGATCCAATGATGCTTCTGTATTTGGTTTCATCGAAAGGTTTACCTTTCTCATCCTTATCTAGAGACATGGTGGATCCCATTGGAGTCCTCATAGAGGTTGCACTCTCCATACCGAATTTCTTAAGGAGTTCATTTGTGAACTTCGTCTGAGAGATGAAGATTCCATCCTCAGACTGTTTCACTTGAAGTCCTAAGAAATACTTGAGCTCTCCCATACTGCTCATTTCAAACTTTCCTTGCATAAGTTTAGAAAACTTTTTGCAAAGATTGTTGTCCGTTGAGCCGAATATTATGTCATCGACATAGATTTGCACCAGCAAAATCTTGCCTTTGACTTCCCTGAGAAACAATGTTTTATCTATTTTACCTCTGGAGAACTTGTTCTCAAGAAGAAAACTAGATAAAGTCTCATACCAAGCTCGTGGAGCTTGTTTCAACCCATATAAGGCCTTATTAAGAAAATAAACGTGATTGGGATAAGTAGGATCGACAAAACCTGGGGGTTGAGCGACGTATACTTCCTCTTTCAGGTCTCCGTTCAGGAATGTCGATTTCACATCCATTTGATAGACTGTGAATCCTTTGTGTGAAGCATACGCCAGGAACAACCTGATTGCCTCGAGCCTTGCTACTGGTGCGAAGGTCTGGTCGAAGTCAATCCCTTCCTCCTGTCTGTAACCTTGAGCCACCAGCCTGGCCTTGTTCTTTACGATGACACCATGTTCATCCAGCTTGTTTCTGAAGATCCACTTCGTGCCAATCACATTCTGCTTGTATGGTCTGGGAACCAGCGTCCAAACATTGCAACGTTCGAATTGATGTAGTTCCTCTTGCATGGCCAGAATCCATGACGCATCCTTGTTCGCCTCGTCGAACTTCTTTGGCTCAACCTGTGACAGGAAGCTAAGATGCAATACTTCGTTAATTGTACCTCTTCGAGTTCTGACACCAACACGAGGATCCCCGATGATCTGATCTCTAGGATGATCTCTCACGTGCCGGAGCTCTAGAAGTCTGGCGTCTGGAGCTTCAACTACTTCTTGGGCTTCTCTTTCTTCTAAGAGATTTGTTCCATCTTGATCTTCAACATTTTCAGATGACGTGGAGGTGGAAACTTTGACGTACTTGGGAGCGTCATTTTTAGGGGTCTCATCCAGACTCAGCTGTTCAAGTCTAGCACCTGCATCTTCAAGAATACTACTTGAAGAATTGCTGTTAAGCAAACTTCCTTCATCAAATACAACATTTATTGATTCTTCTACCACTAGGGTTTTCTTATTGAAGACCCTATATGCCCGACTATGGGAACTATAGCCCATGAATATGCCTTCGAAGCATTTTTCACCGAATTTAGTATGCGGGTACTTCCCATTATTTAGTACATAGCATCTGCAACCAAAAATCCTCAAGTAGGACATGGTTGGTTTCCTGCCTTTCAGTAGCTCGTAGGGCGTCTTACGATGATGCTTGTTGATCAATGCTCGGTTTTGTACATGACATGCTGTATTGACACCCTCTGCCCAGAAGTATTCCGGGAGAGAAGCGTCTTTCAACATTGTCGTGCAGGCTTCAATGAGAGTTCTATTTCTCCTCTCCGCAACTCCATTTTGCTGAGGAGTGCGCGGGGAGGAAAACTCATGAAAGATACCTTGTTCTTCACAAAATTCTGTCATTGCACCAGATTCGAATTCTGTTCCATGGTCACTTCTGATTTTGACCACGGAGCAGTTAAATTCGTTCTGAACCTGCTTGACAAAATTAGTGAAGATGTCAAACGTATCTGACTTTCGTTTCAAAAAGAACACTCATGTAAACCGAGAATGATCATCAACTATCACTAGCGTATAGGACTTGCCTCCCAAGCTATGAACTTGCATTGGACCAAACAAGTCCATATGCAAAAGGTAAAGACATCGGGAAGAGTCTTTGTCAGCGATGCTCTTAAAGGTAGCCCGAGTCTGTTTGCCCATCTGGCATGCAGGAAATGGGCTATCTTTGATGCACTTGATACTGGGAGCATCCCTTACCAAGTCCTTAGAAAACAGCATACTAATTGTCTTGAAATTAATATATGTCAATCTCTTGTGCCATTGTTCACAAAGAGATGCACTGCCTGTTGCCACAAGGCATACGGGGGTAGATGAATCTAAACTGAGAAAATCTAAACAAAAGATATTTCTTCTCCTAATGCCTGATAATACCGTTTCAGAAGAGGTACGTGAAATTATCAGACATTTATCCTTGCAGAACTTAACGTCATAACCTTTATCACATAACTGACTTACACTGATCAGGTTATGGTTTAACCCTTCAACATAAGACACGTCGGTGATAGAGATTATACCGTTGGAAATCATACCATAACCCCTGGTGACTCCTCGATCTGACCCTCCAAAGATGACTTTGGGTCCATTCTCGACTGGAGTGTAATCACGCAGCAGGCTTCTTGTCCCGGTCATATGCCGGGAGCATCCACTGTCCAAATACCAGATCGGCGTTTTGGTGGCCTTTGGACATTCCTGCAAAACAAAATTAATTTGCCTTAGGAACCCAATCGAACTTGGGTCCTAGATTCCTGGTTAGCACACTCCCCCTCGGTTGGTTAACCCTACGAGTGATCGGTCTCGCATTGCTAACATGGGGAGTCTCGTAGTTCCTTGGATTAAACCAACAATCCACGGCAAAGTGACCGACTTTGCCACAGCACCAACAGTCAAATCTGTTGTACCTCTTCCTAGGCTCCTGCCTTACCCTGGGAACGGTGGGTACTGCTGGGGCCTTGGATCTGGAGGTGGAGGCCTCATGGTGACAACAGTCGCATGACTTTGTCACCTTCTGTATAACAGGCTTGGCTTTTGGTGCCTGCTTTCCATTATGGCCGCTAGAGAACGGACCATAATTTCCTATGTGGATTTCATCATAAGGTGCCTTGAAGGCACTCTCACCGAAGTTTCGGGGAAAGTTCCAACCGTCATACCGGCTCTTTGGCTTTGCAACCGAGGGCCGGAAATGATGCCCAAATGTTGACTCAAAGTCGTGTTGGTTGTAAGGAAAGCCAGGCTTTCTGAACGCAACAGGACTAAGAGGAGCCTTACCCTTTTCATCAGCAGAGGCCTTCTTGGCGGCCTTATTCTTTCTCTGGTTCTTGTTTCTCCTAGATGAAGAACCAGATACCCCTATATGCCCCAAGTCAGCTCCTTTGGCCTGAGCAGAGAAGGTATCAACGACTGGAAGAACTGTTTTTGGCATGGAGAAGCTCTTGACGATCTTCCTTTCTGCCGCAAGTAGTTCTTCCAACTTGTCGACTTCCTCCTGCTTTAGATCAAGGAGCTTCAAAGACTCTGAATGCTTGGAAGTCAGGTCAAGGTGTTCCTGTCGGAGAGAAATCAAGCTAGTGACCTCTTCCCTTAGGGATACACACTCACCCTTAAGGAATTTTACTTCCTTCTTCTCAGCCTTCAGTCTCTTTCTGCACTCATCGAAAGTGTTGAGCAGAAACTCATACTTCTCGAGGAGCTCAGCTTCACGGGCTGAAGGGCCATCCTCAGGTTCATCATCCTGAGACTCAGGATCAGAGTTGGAGTCGGCGAGAGGGGTGTGAGCTTTTACCTTCCCAGTAAATGGGGGACATTCTCCTTCTGAGTCGGAGCAACCCACCAGCCCGAAGTAGGCTTCCTCATCATCACTGGAGTCTGAGGAATCAGACTCACTTAGTGTCTTTGGACTTCTTGCGATGTAGCTCCGCTCCTTCTTCTTATCTCTGGAGGATTTAAGCTCCTCTCCTTTCCCTTTTTCTCTTTTGCTTTGATGGCAGTCGGCCACGACGTGTCCTGGCTTATTGCATCCAAAGCAAATAATATCAGAAGAACGATGTTTGTTAGGTTTAGATGCATACCTGTCAGAAGAATAATTTTTCTTCTGATGCCTGGAGGAGGAGCTGTCTTTCTTTCTTTGATTCCTCATCTTGAGGAACTTCTTGAACTCTCGGGTGATGAGGGAGAAATCCTCCTCCGACAGCTCTGAGCCGGAGGAGCATGGTTCAGAGTCCTCCTCCTCTTCCTTATTCCTCGCACGGTATGACATCGCACCCTTGCCCTTTCTGGAGTAACTGGCTTTTAGGGCCACAGTCTTTTCTTTTGCAGCAGCCTTCTCTGCTTCTTCCTCTGCCTTCCTGGTGTTCAGCTGAAGTTCATAGGACATCAGCTTCCCAAACAGGATTTGTGGATCAGTTTCTGCTAGTCTGCCAAATTCTCTGATGGCGCAGATCTTTGTGTCCCATTCCTTAGTAAGGGACCTAAGGAATTTGTCATTGAGTTCACCATTGGTGAACACTCTTCCGTAGCCCTTGAGGGCGTTGACAATCTTTAGGAAGTTCTCGTATGTGACTCCGATCTCTTCCTTAGGCCCTTGCCTGAAGGCCTCATATTTTTGGTTCAGGAGGGATCTCCGATCATCCCTCACTTCATCCGTGCCCTCCATTAGGATGATCAGGCACTGCCAGATCTCCTGAGCTGTCCTGCAGTTGCTGAAATTTTGCATCATGGAATCATCAACTGTGCTCACCAGAATGTTTCGTGCCTTCTTGTCCAGTCCCACGAGAACCATCTCGTCTTTGTCCATTTCAGAAAGTGTCTTCGGCACCTTCTTGGTGGGATCGATGGTGGAGGCCTTGGTGGGGACATAAGGTCCCTCCTCCACGATCATGAAGAGTCGAGGATCGACTGCTTCCATATAAAACCTGATTCTTTCCTTCCAGATCGGAAAGTTTAGCCTGGTGCATACTGGGATCTTGCCGGAGAACTTGAGCCCGTCCATAGTAGATATTTGTCTTCTTCTTGACACTAGGGGCAGGATTCAACTCAAGGTGTTGACCTTTTTGATGAGCAACCTCGCTCTGATACCACTTGAAAGTCCACCTAGTGTCAGCTATGTGCACCTATGGGGGGGGGGGGGGGGAATAGGTGATGAGTAGCGCGTTTGCGGAATTTACGAACGTACCTGCACAATAAAAATAAAAAGCACAGCACACAGAATACACAGGCAATTTATAGTGGTTCCCCGACTTGGGTACATCCACTTTCCCCCTTCGACCTATCTCCCCAACAAGGGACGACTCGGTCACTTCTCCAACGGGATTGAAATCCAATCCCTGCACTAACGGAAGGAACCCTTCCACACGTGAGAGTCAACACTCCCACAAAACGGGTTGCACCCAACCCTTACAACACGGAACAAAAGTTCCTTTACAACAAAAGAAAATATAGAATGTACACGAGATACAAACTTCTTTTGCAGACTACGGTGTTCCTCTTCGTTCGACGACGTGCTCGTGAAGTCAACGAAAAGTCTACAACCTTGGTCTCTCTTGGAAAGGATCTTCCCGAAACCGGCGGCGGCAATCCGAGCGGCGGCTTGGTTCGGGATCGACGGCAACTACGATGCGCAGCAGCAGTACTTCTGAGATCCAATCTTCGTTGCAAAGCAAACTAGGTCTACCAACGGTCACTCTAGGATCGGTCGTCTCGATCGATTCGGATGGGGGAGTTTTTCCCGGTCAACAAATCGAGAGACAAGGGATCTCTGGATAGACACGTGAGACTCAAGCTTTGCTAAGCTTCTGTCACCGGAGATCGGGAAGAAATGCGATCAGCAGCGGCGACGGACTTGCGCGAGCGGCGACGGAGGCGGCAGAGAGATTTCGCGATTTTAGGGTTGCACTCGCTCGGCTTCTTTCTGTCTACGTATTCCGTTCAAAATACCCGTGTATAAATACTGTAGTTAACTCCAATATGACCGTTTGTGGGACCCACAATAGAAATCCCCAAATCCCGGTCCAGAAATTTAACAGCGGTAGAATCCGGTTCAGGAAGTTCCAGAAAAACGCCAAGTCAAAATCGGTGAGAATCGAAAGTGATTCTTGTCGAGTCGCCGAGAATCAAAGGTGATTCTCGACGATTCGGCGAGAATCAAAGATGATTCTCGTCGAATTTGCCTTGGTTGCACGCACTGCTTTAGGCCAGGTCGAGACGGCGAGAATCAACCAGTGATTCTCGTCGATTCGACGAGAATCACTAGTGATTCTCGCCGAATCGGCGAGAATCACTAAGTGATTCTCATCGATTCTTACTTAGACGCAGAGGTGCTTGCTTAGAAGTTGCTGGATCGAGTTCGGCGAGAATCAACTTCTGATTCTCGACGAATCGGCGAGAATCCCAAGTGATTCTCGCCGAATCGGCGAGAATCACTTGGTGATTCCCGTCGATTCTAACTTAGACGAAATTTCGTATTTCCACCTACGAGATGCTCCTTGACCCATCCTTGCTCCTTGTCTGCTCCTGCATATTTACAGCCCTGTGCTTGAAAATAAGTGCACTCCAATAGAGAGAGTAAACGTAGGCCAACACACTGATCTGCTCAACGAGGGATTACGTCGTGCAGACCCGTGTATATTGACCTACTGCACCCTGACATTGGTGTGCACTTAGCGTGGAAAAACTGCAAGCACAACTAGAAGGATTTTATCAAATACATAGTCTATTGACCTTAGCTTGTCCAGGGGCTTCTTCAAATCAGGTATATTGTGGATATAATACCCAACATAAAGATCTAAGCTCGAATGAACATAATTTGCAACTTATGAATTCGAAGAAATTTAAATCAAAGATAAATCAAAGTACATAAAATAGAATGTTTGCTAATTTGAGACAAAAATAAGAAATTTATTTCATTCCAAAGTTCATCATGATCAAGTGCTAATTGAAAATTAGCTACTCATCATGATGGGGGAATTACAAGAAAGATTGAGGAGAGACATGATTATAAAAAGTACTTTGAAATAAAGGCTACACTACGAATTTAAAATGCAAGAAATACAGTAAATAAAATATAATTAAGCTCCCCCAAAAACTCTCCCCCAGCTTCTGGAATTGTCTGGTTTTTATAGGCAAAGTTGCTGGATGGTCACGCCCCTAGGTCATACCCGTGACCTAGGGCGTGTCGGGCTTGGAACCGTCGTCTTCAACTCTTCAGAACGTTGGCGCAAAACCGCCAAAAATCATTAATTAGCGGGTCACGCCCCTAGGTCACGCCCGTGACCTAGGTCGTGTCTTGACAGTTGCTGAAAACGGCGGGAAGCAGAAACAGCGGGAGTAACTTCGGCCGTTGTTGGAAGAGTCACGCCCCGGAGCATGCCCGTGACCATGGGCGTGTAAGACGAAAACCGCAAAAATCTGGAAACTGCAGCATTTAGTTGACACGGCAGGATGTCACAGTTCTGGCGCACGCCCGTGTCCAATATATCACGCCCGTGTCCGGGCGTGTAACCTTCACCCGACGTGGATTTGGAGTTCTGGATCATCAGCATGGCACGCCTGGAGAGCACGCCCGTGTCGACGTGGCACGCCCGTTACATATGGGCGTGTAATTTTAATTGACGTGGCAGAGGGCTCTGGAACACGCGCCGGGGGTCACGCCTGAATGTCATGCCCGTGACTTGGTGGTCACGCCCGTGACATGGGCGCGTACTTTGCAATTTTTCGGCTTTTTCCAGAATTGTCTCCTGATCGATCCTGTAAACTCCATATTAATATTTGCAGCCCGATTTGGTCCTAAAATAAGAAAATAAAGAAATTAGATAATAAAATCATAGAATATATTTAAAACTAATTAATTATTAAATAAAAATTAATATAAAAATATGGATAAAATTAGAGTTATCAGCCCCACAACATACAAACGCCACAGCATTAGCATTAAAAGATGATATTAACTAACCAACTCAAAACTCAGTATAAAACAACAGCGAAAACAGTAAACAAGACCCGAAGTTATCCACATACATAAGAGTGTCGAAATGACCTTAATGCCTTACAACAATAGAGAGTCCAAACTCAAATGATAACAACAAACATCAATGTGCATAAGCACCCCTAGACTACCTCGACATGCAATTCCCCTAATGGTATAGAAGCCGCCACACGAAAATCTTGCCAAGGCCCGACCCGCTCGTGGGTCTTAGCCCCGGGCTAACATGCAAATTCTGATTTCTCATGTCAGGATTCTGTCTCACACACAAACTGATTCTAAGAACCCTTGTTGGACCCCACCTGCTCGTGGCTTCATTGCTCGGGCTTGTCCCATGCTTGGCGTTCCCGCAAGTCTCACAGAAGGGGACTAGTCTCGCCGGGACACTCTCCCCACATGACTTGCACGTCACGGGATAGCCAGCCGACCACAGAGACAAGCCGCGCCTTAGCACATCATAATCCATAAACATTCCAACCCTAATCCATCATTTATACTGCAACGTCCCCGTGCACCAAGGATACCACCTACCGTTAATGTGGAGCTAACCTTGTCCACCAAGGAAACCATCTACCGCCAATGCGTAGCTAACTTTGTCCGGTTTCGGCTACACGTACTCACTCGAGAAAAGGGGGAAATCACATACATCACAAACGACATCTTGCCGCAACGGATTTCTACAAAATCCCTAAGGCTTGCTATGCAACATCACCGAGTCAGACTAATGTTCGCCACTACGGCTTCACCCACAATGTCTAATCCACTAATGGAGCGGATCTCTAATGCAAAACTATGCCGAGGACAGATTCAATCGACCCGGAGGTTCCTCTTGAACCATGACGACTCAAACCCCTCTCATTTGATAGTTTTGGTGCCCAAAAGTTTGAAAGAATAAGATGTTATGCACGCATCCTAGAAAATGAGAGGAGAAGTGTCATTACCTTATGACCCCTCTTCCTAGCCATGGGAACTTAGCCGGATGAAAACCATCGCAACGGACTTGCCTCCGCAGATATGGACTCGGCTTGCGATTTGTGGCTCCAAAGCTTCTCCGGCAGCCAGATCTCTCCTTCACCCTCTTCCTAGCTCTCCCTTTTCTCTAAAAGTTTAGAAAGAGAAAACTTGATGAGGAATGAGGGTTTTAAACCCTATTCCCTGAATTATCACAGAAAGGACAGCTCTGGAGCATCAGATCCCATTAGAAGGAATTGCACATCCACGAATCTCACTTAAAACCAAACTCTTGGGTCGAGCACGACTTGTGACACGCCCGTGTCCAAGGACGTGTGCCTCAATCGACGACGAAACCGTCGCACCCAGAACAAGACACGAATTCTGGACATGCCCGTGTCAAACGTGACACGCTTGTGTCAGTCAGTACATGCCCGTGTTTCTGGTCATGTTCCTCCATCGACAGAGGAACAAACACAACTTGAAGAGAACACAGGTACTCGACACGCCCGTGTCGCATTTGACACGCTCGTGTCAGGCTGAACATGCGTGGGCTTCAGGCCATGTTTATCCCCTGACACGGCCTGGCTAACATCCCGAGCAAGACACGACCTGGGACATGCCTGTGTCTCAGGCCGTGTTCGTTGTATCGACGATTGTCGACCGTATTTTCGTCGACCACTCGGAAAATTCGTCGAACCCGAGCACAACACGGCCATGGACACGCCCGTGTCCCGGGCCGTGTTCACTGTCTCGACACTTCATCGAGCTCAATTTGTCGGCCACTCGGGTTCTTCGTCGAACTTGAGCACGACACGGCATTGGACACGCCCATGTCCTAGGCCGTGTGACCCCTACCAAGACCCCAACTTGGCTTTAAATGTTGTCCGTCCCTCTTTCGAGATTCGGGGTGTTACAACTCTCTCCCCCTTAAAAGAATTTCATCTCGAAATTTCAGAAAGTGAAAGATACACAAAACTTAAATGATACCTGAACGGAATAACTCTGGATACTCCTCCAGCATGGTCTGTTCTGACTCCCATGAGAGCTCCTCACGACCGCAGTTGTCCCATCAGACTTTTACGAGTTTGACCTCTTTATTCCACAACTGCAGAATTTTTGAATCCTCTATAGCAACTAGACGCACTCGCATCCTCAAGTCCTCTTCTATCGGTACCGATGCCAATTCGATCACCACACTAGCCTCTACTAATCCTCAAGACAGAGACATGGAAGAGGTCGTGTAATCCACTTAGCTCTGTGGACAACGCTAACCGGTATGTTGCTTCCCCCACCCGTTCTATAACCTTGAAAGGTACCAAAAACCTCGGACTCAACTTCTTGAGTCGGCGAATCCGCGAAACGCCTTTGAATGACTTGATCTTTAGATAGACCCAATCGCCTACCGTGAACTCCAGCTTCCTGTGGCAAGCATTAAAATATTTTGCTTACCGATCTTGAGCCACCTTCATGCACTGTTGAATGGTTCGTACAAACTCACATGCATCAGCTACCACTTCTTTTCCCAAAAGTTTGGTGTCTCCCACCTCTGTCCAAGACATCGGTGTTCGACACCCCCTCCAATATAAAGTTTCTTATGGAGTCATCTTTATACTTGCTTGGTAACTGTTGTTATAAGTGAACTCTACCATGAAGAGGTGATCCTCCCACTTCTTGTTGAAGTCAAGAATACACATCCTCAGCATACCATCCATAGTACGGTTCGTTCTTTCAGTTTGCAGTCTGTTTGAGGATGGAAAGCTTCACTGAGCTTGAGCTTCGTGCCCAGACTCTTCTGAACCAACCTCCAGTCCTTGGACGTGAAACTACCATCACGATCACTAACTATACTCTTAGGAATCCCATGTAGTTGCACAATGTTGCGAACATACAACTCTACCAGCTTCTCCACGCTGTCCTCCTTTCGATTTGGGATGAAGTGAGACACTTTGGTTAAACGATCCACAATCACCCAAATCACGTCATTACCCTGCTGTGATCAAGGTAAACCATGCAGAAAGTCCATGGAGATGTCATCAAATTTCCACTCGGGAATAGGAAGAGGCTTCAGGAACCCGCCTAGCTTCTGACATTCGGCCTTCACCAAGGCATAAGTTTGGCACTGATTCACGTACAAATCTACGTCCCGCTTCATTCCAGGCCACCAAAAGGATTTCTTCATATCCAAGTACATCTTTATACTACCCGGGTAAATGGAGTACTTTATGAAGTGAGCCTCAAACATCAACTCCTCATGGATCTTGCCGAACTGCGGCACACAAATCCTTCCGTCCTTCCTCAGAATCCCGCCAGTCAACTCCCAGGAGCTGCACTCTCCCGTTTGAGCTTCCACCACGTAAAGCTGAAACTCCACATCCAAATGAGTCGCTTCCCGAATACGATCAGACAAATCGTTCTGCATTTCAATCAAGTTCAACCGAGCCATGCTAGACTCGCCCCTTGCTACGCACTCCAAGCCGAGGGATTCCCAGTCCAGCACCAACCGCTCATCATGAGCTTCGATCCAATTCCCATGCCCAGAGTATTTTCTACTCAAGGCATCTGCCACCACATTGGCTTTGTCTGGCATATACTGAATCACCACCTCGTAGTCTCCAAGGAACTCATCCCACCTGCATTGCCGCATATTCATGTCCTTCTGATCTAGGAGATACTTCAGGCTTTTGTGATGCGTGAAGATCTCCACCTTCGCACCATAAACATAATGCCGCCATAATTTCAACGCAAAGATTACCGCCTCCAATTCCAAGTCATGGACGGGGTAATTCGTCTCGTGAGGCTTCAGCTACCTACACCCAAAGGCTATCACACTGCCATGTTGCACCAAAACGAAACCCAAACCGCATCCTGATGTGTCACTGAAAATTTGAAATCCTTAGGTCCCTTTCGGTAGACTTAGGATTGGAGCCGTCATCAGCCTTTCCTTCAGTGTCTCAAATGCCTGATTGCACTCCTGAGTCCACACAAACTTCTGGTCCTTACGAGTCAGTGATGTGAGAGGTAGAGCTATCCATGAAAAGTTTTCTACGAACTTTCTATAGTACCCGGCAAGGCCATGAAAACTTCGGACTTCCGCCACGGTTCTCAAAGTCGACCAATCTCTGATGTCTTCCACTTTTGTTGGATCTACTACCACCCATCTCCACTAATCACATGGCCCAAAAATGTTACCTTCTCTTGCTAGAACTCGCACTTCGAGAACTTTGTATAAAGCGGGTTCTCTCTCAACACTTGCAAGACTACTCTCAAGTGAGTCTCATGCTCCACCTCCGATTTGGAGTAAACAAGAATGTCTTCAATAAAGACAACTACAAAAGAGTCCAAGTATTCCTGAAATACTCGATTCATCAAATCCATGAATACGGATGGTGCGTTCGTCAGCCCGAACGACATCACCGAGAACTGAAAGTGTCCATACCTCGTACCAAACACAGTCTTGGGTATGTCCTCGTCTCAAATTCGCAACTGATAGTATCCTGACTTCAAGTCCAACTTTGAATACACCACCGACCCCACCAACTGGTCGAACAGGTAGTCTATCCTAGGAGTCGGATACTTATTCTTGACAGTCAATTTATTCAAGACTCAGTAGTCTATGCACAACCGCATACTACCGTCTTTCATCTTCACGAACAACACAAGCGCGCTCCACGGCAAAGAACTGGGTCTAATATACCCCTACTCCAACAGTTCTTGCAACTATACCTTGAGTTCGGCCAACTCCTTTGCTACCATCCTAAACGGAGGATGTGACACCGACCTAGCCACTGACACTAACTCAATCGAGAAATCAATCTCCCGTCGAGGAGGTGCTCTAGGAAGTTCATCATGAAATACATCCTCAAACTCTGCTACCACGGACACTACCCCAAGTGATAACTTGGAAAGGCGAACCTCCAATAATGCTACAAGATCTACTCCCCCTTGGTTAACTGCCCGCGCCAACCGCATGGCCGATATTAGGGAACAGGACACTCCATTAAGGCCCTCAAACTTAACTTCTATCTGCCCTTCGCTTCTTAGGGTCACCACCTTGGATAGGCAATCAATGTTGGCTCGCTGCTCCGTTAGCCTGTCCATCCCCAATATTACGTCAAACTCAACCAACGGTAGGACCGTTGCTATCAACATGAAGTCAACTCTACCTAGCTTCCAACAAATGCGAACTTTTGGCCCGGTGGTCATGGATGACCCATTGTCCATGTGCACCCTCAGCTCTGCGTCCGCCGAGAATGACTCAACTTCAATTCTCTGGATGAAGCTTTCCGCAAGAAAAGAGTGAGATGCTCTCATTTCAAACAATACCCTAGCGGGGTATCCAGAAACTAACACAAAGCCTAAAATAGAGGCATCAAACATAAACGGTATGAAAGTATGAAGTATAAGATTAAATTTAAACTTCCTCATACATGTCACCACATCGGGTTGTTGGATCGCTTCCTGCTGTCCAAGGTTGTAAGCCCTTGGTTGCACCGGTTGGAATCGAGAAGCGATAGACTCTGCCATCTATCCTTTCTTTGTGGCACTGGGGCCGGAGCGCACAGTCTACTCTTGCCTTGGCTCCTGCTCAGCATCTCTTTGAGTACAAAAACGAACTATGTGCCCCACCTTGCAACAATTAAAGCACGTCGGTGGTCCCTTCGAGCGAGACCCTCCGGACGTCCAACTCCTTTTCTCACCGGACTTGAATGGGTGAGGCCATTTCTTCCATCTATTCCCTTCAGACTTACCTTGAGATTGAGAAGGCTTCCCTTCCCCTTGCTTGGGCACGAAACCCTTACGACGCGGAGTTTGCTCCAGATCACTCTCCAACGTCCTGGCAGCCTCAACTAGCTCATTGAAACCAGCTCTCTTCATGGCGATGAGGGGTTGTCTTAGATTCTCCCTCAGCCCCTGGTAGAAGAGGTTATCCCTCTCCTCATTGTCTGTCATTGTCGTTCCTGCATAACGACCCAACCAAGTAAACTCCTGTGCATACTCGTGCACCGTTTTATCCCGTTGCACCAAGTGCAGAAACTGCCTTTGGAGGGCCAACCTTGTCGAAACAGGAATGTACTTCTTTAGGAAAGCATTCCCAAACTCTTCCATGGACGGGGTGCGTCCGGGAAACTGGCAGCCGCTATGGCTCACCCACCACAACTTCGTGTCTCCCTCCAACATGAAGGCCTCAAACTCAGATTTCTTCTCCTCTGGTGTCTCTGCCGCCCTCAAAAGCTCTTGCATCCCTGCCCACCAATCCCCCGCATCAGTCGGCGTACCGACTCCCTTGAACATTGGAGGATGGAAGCTCAGAAAATACTTCATCTGTCGGTCTTCATGCCCGACAACCACCCTTTTGGGGAACGGCTCTGATCGCCTGGCTTCTCCGCCCGGCACAGCCGTCGCCGTATCCGGTGTAGCAGGAGTTGCTACCTGAGCAACCAGGGTTGCTACTTGAGCTGTCGCTGCAGCTTGGGCTGCAACCATTGCTTCTGCAAGCATGCGACAAAAATTGGTCTGGTTTACACCCATGCGCAAAGGACCCTAAGCAGTACCACTGCTCGCTGAAAGCTCTTCTCTTGGTCGCGACGTACCTGCCTCGTTGCTTGTACTCTTAAGAAAAGAAAGGTAACAAGTAATCAGTCTCTTAATCACAAGACTCAAACATAAAGACAATCATTGTCCCGCATTACTCCTATGTGGATAACTTCTATACGCGATCTGATTATGTTAAATCGACCACCCTAACTGACCTTGTACGCAACTTGGCTCTGATACCAAATTGTAACACCTCCCATGTAATGACCGTATAATATCGGTCTGGCCGGGGACCCACAACATACAGACGCCACAGCTTTAGCGTTAAAAGATGATATTAACTACCCAACTCAAAACTCAGTATAAAATAATAGCAGAAACAGTAAACAAGACCCGAAGTTATCCACATACATAAGAGTATCGAAACGGCCTTAAGGCCTTACAACAATAGAGATTCCAAACTCAAATGATAACAACAAACATCAATGTGCATAAGCACCCCTAGACTACCTCGGCATGCAAGCCGGAAAACTAGAGCATCAAACATACAATGCCACAAAATATAGTTAGTACAAAACTTGTAGCACTTCAAGATGTTTAGGCCTTTTTGGCTGGCAAGCTAGCTCCTGCTTTCGATCCTTGCCCTGAAAAATTTGGTGGTAACGTGGGTCAGCAAAGGCTGACCTCAAACTATGTAACCAACACATCTCCTTCTGGCTGCCCCTAATGGACCCCGGGGTACCCCTCCAACCTGCAAGTCAGCACTTCATATACCATATACATAAACATGTAAAGCTCTAAAAGAACAAGTTTGGATGTCTCAAACAACAAACACATTTTCTATGTTGAGCATATAATAAAAAGGGGCCTACTATGCAGCATGTATGCAAAACCCAGGTTTCACCCAAGGCACCCTATCGCGTATGCAACTAGCACGTCATCAAAACATCTGGGTACTCCCAATTTCCCCATTGGTGTTGAGCCGCAAACAAAAAGGGTACTGTTGGGTATTGTATCCACAACGTACCTGATTTCAAGAAGCCCCTGAACAAGCTAAGGTAAATAGACAATGTATTTGATAAAATATTTTAAGTTGTGCTTACAGTTATTCCACGCTAAGTGCACACCAATGTCAGGGTGCAGTAGGTCAATATACACGGGTCTGCACGACGTAATCCCTCGTTGAGCAGATCAGTGTGTTGGCCTACGTGTACTCTCTCTATTGGAGTGTACTTATTTTCAAGTACAGGGCTGTGATATTGCAAGAGCAGACAAGGAGCAAGGATGGGTCAAAGAGCAGTCCATGGGCGGATAGACGAAAAATCGTCTAAGTGTTAATCGACGAGAATCACCAAGTGATTCTCGCCGATTCGGTGAGAATCATCAAGTGATTCTCGCCGATTCGGGGAGAATCACTAGTGATTCTCGCCGATTCGTCGAGAATCAGCTAGCTGATTCTCGTCGTCTCCTTCCGGCGAAAACAGTGCGTGCAACCAAGTCAACTTCGACGAGAATCATCTTTGATTCTCGCCGAATCGTCGAGAATCATCTTTGATTCTCGCCGAATCGTCGAGAATCACCTTTGATTCTCGACGATTCGACGAGACTCACCTTCGATTCTCGCCGAAGTTGACTTGGGCGAATTCTGGATCCCGCTGGACCGGACTCTGCCGCTAGCGCTGTTTTGAACCGGGGTTAGGGTTTCTTCAGGTGGGACCCATAACGGTTATAATGGAGTATTTCCACCGTATAAATATACGCGTATTTTGAACAAAAATGACACACAGAAAAAAGACGAACACGAGCCGCCGACCGTGACCTAAATCGCAATACCTACTCCACCACCGTCGCCGCTCGTGCAAGTTGTTCGCCGAACTTGATCGTGGTTTCTTCCAGATCTTCCGGTGACAGAAGCTTAGCCAAGTATAGCGTCTCACGCGTCTAACCAGAGATCCCTTGTCTCTTGATTTGTTGATCGGGAAAACCTTCCCCGTCTGAATCGATAGAGAAGATCGATCGTAGTGTGACCGTTGGAAGACCTAGCTAGCTTAGCTACGAAGTTTGAATCTCCAAAGTACAGCAGCCGCACACCGTTGTCGCCGCCGATCCCGAGAACCAAGCCGCCGCCCTTCTTGCCGCCGCCGGTTTCGGGGAGATTCCCTCCAAGTGAGATCTAGGGTTGTGGACTCTTTGTGACTTCTTGAACACGTCATCAAACGAAGAGGGACACCTTAGTCTCCGAAAGTAGTTTGTATTTCTTGTACATTCTAGTTTTACTTTTGTTGTAAAGGAATGTTGGTTCCTAGTTGTAAGGGTTGGGTGCAACCCGTGTTGTGGGAGTGTTGACTCCTACGTGTGGAAGGGTTCTTTCCGATAGTGCAAGGATTGGATTTCAATCCTGTTGGTGAAGAGACCGAGTCGTCCCTTGTTGGGAGATAGGTCGAAGGGGGAAAGTGGATGTACCCAAATCGGGGAACCACTATAAATAGCTTGTGTACTCTGTTTGCTGTGCTGTTTTATTTTCGTGTGCAGGTACAATTTTAATTCCGCAAAAACGCTGCATGTCACCTATTCCCCCCCCCCCATAGGTGAAGGTAGTTGACACTAGGTGGACTTTCAGGTACTGCAATTCCCCTAATGGCATAGAAGCCGCCACATGGAAATCTTGCCAAGGCTCCACCCGCTCGTGGGTCTTAGCCCCGGGCTTGCCTGCAAATTCTTACTTCTTGCATCAGGATTTCGACTCACACACAAACTGATTCTAAGAACCCTTGTTGGACCCCACCCGCTCGTGGCTTCATTGTCCGGGCTTTTCCCATGCTTGGCGTTCTCGTCAGTCTCACAGAATGGGACTAGTCTCGCCGGGACACTATCCACACATGACTTGCATGTCACGGGATAGCCAGCCGACCACGGAGACAAGCCGCGCCTTAGCACATCACAATCTATAAACATTCCCACCCTAGTACATCATTTGCACTGCAACGTCCCCGCGCACAAAGGAAACCATCTACTGCTAATGCGGAGCTAACCTTGTCCACCAAGGAAACCATCTACCGCCAACGCGGAGCTAACCTTGTCGGTTCCGGCTACACGTACTCACTCGAGAAAAGGGGAAAATCACATACATCACAAACGACATCTTGCACAACGGATTTCTACAAAATCCCTAAGGCTCGCTATGCAAAATCACCGAGTCGGACTAACGGTCATGACTATGGTTTCACCCACAATGCCTAATCCACTAACAGAGCAGATCTCTAATGCAAAACCATGTCGAGGACGGACTCAATTGACCCGGAGGTTCCTCTTGAACCATGGCGACCCAAACCCCTCTCATTTGAGAGATTGGTGCGAAAAAGTTTCAAAGAAGAAGATGTTATGCATGCATCCTAGAAACTGAGAGGAGAAGTGTTGTTATCTTACAGCCCCTCTTCCTAGCCATGGGAAATTAGCCGGATGAAAACCACCGCAATGGACTTGCATCCGCGGATCTGGACTCGGCTCGCTATTTGGGGCTCCGAAGCTTCTCCGGCAACCAGATCTCTCCTTCACCTTCTTCCTTGCTCTCCCTTCTCTCTAAAACTTTAGAAAGAGAAAACTTGATGAGGAATGAGGGTTTCAAACCCTATTCCCGGACTAATCACAGCAAGGACAGCTCTGGACTATCAGATCCAATTAGAAGGAATTGGACGACCACGATTCACACTTAAAACCAAACTCCTAGGCCGAACACGGCTTATGACATGCCCGTGTCCAAGGCCGTGTGCCTCAATCGATGTCGAAACCATCATACCCAGAACATGACACAGGGTCTGGACACGCCCGTGTCAAACGTGACATGCCCGTGTTAATCAGTAAATGCACGTGTTTCTGGGCGTGTTCCTCAATCGACACAGGACCAAACACAACCCGAGGATAACACGGGTACTTGACACGCCCGTGTCGCATTTGACACGCCCGTGTCAGGCTGACCACGCCTAGGCTCCAGGCCACATTTATCCCCTGACATGGCTAGACTAACATCCCGAGCAGGACACGGCCTGGGATACGCCCGTGTCTCAGGCCGTGTTTGCTGTCTCGACAATCATCGACCGTATTTTCGTCGACCACTCGGAAAATTCGTCGAACCCGAGCACGATATGGCCTTGGACACGCCCGTGTCCCGGGTCATGTTCACTGTCTCGACACTTTGTCGAGCTCAATTTGTCGGCCACCAGGGTTCTTCGTCGAACCCGAGCATGACACGGCCTCGGACACGCCCGTGTCCCAGGCCGTGTGACCCCTACCAAGACCCCAACTTGGCTCTAAACGCTGTCCATCCCTCTTTTGAGATTCGGGGCGTTACAGAACTCCACTCAGAGAATGAAAGTATTCATTCTCTGGGCCCCAAAATCGTCGATCTTGGATTGACGAACCATACTAGTTTCGTCGATCGTAGTTCAACGAATAATTATAATGAAAATTTGCGTTCGGAGTTCGTCGACTTGAGTTCGATGAACTGTACACATTTCGTCGATCTGAGTTCGACGAAATCTGTTGAACATTATTATGGTTAGGATTTTTCTTTTTCTTTTTCTTATTCTTTTGTTTTAGTTCTGTTTGTTTGATATTATTATTATTATTATTTATCTTTTCCTTACCTTTTTCTGAAACAAATTTTATAGGAATTGTTAGTGTATTCTTTTGAATCAGTGGAGGTTGGCTTGATGAAGCACCTAAGCCCAGCTTGCCATTTAGCCAATTCTGTTTGATACTTCTCCCATTTAGGGATTCTTCAAGTTGGCTTGCCTCAGCCAATTCAGTTTTTAATGATATGATTTGTTCTTTGGATAGGGTTAATTCATCTTTTAATTTACTATTTTCAGAAATAAAGTTTTCTTGCTCAGATAATTTTTCTCTAAGTGTTTTATTTTTTTAGAGTTAATTAAATCAATACATAATGATTTGAATTCAGTTTTAAACTTATCTGAATTGTAATCAAAAGAGGATAGTACCTGATCTGCCTCAGATTCAGATGTTTCTTCATTGTCTGACTGCTCATCTTCAGATGGGCTGCAGGAGGCATTGATAGCCATAAGGCAAACTACCCTTGCCTTTGCCTCCTCTTAATCTTCACTAGAGATGGAAGATGAAGATTCTTCATCTATGTCACTCCAAGTCTTAGCCACAAAGCCTTTCTCCTTTCTTTTATGCTTGCTGGAGGATGGCTTGTTGTAGTGTTGTTTTATGGAGTCCTTTTCTCTTCTTCTCTCCTTCTTTTGGTTTTCTGGACACTCTGATATGAAGTGTCCTGATTTCCTGCAACCAAAACAAATAACCTCTTTAGTAGGTGTCTTGTCGTACCTTGGCTTGTCATCTTGCCTAGATGACTTTCTTCTGAAGTCCTTCTTTGTCATTTTGTAAAATCTCTTGGCTAAGAGAATCAGGAGTTCTTCACTTGCTGTTGGAGCTTCTGATTCTTTTGAAGCTTTGAAAGCTATGTTTTGTTCTTTTTTATTGGTGGAGGAGTCTTCTACTCTGCAGATTTTCTTATCTTTATGAGTTGCACATATGACTTGAGTTTTTCCAGAAGAGATTCAGTGGAAATCTCATTAAGACTTCTGGCCTCCTTGATTGGCCATATTTTGGAATCCCACGAGCTAGGGAAGCACATGAGGATTTTGTCATTTACTTCTGTGAGAGTGATGTCCTTGTCCAGAGTTTTCAGCTCATTGATGATTGAGCTTAGTCTGTTATACATATCACTCACAGACTCAGATTCTTCTTTCTAGAAGTTTTCATACTAGGAGATAAGATTTGATCTCCTGTCCTTTCTCTCATCTGCTGATCTAGCAACCATCTGGTTGAGAGAGTCTGAGATATCTTTGGCAGATGTGCACTCAGCCACCTTTTGGAATATATTATCTTACATAGTTTGTGCCAAAATATTCATGACCTTGACATCTATTATCTTGGCCTTCTTTTGAGCATCTGTCCACTCAGGTGGTGGAACAGCATGTGTACTTGTAGATGTAGTAGCAGTTGTAGGTTGAGGGAAACCTGTCAAAATAGCATTGTATATGTCGTCATCAATAGAGTTCATATAAAGCCTGATTCTTACCTTCCAGATAGCAAACTTATTCAAGTTGCAAACTGGAGGTCTGATGCTTGCATAATCTTTGTTCTGTGTCATGCTATGAAATAAATTGAAAAACTAGGAAAAAGAAAATCAGATCTATCAAGGATCTTTTGGTCCAAGTATTAGCTTGATAAACCAAAGGAACAACCCTCTGATACCAATTGAAAGAAAGGGGATAGATCTGATTTACTTTAGAGGAGGGGTGAATAGAGTAATTAAAACTTTTGGCTGGTTTAAAGATTTTTATCAGAGTAATAAAATAGGTGATACTATAGTAGTAAACATAAAATATAAACTAAGTTAAACTAACACAGTAAAGCAATCTATCACAGTAAACTAATCTATCACAACAAACTAATCTATCACAGCAAAGCAAGAATAGAAAGAAAATAGGCAACCAGACAACACAAGAATTTTATAGTGGTGTCCCAAACTGGGTACTTCCACTCTTCTACCACCCTGGTAGGAATCCACTATCAGGTTTTTGATCAGGTGACTGCCGCCACAAGATCTATTTCAAGAGAGATCTCACAACCCTTTGAGCTTTTGATCAGGTGCCCAAAAACCAAGAATAAACTTTTGAAGGGAGTTAATAAACCCTTTGTACAGGAGGTGAGAGAGGTGATATTGTCTTCTCTTTTCTCTATACAATAGAAAAGACTAGTGGATTGATGTTGTCAATGCTCCTTCTGAAATAATTTGGAGTCTTGCTCAGGGTGTAGGTCTTCAGCCTTGTCTTGAAATGATATCCATGAACTTCTGATTGGTTCAGAGTTTGTTATCCTTGAATATTCCTAGAGTAGAAGTTGAAAAAGACTCTTGATATTTGTTTGTTGTTCTTCTTCAGTCTTCAGTAAGAGCAAGGGGAAAACAGGTTATTTTATGCACAAAGATTTTATTACTTGCTTATTTGATGTCGAGTCTCTGTTCTCAGTATCTCTCTGTTGTGCTGTCTGAAATGAGAAAATCTCTGTTATATTTTCTGTCAAAAAAAATTCTCCTTTGAATTTGAATTCCAAGCATTGATTGCTGAACTGTCTGGAGAATATATTTTTTAATGAGTTTCCCAAACTGTACCAATAAATTAAGCAAGTAATTAACCCTGATGAAAGGCATAATTAATGCTGTCAATAACGGCTATATTCAAGAGAACATGAGCATTAATTACTCAGGAAATCACTGCTAAATAATATAGGAAATAAGAATAGAAATAAGGAAAAACTATAAGTCTGGCATTGGACAGAAATCGTCGAGCTCTGAACAGATTTCGTCGACCGGAGATCCAAGTTCGTCGAGCTGAGAAATCCTGTTCGTCGACCTGCGCTCTGCGAACTGCATTCTACAAATAACTAGCCAATTCTGCGCTCTAAGTTCGTCGAGTAGAGACTCTGTCTTCGTCGAGCTGAGTTCAGATAACATAAACTGGAAAGAATTTGTTGAAGCTGAACTCCAGAATTCGTTAATCTGAGCTCGAATATCGTCGAGCTCAACTTAGAGAATTAACTCTGAGTTATTCGATCTGCGATCGACGATCGTCGAGCTGAGTTCGAATAATTTCGAACTGATAGTTTGAACTTTGATCTCTTCTAAGCATTGAATCCCTTGAAGTCTTCTGCTGGCTGGTCCATGAAGGTTGAACCTATTGACTAGACTAAACTCTAAGACTCAAACACTTGACCAAAGCTATACAACGTGGGTCAGACTTATCCTAATTAGTGAACCTAGCCTAAATCCAAACTAGGGATCCAATAGGCTTATTACTGCACTGTGGCCTACTGGGATATAAATACGTCTAGGATTGATGTGAGGGTCTATCCCAGCTCCGACTGCTGAAACAGAGTAGGGATGGAAGGGGAGGGAGTGCCCACTACTAGTTCTATGCGTATCGGGATCAACGTATAAAGGTACAAACCTAAGGTTAGGTTGGCTAATCATAAGATAACAACTGCACATACTTTGTGTGAAGTACACATGGGCACACCATTACTTCTGCTATGTTAGTTTGTCCTCAAACTGAAAAATCATGTGGGGGTGTCGCCATTGTTCAATGACTTCTTTAGTTCAGGATCATTGCAAGCTGATGCCATTTGTAAGACCCCCCTCCCGGAACACAACACATGGCTGAAGGGTGTCTTATGCCCATAACAGCCGCCTCAAGGTAACTTCAACGCACGGGTCGACCCGTACTTCAAGATGCCTATTCTACCGGCAAAACCAATATCATTCATGTCAACCCAACAAAAGAATAAACATAAGTTAAATCCACACTAGTATAAGTCCAAATAAGTTCAACAATAATAAGAAGCGACAAGTTTCTTTAATATCAGAGTACACAAGTTTGTCCATGGGGCTACAACATGAGTCTCTCAAAACTCACAGCAGTCACCGATGATAACGAAGGTATCATCGTATCAGGCCCTCTCACCCTGGCCTGGCTGCCCTCCTGCATAACCTGCTGCTCTATCTATTAGGTTTCCTCCTAAAATGGAAGACATAGCAACCATTAGTCAAAAAGACTAAGTGACTATCATATCCGCTCACCCCGGCGGCTCTTAGGCACAGGGCGGTAGAAGGAGCAATGGTATAATATATATATATATATAAGCAGTAAGTGCAAGCAGGTGGTTTACCTTTACATATCATGAGTTATAATAGTAGTAGTGTATAACAGCAATAACATCATTCTATATATCAATTAAGCAAGAGTATAATATCATTCAACCACAATATATCTACTTCTAAGACAGGAATATAACTTTACTTATAAAAGTGCCCATATAGATTTATAAGTTAAGGATCAGCTTAATAGTAAGTAACTCATCATATAATAGTGCCCAAACAAACTTATATGATAAGGATCTTATGTAATACAATGTTATGAATGCAACATGATGACTCACCCATGCACAAATACACAAACTGCTATATCGACACAATCTTTTAGTTCCCACTTTTCGAGTAGGTAGCTAACCTCTTAGGCGTCATTCGTCGTGGCCAGATGGTGACAGTAGAGCAAGCATCTCCACTACTAGGCGGGTATCCACACTACCAGGTATAGGGCTCCGTACTTCTTAACACTAAGTACACAACAATGGAGGCCATACATACTACGAATCAGAGGGGTCTCGGGTAGATGTGCACCAAGAACACAACCCAAATTGCCTATCACTGTGGCACAGAAAGAGCCTCGGGAATGAGCATCGAGGATAAAGCCAAACCGCACAAAGTCTATCTACCAACTCCCGTCAGTTTGACCACTAGCTAACCCATAGACCTGCCACACTATCCTTAACCCAGGATTATGACACAGTATGTTAAGTCTCAGCACATGCAAATTCACTTAGCCGTGTCATCACATCCAAGGGCTTCAACTGAGTCCCTTCCGATCATAACAAATTCGGTGATCAACAACACACAAGGGCTCCACACTGAGTCCCTTATCATAACATCAATCCAGTGCGGTCAAATACTCACGCACTCACACCCTCTCACGTTCCTGAGCTCCCAAGCACTTGAGTGTTCATCATCTGCAAAGGTGGCAAGCCACCTCATACTTCATGCTACTCCCACACTGCTACCTGTAGGGATTCACAGCTCTAAGCAGTGGACTACCCTATTCATTCCTTTAATATTAAGATTCTTCATATCGCATGGCCATGGGTGTTTTCTCATCTAGCCCCATTTCTACGATCTGCAGGCACCTACCTATCAAGTCATACATCTTTTCCAGATTCTAAATCATACATCATTCACCATACCATTTATGTATCTCTACATTATCAACTTAGCTTGCTAGGAATACATCTCATGTTCTTCCAACCACTTAATCACCGTAAGCTATAGATTACACTCATGTATTATTGTTAAGATGCATCTGTACCAGTTTTCATGAGTAAACTGTTTGCTTATTTAATGATCCAACAACCATTTGTTCGCTCGAAGATCCGACAACCATTTATCCATTCAAGATCCAACAACCATTTGTTTGATCGAAGATCCAACAACCATTTATCCATTCAAGATCCAACAACCATCCGTTCATCCTAGTTACCCGAATGTACAACTCAACCGAAAAAAGCCTGCACTTATGTTAATACTGCGCAACAACCTTGACTGAACATTCCTGGAGCTACAGAGCTCTTATGGGAACGTGTAATAATCCGTCGGAAAGATCTTTCCAAAGAGTACAATTTTTTTGTTCAGCCCAAGAACTGAATATGGCCGCAAAATACTCAAAAATGGCCCTTAAGTCCACTGCACACAAAAAACAAATTTCTACATGCATATTAAAGACCAATGGACGACATCGATTCGTCTTCTTCCTCTAGCCATTCATACAAAAATGCATTCAGCTCTTCCTCCTCCCTTATTCACCCTCGTTAGAACATCAGTCTTCATGCAACCAAGTACATCGTATTCACATTGAAGAGAGGAAGGGTTGAAGATAATAAACCCTAGGACAAAAGTCCTACAATGGTCTCTTCCTAGGAAGTCTCCATTTCTCGCCATGGTCGAGCTTTTTTGATTAGACATCTCTCCTATTTCATAACTAAAGATCTAGCACCAAGTGAGGGGGTAGGAAGCTAACCTCATTTCAGGCCATAGATCTTATTATCCTCCTTGGCGGCATGGCAGCGTTGGCCATGTCTCTCACTCTTCTCCTACGAGAGAAAGTCTGTCCTGTTCCTTGTCCTTCCAAGAAAAGCTCTGCACTTTTCGTTCTCTCAGGAAAATTTGAGAAGAAGACTGTCGGCCTAGTCTTGGACAACTGTATATAAAGGAAGCAGCCAAATAGATTTAGGGTTTCCCGATTACGGAGTTACCGCCGCGCGGAACCATGCTATCACCAAGCGGTAACTTCAAAAATAACTTTCTCGGCAAGCCACTGTCCAAACTGCCCACTCAAGTGTCGCCACCTGTACGCTATCGCTGCGCGGTACTCTTTCTACCGCAGTGCGGTATGTTACCAAGCACCATGATAAATAATTTTGTGAGGCTATCGACCGCGACATCACTAATGCTAGCTGATAGCCTACAGAGCCATACACCGATAAATCAGTCGGCTACCGTTGTGCGGTATCCTGCTTCCGCCGCGCGATAGCACTCGACGACATTTTGTCCACTCGAGATTCTCGACTCGGTGTTCGCCATATATACTCGACGACTTCTACTGCCACGCAGTAGCTACTACCACCGCGCGGTAGTACTCGACAATTGAAGAGTCCACTCGATGATCACTCAATGCCCTCGACTCCTCTGCGTATTCATCAAATATACTCGATGATGGCTATGACTGCGCGGTAGCAACTACCGCCGCACGGTAGTGTATAAACACTCAGTGCTGAGTCAACACTCTCCCCAGCTCTGGTGTAAGCTTATCCACCAGCGCACCCTAAGTCCAAGTCCACTCACCTGACCTGAAAATGCGCACAAGGGGTCTAGCACGAATCGGGACGTTACAAACATATCATTTCCTATCCACGCTCATTTAGAACCCATTTAGTTGCACGACCTCTAATATATCCTTTTCTAAGGTAGAAGGCACTCTGATATGCCCCATGAATTCGTTAGATAGAAAGGACTATGATCCTCTAGTGTCAAATAGAGCTCTCGACAAATAGTTGAAGATTAAGACAAATCCTAATTTCATGCATGTAAAACATGGAATCATACATGGAATATAAAGTATATTAAGCTATGAAAGCTGCTACAAGTTCATATATATGATGATGTCATTTTGTTTAATGGACTCATGCTATCCATGAGAGTAGACCCTCAGCTGGGTCATTTGAAGATAGTAGGAAGTGGAAGACTCTAATGTCTTCCCTTTCTCTACACAGCTTGGACCTGCTGAACGAGCATACTCTTCCACTCGGTTCTCCTCCTTCGGGGGACCTCTTAAAAACTATCAGACCATACTCTCTGCTTTGCTATAAGCATAACAAATCATCAAGCCTCGTGCAATCGTGGCTCTTAAAATAGTAGAGAGAGCTTGTTTCAAAAACCTGTATTTCCCTTGTTCTTGTTGTACTCAAACATTGCCTGAATGGTTGGCTTTTTGAAGTCATGCTTATTTACACTAAAGATCTTCGTGCGCTGCAACCTATCCATGTCCAACTCCAAGGACCCGGCTTCCTATACTAAGATGTGAAACCCAAGTATCATTTGACATGTAGTCATAGTCTTAAGTCATATCACATCCCTTTGTAATACTTATTTATGTTCCTCTCCTTGTCCTGCAACATTGATCCAGTATAGCGGCTAAGCCTGGTGAACTCATGAAAGTAATCATCTATTGAACAATAACCCTAAGTTAGGTGCAGAAGCTAGTTCTGCAATACGATGTACTGGTTTTGCTCCAAAAAGATAATCATTACATAGGTATGTCCCCTTATTTATAGATATTGGGAAAGATGAGAGAATATAACAATCGATGTGGGACTAAATACAAGTAGGATGGCTTATACAGTTTGACATGGTCAAAACGCACACTATACAATGAATAACTGAACACCCAGCGATAGCTAAGGAAAACCGCCACACTACCAGGGAAGACAGATGGTACAGGCCGCCAGACTGCAACTGCGGGTTGCCACCAGACCGTAGTTGTCGTTAACCATCTGTTGCTGCGGCTTCATCCAGACCACTGCGGCTAACCTCCAGACCGTTGTGGCTAACCTTAATTCTACTGCTATGGCTACACCCATAACATTATGGCGGCTTACACCCAGGCCGCTGCTGCGACTATCCTTCAGACCGCCACTAATGCTATCCTCCTGACTGCTAGCTGAGGTTCACCACCAGACCACTGCGCCAAACTGCTAGGCCGTTGAGAGAGACAGACCATTGTGGTTAGACATAAGACCGCCCAATCTCCTCAAGCTCCACCAGGCCGTTGAGCCAAACCGCTAGGCCGCTGAGAGAGGTAGATCATTGAGGTTAGACATAAGACCGCCCGGTCTCCACAAGCTCCAACACTCCCCCTCAAACTAGAGCATATATATCTACCATGCCCAGCTTGCTACAAACCTTCTCAAAAGGAGTAACTGGATTGGTGAAAAAATCGGCTAGTTCCTCTCTCTCTGAGGTAACAAACAGAGTGCATATCTGATTGTTCAAAATGGAAATCAACCTCGATATGATTTGTGCTCTCATGAAAGACAGGATTCCTTAAAATATATATGGCTGCCATGTTGTTACAGAACATTGGCGGAGGATGATCATAAAGCTCTCCAAAATCAAGCATAAGTGTCTGTAACCACTTCAGCTCACAAGTAGTTAGAGCCATGCTACTATACTCAGCTTGTAATGCCCCGAAACTCAAAAGAGCAACGAGAGGCATTTTGAGCCAAGTTTGGAATTTGGCAAGGGTCACACGGCCTGAGACACGGGCGTGTCATAGGCCGTATCCTTGACGAGTTGTGGTGTGTTTGACACAGTCTGCTGTGTCGACACAGGGCCTGCTGTGTCGACATGGGGCCTGCTGTGTCGACATAGGGCCTGATGTGTCGACACAGAGTGTCGACACAGGGGGTTGACAATGAGTGTCGACACAGGGTGTCGACACAGTGTCGACACAGAGTGTCGAAATAGGGTGTGCTGTGTCGACACAGAGTGTCGACACAGTGGCCTTGACAGGGTCTCGACTAAATGTCCCGACATAATTTGAGTTTGTCGCGGACGTGTCCTGCTCCGGTTTGTGAACCGTGCGTTGTTCGGCCCTGTTTTTCCATGTCAGACCCGGATCGTACCCGTACATTGCTTTATGTTAGGATCCGACGGCTAGAGGTTATTCCTATTGGGATATACCCGAGTGTAGGTTTTCAAAACTGTTGGGTACATTGGTTCTAATGTACCTGATTTGAAGAAGCCTCACTCTACTCAATGATATACATCAAAATGTATTTGATGTGTTTTGAGTTTAGTTGTGCAGGTTAAGTATTTGCAGGAAAGCAGAAAAGATTCTAAGTCCATGTGTCGACACCCAGAGGGAAAGTGTCGACACTTAAGAAGACTTGTGTCGACACCCAGACAAGAAGTGTCGACACTTGGAGAAGTTGTGTCGACACCAGGGATGCAGAGTCGACACCAGACAGAAAGTGTCGACACAAGGAGCTGTGTCGACACTCAATGAAGAAAAGTGCAGTGAAACAGTGTCGACACTTAGCAGTTGTGTTGACACCCAGAGGAACTGTGTCTACATCAGAAAGTGTCGACACTTGGAGGCTGTGTCGACACTCAGCAAAAGTCAGCAGAGACTAAGTATAAGTGTCGACACCCAGAGCAATGTGTCGAAACACAGCACAAGAGTCAACACTTGAAGAAAGTGTCGACACAAGAAAGAATGTGTCGACACTCAGCAGAAGACTCAACACTTGAAGAAAGTGTCGACACAAGGAGCTGTGTCGACACTTAGCAAAGATCAGCAAAATTCTAAGTACAAGTGTCGACACTAAGGAGATGTGTCGACACTCAGCCATAGTCTCAACAGAAGAAGAATGTGTCGACACAAGGAGCAGTGTCGACACTCAGCAAGTATCAACACAGAAGGCATGTGTCGACACCAAGAAGATGTGTTGACACTGAACAAGTTAAACACATGAAGATGTGTCGACACAAAGGAGTTGTGTCGACACTTACAAGAAGTCAACAAAGTACTGAAGAACAAGGACTTGTGTCGACACACATTATCAGTGTCGACACATGAAGAAGCTGTGTCGAGAAGTATAGTCTACAATACAAGGAGTTGTGTCGACACCTTGTAGGCTAGTGTCGACACTTAGACAACTTGTGTCGACACTTAGTCTATAAGTGTCGACACTTAAAGACAGACAGTCTCGACACTTTCAGACAGTTACATAATTTTCAAGAACTGACTGGATGACTTGACAGCTGCCATTCCAGCCGGTCTACAACACCTGTCAGAGTTGTCAGAAATCAGTTATGAACCGGACCAGCCGGTTACCATGAAGAAGGCCTATAAATAGACTTATACTGTCAACAAAAAGGAGTGATTAAGTAATTAAACAAGAAGAAGATCTAGCTATTCATTGAAGAATCAAGTAAAGATCTAAGTAGTTGGAGAGAGAGAGCTCCATCCAAGAAGACAGCCGTTGGAACCAGGCTGAGAAGAAGGGTTCAGATTTTGTTCTGAATCTTAAGTAGCAGAGATCAAGGATCAACTGCAGAGGAGATCAATCTTATTGTGTTCTACATTCAAGAAGCTTTGAAGAAAGCCAAGTCAGATTGATCTCAGCAGAGTTCATCCAAGAACTCATCAAGAAACTCTCAACTCTTCTCTCTTTTCACTAAGTTGTAGGGTTTACATTTTGTATTCATATTATCTTGTAGGATCCTTAGGGATCTGAGTTTGTAAACCTGTAATTATAAAGGCTGAGTGTAGGGCCTGTGTGCCTGAGTGTAGGAGATTTATATCTCTGAGTGTAGGCCTGTTGTGGCTGAGTGTAGGCCTTGGTGGCTGAGTGTAGGCTTTGTGAAGAAGCTGAGTGTAGGCTTTGTGAAGAAGCTGAGTTGTAGGGCCTTGGGCCTGAGCTGTAGGAACCTGGTTGGGGTTCTGAGTGTAAGATCTGAGGATCTGAGATAGTGAAGGAGTTTGGCCGAATCTAGTACACTACTAGATAGGCGAAGGGGGAAAGTCGATGTACCCAAACATTAGGGAACCACTATAAACCTGTGTGTTCACTGTGTGTATGTAGTTTGCTGTGATTGCTGTTTGATTGCTTGGTAAAAGTAGTTATAACTCTGAGAATTAATCTGAATTTTGCCTAAAAAGTTAAAAAGATTTAAGTCACCTATTCACCCCCCCCCCCCTCTAGGTGATTAGGTACAATATCTTTCAAGTGGTATCAGAGCCAGGTTGCTCAAAAAAGGACATAACTATCTGAGTAGATCCTGTTGGCAGATTCAGTCTAAGTACATTATAGAATCAAGAAAATCAAGAACCATGGGTTCCACTGAGAATCATAAGGAATTAGGATCCATGAAGCTACCCATTTGCAGAAAAGAAATATTTGGCATCTGGAAGGAAAGGGTGAGACTATTTATGGAAGCCTCAGACCCTAGAATATACATCACAGTTAAAGAAGGGCCATATGTGCCCATGAAGGTTTCAGTCTTAGATGTCAATCAGAGAACACCTAAGGATTTCTCTGAAATGACAAAGGATGAGATAGTTCTAGCCACAATGGACAAGAGGGCTCAGAATATCATTGTGAGTGCTATAGATAATGCTACCTTTCAGAATTTGATACACTGCAAGACATCCAAGGAAATGTGGGATACTCTTATTGTGTACATGGAGGGTTCTGAAGAAGTGAGGCAGGACAGAAAGTCCTTATTAAACCAAGAATATGAAAGCTTTAGGCAAGGTAGATCTGATAGCATAACTGAATGCTATAAGAAGTTCTATAGGATTGTGAATGAGCTAATGTCCTATGGCAGAGAGTTCAGTAATTATGAGCTTAATGATAATTTTCTAAGGTCCCTAACAAAAGATTGGGACACCAAGATCTGTGCCATAAGGGAAATGGCAAAGTTAGCAGAAATTCCTCCACCAACTCTATTTGGAAAATTGCTATCCTATGAAATGCAATTGATGGTGAGGAAAGAAGAGGAGAAGACTACAAGAAATGGCCATAAGGAAAGGACAGTGGTATTTAAAACAGAAGCCCCCAGAAAGTACAGAAGTAAGTCACCAACTACACCTCCAAAAGTGGCTGAGACTGAATCAGATGAGTCAGCAAGTAGAAAATCTGAAAACAGTGAAAGTGATGAGGACTTTGCAGCCTTTACAACACACTTTCAGAAGTTCTTAAAGAAGAAACAGTGGAGGACAAAGCCATCCACATAACCGGGTAAAGAAGACTATTATCAGAACAAAAAGTCTTCAAAGAAAGACAGGAAAAAGACCAAGTCAAGCAAAGCAACTCTATCAAAAATTGTTTGCTATTGCTGTAATAGACAAGGACATGTTGTTGCAGACTGTCCAGAGAAAAGGAAGGAGTCTGATGAAAAGAAGAAGACTCAATTCAAGGGCAAGAAGGAAAGATCTTTTGTTGCCAAAAAGGATAAGAGCCTGTCAGACATTTCTTCATCAGAAACTGAGTCAAATGCTGAAGCATACATAGGACTGTTTGTTGAGGAAGAAGAAGAAGAGTTCATCCAGATCATGAACTCTATATATGAACAAGAGGACAGTCAGTGCCAAGGACTGATGGCATTGACAGAAAGTGACAAAATCCTGGAGCAGCCAGGACCTTGTAAGGTACAAAATTGTTCTTTAAGTTCAATTTCATGTGCTAGTTCAGAAACAGATTCATCATCATCAAGTGATGAGAGTGCATCTGAGTCTGAAGAGGATATTCATCAGTTGATAGATGAATATAAAGTTCTGTTGCAAGCTTTTAAGAAGAGCAAGTCCCTAGCCAAGAGTCAGGCAAAGGAAATTACTAGTCTCAAAGCTGCTGCATCTGATTTTGAGAAGATGATTGATCAAAAGCTAAATGAAATAGCCAGACTGAAGCACATAACTGTGATTCAAATGGGGACTATATCATTTAAGAATGATCAAATCAAAAGTCTAGAGATTAGTCTTCAGAAGGAGAGAGATTTAGTTGCTAGGTTTTCAAAACCAAAGTCTGTTCTACCCTTGATTGATGATTTTGTTCATCAAAAAGGTAAAGCTGGACTGGGGTTTTCTAAACCTACTAGGACTGTCAAGTCCAAGTCCAAGGGCAAAATCCCAGCTCTCAACAAGCTAGCTGTAGATAACACAGCTAAGACTGTACCTAAGCAAAGGTACAATAGGTTTGAGTGTTGGTGCTGTGGCAAGGTAGGTCACTTTGCCATGGACTGTTGGCACAATGCTAGTGCCAAAGTGAGTAGCAAACTGCCTGTTGGAAAACCTGCAGGTAGCTTTGTTAGGAAGCAAACTAACTAGTACCAAGGACCCAAGAATTCTTTGGGTTCTAAGGTTCACTAATCTGTTTTGCAGGAGAGTCCAAGTGGTCATGCCCCAATATGGTACTTGGACAGTGGATGTTCCAGACACATGACTGGAACAATGGGATTGCTAAAGGACTACACACCCATCAAGGATGGTCCAAAAGTCACCTTTGGTGGTTCTGAAAAAGGAACCATCAAGGGTTTTGGTAACATTTCTAGCACCCATATTACTATTACTCAAGTGGCTTATGTTAAGGGTTTGAAACATAACCTTATTAGTATAAGTCAATTGAGTGATGTAGGATATGACATCTCATTTGTCAAATATGGTTGTCATATCAGGAGGTCAAATGATCAAGAGATCATTTTGACAGGTTATAGAAAAAGGAATGTCTACTGTCTAGACATTATGTGTGAGAACAATGGTTCTCCAGTGTGTCTTATAGCTGATGAGAAAGTCTCTTATTATGTCAAATGGCACAAGAGGCTAGCCCATCTCAACTACAAGACAATTGGCCAACTCTTTAGCAAAGAGTTAGTGAGGAATGGTCCTCAAGTTAAGTGTATTAAAGATGGTATTTGCTCAGGTTGTCAAAAGGGCAAGCAGACTAGATCCACCTTTAGTATCATTGAAATCAAAGATGCTGTGAGGTGTTTATACCTCTTGCATATGGATCTCTTTGGTCCTATGCCAGTTCACATCCAAGGTAGGAAGGTCTATACCTTTGTAGTTGTAGATGACTACTCAAGGTTTTCATGGGTGTTCTTCCTTAGACAGAAATCTGAAACACCTAGTGTATTCTATAGCTTTATCAAACAAATTCAGAATGAACTAGATAGTAGAGTGGTCAAAATAAGAAGTGACCATGGTACTGAATTTCAGTCTGATAGTATGGCAAAACTATGTGAAGAATTTGGGATATTTCAACAGTTTTCTTCACCACGAACACCTCAGCAAAATGGCATTGCTGAGAAGAAGAATAGAACCTTGATTGAGGCTGGTAGGACCCTATTAAGTGATACATCACTACCAGAATATTTCTGGGCTGAAGTAGTGAATACTGCATGCCATGTAATTAATAGGGCTACCATTACTAAAAGCCACAACAAGACCCCTTATGCAGTTGTGAAAGGCAGAAAACCAAACCTATCCTACTTCAGGATCTTTGGTTGTAAGTGCTTTATACTTAACAATGGAAAGTCTTACTTGACTAAGTTTGCTGCTAAGTCCCAAGAGGGGATCTTTGTTCGGTACAACAACAATAGTAAGGCTTATAGGGTCTACAACTTGTCTACTCAAGTTGTAGAAGAGTCTGTACATGTAGTATTTGATGAAACTAGACTTATTAACAATGAGTTGTCTAGTAGTATATGCAGCTCCACAGGTATAACTAAGAAGATGGACAAGCTCACTATAGAAGAAGGACCTACTGCAAGACAGCAAGTAGAAGATAGTGGTTGTTGTCCAGGGGGAGTACTACATGTACCTAATGCAGATGAAGTTCAAGGAGTGTAGCAAGATGAAGAAATTGAAGAAGTTCAACCTGAAGTCAGGATGCCTCCAGCCAATAAGCATCTTAGAGATCATCCAGCAGATCAAATCATTGGTGATCCAAGACAAGGGGTACAAACAAGGAGCAGAAATCTGAATGCAGTACTCTTCTCCAGTTTTCTATCCCAAGTTGAGCCAAAGAAGTTTGAAGAAGCCATCCTAGACCCTCATTGGATTGAGGCAATGCAAGAAGAGCTGAATCAGTTCAAGAGATGTAAGGTCTGGGAACTTGTTCCTAAACCTAAAGACCACAACATAATTGGGACCAAGTGGATCTTTAGGAACAAGATGGATGAACATGGAGTCATCATTAAGAACAAAGCAAGATTGGCTGCTAAAGGATATAGGCAGGAAGAAGGTATTGACTTTGATCAAACCTTTGCTCCAGTAGCCAGACTGGAAGCCATAAGGATGTTCCTGGCCTATGCAACCTTTTAAGGATTTAAAGTTTACCAAATGGATGTAAAGTTAGCCTTTTTGAATGGTAATCTAAAAGGGGAAGTCTATGTGGAACAGCCATCAGGTTTTGTTGATTCAACTCAACCTAATCATGTCTATAGACTTAGGAAAGCATTGTATGGGTTAAAGCAAGCCCCTAGGGCTTGGTATGAAACCCTGTCTAGTTTCCTCATTGAGAATAAGTTCACAAGGGGGAAAATAGACAAGACTCTCTTCCTTAGGGAATCCAGAGGCAAAGTAATACTAGTCCAAATATATGTAGATGACATCATATTTGGGCCTACTGAAAGTAGTCTTTGCAAAAAGTTTGCAAAACTAATGCAAGGATAATTTGAGATGAGTAGTATGGGGGAACTTAAGTTCTTCTTGGGTCTCCAAGTTAGACAGACTGAGAATGGTTTATCCATATGCCAGTCTAAGTTCACCCTAGAACTCATAAGGAAGTATGGTATGGATTCATCCTGTACAATGAAGACTCCTATGGGGTCAAGTATGTCTCTTAGCAAGGATGATGCAGGGAAACCTGTAGATGAGTCTTTGTATAGAGGTATAGTTGGCTCCCTATTATATTTGACTGCAAGTAGACCAGATATCATGTATGCTACATGTGTCTGTGCAAGGTATCAAGCATGCCCTAAGGAGTCTCATTTGACAGCAGTCAAAAGGATACTGAGATATCTAAAGGGCACTCCTTATCTAGGCCTATGGTACCCTAGGAATGGGGATTTTGATCTAACAGGTAATTCAGATGCAGACTTTATAGGATGCAAAGAAGACAGAAAAAGTACAACTGTAACCTGTCAATTCCTAGGTGGAAGACTGATTTCATGGAGTAGCAAGAAGCAAACAAGTGTGGCTATCTCCACTGTAGAATCAGAATATGTGGCTGCAGGAAGTTGATGTGCTCAACTTCTATGGATACAACATCAGCTTGAGGATTATGGAATTCAAGTAAGTAGAACACCACTGTTTTGTGATTCTACTAGTGCTATATCACTTGCTAACAATCATGTTTCCCATAGTAGAACTAAACATATTGAAATAAAATATCATTTTCTTAGGGAACATGTAGAAAAAGAAGATATTTTACTGGAATATGTTAGAACTGATAATCAACTAGCTGATATGTATACTAAGCCCTTAGAAGAAACTAAGTTCAATAGGTTTAAAATTGAACTAGGTATGATAAACTTAGAATAAGTTTACAGAAATGGCTAAGTAAAAAGGTGTCGACACACAGAGTTGTCTGTGTCGACAGAGAATAGTGGTGTCGACACTTCAAGGAAAAGGTGTCGACACATCTAGATAGTTGGTGTCGACACTTCAGAACATTAGTGTCGACACATACAGGGTCAGTGTCGACACAACCAAGGTGGTGTCGACACTTAGAGTTTACTCAGATTTATCTAAGTAAAGTCTCAACTATGTGTCGAGCTAAGTGGTGTCGACACAAAAACAAGTGTCGACACATATACTCTGTCGACTATACTTGTGTCGACACATAGGTGTCGAGACATTATAAGTCTGTGTCGACACTTTTCCACAGTGTCGACACAATTTAAGTTAGTTAACCCGCCCTTTCATCTTCAAACCTAGAAAGGTATAAATAGGATTTCTCCATTGTCTGTCGACACGCTCACCAAAGTTTCGAGACAAAACTTGTGTGTCGACACCTCTCTTCTCTCCATTCAAATTCTTCAAACCCTAATGGCGCCAAAGCTCAAGGAGAACGTCAATGAAGGCTACGAACTGGTGCGACATGCGTTTGATGATGCAGACCCGGAGATCAAGAATGTGATAACCCTAGTTGCATACTCGGGTTGGATTTTCTTGTTTCAGAGCCGACTAAGATCTGGAAGAAAGAAGTCTTGAAATTCCTGAATGGAGCTAAAGTAGATGAATCTGGACTCAAGATCAAGTCTAGGGCTCATGGTGAAAAGGTGAAGGTATCACCTAAAAGTTTGAGAAAAGTCCTAAATCTACCAAGGACAAAAGAAGAGGATGAGGTTACTGCTTCTAAGACCAGAGAAGCATTAACATGGTGTGGACTAGATTCCAAACTGAAAATTGGATCTGTATTCAATAGAAAGGGGATGAACAGCCAGGGTAAATTTCTTTCTGAAATTGTTGGAAAAGTGATCTCAAGTAAGCCTGGAGGGCATGATAGGGTCTCAGCCCATATGTTCAACCTTATGACAAGGATAATCTTCACAGTGAACACAAATTGGTCTGTTGTTGTCTTTGAGAAGATTAAGGAGAGTCTGAAGAAACCCAATTTGGGTAGGATAATAAGTTTATACCTAGCTGGTAGTATACTAGAGGTTATGGGTCAAGCTGCTGGCAGTAAAATCAATCATATGAGGAAAATGGACATGAGGATATTCTCTAGATGGGACAGGGTTTTGTCTAAGGAGATGCCAACCCCTGAGAAAATAACTCCTGAGAAAGTAACACCCCTAAAGAAGAAGAAGAAAACTACCCCAGTGGCTCAGGAATCATCTAGCAGCTCTGGTAGTGAAGAGCAAGTTGTCTTTACTCCTGATGAAGATGTAAAAGGGAATGCTGGAAAGTCTCCAGTACAACAAGAAGTTACAGAGAGGCAGGGGGAGCTACCTCAAGCAAGCCCCTTACACCAGGTTTCTATCCAAGGGGAGCCTCTTGTAGTGGAAGAGCCAACTCCTCTTGAGAGTGAGCAAGCAACCAACATCATCCTTGAGGTAATCACTGAGCTTAATGCTTTAGATTTTCCTATAGAGGATAATGTTTTGTCTGATTCCTTAAATAATGTTAATCAGCAAACTTAGATTGATAGTCAAGTCCCAGATGTTTTCATGGAGGACACATCTGTTACAGTACAAGAAGTATCTGATCCAGTGGTAGATGAGCCAAGAGTTTCTCCAGCCCATTCTCCACAAGAATTTACTATGGAAGATCTCTTCCTTAATCTGGATCAGGCAGACCTTGAGAAGGACAGTGCTGCTGCTGAGGGGGAGACTACTCCAGTTGAGGGGGAGCAAGTAGTACTTGTTGAAGAACCTGCAAGGCAAGAACCTGAGAAGCCCAAAGAAGTTGAGGAGCTACCTAAGGAGAGGGTAGATATAACAAGCACATCAGCTTCAGAAGATGAGGAGGCAGCAAGAGCTAAGAAAAGGAAGTTTCAAGTCTTTAAATTAAGCTGGATGAGCACAGGAAAGCCATAGAAACATATGTGGATGAGGGTCATAAATCTCAACAATTTGACCTAGCTCAAGATATAAAGTCTATTAGATTTGAGATGAATCTAAATAAGAAGGAGATGACTGACTGCTTCCACAAGGGAGGGAATGCAGTAGTCTATCTAGCTACACATCAAGAGAAGATCAAAGCTCAAGTGGATGAACTTGAAGTCAAGCAAGGATATGTACTAGAGAATCATATCAGAATTAATGACAACTTAACAGCTTCTCACAATGTCATTGTCACTGAGATCAAGAATATAGCCACTGCATAGTCTGCAGAAAGTGCTACAGCCAAAGCAACTTTTGATAAGCACTTGCAAGAGAGCTTAACTGTTGTTACAACTGTTATACAAGACTCTCAGAAGCTCATCACTGAAAAACTTCAAAGGTTAAAACCTTTCTACAAGGATGGAGTCAATTATCTTAATGCACAAATAAGATTTCAAAAGGATGATCTAAGAGATCACATGGAAAGAGAAGTCATAAAGGGGGAGAGGGTGTTAGTCAAAGCTAGCTCTGATCATGCCAAGTGGATTTCTAATTCTATCAGAGCTACTCTTGGATATCCTCTTTTATGTGATGATGATAATGTAGCAGAATCTGGAGTTAATCCTGCCTATCTTGGAGGTGAGCAACCTGAAGTAGCTCAAGTAATTTATCCTCCACCAGATTTTGACATGGTATAAGCTGAGATCCAGACTATGTATAGCTCATCTGAGGGTAAGCAAAATGTTATTCTAGAAAAGGTGGTTCAGCCAGTATCTGAGGCTTTACAGGAAGCTATACTGAAGGAACAAGCTGAACAAGAAGCCAGACTGTCTAAAAAGAGGTTCAGAGAGCAAGCTGAACAAAGACCAGATTTTGAGCAGTGGAGCCCCACTTCAAGAAAAAATATCTTAACTGTATGGAAAGCTGCAAAATATAATATACAAGACAGAAACAAGTGGTTTTCTGAGTTGGAATGGAGAAATCATGAGACAAGGCAAGAAGCCATAGTGCAATACAGGAGAAAGGCCAAGATGGGAAAGCTACCTCCTACTGCTCAGGAGCCTAGCAAGTACTTTCCCAAGCCATATCATTATTTTGAAAGGCAAAAGATTAAAGCTGAGGAGCTAAAGAAGAAGGAGCTGAAAGGGAAGAAACCTGCTGATACTGAAGCTGCTGAAGCTCCTATGCAAGCAAAGATTCAGTCAAGAAAAGGAATTGTGATTAAGGAGGCTGATCAGAATTAGAATAGAATTTATCTTGAGTTTACAGTTATAATATTTTGTTTTAAAAAAAACCACTTTGTAAACTTTTGTATAATGAATATGACAGAGCTGTTAGAACAATGTGCTGTGTGATAAATTTGCTGTGTGATAAATTTATTTCATAATTGTTCTGAGATAATGTCTATGTATACATGTTTGATTGATACATGTTTATGTTTGCCCTGATATATAATCCTGCTTTACATCATACTATGATTTTATTCTGTATGGTGTATATCATTGACTAAGGGTTATGACTTCTCCAAATAGGGGGAGATTGTTGGGTACATTGGTTCTAATGTACCTGATTTGAAGAAGCCTCACCCTACTCAATGATATACATCAAAATGTATTTGATGTGTTTTGAGTTTAGTTGTGCAGGTTAAGTATTTGCAGGAAAGCAGAAAAGATTCTAAGTCCATGTGTCGACACCCAGAGGGAAAGTGTCGACACTTAAGAAGACTTGTGTCGACACCCAGACAAGCAGTGTCGACACTTGGAGTAGTTGTGTCGACACCAGGGATGCAGAGTCGACACCAGACAGAAAGTGTCGACACAAGGAGCTGTGTCGACACTTAATGAAGAAAAGTGCAGTAAAGCAGTGTCGACACTTAGCAGTTGTGTCGACACCCAGAGGAACTGTGTCTACATCAGAAAGTGTCGACACTTGGAGGCTGTGTCGACACTCAGCAAAAGTCAGCAGAGACTAAGTATAAGTGTCGACACCCAGAGCAATGTGTCGACACACAGCAAAAGAGTAAACACTTGAAGAAAGTGTCGACACAAGAAAGAATGTGTCGACACTCAGCAGAAGACTCATCACTTGAAGAAAGTGTCGACACAAGGAGCTGTGTCGACACTTAGCAAAGATCAGCAAAATTCTAAGTACAAGTGTCGACACTAAGGAGATGTGTCGACACTCAGCCAGAGTCTCAACAGAAGAAGAATGTGTCGACACAAGGAGCAGTGTCGACACTCAGCAAGTATCAACACAGAAGGCATGTGTCGACACCAAGAAGATGTGTCGACACTGAACAAGTTAAACACATGAAGATGTTTCGACACAAAGGAGTTGTATCGACACTTACAAGAAGTCAACAAAGTACTGAAGAACAAGGACTTGTGTCGACACACATTATCAGTGTCGACACGTGAAGAAGAAGCTGTGTCGATAAGTATAGTCTACAACACAAGGAGTTGTGTCGACACCTTGTAGGCTAGTGTCGACACTTAGACAACTTGTGTCGACACTTAGTCTATAAGTGTCGACACTTAAAGACAGACAGTCTCGACACTTTCAGACAGTTACAGAATTTTCAAGAACTGACTGGATGACTTGATAGCTGTCATTCCAGCCGGTCTACAACACCTATCAGAGTTGTCAGAAATCAGTTATGAACCGAACCAGCCGGTTACCATGAAGAAGGCCTATAAATAGGCTTATACTGTCAACAAAAAGGAGTGATCAAGTAATTAAACAACAAGAAGATCTAGCTATTCATTGAAGAATCAAGTAAAGATCTAAGTAGTTGGAGAGAGAGAGCTCCATCCAAGAAGACAGCCGTTGGAACCAGGCTGAGAAGAAGGGTTCAGATTTTGTTCTGAATCTTAAGTAGCAGAGATCAAGGATCAACTGCAGAGGAGATCAATCTTATTATGTTCTACATTCAAGAAGCTTTGAAGAAAGCCAAGTCAGATTGATCTCAGCAGAGTTCATCCAAGAACTCATCAAGAAACTCTCAACTCTTCTCTCTTTTCATTAAGTTGTAGGGTTTACATTTTGTATTCATATTATCTTGTAGGATCCTTAGGGATCTGAGTTTGTAAACCTGTAATTATAAAGGCTGAGTGTAGGGCATGTGTGCCTGAGTGTAGGAGATTTGTATCTCTGAGTGTAGGCCTGTTGTGGCTGAGTGTAGGCCTGGGTGGCTGAGTGTAGGCTTTGTGAAGAAGCTGAGTGTAGGCTTTGTGAAGAAGCTGAGTTGTAGGGCCTTGGGCCTGAGCTGTAGGAACCTGGTTGGGGTTCTGAGTGTAAGATCTGAGGATCTGAGATAGTGAAGGAGTTTGGCCGAATCTAGTACACTACTAGATAGGCAAAGGGGGAAAGTGGATGTACCCAAACATTGGGGAACCACTATAAACCTGTGTGTTCACTGTGTGTATGTGGTTTGCTGTGATTGCTGTTTGATTGCTTGGTAAAAGTAGTTATAACTCTGAGAATTAATCTGAATTCTGCCTAAAAAGTTAAAAAGATTTAAGTCACCTATTCACCCCCCCCCCCCCCCTCTAGGTGATTAGGTACAATATCTTTCAAAAACCCTCATCTTCTATTCGCTGGTTCTCTGTCTAAGTTCTAGAGAGAGGGGAGATCAACGAGGGAGAAGAAGTCTAGATCCGGTCGCCGGCGGAGCTTCGGAGCTTCAAATCACGAATCGACTTCGGATCTACGGAGACAAGGAGAGGGCGGTGCTTTTCATCCGTATACTTTTCCATAATGCCAAGGAAGAAATCTAGGGTAACATTTCTCTACTTGAGTATGTGAAGCTCTACTTCTTTTGCATAGGGAAGCCCGCTCTCGCGAGTTTGCGGTGAGTTTGAGGCGTTCCTTCGGGTAGACATGAATAGTCCCCATTGTGTACATGTAGAGTCCGTAATCGAGAACGGATATAGGTATGTTGTGTGAAGCCTACCCGGACAAGTTGGTCTGGATCGGTGATGTTGCATTGCATAAATGGCCGGAGAAGACTCCGTGCAAATGTTTGTTTTTTGGGTTTTCTACGTGGTAGATTGCAACAGGGAGCCTTGGGGATTAACCCCAAGGTGTCCCGAAAAACTGGGCAGATGCGTGATGCTGCCAACTTGGTGGCCTGGGAGCCAACTTGAACATAACTGGGTTATGTGAAGTGTGTATTGGAAACGGGACTCGGGAGAAGTTTGACCCGCGCATATGGCTTAAATTGTCATTGCGATGTGAGCACGGGTTAGACAGAACCGTACCCATTCTATGTCGTTCGGTGTGAGACGTTGGCATAGATGAGGGTCTTCGGCGGTCTATGGCTTAAATTGACGTGACCCATGATGGGAAGACAAAATGCTCATAGTTTGGCCGACAAAGTGGCAGTGGTGAGACCGGGGTGTCTATGGCTTAAATTGATGTGGCATTGACCGGTTCACCGAGAATGTGCCCTGAGTGCACGGAGCATGTGGTCGTGTGTGCCAACGCCTGTGATGTAATATATATACATATACTGCTTGGTTATGCTAATAAAGTGCAGGGAAGGAGCATCGCAGCCGCGAATTGGGGGTGGGATCGTTATAATTTGGTCAGCATTGCTGACCGTTACTTTGGTTTGCCACCGTTGCGGTGGATTGTGCTTGCAGGTGTTGTGGAGCCGAGCGGTAAATAGCGCGCTAAAGCACAAGTTGTTGAGCCGGCCCTCGCCTAATTTTTGAGTGTTTTCTTTTATTCATGTATGGCCGGCCTGCGTGCCGAGGTTTGAAAAACATGTAATTTGAGGGAAAACAATTGTAAGGTCATAAGGCCAGTACTTGCGTATTTGTACTTCATTCCTGTTGGCTTTGTAGGGGACAGTCATGCTAGTGTTGGGTTCTTTATTAATGCAACTTTTAATTACTTCCGCTAGAATGCTCTGTGTAGGACGTTGGTATTAGTTGGATGGTTTCCATTGAGTAACCGCCCGGTCTGTCTGTGGTATATGACGTCGAGCCCTGGACGGACCTACTGCTATATGCTATGCGATGAATAAGGGGTGTTAAAATTTAGTATCAGACTACTGGTTTCGGTCCGGCTTAAAATGAATTCGTGGGCGAATTCTTTTAAGGGGTAGTGAGCACATGTGTGTGCGTCATCGTTATAACAGCAAAAGAACCCATGAATGTCCACTTAGGAATGAAAACTACACGCGTTTGAGGAACCTGCACGTTCCTATAATTGCATTTTGCAATTTTGTTTGGTCGCTTAACGAAGTTTTGTACCACTATAGGTGACCAGAAGCGGTGCTAGGCTGTTAGAACGCCGAGTTTCTGAGGCTAGTAGTGCACCAAACGATGCTCCTACAACACCTCCATCGGCTGAGACCATACGATTGGTGGCCGAAGTAGTGTTTGTCATGATCAATATGCAGCCTACAAGGCAAATGCAGCAGCCCACTCCTACGATGGAGCAGGTACCTCTTCCAGAGGTTGAGCCGAGAAGAGTGGAGCAGGTAGTAGTGGAACCGTTGGTGCCGAGGAGGGCAACCGAGAGATAGCTTAAACATGTCATGAGCTTCAATCCTCTGGTATTGTCGGGGTTAGGAACCCCATCTCAAGCTGAAGACTGGCTCTCTCATGTGAAGAGAGTCTTGATAGCGACGGAGACGGAGGAGTGGAATATGACCACTATAGCTACGTTCCTGTTGGATGGAGACGCTAGGCTATGGTGGGAGGGTTTGGAGCTGCATCTATTGAGAGGAAGGCAACTTACAGACGTCTCGATGGAGGAGTTCTCGAGACTGTTCTTGGCTAGGTACCTCCCTTTGACTCAGAGGATAGCTTTGGAGAATGAGTTCCAGAGGTTGGTACAAGGAGAGAGTAGTGTGGATGACTATCTCCACGAATTCACTCGGTTGGGTCGGTATTCTATCTCCACCATCGCTGATGAGGAGCGCAAGATAAACCGATTCTACGAAGGTCTAAGAGATGACTTGAGGCTACTACTCTCGGGGCTGATGACGTAGGGCTTCTTGACCCTGTTTAACACGGCCCAGTCCTTGGAGAAGGACATGAAGAATGTTCAAGCGAAGAAAATCTTGGGTGATAAGAAGTCTGAGTTCAAGGTGCCGACTAACTCAAAGTCTGGGTACCGTAAGTTCTTTAAGAAGGCTAGGACTTTGGGTCCAGCTCCTTCTTCCGGTGCTTCTGGGCCGACTACGGGTCAAACCACGGGTGCATGTTTTACTTGTGGGAAGCCGCGACACTTTGCCCGTGATTGTTGGAGCGGACGTCCCAAGTCCGAAAGGAATCCGGGAGCAACTTATGAAGAGAACGGCAAGGCGGTGGAATCAACCGCATCCCATTATGCTCTGACTCAACCAAGGGTGTATAATCTTGGCCAACAGGAGGCCATCAAACAAGCGGATGTGGTGACAGGTACGATTTAAATTTGTAGCAAGTTAAATTTCTTTAAATACTTGTTATGTGTATGTTACCTTACCACTTCTTGTTTAGGATTTATTTTGATTTGTGAGAATTCGGCAAGAGCACTCTTTGATACGGGAGCTTCACACTGCTTCTTATCTGAAGGATTCATATCGTGCATCGGAGTACCTTCTTCGATGGCAAATGATAAGTTGGATGTGTTGTTACCGAATGGGTGTTCGATGCGCACGGAGAGAATCTATGGTGTTCACATTCGTACTGGAAGTCAGGAGTTCCATTTGCTAGCGTCGTTACTACCGCTGGTGGAGTTCGACGTAATATTTGGCATGGACTAGCTCTCGGAGAAGCAAGCCTATATTTATTGCGGTCGCAAGGAATTCAAGTTGGGCGCAGGTCGTGAGATGACTATTACGGGCTTGAAAGGGTCGAGCAAGACGTTGATGTCTGCTCTTTAGGTGGTGAAGGTGGTTCGTGCTGGTGCATAGTTGTTCTTTACACTAGTGGAGGTTGAAAATCCAAAGCCAACGTTGGATAATATTTCAGTGGTAGCTGAGTACCCTGATGTGTTCCCTGCCGATCTTCCTGGAGCCCCGCCTCAACAGGAGATAGATTTCACGATTGAGATAGTGCCAGGTGCGAAGCCTGTGTCACGATCTCCGTATCGGCTAGCGCCTAAGGAAATGGCAGAGCTGAAGGTGCAACTTCAAGAGTTGTTGGAGCAAGGGTTTGTGCGTCCAAGTTCATCGCCTTGGAGTGCACCGGTCCTCGTTGTAAAGAAGTAGGATGGGAGCTTGAGACTTTGTATTGATTATCGGGAGTTAAACAAGCTAACAGAAATGATCAAGTACCCAATCCCAAGGATCGATGATCTTTTTGATCACTTGGTCGGTTCGACGGTGTACTCTAAGTTGGATCTCAAGTCTGGTAACTATCAGCTGAGGATAAGGGAGAGTGATATCCCTAAGACGGCGTTCAGTACAAGATACGGGCATTACAAATTTGCGGTCATGCCGTTTGGGCTGACTAATGCGCCATCGATGTTCATGGATTTGATGAACCAGACGTTCAGGGAGTACTTGGACCATTTTGTGATCGTCTTCATCGACGATATTTTGGTGTACTCGCAGAGTGAGGAAGATCACTTCAGGCATCTTCATTAGGTTTTGGAGACGTTAAGGAGGAATCAATTGTACGCCAAGTTCTCGAAATGTGAGTTTTGGTTGTCCTCAGTGGCACTCCTCGGTCATATAATGAGTGGAGAAGGTATTGCAGTGGATCCACCGAAGATTGTTGCAATACGAGAGTGGCCTGAGATTTCTACGGTAGTGGAAGTCCGGACCTTTCTGGGGCTTGCCGGCTATTATAGGCGCTTCGTGGAGAACTTCTCGCAGATAGCGTTACCTTTCACTACTTTGATAAGGAAAGAGCAGAAGTTCGTTTGGACGCTGGAGTGCGCGCGAGCTTTTGAGGAGTTGAAGTGTCGGTTGACCACGTCACCAGTTCTTAGTTCGTCGTGTGCGACCAAAGGTTTTGAGATTTATAGCGATGCTTCGGGCAGTGGTTTGGGTTGTGTACTGTTACAGCATGGAAGCATTATAACATATGGCTTGAGACAGCTGAAGGTGCACGAGAGGACCGGATCTTGGAGTTAGCGGCCGTGATTTTTGCGTTGAAGTTGTGGAGACATTATTTGTACGGTGTGGAGATTAATATCTACACCGATCACAAGAGCCTGAAATATTTGTTGGATCAAAAAGATCTGAACATGCGGCAGCGTAGGTGGATGGAGTTCCTGGGGGACTATACATTCAAGATCCACTACGTGCCTGGCAAAGGCAATGCGGTTGCAGACGCGTTGAGTCGTCGGGCCCCAGCTCAAGCCAATTGACTGTCAAACCATGACGAGCGGTTGGTTCGGGAGTTAGAGGCGTTGGAGATCTCTAGCGTAGACAAGCAATCAAGTGCTGAAGCATTATTGAATCGGACTGAAGTCCAATATGACCTGGCTGATCGGATTCGACAGGATTTGGATATGGATGTCCACATGAAGCAACTCATGATAGAGGCTCTGGATGGGTCAAATTCCCAATTCGTTGTGTTGGACAGATTACTTTTGAAATACGGTCGTCTGTGCGTCCCAAACGTGGGCAATTTGCGGGTGGAATTGTTGTACGAGACACATCATACCAAGTAATCAGTTCACCCGGGGAGCATGAAGATAAACCGCGATGTTAAGAAATTGTTCTGGTGGCCAGGATTGAAAAAGGATGTGGCGCTCTACGTGGCGAAGTGTCAAACTTGCACCTTGGTGAAAGTAGAGTGCCAAAAGCCAGGAGGATTCGTGAAATCCTGCCCTATTCCGGAGTGGAAGTTCGACGACATTACTATGGACTTTATGCACGGTTTTCCAAGGTCTCAAAAGGGTAACGATGTCATTTGGGTGGTCGTAGATCGTCTAACGAAGGTGTCATATTTCATTACGCATAGGAAGGATGGTCAGGTTGATAAATTGGCAAAGATGTATGTGGATAATATTGTGCGGCTTCATGGTGTGCCCCGCAGCATCGTGAGTGACCGATATGGGCGGTTCACATCCAATGATTGGAGGCTGGTGCAGCAGATGTTGGGAACAAAGCCGAGTTTTAGCATAGCCTATCATCCGCAGACGGATGGTCAGACCGAGAGGGTCAATAGGACAATGGAAGACATGCTTCACATGTGTGTCCTGGACTTTGGAAAGCAATGGGAAGACCACCTATACTTGGTGGAGTTCGCGTACAACAATAGCTACCAGGCAAGCATACAAATGGCGCCCTTCGAGGCCATTTATGGTAGAAGATTTCGCACGTCATTGTCTTGGTTGGAAACGGGCGAGTCAAAGTTGTACAAGCGACTAGAGGTGGAGAATGCTACTTATTTGGTGAGAACCATTCAGGAGAGGTTGCTAATCACTCAGGACCGCCAGGCTAAGTACTATAATGCCAAGCACAGGAACGTAGAGTTCGCTGTTGGTGATTGGGTGTACTTAAAGATCAAGCCGCTCAAGGGTGTCTCGCGGGTGCGGCGCTTGAAGAATCTAAGCCCGAGGTACCTTGGACCGTTTGAGGTTCTGGAGCGGATTGGTGACGCAGCATACCGGTTGAAGCTGTCAGTGGAGCTTAGTGGTCTACATGATGTATTCCATTTATCGGTGCTATGGAAGGCGGTGCAAGAGCCTACGCAAGTGATCGCGGTCGATCAAGTGCCGGTCGATAGTGGGTTGACGATGAAGTTCAAGCCCGTATGTATTGAGGACTCGGAAGTCAAGCGGCTACGCAATAAAGACATCAGGATGGTCAAGGTCCGTTGGGACAATTGTGGTCGGGAGGAGCTCTCTTGGGAGCTAGAGCAGACTATGCTTGAGGAGCACCCGTAGTTGTTTTTCTCAGGTACCGTTTAAGATTTATGCTTATCTTTCCTTTATGTAATTTCGTGGACGAAATGATTTTAAGATGGGTAGAGTTGTAACGCCCTGAAACTTAAAAGCGCGGCGGGAGGAGTTTTGAGCCAAGTTTGGAATTTGTTAGGGGTCACACGGCCTGGGACACGGGCATTTCATAGGTCGTGTCCTTGGAGAGTTGTGGTGTGTTTGACACAGTCTGTTGTGTCGACACTGGGCCTGCTGTGTCGACGCAGGGCCTGCTGTGTCGACGCAGGGCCTGCTGTGTCGATGCAGGGCCTGCTGTGTCGACGCAGGGCCTGCTGGGTCGACGCAGGGCCTGCTGTGTCGACGCAGGGCCTGCTGTGTCGACGCAGGGCCTGTAGTGTCGACGCAGGGCCTGCTGTGTCGACGCAGGGCCTGCTGTGTCGACGCAGGGACTGCTGTGTCGACGCAGGGACTGCTGTGTCGACGCAGGGACTGCTGTGTCGACATAGGGCCTGCTGTGTCGACATAGGGCCTGCTGTGTCGACACAGGGCCTGTTGTGTCGACATAGAGTGTTGACACAGAGTGTCGATATAGGGGCATTGGCAGGGTCTCGACTAAATTTCCCGACACAGTTTGAGTTTGTCGCGGATGTGTCCTGCTCCGGTTTGTGAACCGTGCGGTGTTCAGCCCAATTTTTACATGTCAGACCCAGATCGTAGCCGTACATTTCTTTATGTTGGAATCTGATGGCAGGAGGTTATTCCTATTGGGATATACCCGAGTGTAGGATTTCAAAACCCTCATCTTCTATTCGCTAGTTCTTTGTCTAAGTTCTAGAGAGAGAGGAGAGCAACGAGGAAGAAGAAGTCTAGATCCGATCGCCGGCAGAGCTTCGTATCTCCAAATCGCAAACTGATCTCGGATCTACGAAGGCAAGGAGAGGGCGGTGCTTTTCATCCGCATACTTTTCCATGGCACCAAGGAAGAATGCTAGGGTAATGATTCTCTACTTGAGCATGTGAAGCTCTACTTCTTTTGCATAGGGAAGCCCGCTCTCGCGATTTTGCGATGAGTTTGAGACGCACCTTCGGGTAGACATGAATAGTCCCTGTTGTGTATATGTAGAGTCTGTAATCGAGAACGGATATAGGCATGATGTGTGAAGCCTACCCGGACAAGTTTGTCTGGATCGGTGATGTTGCATTACATAAATGGCCGGAGAAGACTCCATGCGAATGTTTGTTTTTCGGGTTTTCTACGTGGTAGATTGCAACAGGGAGCCTTGGGGATTAACCCCAAGGTGCACCTGAAAAACTAGGCAGATGCGTGATGCTCCCAACTTGGTGGCCTGGGAGCCAACTTGAATATAATCGGGTTATGTGAAGTGTGTATCGAAAACGGGACTCAGGAGAAATTTGACCCGTGCATATAACTTAAATTGTCGTTGCGATGTGAACATGTGTTAGACGGAACCGTACCAGTTCTATGTCGTTCGGTGTGAGCCGTTGGCATAGATGAGGGTCTCTGGCGGTCTATGACTTAAATTGACGTGACCCATGCCGGGAAGACAAAATGCTCAAAGTTTGGCCGTCAAAGTGGCGGTGGTGAGACCGTGGTGTCTATGACTTAAATTGGCGTGACATTGACCGGTTCACCGAGAATGTGCCCTGAGTGCACGGGGCATGTGGCCATGCGTGTCAATGCCTGTGATGTAATGTATATATATATTGCTTGGTTATGCTAATAAAGTGCAGGGAAGGAACATCGCCGCCCCGAATTGGGGGCAAGATCGTTATAATTTGGTCAGCATTGCTGACCGTTGATTTGGTTTGTCACCATTATGGTGGATTGTGCTTGCAGGTGCTGCGGAGCCAAGCGGTAAATACCGAGCTAAAGCCCAAGTTGCTGAGCCGGCCCCCGGAGGCCTAATTTTTGAGTGTTTTATTTTATTCATGTATGGTCGACCTGCGTGCCGAGGTTTGAAAAACATGTAATTTGAAGGAAAACAATTGTGAGGCCATAAGGCCAGTACTTGCGTATTTATACTTCATTACTGTTGAGTTTGTTGTGGACATTCAGGCTAGTGTTGGGTTCTTTATTAATGCAACTTTTAATTGCTTCCGCTAGAATGCTCTTTGTAGGACGTTGGTATTAGTTGGATGGTTTTCATTGAGTAACTGCCCGGTCTGTCTGTGGTATATGGCGTCGGGCCCCGGCCGGACCTACTGTTATATGCTATGCAACGAATAGGGGGTGTTACACAGCTTCTGCGCTTGACTTGCAGACAACAGCTTGTTTCATACTCTTCCATCTAACAAAATTCCCGCCAACAAAAGTACAAACCTAGATGTTGACTTCCTATCTTTCTTATCATCTGCATAGCTGGCATCAAAATATGCCTTATCCTTCAAAAGTCCCATTTTTTGAAACAGAAGTCTTTTCCCCGAAGCACCTTTCACATACTATAGAATCATCATTGCCGACTGTATATGACACTCCTTAGGAGCTTGCATAAATTGGCTCACTCTTCCCACTGCATAATAAATATCAGGTCTTGTGACAGTCAGATAAATGAGTTTCCCCACAAGTCGTCTGTACCTGGTGACATCCTCAAGAAGAGGTGAGTCCTCAATCCAACACTTGTCATCTCCAACCGACATCAAAGATCGAGAAGGTTTATCCCCAAGGAGGTCTGTCTCTTTTAAGAGGTCCAAGGTATGTTGAAATTTCTGAAGTGGAAGTGTGTGATCGGGCTGACTTGGCGGCCTGGGCAGACTGTCCATACGGACTGATGGAGCAGGTTGGCGGTCTGGTGATGGCGGCCTGATGTGGTTCTGGAGGTAGCCGTGCAGATAGAAATGGAGTTCGCCATGCTGGGCGGACTTGGATTGGAGTATGCATGCTTCTGCAATCTGGCTTATCCCCAGTTTGGTTTGCGGGATTGGAGCTTATCTGCGGACTGCGCGGGCTGGTTGCGAGTCCAGTAGTTGGCTGTTGTACGAGTTGGGAGTTGGCGAGTTCTGCCTTGCTCTGATGGAGATTTGGCGATCTACCTTGGGAGCTGGCGGACTGGGTCCTTGGCCTCCGAGCTCGTGCCAGGATCTTGGTTTGTTTAGTGGACTTGGTCACAATCTGTGACAAGTCCAGGGTGTTTGCAGAGTCCGCTATTGACCTAGCAATCTGCCTATTAGTCGTGGACTTGTGCGACGGGCTGTTGCAGTATCCACAGAGTCCGCTATTGACCGGGTGATCTGCCTGTTGGTCGCGAACTCGTGGCGGGCTGAGGTGTTATTCTCGAGCTTTGCAAACTGTCGCCTTGTCCGCATATGGCGTGTAGACTGATGTAGTATGGGTTGTAGCTGTGTTCGTGTGCTGTGTAGTGTGGAAGACTGGTACAGTGCTTGCGAGAAGTGCGGGCTGGTGCCGTGTCCGCATGTAGCATACGGACTGATGTAGTGCATGGGATGTTGTTGTGTCTGCATGCTGCTATGTGTGCGGACTAGTGCGGTGTCTGCCTGGTTGTGGACTTACCGTCTTGGCGTCTGGAGAGTTGGCTGGAGTCTGACCAAGTCCTTGCGGACTCGGCGGACTGGGTTGTGCTAGTTGCGAGCTGGGGTGGTGACTCTATTCATTATGGCAGTGACGACACTCCTCACCCTGTCTATAAATAGACCCCCCCGACCCGTCTACTGTAACTGAGTGAACAGTAAGTTGAGACTTGGTTAATTGCTGCGGCCTCGGTTTTCTTGTCCGCGCGGTTTAAGAAGAGATAACTGGATGCTGTTTGCAGGTTGCACGGCTAGCACTGTGGAGCCAGGAGTTTGGTTCTTACATCGGTTAGGTTTAGTGAAGCTTGTGGTTTGCAATAGGAGGTATCAGTAGGTCTCTTCTAGGACTTGTCAATTTTCTCGGCCTCAACTTTTCCAAGTTCAATAACCTATCCGCCGGACTCGGCAGTTAGGCAATCTATTCTTCAATTCGGCTGTAGCTAGTAACAGTCAACGAATAACGGTGTGTCCACGTGACCTCGTGGTCTCGGCGGACTCCGTCTTTTATTAGTCATCTAGCAGCAATTCGAGCGATCTCGGCGATCTCCGATTTTGTCCACTCGGATTGATACTTGTAATCTTTTATGTTTTCCATTGTGTAGTGGCAAAATCATGTCTCTCCACGTATACCTCACCCTGTAAAGAAGTTAATAAAAATATGATCTGCTTGTTCCTTCTGTTTGCATCTAGTGTTTGAGCTTGCTTTCTCAGTTTCTGCTTGATCAAGGTGTGATCTTGATAGCTCTAAAAATATTAATTTAGCATCAGACTATCTTATTGATCATCTTGAGTGAAAATTTAACATGGTATCTATGGGAGGTTCAGTTTTTTGGGCAGTGGTGAACTTGTGTTGTGCTCTGTGCTTCTGAGAGCTTAGACCAAGGTTGTTGCAATGGAAGAAGGCTACACAAGAGGTCTGGGTATTGAACTCTTAACGTCGACTAACTAAAAGAAGTGGAAGTCGTGCATGAAGAGTTAACTTCTGGTCGAGGAGCTATGGGAGGTCATCGATGGTGAAGACAGACAGGAAGTTACAGCCGCATTTGGGACTGCTGAGCGGGTGAGGGTCTGGAGGAAAACTAATGCAAAGGCTGAGTTTATCCTCAAGCGGGTTGTTTCACCGAAGCTGTTTGATCACATCATTGGATGTGAGTTAGCTGCTGATATTTGGACAACCATTGGTGGGTTATTCAATAGGAAGAATGTTGCAAAGTTACAGTTCCTGGAGAATGAGTTTGCTAGGACAACTCAAGGAGACCTGACCATCTCTAAGTTCTTTCTGAAGATGAAGAATCTGTGTGTTGAGTTATCAGCGCTTGATCCTGATGAGCCCATCTCTGAGGCTAAGTTGAAAGGGCACATAATCCGCAGCTTGAGGAAGGAGTATTTGACCTTTGTAACCTCTGTTCAAGGCTGGGCAACTCAGCCATGTCTACTGGAACTTGAGAATCTGCTTGATTCGCAGGAAAGTTGGGCCAGACAGATGGCTGGAGTCACTATCTCTAAAGAAGGTAGTAAAGCGCTCTTCACAGGCAAGAAGAAGAAGAGATGGGAAGGGAAGAAGAAGAAGACCAATGTTGAAGATGAGCCTTCAACCTCTTATCAGCAAGAGAGGAGCATTACTTCTAAGAAGAATTGGAAGAAGAGTTTGAAGTGCTACAGATGTCATTAGCCGGGTCACTTCAAGCATGACTGCAAGGTCAAGCTACAGCCTGGGCATGCTGCAGGCAAGGAAGAAGCTTGCTCTAGTACTGAGGAAGCTAAATGGGGTGGAGCTTTCATGACAGGCACTTGTGTTCGTGCCTTGTCCTCCATAGACTTCAAAGACGAATGGATCGTGGACTCTGGGTGTGGTCATTACCTCACCGGAGAAAAGTCAAAGTTCTCATTGGTGCAAACTTACTAAGGTAACGAAGCTATTATTATTGTTGATAATATTGTTTATACAGTAGATAAGGAGGGGGTGTGTCCTTGGGTAGTGATAAGGGGCCACTCATATTAAGGAGTGTGTATCATGTACCGAGCATGAAGAAGAACCTCTTCTCTGTGACCAATAAGGTAGATGCAGGTTATCACGTTCTGTTTGGGCCAACAGAAGTGAAATTTCTTCGCAACATATCATTGGTGAGGGCTGATGTTGCTCACGTTGGGAGGAGAGTAAAGAACTTTTTTATTCTTGCAACAAGCTTTTACATTGATCGATTGAGGACCAATGATAACGCCGCTATATGGCATGAGAGGTTGGGGCATGTAGGGATGGATAAGCTGAAAGCTATGGTAAACAGGAGCCTTGTGAAAGGCTTGCCTAAGCTTTCATCCTTTGGCGATGGTCATGTGTGTGCAGGATGTCAGTATGGTAAGGCTCATCGTCTTCCTTTTGACAAGTCAGAAATAAGGAGCAAAGCACCATTGGAGTGCATTCATGGTGATCTGATGGGGCCAACTATCACTGCTAGCCTTTGTGGGAGTAGATATATGCTTGTTCTGATTGATGATTACTCAAGATACACTTGGGTATATTTCTTGAAGGAGAAGACAGAAGCTTTCCATTTGTTTGTGGAGTTCAAGGAGCTGGTGGAGGGCCGGCTAGGCCTGCGGATCAAGAAGTTTAGATCAGACAACGGTGGTGAGTTTGTCTCTTCAAAAGTCTCTAACTTCTGTAGGAAGCACGGGATCCAGAGAGAGCTTACTTGTGCTCATACTCCACAACAAATCGGAGTAGCGGTGTAGAAGATCCGTCATCTGACGGAAACCTGCAAGTGTTGGCTTCATGCAAAAGACATTCCTAGGTATTTTTGGGTGGAGGGGATGTCTTGCGCTTCTTATATCATCAATTGGATGCCTCTTAGTCTGATCAACATGAAGACTCATTTCGAGATGTTGTTGAAGGAGAAGCCAAGCGTGGAACACCTTCGAGTGTTTGGATCAACTTGCTATGTGCATTTCAATGATGCTTTAAGGATGAAGATTGATGCAAAGGCAAGGAAGCTTGTCTTTATAGGCTATGATGAGTGGAAGAAGGGATGGAAGTGCATGGATCTTGTGATGAAGAAGTTTCTTGTATCAAGATATGTGGTCTTTAATGAACTGACATCGTATGGAGGAGGCTCGGTTGAGCTACCAGAGAGCAAGTTTGATGAAGAGCAGAAGGTGGCTGCTAAAGTTCTTCAACAGGAGCTCCTGTTGCTTCAAGCACTGGGGCAGAGGCTTCTGGTTCAGGAAGCAGGGGGAGCATTTCTCAAAATTTGCCCAGAAATGGAGATGAGCCTGAAGAAGCAATAGAGGTGGTGAGTAAGGAGCAAACCCTTCAGAGATCAAAGAGGACTATCAATCCACCAGTTCGATATTGTGAAGGGAATACAGTAAGCTTTGTCTCCTATTTTTTTGCAGGCCCACTGGATGATCGAGAGCCTTCAAACTTCAATGAGGCCACTGGAGTCAAGGAGTGGGAAGATTACATGGAAGAGGAGATGACTGCTCTCAAGAAGAATGAAACTTGGGACCTTGTGCCCAGGATTGATGGCATTACTCCAGTGACTTGCAAGTGGGTGTACAAGTTGAAGAAGAAGGCTAATGGGAGCATCGAAAGATACAAGGCTCGCCTTGTTGCTCGAGGATTCTCACAACAGTATGGAGAGGACTATGAGGAGACATTTAGTCCAGTCACAAAGATGACTTCGGTTCGGGTGGTGATCGCCTTGGATGCTTGCCAAGGATGGAGGTTGTGGCAGCTTGACGTAAAGAATGCTTTTCTTTACGGGGAGATTGATAAGGACATCTTCATGGATTAGCCGCTTGGATTTGTTCCTGAAATTCATCCGGACTACGTCTGCAAACTCAGGAAGGCTCTCTACGGGTTGAAACAGGATCCAAGAGCTTGGTATGGGAAGATAACAGAATACCTTCAATTCTAAGGTTACCTTGCTTCCAACTTAGATTCAAGCTTGTTCATCAAGAAAAAGGGGGAGCTTCAGGTCTTGCTCCTGCTATATGTTAATGACATGATCATCACAGGGAATTTCGAGGAGGAGGTAGTTAGGCTCAGGGCTGAGCTAGATATTCGCTTCGAGATGAAAGACTTGGGAGAACTTCATCACTTTCACGGTCTCGAAGTGGAGAGGAAGGAGAGCGGGATACTCATTACTCATAAAGGATATACAATTCACATTGTAAATCGATTCAGCATTAAGGAAGGGAAGAGTTGTTCTACCCCTCTGGATTATGGGCTGAAGCTTCGACGAGATGAAGGAAGGATTATTCCTGATCCCTTGGTGTTCAGAGCTCTAGTGGGGAGCTTTATCTACCTAACAATTACAAAGCCAGAAATTGCTTACGTTGTTGGCCGAGTAAGTCGGTTTATGGCAGAGCCAAGGAAGTCTCATCTGGTGGCGACAAAGAAAATCTTGAAGTATGTCAAGACTACTTTTGATATTGGTCTCCTTTATAGGAGGGACATAGATTTTTCTCTGCTAGGATACACGGATGCTGATTATGGCGGTGACTCGGATGATCGAAGATAAACATCGGGTTATGTTTTCACTTGTGGATCAGCTAGCATCTCATGGTGTAGCTAGAAGTAGGACTCAGTTTCTGTCTCGACTATGGAAGTAGAGTACAAGGCTTCGACTTTGGCCGCTCGAGAAGCCATCTGGTTAAGGAGGCTAGTAAAGCACATCCATGAGGAAGTGTAAGGTCCTACTCTACTCTGAGGTAACAATGAGAGTGCTTTCAAACTGGTGAACAATCCAGTTTGTCATGCAAGGACCAAGCATATAGAGATCGAGCACCACTTCATAAGGGAGAAGGTGTTGGAGGGATCTATAATGGTCGGGCATGTTCGGAGTGAAGACAACCTTGCTGACATCTTCACGAAACTGCTGTAGAAGGGGCCATTTCAACGACTACAGGGACTACTGGGCTTGATCACCACTTCCCACTTCAAGGGGGAGTGTTGAAATTTATGAAGTGGAAGTGGGTGATCGGGCAGACCTGGCGGCCTAGGCGGACTGTCCATGCGGATTGCTGGAGCAGGCTGGCGGTCTGGTGATGGCGGCTTGATGTGGTTCTAGAGGTAGCCGTGCGGATAGAAATGGAGTTCGCCATGCTGGGTGGACTTGGATTGGAGTCCTCGTGCTTCTGCGATCTGTCTTATCGCCAGTTTGGTTTGCTGTATTGGAGCTTATCTGCGGAATGCACGGGCTGGTTGCGAGTCCGACAATTGGCTGCTGGCTTGACTGTTGTGCGAGTTGGAGATTGCGAGTTATGCCTTGCTCTGGTGGAGCTTTGGCGATCTACCTTGGGAAGTGGCGGACTGGGGCCTTGGCCGCCGAGCTCGCACCAGGCTCTTGGTTTGTTTAGTGGCTTGGTCACAATCTGTGACAAGTCTAGGGTGTTCGCAAAGTCTGTTGTTGACCGGGCGATTTGCCTATTGGTCGTGGACTTGTGCTGCGGTTTGTTGCAGTGTCCGCTGAGTCCGCTATTGACCGGGTGATCTGCATGTTGGTCGCGAACTCGTGGAGGGCTGAGGCGTAGTTCTCGAGCTTTGTGGACTGTCGCCTTGTCCGCGTATGGCGTGCAGACTGATGCAGTATGGGATGTGGCTGTATCTGTGTGCTGTACAGTGTGGAGGACTGGTGCAGTGCTTGCGAGTAGTGAGGGATGGTGTAGTGTCCGCATGTAGTATGCGGACTGACGCAGTGTATGGGATGTTGTGAGTCCGCGTGTTGCTATGTGTGCAGACTGGCACAATGTCCGCCTGGTGGTGGACTGATCGTCTTAGCATCTGGAGAGTTGGCTGGAGTCCGGCAAAGTCCTTATGGATTCGGCGGACTGGGTTGTGCTAGTTGCAAGCTGGGGTGGTGACTCTATTCACTAGTGCGGTGAAGACACTCCTCACCCCGCCTATAAATAGACCCCCGACACGTCTACTGTAACTGAGTGAACAAAAAGTTGAGACTTAGTTAATTTCTACGGCCTCGATTTTCTTGTCTGTGCGGTTTGAGAAGAGTTAACTGGTTGCTGTTTGCAGGTTGGGCAGCTAGCACTGTGGAGCCAGGAGTTTGGTTCTGCCTTCGGTCAGGTTCAGTGAAGCTTGTGGTTTGCAATCAGCAGTATCATTAGGTCGCTTCTGCGGCTTGTCAGTTTTTTCGGCCTCAACTTTTTCAAGTTCAATAACCTGTCAGCCGGACTCGGCGGTGAGGTGATCTGTTCTTCAGTTTGGCGGCAGCTTGCAGCACTCAGTGAATAACGGTGTGTCCGCTAAACCTCGCGGTCTCGGCGGACTCCGTGTTCTATTCGTCATCTAGCAGCAGTTCGAGTGTAACAGCTCCCCTATAATGACCGTATAATATGGGTCCGGCCGGGGCCCCACAACATACGGACGCCACAGCTTTAGTATTATAAGATGATCTAACTACCTACACTCAAAACTCTTTGCACAACATAGCGGAAACACAAACAAGACTAGAAGTTATCCACCACTATAAGAGTAATAAAAAGATGGCCTTATGGCCTTACAACAAAAGAGAGTTCAAACTCAATTAATACAACAGTCATGAAAGTGCGCAAGCACTCCTAGTCTACCTCGGCATGCAAGCCGGACAACATGAGCATCAAAACATACACGTCCATAATGAGTAGAGCTACTACACAAGTTAACACTTCATGAGGCTTAGGCCTTTCTGGCCGGCGAGCTAGCTACTGCTTGCGATCCTTGCCCTGTAAAATTATTAGTAACGTGGGTCAGCAAAGGCTGACCTCAAACTGTGTAACAAACACATCTCCTCCCGGCCGCCCCTAACAGACCTCGGGGAACCCTCCAACCTGCAAGTCAGCACTTCGTATGCAATATATAAATATAAACAAGAAATGCATTAAGAACAAGCTTGGATGTCTCAAACATCATACACGTTCTTTACGGGTTGAACATATAATATAAAAAAAAGGGCCTACTTATGCAACATGTATGCAACACCCGGGTTTCACCCAAGGCACCCTATAGCGTACGCATCTAGCACTTCATCACATCAATTGGGTACTCATCGTTTCCCCATTGGCATAAAGCCGCAAACAAAAAGGGAGACATAATTCCCCCCAACGGCACACAAGCCGCCACATGGAACTCTTGCCTAGGCCCCACCCGCTCAAGGTCTTAGACCCGGGCTTGCCTGCAAGCTCTGATGTCTCTTGTCAGGATTCCAACAAACACAAACTGACCGATTCTAAGAAGCCTTGCCGGACCCCACCCGCTCATGGCCTCATCGCCCGGGCTTGCCCCCATGCTTGGCAATCTCGTCAGTCTCATAGAAGGGGACTAGTCTCGCCGGGACACTCTCCACACATGACGTGTACGTCACGGGATATCCAGCCGACCACAGAGACACAGCCACGCCTTGGCACATCACAAACCAAGACAATTCCACCCTAGTCCCTCATTTGTACTGCAGCGTTCTCGCGCACCAAGGAAACCATCTACCACCAATGCGGAGCTAGCCTTGTCCACCAAGGAAACCATCTACCGCCATTGAGGAGCTAACCTTGTCCGGTTCCGACTACACGTACTCACTTGAGAAAAATGGGAAAACATCACCACATCACAAACGGCATCTTGCCGCAACATAATCTCTACGAATCCTTAAAGTTCGTATGCAACATCACCGAGTCGGACTAACGGTCGCGACTACGGCTTCACCCACCATGCCTAATCCACTAACGGAGCGGATCTCTAATGAAAAATATGCCGGGGACGGACTCAATCGACCCGGAGGTTCCTCTTGAACCTTGGCGACCCAAACCCCTCTCATTTGAGTGTTTGGTGCCCAAAACTAGAAAAGCAAAATGATGCTAAGACATGCATCCTAAAACCGAGAGGAGAAGTGTCGTTACCTTCCGACTCCTCTTCCTAACCATGGCAAAATAGCCGGATGAAAACCTTCGCAAAGCTCTAGCTTCCACGGATCTAGACTTGGCTCGCGATTTGGAGCACCGAAGCCTCTCCTACAGCCCAAACCATCCTTCACCTTCTTCCTTGCTCTCCCTTCTCTCTAGAATTTAGTAAGAGAAAGCTTGGAGAAGAATGAGGGTTTCCAACCCTATTCTCGGACTTAACTCACCAAGAGCAGTCCTGGACCATCAGATCCCAAAATAAGGGAAAGAATGGCCACGATCTGTCTGAAAAATAAAACACTTGGGCCGAACACGGCCTGGCACACGCCCGTGTCCAGGGCCGTGTCCCCCATTCGCCGTCACAAATCGACGCGCCTGGAACAATACACGGGCATCCGACACGCCCGTGTTCGACCTAACACGCCCGTGTCCCGACTGACACGGCCTTGTGGTCGGTCGTGTGCCTCCATCGACACAGCCCCGAAAACAACCCGAGAAGGACACGGCCTGGGACACGCCCGTGTCCCATGCCGTGTGCGAAGTCTCGACACTCGTCGACAGCCTTTGTGTCGACACCGCGGAAAAACGTCGAGCGAAGTTCGTCGACCATACTGTACACGCCCTATGACACGCCCGTGTCACAGGCCGTGTGCACCAGTCTCGACACTCGACACTCGTCGAGTGAATTTCGTCGAGTGGACTCTCGACACTCGACTGACACGGCCTTGGACATGCCCGTGTCCTAGGCAATGTGCCTTGTCTCGACACATCATCGAGCAAAAATCGTCGACTCACCGGACCGATCGTCGACACAGGCTCGACACGCCCTGAGACACGCCCGTGTCTCAGGCCGTGTGCCTCCTGCCAGAAACCAAACTTGGTCAGAAAACTCTGGTCGACCCTCTCTCAAATTTTAGGGTGTTACAACTCTCCACCCCCCCCCCCCTAACAGAATTTCGTTCCGAAATTACAAAGCAAAAGGGAACACAATTTAAATGGTACCTGAATTGAAGAGCTCTGGATACTCTTCTAGCATGGTTTGTTCTCGCTCCCAAGAGAACTCCTCATGACCGCAGTTGTCCCATCGGACTTTCACGAGTTTAACCTCTTTACTCCGCAACTGTCGAGTCTCTGAATCCTCTAAAGCAATTAGAAGGACCCGCGTCCTCAAGTCTTCCTCAATTGGCACCGATGCCATCTCGATCACCCCACTAGCCTCCACCAAGGCTTTCCTCAAGACGGAGACATGGAAGACATCATGCAATCCACTCAGCTCCGCGGACAATGCCAACCGATAGGTAGCTTCTCCCACCTGTTCAACAACTTCAAAAGGCCCCAAAAACCTTGAACTCAACTTCTTGAGTCGGCGAATCCCTGAGATGCCTTTGAACGGTTTGATCTTCAGATAAACCCATTCACCTACCGCATACTCCAACTTCCGGTGACGAGCATTAAAGTATTTTGCTTGCCGGTCTTGTGCCACCTTCATACGCTCTTGAATGGTCCGCACCAACTCACAAGCGTCAACTACCACCGCTTTTCCCAAATTTTGGTGTCTCCCGCCTCTGTCCAAGACATCGGTGTTCGACACCGTCTCCCATACAAAGCTTCGTATGGCGCCATTTTTATACTTGCTTGATAACTATTATTGTATGCGAATTTCACAATGAAGAGGTGATCCTCCCACTTCTTACCTAAGTCAAGAATGCACATTCTCAGCATATCCTCCATAGTACGGTTCATTCTTTCGGTTTGCCCGTCCGTTTGAGGATGGAACGCCGTACTGAACTTTAGCTTCGTGCCCAAGCTCTTCTGAACCAATCTCCAGTCCTTGGATGTAAACCGCCATCTCGATCGCTAACTATGCTCTTAGGAATCCCATGCAGTTGCACAATGTTGCGAACATACAATTCCACCAGCTTCTACACGCTGTCCTCCTTCCGATTTGGGATGAAGTGGGCCACCTTAGTTAAGTGATCCACGATCACCCAAATAGCATCATTACCATGCTGCGATCTAGGCAACCCATGAACAAAATCCATGGAGATGTCATCAAATTTCCACTCAGGGATTGGAAGGGGCTTCAGGAACCCGCCCGGTTTCTGACATTCAGCCTTCACCAAGGCACACGTTTGGCAACGATTCACATACAAAGCTACGTCCCGCTTCAGCCCTGGCCACCAAAAAGATTTCTTCATATCCAAGTACATCTTTGTACTGCCCATGTGAATGGAGTACTTTGTGAAGTGAGCCTCAAACATCAACTCCTCACGGAGTTTGCCGAACTGCGGTATACAAACCCTTCCGTCCTTCCTCAGAATCTCATCAATCATCTCCCAGGCGCTGCTCTCGCACTTTTGAGCCTCCAACACAAAAGGTTGAAACTCTACATCCAACTGAGTCGCTTCCCGAATGCGATCGGACAAGTCATTCTGTATTTCAATCCAGTTCAACCGAGCCACGCTGGACTCACCTCTCGCAACACATTCCAAACTAAGGGACTCCCATTCCCGTAACTGTAACAGGCCAATTTTCTGAAAACAGGATTTTGGGTGACACGGCCTGGGACACGGGCGTGTCCCAGGGCGTGTTAGTTGACACGGCCTGCGACACGGGCGTGTCGCAGGGCGTGTCGAGGTTGTGTCGACGATCGGACTTGGTGTCGACGATTTTCGCTCGACATCATCGAGAGGGGCACACGGCCCAGGACACGGCCGTGTCGGATGCCGTGTCGTTTGCTCGACGACTCTTACGCGACGATCGTCGAGTATCGAGTTTCCCGTGAGGACACGGCCTGTGACACGGGCGTGTCACAGGGCGTGTTAGTGCTCGTCGAACTCAGCTCGATGTCTCGGGCTGGGGCGTGTTTGCGGGACACTGGTGTGTCCTGGTGCACACGGCCAGGAACACGGGCGTGTGCCAAGCCGTGTGCCAGGCCGTGTGAAGTCTCGGGTTGTTTTGGGATTATTTCTGTTGAGGTACACGGCCTCAGACACGGGCGTGTCTGAGGGCGTGTCGAGGACACGGCCGTGACACGGGCGTGTCACACGGGCGTGTTCTGGATGGATTGAGTCGGTTGTCTGCCGCTTAGAGGGACACGGCCTGTGACACGGGCATGTCACAGGGCGTGTCAGGCCGTGTTTTAGCTTTCCTGGCCAGATCTGAGCCGTTTGTTTCCCTCTTCCTGGATCCAGTGGCTGGGCTTTGTCCAGGTGTTGTGAAGGCCGAGACAAAGAGGATAAAACCCCTCTTTTCTCTTCTTCTTCTTCTTCATCTTCATTCCAAGAGAGAGAGAAGAAAGGCCAAGGCAAGAGGGAAAGGGAGGAGTCTTCCAGCTACTGTAGGAGCTGCGGAGTGCGGAGCGAAGATCCGAGAGCGGATTCGTGAAGGCAAAGCCGAGGCGGTGATTTCCATCCGGCTACTTCATGGCACCGAAGCGATCTTCAAGGGTAACGATCTCCTTCTTGGACATCGAAGTCCTTTCTCTATACATGTGATTGGAATCCTCCACCAAGAGGTGGATCGCGGAAGTGATTCCTTTGTTGTGTCTGCATTTAGAGCCGGAAATATAGAGTACGGCGTAGGCATGCTGTGTGAAGCCCATCTGGACCGGTAGCCTGGATTGGTGATGTTCATGGGTAAACCGGAGAAGACTCCGTGGCTTTGATGATGTGCAAAACGGATTTCTGTTGTGATGATTGTATGGATGTGATGATTGTGAGGAGGCTTTGGTGAAGCTCCTAATTATGAGATGATCAATTGGTAGCATGCCGGGTTAGTGCGAGATACGCCTGGTTTGTTACACCACTAGGGTGGGTTGATCCAGTTAAGGTAGGATCGATGGGTGGCAATGCTAGGGGAGCCGAGTTAAACCCGGGTTGCTGCACCACATGGGTGGGTCGATCAGACTAGGAGGGGGATCGATGGGTAGACAATGCCTGGGGAGCTGAGATAAACCCGGCTTGCTACACCACATAGTGTGAGTCGGTCTGCTCTGTTTGTGATGATGTGAGGATGGACCTCTGAGTGGCTTGGGCGGGATGTCGCCAGCCTGCGAGCTGGTGGACTAGGGCCGGTCAACCAACAAGTTAAAACCTCGAGAGACAGCGGTGTACGACGGTGGATTCCGGTACGCCAAGAAGGTGCCCTGAGTGCACGGAGCGTTGGTGGACTCCAGCGTTTGTGATGTGATGTGTTTGTTAGTTAGTGGAATAAAGAGAATGATCTATCTATGATGTGATTTGGTGATGTTTGCTGATGCTTGATGAGAAAGGAAGCACTGTATATAGGGAAGGAACCACTACCCCGAGTAGGGAGTAGGGTCGTTATAATGGGTCAGCAATGCTGACCGTTACTTTGTTTTCTGTGTTGGTTTGGATGATGAATTGCAGGTGCTGCAGTTTGGAAAGAATAAGTGGATTGGCTAGCCTGGTGTTCTTAGTCCTTGAAGGCTATGTGCAGAATCATGGTTGGATTTCATGTGTGGCCGGCCTGCGTGCCGATGTACGAAATTGTTATTGTGTAAAGAGGAACCTGTAAGGCCATAAGGCCAGGGTGTGTGAGTTGTATACATTCCTGGTGTTGGTATATATAAATGTGATCTTTATATATTGTGGACATTCTAGTTTGAGTTCATGTTAACAAGAAAATATGTTGCGCTAGAATGGAATGAGTTAAGGATACGCATAGATTTTGATTTCCACACGTAATTCCTTCGTTTGTCTATGCCATATGGCGTGGGGTCCCGGCCGGACCCACTGGTATATGTCATGTGACGGGTGTGGGTGTTACAAAGTGGTATCAGAGCCAGGTTTAGATTGTTTGGGAGGAGAGAACATAAATGAACTCATGAATGTCCACTAGGAATGTATGTCATGCACATGATGTGCGTGCGGGTGTAGTCAATGTAGCAGTCCCATTATGCTTTGGCCGTATTAATGGTGTTCTGTACATTGATAGGTGGCGAGGGATGGAGCTGGGCTGTCTGAGCCCCAGCGGTCAGATGAGAGTGCAGCACCCGTGGAAGCGCCGATGCCTCCCTCGGCAGAGGCTATACGGGTGGTAGCGGAGACAGTGCTTGCAGTGTTACAAGCACAACCAACTGGACAGGAAAGACCTGGTGGAAGGCAAGAGCATGCTGCCGAGGTGGTGGAAGTGCAAGCAAGTGACGACGCATTGTCACGTTTTATGCACTTTCATCCACCGACATTTGGTGGAGCGCTTTCACCAACGCAGGCAGAAGATTGGTTGGCAAGAGTAAAAAGGATCCTAACCGCAATCAGGACGGTCGAGGAGCAGAAAGTGATGTTAGCCACTTTTCTGTTGGAACGAGATGCGAGATTGTGGTGGGATGAGATTGAAGTGCACCACTTGGCAGGTCGAGGTTTAATGGAGATTTCGATGGAGGAATTCTCCTAACTATTTTTAGCCAAGTATGTGCCAGTGTCGCAGAGGATTGCGATGGAAAATGAGTTTCTCCGCTTGGTACAGGGTGAGCGAGATATTGATACCTACCTGCATGAGTTTACAAGACTGGGGAGATATGCGGGATCTACCTTTGCGGAGGAAGCGCGAAAGACAAATCGTTTTTATGAAGGATTGCGGGATGAATTGAGGTTGGCACTTCCGTGTTCGGTGAGCCAAGGCTTCCAAGCGTTGGTCGATACAGCTCGTGCCTTAGAGAAGGATATGAAGCGAGTACGAGAGAATAAGAGACTGGCAAGGGAAAAGTCAGAGTTCAAAATGTCACCACCGGATCAATCGGAGTTTCGACGACAAGAGAAGAAAAGATTTAGACCGGTGGAATTAGCGCCGTCGACTGTTTCTTCGGGGGCGATGTATGGGCCAGGACGTGTGGATACACGTATCTGCTATAAATGTGGGCAGCAAGGACACGTCGCAAAATTCTGTTGGAATGTCCCTCCAGGGAGTGAGAAAAAGACAGGTGCGTCATATGAAGAAAAAGGGAAAGCAGTGGCCGAATCATCTGCACCCCGGACGCAACCTCACTTGCATGCTATGAAACTGCAAGAGCCGCAAAGCTCAGTTGGTGAAATTCAGCCTCGAGCGTTTCATTTATCTTTAAATCGCGAATTTCAAAATCGGGAGGCTGAGCGGAAGTGAACTGCGATGTGAATCATGTCGATGCCCTGAATGTTGTGTATGTAAACTATGTTTTGATATCCGGTGTGATGAATAATAGCTGATGTGCAGCACTTTTGATTGAATCGGGAATCGGAATTTGGTGAATCATCCATCGTGATGTATGTAAATGATGTTTCTATATAGTTGGAGATCTCTATAAGAGCTTAGTGCACTTGTGATTGTGAGGAGATCAATCAATCATGTTGTTTGTTTTGAGTTCTTATTTGGCTGAATGTGCACAAGTGGAAGTTAGGGATGTTTGTTGTGCTGTCTGTTTGTTAGTGTGTGCGGAGGATTGGGGTGTACGATTTTGTGATGTTGTGACGGATTGGCTGCTTGACGTCAAATTTCGAGGACGAAATTATTTGAAGGAGGGGAGGATTGTAACAGGCCAATTTTCTGAAAACAGGATTTTGGGTGACACGGCCTGGGACACGGGCGTGTCCCAGGGCGTGTCAGTTGACACGGCCTGCGACACGGGCGTGTCGCAGGGCGTGTCGAGGTTGTGTCGACGATCGGAATTGGTGTCGACGATTTTCGCTCGACATCGTCGAGAGGGGCACACGGCCCAGGACACGGCCGTATCGGATGCCGTGTCGTTTGCTCGACGACTGTTACGCGACGATCGTCGAGTATCGAGTTTCCCGTGAGGACACGGCCTGTGACACGGGCGTGTCACAGGGCGTGTCAGTGCTCGTCGAACTCAGCTCGATGTCTCGGGCTGGGGCGTGTTTGCGGGACACGGGTGTGTCCTGGTGCACACGGCCAGGAACACGATCGTGTGCCAAGCCATGTGCCAGGCCGTGTGAAGTCTCGGGTTGTTTTGGGATTATTTCTGTTGAGGTACACGGCCTCAGACATGGGCGTGTCTGAGGGCGTGTCGAGGACACGGCTGTGACACGGGCGTGTCACACGGGCGTGTTCTGGCTGGATTGAGTCGGTTGTCTGCCGCTTAGAGGGACACGGCCTGTGACACGGGCGTGTTACAGGGCGTGTCAGGCCGTGTTTTAGCATTCCTGGCCAGATCTGAGCCGTTTGTTTCCCTCTTCCTGGATCCAGTGGCTGGGCTTTGTCCAGGTGTTGTGAAGGCCGAGACAAAGAGGATAAAACCCCTCTTTTCTCTTCTTCTTCTTCTTCATCTTCATTCCAAGAGAGAGAGAAGAAAGGCCAAGGCAAGAGGGAAAGGGAGGAGTCTTCCAGCTGCTGTAGGAGCTGCGGAGTGCGGAGCGAAGATCCGAGAGCGGATTCGTGAAGGCAAAACCGAGGCGGTGATTTCCATCCGGCTACTTCATGGCACCGAAGCGATCTTCAAGGGTAACGATCTCCTTCTTGGACATCGAAGTCCTTTCTCTATACCTGTGCTTGGAATCCTCCACCAAGAGGTGGATCGCGGAAGTGATTCCTTTGTTGTGTCTGCATTTAGAGCCGGAAATATAGAGTACGGCGTAGGCATGCTGTGTGAAGCCCATCTGGACCGGTAGCCTGGATTGGTGATGTTCATGGGTAAACCGGAGAAAACTCCGTGGCTTTGATGATGTGCAAAACGGATTTCTGTTGTGATGATTGTATGGATGTGATGATTGTGAGGAGGCTTTGGTGAAGCTCCTAATTATGAGATGATCAATTGGTAGCACGCCGGGTTAGTGCGAGATACGCCCGATTTGTTACACCACTAGGGTGGGTTGATCCAGTTAAGGTAGGATCGATGGGTGGCAATGCTAGGGGAGCCGAGTTAAACCCGGGTTGCTGCACCACATGGGTGGGTCGATCGGACTAGGAGGGGGATCGATGGGTAGACAATGCCTTGGGAGCTGAGATAAACCCGGCTTGCTACACCACATAGTGTGGGTCGGTCTGTTCTGTTTGTGATGCTGTGAGGATGGACCTCTGAGTGGCTTGGGCGGGATGTCCCCAGCCTGCGATCTGGTGGACTAGGGCCGGTCAACCAACAAGTTAAAACCTCGAGAGACAGCGGTGTACGACGGTGGATTCCGGTACGCCAAGAAGGTGCCCTGAGTGCACGGAGCGTTGGTGGACTCCAGCGTTTGTGATATGATGTGTTTGTTAGTTAGTGGAGTAAAGAGAATGATCTATCTATGATGTGATTTGGTGATGTTTGCTGATGCTTGATGAGAAAGGAAGCACTGTATACAGGGAAGGAACCACTACCCCGGGTAGGGGGTAGGGTCGTTATAATGGGTCAGCAATGCTGACCGTTACTTTGTTTTCTGTGTTGGTTTGGATGATGAATTGCAGGTGCTGCAGTTTGGAAAGAATAAGTGGATTGGCTAGCCTGGTGTTCTTAGTCCTTGAAGGCTATATGCAGAATCATGGTTGGATTTCATGTGTGGCCTGCCTGCGTGCCGATGTACGAAATTGTTGTTGTGTAAAGAGGAACCTGTAAGGCCATAAGGCCAGGGTGTGTGAGTTGTATACATTCCTGGTGTTGGTATATATAAATGTGATCTTTATATATTGTGGACATTCTAGTTTGAGTTCATGTTAACAAGAAAATATGCTGCGCTAGAATGGAATGAGTTAAGGATACGCATAGATTTTGATTTCCACACGTAATTCCTTCGCTTGTCTGTGCCATATGGCGTGGGGCCCTGGCCGGACCCACTGGTATATGTCATGTGACGGGTGGGGGTGTTACAGTACCAACCGCTCATCATGAGCTTCGATCCAATTCCCTTGCCCCGAGTACTTTCTACTCAAGGCATCCGCCACCACATTGGCTTTACCTGGCGTATACTGAATCGCCACCTCGTAGTCTCCAAGAAACTCAACCCACCTGTGTTGCCGCATGTTCAAGTCCTTTTGATCCAAGAGATACTTCAGGCTTTTATGATCCGTGAAGATCTCCACCTTTGCACCGTACACATACTGTCACCATATTTTCAACGCAAAAATTACCGCCGCCAACTCCAAGTCATGGACGTGGTAATTCCTCTCATGAGGCTTCAGCTATCTAGACCTAAAAGCTATCACCTTACCATGTTGCACCAAAACACAACCCAAACCGCATCTCGATGCGTCACTAAAGAACTGAAATCCCTCGGTCCCTTGCGGTAGACTTAGGATTGGATCCATCATCAGTCTCTGCTTCAGTGCTTCAAATGCTTGACTGCACTCTTGAGTCCACACAAACTTATGATCTTTACAAGTGAGTGAGGTGAGGGGTAGAGTTATCTGCGAAAACTTCTCCACGAATCTCCTATAATACCCGGCTAGTCCAAGAAAACTTCGGACTTCCGCCACGGTCCTCAAGATTGGCCAATCTCTGATGGCTTCCACTTTTGTTGGATCCACTGCCACCCCATCCCCACTAATCACGTGGCCCAAAAATGGCACCTTCTCTAACCAGAACTCGCACTTGGAGAACTTTGCATGCAACTAATTCTCCCTCAACACTTGCAAGACAACTCTCAAGTGGGTCTCATGCTTCACTTCTAATTTGGAATACACCAAGATGTCATCAATGAAGACAACCATAAAAGAATCCAAGTATTCCCAAAATACTCGATTCATAAGATCCATGAACACAGATGGTGCGTTCGTCAGCCCGAACGGCATCACCGTAAACTCAAAGTGTCCATACCTTGTACCAAAGGCAGTCTTGGGGATGTCCTCATCCCGAATTCGCAACTGATAATAGCTTGACTTTAAGTCCAATTTTGAGTACACCACCGACCCTACCAACTGGTCGAACAAGTCGTCTATCCGAGGAATCGGATACTTATTCTTGACGGTCAATTTATTCAGCTCTCGGTAGTCTATGCACAACCGCATACTACCGTCTTTCTTCTTTACAAACAACACCGGCGCGCTCCACGGCGAAGAACTGGGTCTGATATACCCTTGCTCCAACAGTTCCTGTAGCTGTACTTTGAGTTCAGCCAACTCCTTGTGTGTCATCCTAAACGGAGGACGTGATACCGGCCTGGCCTCCGGCACTAACTCGATCGAGAAATCGATCTCCCGCCGAGGAGGCGCTCCAGGAAGTTCATCCGGAAACACATCCTTGAACTCTGAAACTACGGGCACCTCCTCAACAGATAGGTGAGAGAGATGAACCTCCAATAACGCTACAAGCGCTACACCACCCTGGTTAACCGCTCGCATCAATTGCATGGCCGAAATCAGGGAATAGGCCACTCCACAAAGGCCCTCAAATTTGACCTCTGCCTGCCCTTTGCTCTTTAGGGTCACTACCTTAGATAGGCAATCAATACTGGCGCGCTGCTCTGCAAGCCAGTCCATGCCCAAAATGATATCGAACTTAACCAAAGGCAAAATCGCTGCTACCAAAACGAAGTCAACTCCGTCCAGCTCCCAACAGATGCGCCCTTTGGCCCCCGTGGTCATGGATGACCCATTAGGCATGCGCACTTTCAGCACCGCGTCCGCTGAGAAATACTCAACTCCTATTCTCCGGATGAAGCTCTCCGCGAGAAAGGACTGCGATGCTCCCGTATCGAACAATACCCTAACGGGATATCCGGAAACTAAAACGAAGCCTACAACATAGACATCACACAAAAGTCTAAAAGTATGAAGCACAAAATTTAAACTTAAATTTTCTTCATACCTGTTAAAACATCAGTTTGACGGATTGCTTCTTGCTATCCAAGGTTGTAGGCCCTTGGTTGCACCGGTTGGAACTGAGAAGCACTTGACTCCGCCATCTTCCCTTTCTCCGCGGCGCTGGGGCCGGAGCGTATAGTCTGCTCCTGCTTTGCCTCTTGCTCCGCTCCTCTTTGAGGACAAACACGAGCTATGTGCCCCACCTTACCGCAGTTGTAGCACGTCGGCGGTCCTATAGAGTGAGAACATCCAGGCGTCCACTTGCTCTTCTCACCGGATCTGGAAGTGTGAGGCTTCTTCCTCCACCTACTCCCTTCAGACTTTCCCTGAGATTGGGGAGGCTTCCCTTCCCCTTGCTTGGGAGTGAAACCCTTACGATGCTGGGTTTGCTCCAAATCACTCTCCAATATCCTGGTAGCCTCAACTAACTCATTGAAACCAGCTCTCTTCATGAAAATGAGGGGTTGCCTCAGATTCTCCCTCAGCCCTTGATAGAAGAGATTATCCCTCTCTACATCATCCGTTTGGGTCGTTCCCTCGTAACGACCCAAACGGGTGAACTCCTGCGCATACTCGTCCATCGTCTTGTCTCACTGCATTAAGTGCAGAAACTGCCTCTGAAGGGCCAACCGTGTAGAAACTGGAATGTACCTCTTTAGAAACGCATCCCCAAATTCCTCCATCGACGGGGTGCGTCCAGGGAACTGGCGGCCGCTATGGCTCACCCACCACAACTTGGCGTCTCCTTCCAACATGAACGCCGCATACTCAGATTTCTTTTCTTCTGGCGTCTCTGCCGCCCTCAAAAGCTCTTGAATGCGAACCCACCAATCCTCTGCATCCATTGGAGTACCAACTCCCTTGAACGACGGGGGATGGAAGCTCAGGAAATACTTCATGTACCGTTCTCCATGTCCGACAACCACACTTTCCGCCAAAGGCTCCACTCGCCTGGCTTCTCCTCCTGGCACGGCTGTTGCCGTGTCCGGTGTAGCAGGGGTTGCTACCTGAGCTGAAGCTGCAACTTAGGCTGCCACCATCGCATCTGCAAGCATGTGTCAGAAATCGGCCGGGTTAACACCCGTGCCCAAAATACCTGGAGCAGTGGCACTGCTCACCGAGAGTTCTTCTCTTGCTCTCGACATTCCCGCCTCGTTGCTTGCACTCTTCAAGAAAATAAGAAACAAGGAATCAGTCTCTAAACTCAAGACTTAAACATAAGGACACTCATGGTCCCGCGCTATTTTTATGTGGATAACTTCTTCACGCATTGACCTTGGATCTAACCTGGCTCTGATACCAAATTATGACACCTCCCCTGTAATGACAGCATAATATGGGTCCGGCCGGGGCCCCACAACATACGGACGCCACTGCTTTAGTATTATAAGATGATCTAACTACCTACACTCAAAACTGTTTGCACAACACAGCGGAGACACAAACAAGACTAGAAGTTATCCATCACTATAAAAGTAATAAAAAGATGGCCTTATGGCCTTACAACAAAAGAGAGTTCAAACTCAATTAATACAACAGTCATGAAAGTGCGCAAGCACTCCTAGTCTACCTCGGCATGCAAGCCGGACAACATGAGCATCAAAACATACACTGCCATAATGAGTAGAGCTACTACATAAGTTAACACTTCATGAGGCTTAGGCCTTTCTCGCCGGCGAGCTAGCTCCTGCTTGCGATCCTTGCCCTGTAAAATTATTAGTAATGTGGTTCAGCAAAGGTTGACCTCAAACTGTGTAACAAATACATCTCCTCCCGGCCGCCCCTAACAGACCCCGGGGAACCCTCCAACCTGCAAGTCAGCACTTCGTATGCAATATATAAATATAAACAAGAAGTGCATTAAGAACAAGCTTGGATATCTCAAACATCGTACACGTTCTCTACGGGTTGACCATATAATATAAAAAGGGGCCTACTTATGCAACATGTATGCAACACCCGGGTTTCACCCAAGGCACCCTATAGTGTATGCATCTAACACATCATCACATCAATTGGGTACTCATCATTTCCCCATTGGCATAAAGCCGCAAACAAAAATGGAGACACAATTCCCCCCAACGGCACACAAGCCGTCACATGGAACTCTTGCCTAGGCCCCACCCGCTCAAGGTCTTAGACCCGGGCTTGCCTGCAAGCTCTGAGGTCTCTTGTCAGGATTCTAACAAACACAAACTGATCGATTCTAAGAAGCCTTGCCGGACCCCACCCGCTCATGGCCTCATTGCCCGGGCTTGCCCCCATGCTTGGCATTCTCGTCAGTCTCATAGAAGGGGACTAGTCTTGTCGGGACACTCTCCACACATGACGTGTACGTCACGGGATATCCAGCCGACTACAGAGACACAGCCACGCCTTGGAACATCACAAACCAAGACAATTCCACCCTAGTCCCTCATTTTTACTGCAGTGTTCTCGCGCACCAAGGAAACCATCTACCACCAATGTGGAGCTAACCTTGTCCACCAAGGAAACCATCTACCGTCATTGAGGAGCTAACCTTATCCGGTTCCGACTACTCGCACTCACGTGAGAAAAAGGGGAAAACATCACCACATCACAAACGACATCTTTTCGCAACGGAATCTCTACGAATCCTTAAAGTTCGTATGCAACATCACCGAGTCGGACTAACGGTCGCGACTACGGCTTCACCCACCATGGCTAATCCACTAACGGAGCGGATATCTAATGCAAAACATGCCGAGGATGGACTCAATCGACCCAGAGGTTCCTCTTAAACCTTGGCGACCCAAACCCCTCTCATTTGAGTGTTTGGTGCCCAAAACTAGAAAAGAAAAATGATGCTGAGACATGCATCCTAAAACCGAGAGGAGAAGTGTCGTTACCTTCCGACTCCTCTTCCTATCCATGGCAAAATAGCCGGAATAAAACCTTCGCAAAGCTCTAGCCTCCACGGATCTGGACTCGGCTCGCGATTTGGAGCACCGAAGCCTCTCCCACAGCCCAAACCCTCCTTCACCTTCTTCCTTGCTCTCCCATCTCTCTAGAATTTAGTAAGAGAAAGCTTGGAGAAGAATGAGGGTTTCCAACCCTATTCTCGGACTTAACTCCCCAAGAGCAGTCCTGGACCATCAGATCCCAAAATAAAGGAAAGAATGGCCATGATCCGTCTGAAAAATAAAACACCTGGGCCGAACACGGCCTGGCACACGCCCGTGTCCAGGGCCATGTCCCCCATTCGCCGTCACAAATCGACGTGCCTGGAACAACACACGGGCATCCGACACGCCCGTGTTTGACCTAACACGCCCGTGTCCCGACTGACACAGCCGTGTGGTCGGCTGTGTGCCTCCATCTACACAGCCCCGAAAACAACCCGAGAAGGACACGGCCTGGGACACGCCCGTGTCCCATGCCGTGTGCGAAGTCTCGAAACTTGTCGACAGCCTTTGTGTCGACACCGTGGAAAAACATCGAGAGAAGTTCGTCGACCATGCGGGACACGCCCGTGTCACAGGCCGTGTGCCCCAGTCTCGACACTCGACACTCATCGAGTGAATTTCATCGAGTGGACTCTCGACACTTGACTGACACGGCCTTGGACACGCCCGTGTCCTAGGCCGTGTGCCTGGTCTCGACACATCGTCGAGCAAAAATCGTCGACTTCCCGGACTGATCGTCGACACGGGCTCGACACGCCGGAGACACGCCCGTGTCTCAGGCCGTGTGCCTCCTGCCAGAAACCAAACTTGGTCAAAAAACGCTGGTCGACCCTCTCTCAAATTTTGGGGTGTTACATCGAGCGGTCTCGGTGGTCTCTGATTCTGTCCGCTCGGATTGATACTTGTAATCTTTTCTGTTTTCTATTATGTACTGGCAAATTCATGTCTCGCCACGTATACCTCACCTTGTAAAGAAGTTAATAAAAATATGATTTGCTTGTTCCTTCTGTTTGCATCTGGTGTTTGAGCTTGCTTTCTCAGTTTTTACTTGATCAAGGTGTGATCTTGATAGCTATGAAAATATTAATTTGGCATCAAACTATCTTGTTGATCATCTTGAGTGAAAATTTATCAAGGCATACTTTCGCCGTGAAAGAATAATAGACCCTGGTTTCATAGATATTTCAATGCCCAAGAAATATTTCGGAGATTCAATATCTGTAGTAACAAAATGCTGAATAAGATGCTTCTTTGTCATATCCACACCTTCTCTGTCATCCCCTGTGAGAAAAATATCATCCACAAAAACAGCAAGGACAATAAGACTAGTGTATGTCTTGCGAACACATTCTTCACATCCAACTGTGACATTTCCCAGTCTCTCTTGATGGCTACTGAAAAGAGCACACAGATTATAGTAATCTTTGCCACAAGAGAGAAAGTATCAAAGAAATCCACACCATAAGTCAGTGTAAATCCTTTGGCAACAATTTGTGCCTTGTAACGATCCATGGAGCCATCAGGGATAAACTTAATGACAAATACCTAGCGGCAGCCAACCACATCAACACATGGAGGAGTAGGAACAAGAGTCCAAGTACGTCGTACAGTAAGAGTACGCATCTCTTCATCCATGGCAGCCTTCCAATGAGGTAAAACAAGATCATCCTGATACAAGGCGGGAACAACATTTGTCGAGAGGGCAAGAGAAAAGCTTCTATACGAACTAGATAGCTGAGCATAAGAGACCACAGCTTGAAGAGGATGCTTAGTACAGGAGCGAACACCTTTCCGAAGAGCAATCAGAAGATCCAGATCGGACCTGTCTACTATTTCATCCCCATCCAAAGAAGAGACTATTGTCCTGGGAGCTAGTTGCAATGACTCAGGATAAGAATTAGGGACAGTAGAGGAGTCAGAAAGAGAGGAATCAGAAACATGTAGAGAAGAAAGCAGGGCAGGCACTGGAAGAGGTGTCGATACATCGGGAGAAGAAGAAGAACTATCAAAAGAAGGAAGAAGAGAGGGAGAAGAAAAGAATGGAGCATTCTCAAAGAAAGTAACATCCGCCGACACATTCTATCTCCGAAGAATAGGATCAAAACAGCGATAACCTTTCTGTGTCAGACAATAACCCAAAAGATGCACTTGACATAACGAGGAGAGAGTTTGTCACGTCAAGAAGCAGTAGAGTGGACAAACGTTGTTCATCCAAAGACATGAGGAGGTAATGAAAATGGTGTCCCATCAGGATAGAGAATAGAAACAAGGAGTCTTTCCATCGAGAACCGAAGACAGAACTCAATTAATAAGAAAAAAGGAAAGAAGAACCGCATGTCCCCAATAAGAACGGGGAACATGCATATGAGTAAGAAGGCTACAAGCCACATCCAAAAGATGACGATTCTTACGTTCAGCAACACCATTCTATTGGGAAGTGTAAGGGCAAGTAGTCCGATGGACAATGCCATGATCCAAACAAAACAAAGTAAATTGATGACCAAGGTATTCCTTAGCGTTATCAATACGAAGAGTTTTAATAGGAGTATCAAATTGTGTACGAATTTCATTGTAAAAAACAAAAAAACCCAGAAAATCTCAGAGCCTTCTCGTAACAAATATAATCACGTACACCGGGAAAAATCAACTATGAATGTAATAAAATACAAACTATCCCTACAACCAGTTTGAAGGGGAGCAGGACCCCAAACATCTGAATGAACCAAATCAAAGGGATGAGAAGAACTGCGACCATGCTTAGTAAGAAATGTAGATCGGTGATGCTTGATAAATTGACAAGCTTCATAATCTAAAGTAGAATCGCAGCGAGGTAAATCTGGTAGCAGATGATAAAGAATCCGAGGAGGAGGATTGCACAAGGCGAAGATGCCACTGAAGTAGAGAAGAAGAGGCAAAAAACATAGAAGCAGTAACAGGATAGACAAGACGCCTCTCTCAGTCCAAGTAGCAATCACCTCATTGGAATGAGGAATCTGAAAAGCACAAGTAGAGAGTAAAAATAGCTTCACAATGCAACTGTTTGCAAAGAGCAGTAACAGAAAGAAGGTTGCATGGAAAATTCGGGACATAAAGGGTGTCCTGCAGCTGAAGAGAGTGAGTAATATACACATTGCCATACCTACAAACTGGAGATGGAGAACCATCCACAATTAGAACCGGAGGTAACCGGTTGCTCTTGTCAAGAGAAGAGATAAGGCAAGAATTGTGGTCATATGATTTGTAGCACCAGAATCAATAATCCACCAACCCATTGTAGCCAACTAAGCAGTTCGAGAAGTAGCAGGAAAAGAAGTGGACGGCTTGCAGGAATTAGCAGATGTTGGATGAAGATGAGGATATTTGGTCCAACAACGATCAACCAAGTGACCAAGTCGGCCACAATGAGAACAAAGATGCTTGGAGTAACCACAACCACCACCACGGCCACCAGTACGGCCACCACGGCCACCATAGATGTCATGACAAGCTAGATGACCAACAAGATCAGGAGGCGAAGAGGAGAGCAAAGGATGTTGAAGAAGAGTAGTAACAACAGATATCCTAAAAATAGTAGTATATAGAGTCGGAGTATCTGCTTCTCCAAGGATTTGCTGGCGGATCATATCATAGGAATCAGGTAGGCGAAGAAGATAACAAACAATAAGAAGCTAGGGCTCCTAAAACTTTGTTTATTTTCAACTACTTTTGTATTCAAATCTTGTAACGGAAAGCTGGCCTGTCACCCACCGTGGGAATCCATGAAAGTTGTAAACTCATAGAAATAGTGGATTTTATCCTGACACGGTTCCGGCCACATGATTTTCACCCTTTCTAGATTTTCCACTATAAAAAACCTTTTGTCATTTGCTGTTGGATTTTTATTGACTGTTTGCTCGCCCAGTCCAACTATGAGCTAAGGCGGTCTGATTCTATATACCAAGGAAAAACTAGGTGACGCGTAACAGTTTGGCATCATGTGTGGGAAGGTGTTTCCAAAAAGCTCTAAAGAATTTCAAAAGACAACGCTTGCACCAAGCAAGCATTCCCAACTAGTCACAATGACAAAGGGAGACACGTCTGCTACCGACCAGATGATTGGTAGGGAAACAGGTAATGAATCCTCCAACGACTCATCAACCAGCAATACACTGCGCCTAGAGGAGATAATCGTCGTGCTAGCATCATCGGTAGAGAAGCGAATGTGAGAAATGGAGGAATGTTGGGCTCAAGTGCTCACCCTGCCAAGGGACTTCGGGATTACTAAGCCCTTAAGGGCATATCCTATAAGTGTGTCCCATGCTTTATTCCCTTCTAGCCACCACTCTCTTAGTAGAGTGGCCCGTGCCATGCCCCACGCATGGGCTCGAGGCGCACTTGTCGTAGAATGCATCACTCCTAGGAAAGCACTCCTCTAGCAAGAGCAAGACAATTAAGGCAGGAAGAAAGTGATTAATCCAACTCTGACATCCAACAAAGAAAATTGGCACATCGGTGGAACCTCGTAGACCAGGGGACAATGACACATCACCCCGCTCAATGCTTCTCACACAGAATTCCTGCATTCCATCAGTAACCACCCCTTACTTTAGAGGCCCATGGCACTCCCCCTGGGTAGTGGAATAAATACCAATATTATCACTATCATTAGTGTCACGGTAATGACATAGAGGGTTGTTTGCGTCTGAAGGAGGAAATCAAACAGCTTGTACACTAAGGACTTCTCAAGGAGTTTCAAGGAAGAGGGGAGACAACACCATGAGTCCGGACCAAGCCGACTGGTGCCAACACTACAAAGGATCGCCCCCAAGGCAAGGTAAAAGCTGGCTAGACCGGCCACTCCCAGTATGTAAGAACTTATTTCAAGGCCCCAACACATGCTGGCGATCATCAAAAGCCCCCTCTTGAGGGGAGCTAAATATTTATCGATGACATGCCTACAACATGTTTTCCCTACCAGCACTACTCCAACTAGAAATCTCTTGGAGGGGCATTCAACCAATAGGAGGAGGTGCACATATCACAAGACAACCGATTATCCCCCTCTTAGGAAGCATCATCCTCATAGTGACATTGGGGATCCCCCGGCACAAGGCACATACTACATCCAGTTCATTATTATGCAATCCGCCTCTACAAGCACCACCATCCTCTGAGGCCACTACTAAGGGCATGAGGACAAACATGGTCACAGAAAGCATCTTAATAAAGATCTGTTCATAGGATGGTATGCTTAAAGACGTCACTAGGATTGATGCTCAAAGAGCACTAAGAAAGCTCTGCCACCATCTGCGCTCTATCTTTCACAGTTTTTGGAATAATTAGCCGCACAACCAGGCCTGTACACCCCATATATCTTCATTCAACATTAATCTAATGAATTTCAGTTTCATCAGTTACTGCAACCCCGTCACAGTATGGATGGTCAAGGCGTGATGGACGAAAGTCCTTTGACACCTCAGATGAGATGGACAAAGGTACTTACTTGTACACTTTAACCTGGACGGACACCAGGTCTCCTGAGCGACTAACGAACAAAGGTTCTTTGCCACCTCCCCTGGATGGACCCTGGTCCTCCTGAGGCACGAACAAATAAAGGTTCTTCGCCACCTTCCCCTTGATGGACCCTGGTCCTCCTGAGGTGTGAATGAACAAAGGTTCTTCTCCACCTTGCCCCGGATAGACCATGGTCCTACTAAGGCATAAATGAAAAAGGAACTTCACCACCTCCCCTGGATGGATCCAACCCTCCTAAGGCATGAATGATCAATGGTACTTTGGCACCTCCCCCGAGATGGGCCATGGTCATCTTGAGGCGCAAACAAACAAATGTTCTTTGTCACCTCTCCCGAACATACCTCGGTCCTCCTAAGTATCAAACAAACAAAGGTTATTTGACACCTCCCCCTAGATTGACCCATGCCCTCCTAAGACATGAACAAACAAAGGTTCTTTGTCATCTACACCTGTACAGACCCGGGACCTCTTGAGGTGCGAACGAATAAAGATTGTCTACCACCTCCACCAATAATAGAAGAACATCAAGTCCTCCCAAAGCACGGGTAGACAAACATCTCCCACTAACTCTTTACTCAAAATACAAATGCTCAAACCAAGCGTTACTCCGCTAAACTATACCTATGTGCACTATTGGGTCCACTGATCACAATGTCTCAAATTTGAAGAAGGTATACAGGATAATGGTATACACATGCTTGTATCTGATGCATGCTATTAGTTCTATTTATTCAGGGGGCTCTTTGTTACTTTGATTAGAAAGGTTATCCAAGTGACAATGACAGGATGACATAAGGACGAGATGCTGATAAGGCTGAAATTACTCTAAGTCTAGAAATGTTGAGTGAAGGCAGTTCACTCAACGTCGGATGGCCTTAAGCATTGAGTAAAGATCAAGCAGTAAAAGCCACAGAGAATCTGCCAAGAAATCTGGCCATGTCCATAAGCTTTGAGTGGAGGCAGTTCACTTAATGTCATGCATAGAAATCATCGACAGAACATAGTTCGGTCAGAGCTGCAGTATTGGTTGATACAGAATTCTACCTAAGGATAGAAGCGTTGAGTGATGTCAACTCACTCAATGCCTATTCAACAGAAAATCTATTTAAGGATAAAAGCATTGAGTGAAGATAGTTCACTCAACACCTCTTTAGTAAAACAGGCAGAGGCAGAAAGTTTTGAGTGAAGACACTCACCCAACGCCTTCGTACAGAGATAATCGACTAAGCCCAGATGAGTTGAGTGATGAAGGCTCACTCAACGCCTATTCAGTTAAATAGTAAATGTCTATATTATTTGAGTGATGACTGAAAGGGGAAACTAGATCTGATATACTCTAGAGGGGGGGGGTGAATAGAGTATATGGTGCTTTTAAAACACAAAGAAAAACTTTTGCAAAGCTTTACAACAATTGTTGTAATGAGTGTGAGCAGGGAAGCAGAAATAAAACTAAGCTATGCAGAAATTAAGCACAAGAAAATCTAGGCCAGAAACAAAAAGAAAACATGCAAAACCAGATGACACAAGGAAATTATAGTGGTTCCCCAACTTGGGTACATCCACTCTTCTACCACCCTAGGTAGGAATCCACTGCAGGATGAGTTGATCAGGTGTCCTGGGCACCAATGAGCTTTTGATAAGGTGCTCAAAAACCAAAACAGATTTTTTGATCAGGTGTCTTGCCACCAATGAGCTTTTGACAAGGTGCTCAAAAACCAGATTCAAACTTTTGAAGGGAGTTTGAAAAACCCTTTACAGAATGGGGGTGAGAGAGTTATGGCAGTCTTCTCTTTCTCAAGCAACTGAGAAGACTATGTGGATTCAGTGATGTTGCCAAAGCTCCCCCTGAGTCCTTGAAATCTTCAGGAAGATGAGCTTTGCTGAGGGTGATAGGCCTTCAAAGATAGATCTCCAGCAAAAGATGATTTCAGCAAGCTGAAATGTTGATTGTCTGGAGTCTTGAAATGATGTTGGCCTTGAACACTTGAGAGCTGAAGAGATCTGAAGAATGTTGAAAGCTTGATCTCTCTGATGAGTGTTCTTCAGAATTCTTGTTGACAGAAGATTGAGAGAGTCTCTGTGTATTGAGTTGTGTGTGCTCTACTTGTCAATCTCTGTATTTCTTCTCTTCTCTATTTCATTCAAAAACATTCTATCAATTATTCTCTGTGTCTGAATAGGATATAACTCTGTCAAAGATAGCCGTTGGTCTGCATTGATTACAGCCTTAACTGCATAATCTGTTCTGAAGGAAAGTCCACTGAATTGTTCCTTGAAAAATTCCTTGAAACTTGCTCCAGAAGTAAATGAAAACGGCTGGCAGATCTTCTGAATTAAATGCAGAATAACTTCTATCTGATTTGAATTTGAATTCTGAAAGATAACTGAAATCGTCGAACTGAGCTCTGCTATCGTCGAGCTGAGCTCAGCGAACTGGAAAATGCAAGCAGCAAAGAAATCGTCGATCTGAGCTCAAAGATCGTCGAACTGAGCTCAGAGATAAGGATCCAGTGCAGAGTCAAAATCGTCGACCTGAGCTCAGCGATCGTCGACCAGAGCTCGACGATATTGAGAAGTTGAGCTCAGCGATCGTCGAATGGAGCTCGACGATCTGTCAATAGTTGAGCTAGACGATCGTCGACCGGAGTTCGACGAAACGTCGTGCTGAGCTCGACGATTTGGACTTAGTCTCCAGAAAAACTTGGGTCTCCAGGGCAGCTTCCAATCCTAGCCTTCTAACCCTTAGACTCAATTCTAATTGACCTATTAAGCTATACAGAAGGTCAAACACAGATTCCTAGAGACATAGTGATCCTGACCCAAATTAGTAATAGGGTGTTCCAACAATCTCCCCCTATTTGGGTTAGGAAAACTATTTACAGACTTTTGAAAATCAAACAACATCATACAATCAGAAAAACACAAAAACAACAGCAGCTAGACATTACAGAACCATCACAGAGATATATATAAACATGATATCCAGAGGGCAGTCAGAAAAACCAAGAGTTATCACCTTACAGAGTTATTCCTTTTCTTTGCCTTTTACCATTTTAATTTCTCTGTTAGGATCTAAATCTTGTTGTTTGGATCTGGTATCATCAGCTGCACCCAAATAAATTTGCTTTGATGTCCTGGGAACCACTGCAGCTGGATGCAATTCCATGTACCTGTCTGCATCAAAAAATTTGCTTGAAGCATATCTTTCTAGTTCTTTTTGTCTTTGTTCTGACATTGTGGAGATGTTGGAAGTGTCTAGGCCTTTCTCTTTGGCTTTCTTAATTTGATCTAAAGCAGCCAGCTCTTTCATTCTAGCAGTCCAAGCCATAGGATTCTTCTCAGGGTCCTCAAATGGAACAGGTGGCTCATACTTGTTGGAAGAAGTATCTTGAGGAGTCCTGGCAGTCACAGTTTCTCTGAGCTTATAGGGGAATGGACCTGAAGTTGTATCAGAAGGAACATGTCCTCCCCTGGAATAAGGGTGCTGCCTGGAATGCCCTTTAGAGTAAACCTGAGTCTCTCTTTGGTTTCCCCTATATCCTCCCCTTATAGAGTAAGAGCCCCTAGACTGGCTTTCCCTTTGATAAGTTCTAGCATGAGGTTGGTAGGGAGCCTAGCTTCTAGCAGGGCCTGAACTTGCAGAGCTGCCACCTGCACCTGCATCAGGTGGAGGTGGTGGAGGAGGATGAGGGTGCTTGAACTGAGTGGAATCTTTCTCATACTTCCTCTTCTTCTTCATAACCTTTAGCTGGTTCTTAGAGAACTGCATCCAATGCTCAGAAATTGGGCAGTTGTGTAGAATATAATAAGGGACATCATTGTCATCTCTAACTTTGGCAGGAGGAACCCTCTTCAATGCCTTACTTCTTGCTTTCCTTTTCTTTGCAATGGTGGCAGATGAATCATCAGAAGCAGTGTTATAATCCTCAGATTCAGAACTCTGTGCATCATATAAAGCATCAATCTTCTTCATCAATGTTTCTTTCAGATGAACAGCAGCTGATGGGGCAGAAGCAGAAGGGGCAGCAACAGGAACAGCAGCAGATGGGGCAACAGATACAGAAGCATCAGCAGATATAACAACAGGTACTGGAGCAGCAGTAGAGGCAACAGTGATTATTTCAGGAATGTTGGCAGCAGCAGGCTCAGATACAACAACAACATCTACAGCAGGCTCAAAAACAGCAGCCTCTGTCATCAGAGAATCCTGGGAAAAGGGCTCAACAGAAACAATTTCTTCAGCAGCAGGGATAATTTCAGAGGCAGATACAGCCTTTTCTTCATCAGCAGCAGCAGTAACATCATCAGGAGCAGTAGTCACTGAATGAATAAAAGCAGAAATTATACTAGGGTCACAGCATGAGAAGGGCACCAGAGCCTTGGACAGATCTTCAGAGGGCTGGACAGCATTGGGCTCTGGGAGGCAGCAGTAGTATGCAGTATCAAATGTAGATAGCAAAGACCTTAGGTCTATTGCTAGGGCTGGAGTAGCAGAGGAAACAGATGCAGGAGCAGCAGCAGTAGCAGAAGCAGACACAGAAACAGCAGAAGCAGCAGCAACAGCAGCATGAAGGCTGGCTTCATAGGGCATCTCCCCCTGCCTGGATACAGATACAGCTGTATCAAGGCACACTGCTGGGGGTGCTGCTTGAGGAGGAAAGAAGGAGGAAAGCCTGGCAGAGAGAGCTGCCACTGACTGTTGTAGATGAGCTAAAGAGGCCTCCATGAGAAGAGAGAGCCTGGGTGCAAGGAGCTCATACAACTGGTCAGCCAAGGCTGGGAGATCTACTTGCTCAAGAAGAGGAGCATAGGTAGAGAGTACAGGGATGGCTGATGGAGCTGGAGGAGGAGGGCTGAAGGGTGGAATGAATGGCTCAGGAGAGGGGATGGTGGAGATGGAGGATAATGGGATGGATATGGATGGAGTGAATGTTGGTTGGGCAATAATGTGGTGGAGAAGGTCTTGGAAAGAGGTGGAAGAGGATGGTAATTCTGGAGGAGAGGAGGGGGAATCATCCATATAGGATTCATCCAGAAGTGTGAAGGATGGAAGGGATGGGGATGAGGTGACATCTGGTGGGGAATAAGAGAATAGGGAATGGAAGTGGTCTGCTGGTGGAGATGAGATGGTTGCTGGAGATGGAATAGAGGTTGGAGATGGGCTGGAAATTGTAATGGGGGATGAGGCTGGAATGGTGGATGGAGCTGGAGGTAGGGTTGAGCTTGGAGGAGGAGGAGAAGCAGCACTAGCAGCAGGCAGGTCTTCTGCTGGGGCAGAGACCTGGGGGGAGTGACTCTTAGAGTCCTGGTGCCTGAAGGGGCAGATGGAGAGGGCCTGCTGGGCTTGATGATTTGCCTGTCCCATTTCCCAAATAGGGCACAGGTGAGTCTCTTGGAGGCATTGATGTGCACTCCAGAGGAGACTAGCAGGGTAGGGCACTTAGCCTGAAGGAAGACTCCCAGAATTCTTCCATAATTCACAAAGGTTTTGTTTATCTTTTTCTTCAACAGATCAAAAAAGACTTCTCCCCAGTTCAAGCTTTTCCTATCCACCAGAGCTCCCATGAGGCAGAGCTGATATCTGGAGATGGTGTCATGGGCAGAATGTTTGGCCAACAGAACCTTGCCTACAACATCTGCCAGAAACCTGTATTCCACTGACAGGTTCCTCTTAAACAACTTGCTAGGGTTCCCCTCAGGATGACCCATCCTGGCAAGAATATCAGAGAATTCTTCTCCAGAAAGTTCAGCAGAGTCATCACCATTCCTTAAACCAAAAACCTCGTTGAGGACTGTTGGGGTCAGAGGTACCTGGGTGCCACCAATGGATCCAACAATAGTGTTGTTGTCAAGGTTGTGTGCAGTATATACCCACTCTTTGATTTCATCAGAGGCAAGTTTGATTCTTGTTGTCATAAGGGTAGATAGATGCTGATCTTTAAATAAACTGAGGATGTCCTGGAAGACTTGATCAGTTGTGTTGAAGGAGTCTAGATCAATGTCAAAACCCGCATCAAATTTCATTGCGGCGAGTACAGCAACTGAGACGGCCATGGTACCTGCAAAAACTTAACAAACAAAACGACCAAGGTAGAACTGTTTGGAGGGAGAAAAAGTTTGCAGAGAAATTAAAAGCACAAGAGAGAACGACGGCGAAAAATGAGTTTTATATTAGGGTTCGACGCAGAAAAGGAAAGATCATTGAACTCAGTTCGACGATCGAGGCTTCTAAAGGAATCTGAAGAGACTCCAAAATCGTCGATCTCCGTTCGACGATCTGGAAAGGCGTCGAGCTCCGTTCGACGATCGTTCAGTGAACAAAATCGTCGAGCGCCGTTCGACGATCGTTGACCAGAAGAGATAGTCCATACTATCAAAGGAACGCTGAACTCAGTTCGACGATTCAGGAAATCGTCGAACTCCGTTCGACGATCTTTGTGAAAATCGTCGAGCGCAGTTCAGAGATCAGAGAAATTTTAGACACTAAGGAAAATCAGAATTTTGCCTAGTCTTGGTCATTTTTAGCTTTCAAAATCTTGGATATTATTTGAGACTTCCTCCATCTAACATTCCTAACTGATTTAGGAAGAAAGTATGTTTCTTTTCATCCAAAGGCTTGGTGAAAATATCTCCCCTTTGTAAATCAGTTGGGATATATTGCAGTTCAATTTTATTCTTTTCAACATTGTCCCTTAAGAAATGATGCCTAATCTCTATGTGTTTTGTCCTACTATAGAGGACTGGATTTTGAGCTATGGAAATAGCACTTGTATTGTCACAAAAGATTTTTGACTTCTCTAAGTTGTAACCATAGTCTAGGAGTTGATTTTGAATCCACATAATTTGTGAACAACAACTGCCTGCAGCCATATATTCAGCTTCAGCAGTTGAAGTTGACACAGATGTTTGTTTCTTGCAAAACCAAGAGACAAGTCTATCACCAAGGAACTGACAAGTTCCACTGGTGCTTTTCCTGTCAATTCTGCATCCAGCATAATCAGCATCAGAGAATCCAGTTAACTCAAATGCTGAATCTTTTGGATACCAGAGACCTAGATTTGGACAACTTTTAACATACCTAAGAATCCTCTTTACTAATGTGAGGTGTGACTCTCTAGGGCTTACTTGGAACCTAGCACATATACATGTAGCAAACATTATATCTGGTCTACTAGCTATAAGATACAGTAAAGAGCCAATCATTGCTCTATATGTTGTCTGATCAACAGGTTTCCCATGTTCATCAGCATCCAATACAGCATTGGTAGGCATGGGTGTTTTCATACAAGATGCCTCAGACATACCAAATTTCTTAACCAGTTCATTAGCATATTTGGTTTGAGAAATAAAGATGCCTTCAGCATGTTGTTTGACTTGCAATCCTAGGAAGAAGGATAGCTCACCCATGCTACTCATCTCAAATTTAGAATGCATTAGGTTAGAAAACCTTCTACACAATTTTGAGTCAGTAGAACCAAAAATGATATCGTCTACATAGATTTGTACTAGTAGGGTATGGGACTTATGGGTTCTAATAAAAAGGGTTTGGTCTACTCTACCCCTTATAAAACCATTTTCCAAGAGAAAGCATGCTAGGGTCTCATACCATGCTCTAGGAGCTTGCTTGAGACCATATAATGCTTTATGTAGTTTGAAAAACATAATCAGGGTGAGTTGGAGAGATAAAACCTGGAGGTTGTCTGACATAGACTTCCTCTTTGATGTCTCCATTCAAGAAGGCACTCTTGACATCCATCTGATAAACCTTGAAGCCTTTGTGAGCTGTATAAGCTAGAAAAATTCTGATGGCTTCCAATCTTGCAACAGGTGCAAAAGTCTGGTCGTAGTCAATTCCTTCTTCTTGAGAATATCCCTGAGCAACTAGCCTTGCCTTGTTCCTTATTATTACTCCTTGATCATCCAGTTTGTTTCTGAATACCCATTTTGTTCCAACAATGGAATGATCCTTTGGCTTTGGCACTAGTTCCCATACTTTGTTCCTCTCAAATTGATGCAACTCCTCTTGCATTGCAATGATCCAGTGTGGATCTTGCTCTGCATCTTGAATGGACTGAGGTTCAATTTGAGAAAGAAGCAGGTGTGCAACAGGTTTTGGTTGACCTGATTTCTGGTTTGCACACCAGCTGAGAGTTCTCCAATTATTTGGGTAATTGGATGGTCTCTTAATGTTACTAAATCAACAGGGGGTGTTGATTGTTCACCAACCTGTGTTGTTGTTTCCTCTTGTGGTACAACAACTGGCTCTTCAAATGGAGCTTCAATGTGTTGAGCATTGCTTTCATCTTCACTGCTTTCTTCTTCTTGAGCAACCTGTAGCTTGTTCATATCTTCAACTAGAGAGTGTTCCTGCAAAGGTTCTATGGTAGAAGAGAATCTTCTCCTTGAAAGACATGTTAGTTTCATCAAAAGAAACATGAACAGATTCCTCAATTTTCAATGATGATTTATTATATACCCTATAGGCCTTGCTGATCATGGAGTATCCCAGAAACACTCCTTCATCAGCTTTGGCTTGAAATTTTGCTAAATGTTTCTTATCATTATTGTGAATATAGCAAATGCAACCAAAAATTCTGAAATAGTCAACTTTAGGTTTCTTCCCTTTGAGTAATTCATAGGGAGTCTTTCCCTTCAGTTTATGTATCAGACTCCTGTTCAGCACATAGTTGGAGGTGTTCACTGCCTCTGCCCAAAAGGATAGAGGTAGATGAGCATCTGACAACAATGTAGTGGCAGATTCAATAAGGGTTCTATTTTTCCTTTCAGCTACCCCATTTTGTTGAGGAGTTCTAGGAGCTGAGAAAGTATGCCTGATCCCTTCACTCTGACAGAACTCTTGCATAAGAAGAGAATCAAACTCTGTCCCATGATCACTTCTGATCAGGGCAATGTGAGTATTGAACTCAATCTTTATACATTTGAGAAACTCTGTCAGACACTTAAAGTTATCAGACTTCTTCCTTAGAAAGAACACCCAAGTGAATCTAGAGAAGTCATCTACAATTACTAAAGTGTAGGATTTCCCTCCTAGGCTTTGTACTGTGATGGGTCCAAATAGATCCATGTGTAACAGATACAATATCCTAGGTGAATCACTCTTATTAAGTGACTTAAAACTGTTTTTAGTTTGCTTGCCTAATTGACAAGCCTTGCAGAGTCCTTCCTTCTTGTAGGGGCCAGAAGGTAGTCCTCTAACAAGATTGTCCTTGGATAGCCTAGCAATAGTTCTAAGGTTTAGGTGTCCTAGTCTCTTATGCCATAAAACATTTGGTCTACAGACTGAGTTGAATAAACAGATATCTATAGTAGTTGAAAGAAAATCTACTAGGTAGATGTTACCTTTCCTTTTACCTGTCAACACAGTTGTGTTGTCCTCTGACTTGATTTTGCATAAGGTTTTGCTGAAGGTCACCTGGTAGCCTTCATCACATAGCTGACTGATGCTGATAAGGTTGTGCTTCAGTCCTTCCACATATGCTACCTTCTTGAAGGTTACAGAACCAATCTGGACTGCTCCATATCCTTTAGTTTGTCCAAAGTTGGAGTCACCAAAGATAACTTTGGGTCCAAGCTTGGCTCTAAAGGAATTTAGGTTGTCCTTGTTCCCTGTCATGTGCTTAGAGCACCCACTATCCAAATACCATTGCTGGTTAGATGTTGGATAGGTCTTCACCTGCACATTAAGCAATTCACTTGTTTTTGACCCAGTTTACCTTGGGCCTAGGTTGATAACCTTTAAATTCAGAAATGAAAGACATCCCTGGCTGACTCTTATATCCTTCAGGATGATATCTCCTTGGAGGTAAAATCCATTCAGTATAAGGGTTGAAGGTTTGGGATGAAGAACCCTCAGGATTCAATTTTGACTTGCCATTGAAAAAATTTCCAGAGCTCTGACCTCTGTTCGACGATCTTGGAGCTGAGTTCGACGATCTTGGGTCAGATCGTCGAGCTCCGTTCGACGGTCGACTATGGCTGAGGTCAGGTATATGGGATCGTCGACCAGCGTTCGACGATCTTGGCTGAGATCGTCGACCAGCGTTCGACGATTTGTCCTGAGATCGTCGAGCTGCGTTCGGCGATCGTCGATCTTCATTCGGCGATCGTCGATCTCCGTTCGACGATTTGTGCTGGACTTTAGTTTTCTGAGGCAGATCAGAATTTTTCCTGGCAACCTCTACAACTCCCTTTCCCTTGCTAGAAATGAACTTGATGGGAGTTGTTAGGACTATAGGTTGGCTGGATGAAGCACCCAAGCCCAGTGTACTGTTAAGTCTAGAGTTCACTGTGCTTGTGATGTCCATCAGCTTGATGCTTCTCCCATTAAGGGATTCTTCAAGCTTCTTGGCCTCAGAGAGCTCACTTTTCAGTGTAGCTATCTGTTTTCTATAGTTCTCCAACTCCTGAGAGAGTTTGAGGTTTTCTGACTTTAAGCCATTGTGTTCAGATAATTGATTTCTGAGAGAGATAATCTCTTTCTCAGACTTTAACAGATCTAAACACAATGCTTTAAATTCAGATTTAAAATCTTCTGAAGTAAAATCAAAAGAACTGATTACCTGATCTTCTTCAGGTTGAGTCTCTGAGTCTGAATCTGACTCTTCTTCCTCTGAGTTGTGCTATGAGGCATTGATTGCCATCATGCAGAATTCCTTTTCTTCTGCATCATCCTCATCATCACTTGAGCTGGAAGAGGCTTCTGACTCCTCTTCAGTCTCACTCCAGGATTCAGCAACAAATCCTTTCCTTGTGTGCTTATTTCTGCTGGAGGAAGGTTTGCTACTTCCATTCCTTTTGGAGTCCTTCTCCTTTCTTCTTTCTTTTCTGTCCCTTCTGTCCTTGTTCTTGTTCTCTGGACAGTCAGGAACCATATGCCCTGGTTTCCTGCAACCAAAGCAAATAATGTCTTTGTTATTGCCAATGGACTTGTCATACCTTGGCTTATCCTGCTCCTTGTATGATCTTCTTCTGAAGTCCTTTCTGGCCATCTTATAGAATCTTTTGGCCAGCAAGCTGAGAAGTTCATCATTGCCTGTTCCTTTTTCTTCAGGCAGATCTTCAGTTGCCTTGAATGCTATAATCTTCTCCTTTCTTGTGGCTGGTGAAGCAGCCTTCTGTTCTTCCTCTCTGTTCTTGATGAGTAGCTCATAAGATTTGAGCTTACCCAACAAGGCTTCAGTGGTGATCTCATTTAGACTTCTAGCATCTTTGATTGGCCAGATTCTTGAATCCCAAGTGCTGGGGAAGCACATTAGGATCTTGTCATTAAGTTCTGTCAGTGAGATCTCTTTGTCTAATGTCCTCAGTTCACTGACAATTAGACTCAGTCTGTTGTACATGTCTCCCACTGACTCTGTTTCTCCCTTCTTGAAGTTCTCATATTGGGAGATAAGATGGGATCTTCTGTCCTTTCTCTCATCAGCTGAGCCAGAGACAATTTCTGAGAGCTTGTCCCAAATCTCCTTGGCTGAGTTGCATTCAGCTACTTTTTGAAAAATGTCATCTGACATTGTCTGAGCTAAAATATTCATTGCCTTGGCATCAGCTACCTTCCACCTTTTGATGTCAGCATCTGTTCCTGATGGAGGTGGAACAGCATTTGTGCTTGTACTTTCTGGGGGTCTGGGACACACTATCAAAACAGAATTTAAAATGTCCTCGTCAATAGAATTCATGTAGAGTTTAATCCTTGCTTTCCAAAGTGCAAACTTTGACAGATTGCACACTGGAGGTCTGGTGCTTGCATAATCTTTGTTTTGGGCCATGACTTGTGCAAGCTAAAACTGATAATGAAATATAAAAGAAGGATCTAGATTGGGATCTTGGGGTTCAGATGTTAGCCTGTACAACCAAACAGATATGGTATGTTTAACCAACCTCCCTCTGATACCAATTGAAAGGGGAAACTAGATCTGATATACTCTAGAGGGGGGGGGTGAATAGAGTATATGGTGCTTTTAAAACACAAAGAAAAACTTTTGCAAAGCTTTACAACAATTGTTGTAATGAGTGTGAGCAGGGAAGCAGAAATAAAACTAAGCTATGCAGAAATTAAGCACAAGAAAATCTAGGCCAGAAACAAAAAGAAAACATGCAAAACCAGATGACACAAGGAAATTATAGTGGTTCCCCAACTTGGGTACATCCACTCTTCTACCACCCTAGGTAGGAATCCACTGCAGGATGAGTTGATCAGGTGTCCTGGGCACCAATGAGCTTTTGATAAGGTGCTCAAAAAGCAAAACAGATTTTTTGATCAGGTGTCTTGCCACCAATGAGCTTTTGACAAGGTGCTCAAAAACCAGATTCAAACTTTTGAAGGGAGTTTGAAAAACCTTTTACCGAATGGGGGTGAGAGAGTTATGGCAGTCTTCTCTTTCTCAAGCAACTGAGAAGACTATGTGGATTCAGTGATGTTGCCAAAGCTCCCCCTGAGTCCTTGAAATCTTCAGGAAGATGAGCTTTGCTGAGGGTGATAGGCCTTCAAAGATAGATCTTCAGCAAAAGATGATTTCAGCAAGCTGAAATGTTGATTATCTGGAGTCTTGAAATGATGTTGGCCTTGAACACTTGAGAGCTGAAGAGATTTGAAGAATGTTGAAAGCTTGATCTCTCTGATGAGTGTTCTTCAGAATTCTTGTTGACAGAAGATTGAGAGAGTCTCTGTGTATTGAGTTGTGTGCGCTCTACTAGTCAATCTCTGTATTTCTTCTCTTCTCTATTTCATTCAAAAACATTCTATCAATTATTCTCTGTGTCTGAATAGGATATAACTCTGTCAAAGATAGCCGTTAGTCTGCATTGATTACAGCCTTAATTGTATAATCTGTTCTGAAGGAAAGTCCACTGAATTGTTCCTTGAAAAATTCCTTGAAACTTGCTCCAGAAGTAAATGAAAACGGCTGGCAGATCTTCTGAATTAAATGCAGAATAACTTCTATCTGATTTGAATTTGAATTCTGAAAGATAACTGAAATCGTCGAACTGAGCTCTGCTATCGTCGAGCTGAGCTCAGCGAACTGGAAAATGCAAGCAGCAAAGAAATCGTCGATCTGAGCTCAATGATCGTCGAACTGAGCTCAGAGATAAGGATCCAGTGCAGAGTCAAAATCGTCGACCTGAGCTCAGCGATCGTCAACCAGAGCTCGACGATATTGAGAAGTTGAGCTCAGCGATCGTCGAATGGAGCTCGACGATCTGTCAATAGTTGAGCTAGACGATCGTCGACCGGAGTTCGACGAAACGTCGTGCTGAGCTCGACGATTTGGACTTAGTCTCCAGAAAAACTTGGGTCTCCAGGGCAGCTTCCAATCCTAGCCTTCTAACCCTTAGACTCAATTCTAATTGACCTATTAAGCTATACAGAAGGTCAAACACAGATTCCTAGAGACATAGTGATCCTGACCCAAATTAGTAATAGGGTGTTCCAACAATGACTGATCACTCAATTCCTGAAGATGCAGAAATCTGTCCAAGTGTTTTGGCGTTGAGTGACAAGGCTTCACTCAACGCCTATGCATAATTATGTGTTGGCAAACGTCAACAGTAATTTAAATGTTGCGGGAACTGAACAGTAGACGACCAATGGTGTCGCTTGCCTATTGTATTGCATTTAATGCAAAAGATAAGTTGTTGCTACCAACTCTTGGTGATCCCACTGCTCAAAGAGCCGTTGGATGGCAGACTTGAAAAGAAAGAGGTCAAGGAAGAAGACAGACACTTTTTGGGAATTATAGAGCTTTATCTTCTTCCTCTCGACCTAGTTGTAGAGTTGAAGAACTTTCTCCTTCTATTCAAATAAGAGGTTCAAGAAAGTTAGCTGTTGAGATTCTCATCTTGAACAACAAGTTCAGAGAGTTCTCTCTCTGAGGTAGAAGAAGAAACAGAGCAATCCATTGTTATGGTAACTTCACAGCTCAAGCAGAACAAATCATGAAGATCAATTCCCGGTGCTGTGAAGAAGAAAGAACTAAATCATTTCAGTTCAGGAAAAGGTAGAGTCAGAGATTGTTTCTCTGCAGTAATTCATCAACACCAACCAACCTTTCATTGATAAGATCATTACTGATCTGATTGTAAGCCTGATCTATAAAGGCTGAGGTAGGATCTTTCTGTAGATTTGAGCTGTAGGGCATTTGGGCCTGAGTTATAGGATTCTAGTTGGGAATCTGAGAGGTAGGATTCTTATGTGGATCTAAGGTAGGGCAAAGTGCTTGAGCTGTAGGAGATTTATCCTTTGAGGTAGGATCAGTGTTGGATCTAACTGTAGGGATTTCCTCCAAGCCTGAGTGTAGGACTTTGCCTAAATTCTGAAGTAGGTAGTCTGGTGCAGATTACTGAGTTGTAGGAGATTACATCTCTGAGTGTAGGGCCTTGGGACTGGGGTAGGACTTGGAGGAGTCTAAGAGATCTTGAGAGATCTGTGTTGTAAGCTCTTGGCGCCGAGTTTGGAGGAGTTGGCCATGTCTAACAAACTGTTAGAAAGGTGAGATGGATAGTAAATGTACCCACACTTTAGGGAACCATTATAAACCATTTATGTGCTGCTTGTGTGTTCTTGAAAGCAAACCTAAACTAAATACAACTCACCAAAGTCAAAAGAAATCACAAAAAGGAAGAAAAACTTATTCACCCCAAATCTAGGCGTTTAGCTACTCTTGAATCTAAAGAATTTCAAGTGGTATCAGAGGGAGGTTGCTCAAAAAGGACTTGATAGTCCGAGCTGATCTCCAGGAGTAGCTACTGATATTCCATATGGGTACATGAGAGAACCAAAAGAAGTTGGGTTCTATGAAGCTCCCAATGTGCAGGAAAGAAATTTTTGGCATTTGGAAAGAAAGGGTCTGACTGTTCATGGAAGCATCTGATCCCAGGTTTTTCATTTCTATTTAAGAGGGACCTTTCACCCACATGAAGGTCTCAATTCTGGATGCCACTATCCAGACACCTAAGAAATATTCTGAGATGACCAAGAATGAGGTTATTTTAGCAATTATGGACAAGAGGGCACCGAACATCATATTGAGTGCTATTGATGATACAACATTCCAGAACCTTGTTTACTACAAAACTTCCATGGATATGTGTGACATATTGATTGTCTATATGGAAGGCACAAACAATGTCAGGGATGACATTAAATCCCTACTTAACAAAGAGTTTGAGGCCTTTAGACAGAGCAAGAAGGACAACATAGCTGAGTGCTATGAAAAGTTTTTCAGAGTGGTAAATAAGCTCAGGACCTATGGGAGAGTCTTCAGCAACTATGAGCTGAATGATAAGTTCCTCAGATCTCTAACCAGAGACTAGAATAATAAGACATATACCATCATAGAGGTGTCCAAACTATCTAAAACTCGTCCACACACATTGTTTGGAAAGCTGCTCTCATTTGAGATGCATCTATCTACTAAAAAGGAGGAGGAGACCTCCAGCAGAGCTCAAGATAAGAAAAAGACTGTGGCCTTAAATAGTAAGAGCCCTAAGAAGATCAAGGAGAGGATTGACTCTCCCCTAGAAGGCCTGCTGATTCAAAAAGCTTTGAGTTACGCTCATCTGACAGTAATATGTTAGATGGGGAGTTTACTGCATTCTCTAGGCATTTCAAGAAGATGATGAATAGAAGACAGTGGAAGAACAAACCATCCTCCTCTTCACACGACAAAGGGGATCACCACAAGTCTGACAAGAAGTTCTCCAAGGGAGTCAAGTATAACTCAAAGCCCATTAAACGGTTTTTCTCTAATATTGTTTGTTACTGCTATAGCAAGGCTGGGCATGTCATTGCTAATTGCCGAGTCAAGAGGAAAGAGCAAAAGAAATCTGAGGAGAAGAAGCACCACCACCAGAATTGTAAGAAGAAAATGTCCTTCATTGCCAAAAAGGAGAAGATTTGTAGTCAGAGTGACTCAGCTTCTTCAAATTCTGAAGAAGAAGAAGAAGCCTATATTGGGTTGTTTGATGCAGTTGCTGGGAAGAACATGTAGACAATCTTGTTGCTAGGATATGAATCAGTGCCCCTCTTTCACTCTCAGATATTAATACTATAGTGGATGAAGATGTTAGTTGCTACTATGGGCTAATGGCCATGTCAAATGAAGAATCCAGCCAGGATCAGGCTATCCCAGATAAGGTATATTCTCTGTCTAGCTCCTCCTCTGAATCTGACAATTAGATAAGTCCTTATTCTGATGCATCCTCATACTACGATTAAGATGGGTCAAAATCTGAGGAAGATGTCAATCAACTGATTTACAAGTATGATGCCCTTCTGGATGCTTTGAAATGGAGCAAGAGATTGGCCAAAAATCAAGCTGAGGAGATTATTTCCCTATAGCTAGCTGCTTCCATGCAGTTTGAGTCAGCTTCCTTGCTAGATCAGAAGATGTGGTAAGTCATTCAATTGAAGGTCATCTCAATCATCCAGATTGGGACCATCAACCAGAAGAACAAGATCATTATAGATCTTGAGGAAAAGCTCCTTAAGGAGAAAATGATAGTGGCTGAATTCAGCAAGCCAAAGACTGTGTTGTCACTAATTGACTCCTTTACCTCTCAAAAGGATAAGCGAGGTTTGGGGTCTAAGTGGAACACTAGAGCTGCCCCTTCCAAAGGGAAATGCAAAGCTTCTATTGTGCCTCAGACCACCTTCCATAAGATAATTCTCCCATCAAACATGTATGACCAGGATAGCATATATGGTCACTGGAAGAATGGGAACTCTTCCTGTAAGTATACAAATGTACTTACAATGGAGGGAAAAAGGGCATGGGTTTGAGTGCCTTCAAGGCTCCCCATGAAGAAATTCAGATAGTCCATCATGTACAATTAATTTTTGGGACTCCAGCCCCTAAACTCAAGAATGTGGCAGTAGCCAATAGTCAAGCTCTTCTAGTAAAATCATAGACCAAAGGCAAGTCTATCAGTGAGTCTGACTTAGCCATCTCTGATGCCATCGGTAGCATATCTGCTGCAAAGAAGCCTACTTTTGGTAGTAATCAGATCAAGCCAAGTTCATCTACTATCAGACTTACTTTCAGTCAGATTCTTGCTGAAAGAACCAAGAAGAGGGCTGCTACTCTCCCCTCTGAACAGTCTGCTGTTAACAACTTGCAACCTACTGAAACTGTTCAAAAGAGAAGGTACAATATTCATGAGTGCTGGTGTTATAGTAAAGTGGAACACTTTGCTATAGATTATTGCCATAACCCTAGTGTGCCAAGGGCTAAAGTGAGTCCTCCTACCAGGAGTGTTGTAGGGAGACATGTTAATTTTCAGATTAATAAGAACTTAAGACCTAAACTCTTTTGGGGTCCTAAGGTAAACTGAATTGTGATTGCAGGTTAGTCCAAGTACCCATACATCAATACGGTAGTTGGATAGTGGATGTTCCAGGTATATGACTGGAACAAGATGTCACATGAAGGACTACACTCCTATGAAGAATGAACCTAAAGTTATCTTTGACGGTTCAGACATAGGAGTTACTAAGGGATATGGTATGATTACCAATAACATAGTCTCAATCTCAAAAGTGGCTTATGTGGAAGGTTGCAACACAACCTGATAAGCATATGCCAACTATGTGATCTTGACTATGTTTTTGTATTCCACAAAGAATGAGTGCCAAATTAAAAGGTCAAGTGACCAAGAGGTCATTTTGACAGTCACTAGGAGTGGGAATATTTATTGTTTAAACTTTTAATATTTAAGTTCTGACACACATGTGTGTCTAGTTGCAAATGATAAAGTCTCATACTGTGTGCAATGACACAAGAGACTAGCTCAATTGAACTATAAGACCATTAGCAAGATTTTTAGTGAAGAGCTAGTCAGAAATGGTCCCAATATTAAATGCACCAAGGAGGGCATTTGCTCTACATGTCAAAAGGGAAAGCAAACCAAAGCATCCTTTAAGAGCATTAGTGCCAAGGACTCTGTGTGGTGCTTATACCTCCTACATATGGACTTGTTTGGTCCTATGTCAGTTTATAGTCTAGGTATGAAAGTCTACACACTTGCGATAGTTGATGACTTCTCCAGGTTTGCTTGGGTGTTCTTCTTGAGGAAAAAGTCGGAAACCATTGACACTTTTATGACCTTTGTTAGGTAAGTTCAAAATGAAAAAGACAGCTTTGTGGTCAAAATTAGAAGTGTCTATGGTACTGAATTTCAGTCTGAAGGTATGACAAAGTTCTGTGAAGATCAAGGGATTCATCTGGAATTGTCCTCACCTAGAACTCCCCAGCAAAATGGGTTAGTTGAGAGGTAAAATAAAACACTCATAGAGGCTGGCAGGACCCTTCTCAATGACACTTCTCTCCCATAATATTTCTGGGCTGAGGCAGTTAACACTGCATGCCATGTCGTAAACAAGGCCTCTATCAAAAGTACCACAAGAAGTCTCCCTATGAGATTATGAAGTGCAGAAAACCAAATCTTGCCTATCTCAGGATCTTTGGTAGTAAATACTTTGTGCTCAATAATGGGAAGTCCCATTTAACTAAGTTTGCTGTCAAATTCTATAAAGAGATATTTGTTGGGTATAACAATCATAGCAAATCATATATGATCTACAACTTGAAAAATTAAGTTGTAGAAGAGTCTATAAATGTTGCCATTGATGAATCTTTAATGATTAACAATGAGCTACCAAGCTCTTCAAGATCTACAGTTATAGAATAAGTGATGGATAAACTGACCATCAAGGATGCTCCTCCAGCTACCCAAGATGAAGACAATGATGTGTGTGTTCCAGAAGTAGGACAAAGCTCACAGGAGATGAGTGAAGATCAACTGGATCCAACCATTGAAGTTAATGATGCTGAAGAAAGATTGCCTCCAGTAGTTAAATACCTAAAGGATCATCCCAGATATCTGATCATTGGTGATGCTAGCCAAGGGGTTATAACAAGGAGCAGAAGCCTGAACATAGCCATATACTCTAGCTTTCTGTCTCAAATTGAGCCCAAAAGGTTTGAAGATGCCAACATAGACCAATTTTGAACTGTGGTAATGCAAGAGGAACTAAACTATTTCAAGAAATGTAAGGTCTGGAAGCCGGTTCTCAGACCTCAAGGACATAACATCATTGGAACTAAGTGGATCTACAAAAATAAGTTAGATGAGAATGGTGTTATAATTAAGAATAAAGCTAGACTGGTGGCTAAAGGATATAGACAATAGGAAGGTATTGATTTTGATCAGACCTTTGCCCCGGTTGCTAGACTAGAAGCCATAAGACTATTCCTTGCATATGCTGCACACAAGGGATTCAAGGTGTACCAGATGGATGTGAAGTCAACCTTCCTAAATGGTGACCTAAGAGAGGAGGTCTATGTTGAGAAGCCATCAGGTTTTCTTAATCCTAACTCTTCCGATTATGTTTATAGGCTTAGGAAAGCATTATATGGGTTGAAGCATGCCCCTAGGGCATGGTATGAAACCCTGTCTAGCTTTCTCATTGAGAATAAATTCTCAAGTGGAAAGATAGATAAGACTCTATTCCTAAGGAAATCAAAGGGCGAGATCATTCTAGTATAGATTTATGTAGATGATATAATATTTGGGTCTACTAATGATAACTTGTACAAGAAGTTTGCCAAACTTATGCATGGAAAGTTTGAGATGAGTAGTATGGGTGAGCTTAAGTTCTTCTTGGGCATCCAAGTTAGACAGTCTGAGGATGGATTGTCCATTTATCAATCTTAGTTCACTAAGGAGTTAATTAGAAGATTTGGTATGGAGAGTGACTCAATAATGAAAACTCCCATGGCGTCAAGTATGTCAATAGACAAGGATGAGATAAGGAAACCTATTGATGAATCCTTCTATAGAGGCATAATTGCCTCCCTCCTCTCTCTTACCACTAGTAGGCCAGACATCATGTATGCTACATGTGTTTGTGTTAGATACTAGGCTTGAACTAAGGAGTCTCATTATTCTGCTGCAAAAAGAATTCTGAGATATCTTAAGGGCATACCAGATCTTAGACTATTGTACCCTAGGAATAGTGATTTTGAGCTAATTGGGTATTCAGATACAGATTTTGTAGGCTGTAGAGAAGACAGGAAAAGCAAATCTGGCTTCTGCCAATTCTTAGGAGGAAGACATGTACCTTGGAGCAGCAAGAAGCAGACCAGTGTTGTTATATCAATAGCTGAGTCAGAATATATATCAGCCGGGAGTTATTGTGATCAGTTGTTGTGGATGTAGTACCAGCTCCAGGAATATAACTTAAAGCTAAGCAACACTCCAATGTATTGTGATTGTAATAGTGCAATCTCTATTGCTAGGAATCCTATCTCTCACGGCAGGACTAAGCACATAAAGATTAGGTATCACTTTATTAAAGAGCATGTGGAATCTGACGACATCAGTCTTGAATTTGTCCCTACCGACAAACAAGTATTTGATATCTTCACCAAACCAATAAATGAAGTCAAGTTCAACACCTTCAAATTTAAATTGGGTATGTTGAATTTAGTTCAACTTCAGTAGCTCTCCATATATGTTTGTTTGTTGTAGGAAGTATTAATCTCTACAGGATAATCAAGAAGAAATGGACTAAGTATCTAGGCGTCAAAAGTGCCGAGATAAGATCAAGCGTCAAGTGCGTTGAGTTTAAGTACTCATGCTCCGAGATAACTATAAGTGTCGAGAGCATTGAGTGCATCAAGTCCACTAAATGCATACTTCCATGATCCTCTATTTCCGGCTAACATTTGAGATTAATCCCAACTGTTGATCAATTCTTGATCATAAACAGGTACGCGCCTCTCCACCTTCTAAAATATAAGTTACTATAAATAGAAGGATGTGTGTGTAAAACAAAATGCATCGTTCTTCGCCCTTATCTGCCCCTTGCAATGAAATGATGAAAGCTCACAAAATCTATAGCAACTCACAACAGAAATGGTGCCAAGAAGATTGGATTTCCTGTTCGAAGGTTCTGAGCTGGTCAGATATGGATTCAAGGATGTGCCTGAGGAAGTTCAGTTAGTTCTCCATCTACTACAGGTCGCTGACCTTGACTATGTTCTCTCCAAGCCCAGTCTACTTTGGAAGAGAGAAGTTCTTGAGTTATATTAAACTGCCAAGGTTGACTCATCAAAAAATAAACTCAGGTCCTCAATCAATGGAAATAAGGTTAAGATTACCCCCAAGAGACTGAGCAAGACACTACAACTGCAGAAGTTCAAAGTATCAGATGTGGAAGATGAAATGGATCAAACTGATGTCAAAGCTGCCATAAAGCGGTGTGGATTATCAAAGCACTCCACTGGCTCAATCTTGAGAAAAGAACTGAACTTGAAAGAAAAATTCCTTGCAGATGTCATTGTAAAACCACTGTTGTGCAAGTCTGGTACCCATGACAAAATTTCCAAAAAGTTGTTCGAGTTAATATCAAGGGTTATTCTCTCTAAAAAATACTGATTGGGGAAGTGTACTCTTTGACAGAATTGTAGAGTGTATCCCAGAGCCAAACCTTGGTAGAATTCTGTCTCTATTTCTGCATAACAATGTTCCAGGGATCCTTAACATAAGGCTAGGAACAAAAATCCATCATATGAGAAGGATGGACTCAAAAATAGTTGATAGATGGGAAAGAGTTCTGCAACCACACCAACAGTTAGCTAAGAAGAGGAAAAATAAGGCAGTTACAGTTCAAGAAGACATCACTGATACCAGTTCATCTGAAAAGAGTGAGGAAGAGCCTCATGTTCCATAACTTTATCAATCTACTGAAGAGACCAGGAGAGATATAAGTGCTCAGGTATCACTTTCCTCTGAACCTGCAGCAAGGATTCAGGTGAACAGGACTCAGTCTGAAGAAATTCAAGTTGATGCTATGGATATACCTCCAGTTGGGTTTACTAAAAGGGTTGCTGAAAAGATTGTGAACAAGATTTTTGCAGAGATGGATGGGGAGTACTCCAAGTCAGCAACTCCTTTTGATAAAGAAGATGCACCTACAGATCAAGATCTTCATGGTGGATACAGTCCACAAAGTGAGGGGGAGCACCGCCTTGAGCAAGTCATAGAAGATGCACTTGCTGAGGGGAAGCAGAACCAATTCTTGGATGAGACTGATCAGATTCCTATTAAGAAGGTGAAAGAAACAAAATGTTGGATCCCTAGATGATTTGGGATAGGTTCACTGACTTAGGATGTGACCCAACATGTATAGCCAGGGTCAAGTTTGTGTCCTAGAGTCTAGGTCAAGTCCTTAGGTTCAACATCAAATGGACCAGCTATCAACCAGACCATCAGAGATCTCAAGACTTAGAAGATTTCAAGACCAAGTAAAATGAGTTCGATGTTTGTCGAACTCAGGTGGACGAAAGGTGTTCTGCGCTCGACGATCTTGAGATAATTTTTAGTGCTGAGCTCGACGATCTTAGTTCTTTGTTCGACGAAGGCTGAGATACTTCAACAAGCTAAAGTCAGGATAACTCCAGATTTTTCTAAGTCCAACTTCAAGCTTTGGTCGACGAACTAGATTCTGAGCTCGACGAACTTGGACCTCAAGTTCTCAACTTCTCAGGTCAACGAAGTCAACTTCTCAGGTCGACGAAGTCAACTTGTCAGGTCGACGAATTCAGTACTCTACTCGACGATTTCTACTCTACGAGTTGAATCCTTCTCGGTGAGAGACTTCTCAGATTCTAAGTCCACAATCATTCTTCGGTCGACGAATGTGGATCTCCGTTCGACGAATAAAGACTGACAATGATGATTATCTATTCGACGAACTCTAGATCTCTGGTCGACGAATGAAGATTGTCAGTTCGACGAAGATGGTTGCAGAATTGACAAGTTTCCCTGGAATACTAATTGCTATTGTTTGGTCGACGAACTCATTCAAGCTCAGCTCGATGAACTCAAGCTCAGCTCGACGAACTCACTCAAGCTCAGCTTGACGAACTCAAGCTCAGCTCGACGAACTCAAACTCAGCTCGACGAATTGTGTTCTTCATTCGACGATTCTAGACTAGGTCTTCTCCAGTTTCCCGTCCCTTTTCTTGGCGATGATTCCAGAGTAATCAATGCTCAATCTTCTCGGAATGTTACCATTAGAACGAGCATTGATCATGGATTATTACATGTCGTTTTTCCATGGGACAGTTAGGGAAATCATTGATTGTCGCTTCCTTCCCAGGCCGATTGCATTTACTGCTCAACATTCAAATTTCGGTTGTTCTCCAGACAGTAAAAAGTTAGAAAAGAAAAGGATCAAGTAGTACAACACATACCAGACACACAGATAGACATTGCACAAAAGAACAATCTTACAACAATCAAAAAGTTCTTTACTGTAATCTGCCCAGGCCAGAGAATAATTTCATCAAGAAGAAGAAGAACATACAATCACTATCAAGAGTCTTCTTCCTTCAATCCTACAGGACAACTTCAGAAGGACAACAAATTAATCTATCTTCCAAAGAAGTTCCTGAAACAAACTCTGGTCCAGGCACTTAAGTCTTTGAAGACCTATCACCCTGAAACAGTGCTCCAGAATTCCTAATCCCTTCAAGATCTCAGGGGGAGCAATCTGCTGACATCAATCCACAAGTCTTCTCAGTTGATATTGAGAAAGAGAAGACCTCATCACCCTTTTTCCATCCTCTGTACAGGGTTTTAATTCCCTTCAAAATTATTGTTGGTTACAAGTCTCCTACCAAAAGACTTGAGATTTTGGTTTTTGAGCACCTGAACAAAAGCTCATTGTTGTCAGACACCTGATCAAAAACCTGAGTGGATTCCTACCAGGGTGGTAGAAGAGTGGATGTACCCAGGTTGGGGAACCACTATAAATTTCTTGTGTCATCTGGTTGCCCTCTTTCTTTTGTTTTGGATGTGTTGCTCTGTGATTAGATAGGTTGTTGTGCTTATTCATTTTATTTACTGACATGTTCACTTAGGAATACAACAAAAGTTGTAAAGTTTTGTAAGAGAGCACAATACTCTATTCACCCCCCCCCCCCTCTAGATTATTTCAGATCTACCTTGACTTTCAATTGGTATCATAGGGAGGTTGGTTAAACTACACACCTTACCAGGTTGGTTAAAATACCACACCTTTAGAGGCTAATTGGTTGTACAGGCTAACACCTGAACCATAAAGATCCCTCTAGTTAGATCTGTTTGTTTTGATTTTGTTATTATATTTATTTCCTCACAGACATGGCTCAAAACAAAGATTATGCAAGCATCAGACCTCCAATATGCAATCTTAACAGGTTTGCTATCTGAAAGGCAAGAATCAAATTGTATATGAATTCTATTGATGAGGATATTTTTGCTTCCATATTGACAGGAGTACCTCCAGCACCTACAGCTTCTACAAGAACTTCCTCCAACATGACTGCAGTACCTCCTCCTGAAAATAATGATGCCTACAAGAAAGCCAAAATTGAAGATGCAAAGTTAATGAACATCTTGGCTCAGACAATGTCAGATGACATATTTCAGATGGTGGCTGAGTGCACCTCAGCAAAGGCCATTTGGGATTCCCTCAACCAAATGGTAGCTGGCTCTGCAGATGAAAGAAAAGACTGGAGATCAAATCTCATATCCCTGTATGAGAATTTCAAGAAGGATGAGACTGAATCAGTGGCTGAAATGTATAACAGGTTGAGCTCAATCATCAATGAGCTTAAAATCTTGGATAAAGACATCACCCTTACAGAGGTGAATGATAAGATTTTGATGTGCTTCCCTAGCTCTTGGGATTCAAGAATCTGGCCTATCAAAGAAGCCAGAAGCCTAAATGAGATATCAACTGAATCTCTGCTAGGCAAATTAAAGTCTTATGAGCAGCTGATAAAATCAAGAGAAGCAGCTGAACAGAAGTCAACAACTCCAGTGAGAAAAGATCACAACATAGCCTTCAAAGCATCTGAGGAAAGTGAGACCTCAACATCCAATGAAGAACTCATGAGCCTCTTTGCAAAAAGATTTTGTAAGATGGCTAGAAAGGATTTCAGAAGGAAATCATCCAGGCAGGATGATAAGCCTAGATTTGACAAGACACCAACCAAGGAGGTTGTGTACTTTGGTTGCAGGAAGCCTGGACATTACATCTCAGAATGTCCAGAAAATCAGAAGAAGGAGAAAAGCAAAGAAAAGGACTCCAGAAGAAAGCACAGCAGCAGACCCTCCTCAAGCAAGTATAAAAAGAAAGACAAGGGTTTTGTTGCTGAGACATGGAGTGATACTGAAGAAGAATCATCTTTTTCTAGCTCAAGTGAAGAAGAGGAAGAAGCAAGATCCAAGGAGGTTTGCCTTATGGCAATTGATGCCTCCAGGAGCAATTCACGATCAGAAGGAGAATCTGAAGATGAAGCAGCCTCAGACTCAGAGGCAGATCAGGTACAGGTGAAGAGTTGTCCAAGGGTGAGTCAAACCTGGTACTTGGATAGTGGTTGCTTCAAGCATATGACAGACAGCAAGGACAATTTATCCAACTACAAGTCCAAGCTAGGACCAAAGGTGATCTTTGGTGATTCAAAGAGTGGCCAGTCTGAAGGATATGGAGTAGTAAAGATTGGAACAGTTACCTTCAAGAGAGTAACATATGTAAGAGGACTCAAACATAACCTAATATCCATAAGTCAATTATGTGATGAAGGTTTTCAGGTACATTTTAACTCTACCTCTTGTTCTATTATTAATAACGAAAACCAAACTGTTTTAATTGGAATTAGACAAGGTAACATATACCTAGTAGACTTTATTTCTGCCAAAACTGATGTTTGTTTACTCAATATCACTAGTAATCAAAATGAGTTGTGGCATAAAATATTAGGTCATGTAAACCTTAAGAATATAGATAGGTTATCCAAAGGCAATCTTGTTAAAGGCTTACCTTCTGCCCCCTACAAGAAGGAAAACCTTTGTAGGGCTTGTCAATTAGGCAAGCAAACTAAAACTAGTTTCAAATCCATTAATAAAAGTGATTCACCTACGATTTTGTATTTGCTTCATGTGGATCTATTTGGACCCATTACAGTACAAAGGCTAGGAGGGAAGTCTTACACTTTAGTGATTGTTGATGACTTCTCTAGATTCAGTTGGGTAGCCTTTCTGAGAGCTAAGTCAGATACATTCAAGGTTCTTACAGATTTTCTCAGGACCATACAGATTGAGTTCTCTACTCATGTTGCATTGATCAGAAGTGATCATAGCACAGAGTTTGAGTCTCTTCTTATGCATGAGTTCTGTGAGAAAGAAGGTATCAGGCAGTGCCTCTCAGCTCCTAGAACTCCCCAACAAAATGGGGTAGCTAAAAGGAAAAATAGGACACTAATTGAATCTGCAGGCACATTATTGGCAGATACTTATATGCCTCTATCCTTTTGGGCAGAAGCTGTAAACACTGCTAACTATGTCCTGAATAGAAGCCTTAAACATAAGCTGAAAAATAAGACCTCCTATGAATTACTTAAAGGAAAGAAACCTAAAATCACATATTTTAAAGTTTTTGGTTGTATCTGTTATATTCACACAAATAATAAAAGATACATTAGAAAGTTTGAGGCTAAGGCTGAAGAAGGGATTTTTCTAGGATATTCCCAAGTAAGCAAGGTCTATAGGATTTTTAATAAATCCACTCTTAAAATTGAAGAGTCAGTCCATGTATCTTTTGATGAAGCTAACATGTCTTATAAGGAGAAAGAGATTTCTACCAATAGCTCTTTGCAGGTTCCACAACTATGTGAGTCTATGGATGGACTAAACCTTACCCAAGAGGTATCAACCCATCCTTCTCCACAGGTTGCTGAAGATAGTGAAGAAGAGATTCAAGTGGAAGTGGCTGAACTTCCCTCAACAACTAATAACATTCCCCAAGAGGAATTAATTATAGATGCTGTTGCTGAACAAACTCCACCCACTGATCTTGTCACACTTAGAGATCACCCCAGATCTCAAGTGATTGGAGACATTTCAGCAGGTGTACAGACAAGGCAATAACTCAACCAAGACTTGATGCATGCCTATTTTCTCTCTCAAATTGAACCTCTCACTATTCATGAAGCTGAGCAAGATCCCCACTGGATCATTGCAATGCAAGAGGAACTAAATCAGTTTGAGAGATGTAGAGTTTGGGATTTGGTTCCAAGACCTCATAACTACCCAGTTATTGGAACCAAATGGGTCAACAGAAACAAGCTAGATGCTCAAGGGAACATAGTGAGAAACAATGTTAGGCTTGTTGCTCAAGGCTATAAGAAAGAGGAAGGAATTGACTATGACCAAACCTTTGCCCCTGTTGCGAGGTTAGAGGCCATAAGAATATTCCTTGCCTGTGCAGCTCATTGGGGATTCAAAGTTTACCAAATGGATGTCAAGAGTGCATTTTTAAATGGAGTGCTTCAAGAAGAGGTTTATGTAGAACAACCTCCATGTATAATCTCTCTAACTCAACCCTCTTTTGTATTTAAATTGCATAAAGCTCTCTATGGTTTAAAGGAAGCTCCAAGAGCTTGGTATGAGACCTGAGCAAGCTTTCTTTTAGAGCATAAATTTACAAGAGGAACCATAGATAAAACTCTTTTCACTAGACATCATAAGGACCAAATTTTGTTAATACAAATATATGTGGATGACATCATCTTTGGGTCTACTGATCCCAAATTGTGCAAGAGGTTTGTTGACCTCATGCATTCCAAATTTGAGATGAGTAGCATGGGTGAGCCTTCCTACTTCCTTGGTCTCCAAGTGAAGCAGCTCCCTGATGGTATCTTCCTCTCCCAAGCTAAGTATGCTAAAGAGCTTATTAAGAAGTTTGGGATGGGTGATGCTTCAGGAATGAAAACACCTATGGCTACAAATGTTGTTGTGGATTCTGATGCAGCAGGGAAACCTGTAGATCAGAAGCATTATAGGGCAATTGTTGGATCCCTATTATACCTAACAGCTAGCAGGCCTGATATCATGTTTGTCACATGCCTTTGTGCTATGTTCCAAGTGAACCCTAAAGAATCTCACCTTATTTTCTTAAAAAGAATTTTGAGATATATAAAGAGTTGTCCTAATCTAGGACTCTGGTATCCTGCAGAGTCAGAGTTTGAGTTAACTGGATACTCAGATGCTGACTATGCTGGATGTAGAGTGGATAGGAAGAGTACCTCTGGAACTTGCCAGTTCTTGGGTATGAGACTTGTCTCCTGGTTTTGTAAAAAACAAACATCTGTGTCTACATCAACTGCAGATGCAGAATACATGGCTGCTGGCAGCTGCTATTCACAAATGGTATGGATACAGAACCAACTTCTAGACTATGGTGTCAACTTAAATAATTCAATATTATTTTGTGATAATACTACTATTGCTATAGCACAGAATCCAGTTCACCATAGTAGGACTAAACATATTGAAATAAGACATCATTTCATTAGAGATAATGTAGACAAAAAGAAAATTAACTTAATCCATATTCCTACTGATCTAAAGAGAGCAGACATTTTCACCAAATCCTTGGATGAGAAAAATCATCTATTCTTTATAAATCAACTGGGAATGATCAATGAAGAAGAGTTCAATTAGTTTCTGTCTGCATTCGACGAATTTTCTAGAGTTCGTCGAACGGAGTTCGACAAATTAGGGAAAGTTTGGGAGATACTCGTCGAACGGAGATCGACGAATTCTCTGTATGTGGAAACAATTTTCGTCGACCGGAGATCGACGAACTTTGCTTCAGAAGACATTTCGTCGAACGGAGTTCGACGAACTGTTTTCGATTCTTTTGAATGAGATCGACGAATTATCTGTCTATAATTTATTTCGTCGACCTCAGTTCGAAGAACTGTTTCTTTTTTGTGGAACGGAGATTGTCGATTCATATTCTGGAAAACTTATATCTAGGTTTTCTTCGACCTCTGTCCCACGCTTTTAGTTCCTTTGCTCTTGATCGTCGTTTTCTCTGTCTCTCTTGCAGGTCATCAATGGCAGTTCCAGCAAGAACCTTAGCCACAATGAAATTCGACACTGGTTTTGACATGGATTTTGATTCATTCCAGCACTCTGACCCAATATTTCTCTACATTCTGGAACTAGTGAAAGAACTCGATCTCAAGGATTTCATGACCCGAAGAATTAAACTGCATGCAACTGAAATTAGAGAATGGGTATACACTTCTTCGGCTTCTGAGGATGATACATTGATAGGAAATATCGGGAGTAATGCTATTTCTTTGTCTCCCGCTGTTCTTTCCAAAATTCTTGGGTTGGTAAATGGAGAAGATGACATGGATATAGATTCTGAAGAATACAGTTCGATGTTGAAGTTGATGGGATTTTCTGGAAGCAACCCTAACAAGTTGTTAAAGAAACAACTGTCTGCCGCCTACCAGTTCTTGGCGGATATCGTGGGAAAAGTACTGATGGGCAAGCACACCGCACACGACTACATAACCAGACATCAATTTCTTGTCATGTGCGCCATGGTCAATAAGCGTCCTGTTGATTGGAGCAAGATCTTCTTTGAGTTGATAAAGAAAAAAATCAGCAAGAAAGAGGTTTGTTTTGGAAGAATCCTAGGGATCTTCCTCAAGAAAAGGGCTGGTGAATTCATGGTCTCCCAGACCATCTTCATCAATACCAGCAAGCGCCTCACCTGCGCTCTATTTGGCAGATGGGAGAGGACGATCTCCAAGCCATCCAAGGCTTCCTCCTCTTCCATCCCTGCTTCAGAAGGCACCAGGGCTGTTAAAGCAACTCCCACACCTGCTGAGGAGATCCATCCCCCTCCACCATCTCTTCCAGCACCCCTTCCAGCAAAGCAGCCTCCTCATGTGCCTACTCCTCCTCCATCTCCACCATTGGACATCACCAACATCCCATCACCACCATCTTCGCCTCTGCAAGCTAATCAACAACCAACACCTCCAACTTCACCTCATGACACACATATCCTTATACCTCCTCAGTCTCCACTTCCCCCTCATTTATCCTCCATTCCATCTTACACCCTACCCAGAGACATTGTCATGCCAGATGCCACCATTCCATCTTCATCACCATCCACTCATCACATATCAGCTGTACTACCCCCCCCCCCCATTCCATCCTCTTCCCCTTTCTCCTTTGATTCAACTACCATATCATCTATCCTCACCTTCCTCACTCCTCTCATCAAAACCCTTATCACAGAGGCCATTACACCTCTTGTGAATTCTATTAATTCTTTATCTGCTCAAATTTCTGCCCTTTCTGCTGCCCCCTCCTCAGTTCAGGGCCTGGCCTCAGTCCCCACTGAACCCAGGCAGGCGGAGATGCCTGATGATGAAGCAGCAGCACAAGCTTCAGATACAGCTTCCCCAGCAGATACAGCTTCAGAAGTTCTTCCAGATTGTACAGATACAGAGTTAATTGATTTGATTAATTTTATTAATACTTATATGGATATTGCTGACATGGATACTGCTGAAACTGTTGGTGATTTTTCTCTCAATCCCACAGTTAATCTACAAGAATTACTGCAACATTTTGATACTATACATATGCAGTCTCTTCCAGCAGACTTTACTAAGCCACAGTTGGCTATTGTCCCCTACACTTCTCCAATAAGTCCAGCAGTTGCTAAGCAGCTCCGTGATAGTTTTGTTATTCCAGCTTTAGCTTCAATCTCTACAGCTAGTCCAGATGTTATTCCAGAAGCCATCTCAGCCCCAAGTTTTATTATGTATGACTCTCCTATGCCAGATTTGGATGAGCTAATCCTGGCTGATATTGAAGAAGAAAATAAGGCAGCAACTGAAAGCTCTGTCCCAACTATTTCTGATTCATGTACAGTCTCCTCTTCAACTGTTGCTGAAACTCCAGTTCCTGAAATTTCTGCCCCTGTTACAGAAAAAGTTGTCATTGATGCTAAAATACAGAAAGCACTGGATGCTTTATATGATAATCCTCAGGGTTCTGACAGTGAAGATGATGATGAGGATGATGATGATTTAGATGAAGAAGCTTCCAAGAAGAAAAAGAAAATGTTGTCAAAGAAAAGGAAGGCTCCACCTCCTCCAGCTCCTAAGCCTAATCCCACTGCTGACACTCCCTATTAAATTTTGCACAATGTTACTCCTTATAAGGGAATGCCTGCATGGATGTGGCTATCAAAAAACCAGCAGAAGGAAAGGAAAAGAAGTAGGAGATACTCTCCTCCACCAGTTCACAGATATAGAAAGGATCCACCTCCTCCTCCTCCAGCAGCTGGTGCCACTGGCTCTAGCTCTCAAAGATCTGCCCCCATGCAAACCTATCAGAGACAGTCAGGGAGATCCTCTAGAAGCAGCCAGCAAAGGCAACAATCCTCAGGAAATCAACATCAGCAACAACAATCTCAGCAGCAGCAATAAATATCTGAAGTACAAAAAACTGACACTCCCAAAAGGCCATACTCTCCTCCTATTCCATTTGAAGATCCTGAAACAGACAATACTGCAAAAATGGCCAGATTCCAAGAGCTAATTGGCCTATCTTTGATCAATAAAGCAAAGGCTGAAGGAAAAGACATATCAGGTTTAACAACTATGTCAAAGTACAGGAAAGAAGAGTTAAAAAGATTTGACAAAGGAAACAAGCTTTTCAATGTTGATGATTATATGAAGCTCCATCCAGAAGTAGTTGTCCCCAGAGCTACATCACTGAAGATCATTGGGGCAGCTGACATGACAATGACCCAGACAGAGGCTTCAAATCATAACAGAGAAATTATCTTCAAAGATCCAGGAGAGAAGACAACAGAAGACAGGTCCTTGCAGAAAAAGAAGAAGTAATCTTTATTTTGTTTTAATTTTTTCTGCAATTTGTTTTCAAACTATGTTATTTGTTTAAACAAAGCCCATGTACATATATATTTGTTGCATGTGTTAGTAATTCTCTGCCAGATATATTTTTTTCTTGCTTTTTTTATCTCTTTTGAGTCTCTTAATGACCTCACCCAAATAGGGGGAGATTGTTGGATCCCTAGTTGATTTGGTCTAGGTTCACTGACTTAGGATGTGACCCAACATGCATAGCTATGGTCAAGTTTGTGTCCTAGAGTCTAGGTCAAGTCCTTAGGTTCAACATCAGATGGACCAGCTATCAACCAGATCATAAGAGATCTAAAGACTTAGAAGATTTCAAGACCAAGTAAAATGAGTTCGACATTCATCGAACTCAGGTCGACGAAAGGTGTTCTGCACTCGGCGATCTTGAGATAATTCTTAGTGTTGAGCTCGACGATCTTAGTTCTCTATTCGACGAAGGCTGAGATACTTCAACAAGCTAAAGTCAGGATAACTCCAGATTTTTTTAAGTCCAGCTTCAAGCTTTGGTCGACGAACTAGATTCTGAGCTCGACGAACTTTGACCTCAAGTTCTCAACTTCTCAGGTCAATGAAGTCAACTTCTCAAGTCGACGAAGTCAACTTCTCAGGTCGTCGAATTCAGTACTCTACTCGACGATTTCTGCTCTACGGGTTCAATCCTTCTCGGTTAGAGACTTCTCAGATTCTAAGTCCACAATCATTCTTCGGTCGACGAATGTGGATCTCTGTTCTATGAATAAAGACTGACATTGATGATTATTGGTTCAACGAACTCTGGATCTCTGGTCGACGGATGAAGATTGTCAGTTCGACGAAGATGGTTGCAGAATTGACAAGTTTCCCTGGAAGACGAATTGCTATTGTCTGGTCGACGAACTCATTCAAGCTCAGCTCGACGAACTCAAGCTCAGCTCGACGAACTATCTCAAGCTTAGCTCGACGAACTCAAGCTCAGCTCGACGAACTCATACTCAGCTCGACGAATTGTGTTCTTCGTTCGACAATTCCAGACTAGGTCTTCTCCAGTTTCCCGTCCCTTTTCTTGGCGATGATTCCGGAGTAATCAATGCTCAATCTTCTCGGAATGTTACCGTTAGAACGTGCATTGATCATGGATTATTACATGCCATTTTTCCATGGGACAGTTAGGGAAATCATTGATTATCGCTTCCTTCCCAGGCCGATTTCATTTACTGCTCAACATTCAAATTTCGGTTGTTCTTCAGACAGTAAAAAGTCAGAAAAGAAAAGGATCAAGTAGTACAACACATACCAGACACACAGACAGACATTGCATAGAAGAACAATCTTACAACAATCAAAAAGTTCTTTACTGCAATCTGCCCAGGCCAGAGAATAATTTCATCAAGAAGAAGAAGAACATACAATCACTATCAAGAGTCTTCTTCCTTCAATCCTACAGGACAACTTCAGAAGGACAACAAATTAATCTATCTGTCAAAGAAGTTCCTGAAGCAATCTCTGGTCCAGGCACTCAAGTCTTTGAAGACCTATCACCATGAAGCAGTGCTCCAGAATTCCTGATCCCTTCAAGATCTCAGGGGGAGCAATCTGCGGACATAAATCCACAAGTCTTCTCAGTTGATATTGAGAAAGAGAAGACCTCGTCACCCTTTTTCCATCCTCTGTATAGGGTTTTAATTCCCTTCAAAATTATTCCTGGTTATAAGTCTCCTACCAAAAGACTTGAGGTTTTGGTTTTTGAGCACCTAAACAAAAGCTCATTGGTGTCAGGCACCTGATCAAAAACCTGAGTGGATTCCTACCAGGGTGGTAGAAGAGTGGATGTACCCAGGTTGGGGAACCACTATAAATTTCTTGTGTCATCTGGTTGCCCTCTTTCTTTTGTTTTGGTTGTGTTGCTCTGTGATTAGATAGGTTGCTGTGCTTATTCATTTTATTTACTGACCTGTTCACTTAGGAATACAACAGAAGTTGTAAAGTTTTGTAAGAGAGCACAATACTCTATTCACCCCCCCCCCCTCTAGAGTATTTCAGATCTACCTTCACTTTCACAAAAAGCAACCTTGATGAAGATCTAGATGTCCTTGTGGACAATGTTATGGATGAGGGGGGAGATTCACACTAAACTCCCTACTCAAGGGACAGTTTATAATATAGTCTCTTCTGAATCAGATATGGGGAATGTTGCTGCTGATAATAATGGAAATCAACATCCTTTGGAATTTGAAATGGCTAACTCGCATGCAATAGAAGAACTCAGGACAGTGTAACATCCAGTCTGTAATGAAGGTACATGAAATCAAGCTGATCAGATGTCACCATTCTTTTTGGCCCAACTGAAAGGGTTGTTGGATGAACAAAGGAGGCAACTAGAGAACTATGTGGATGACTCTATCAATAAGCTCGGGAATGATTTGTCAACTGAGATCAAATCTATAAGATTTGAGGTTAATCTGCTGAAAGCCAAAATAGTGGCATTCTTCCATAGGGATGTACCTGTAGTTACTTTTATAGAGAGCAAGCTAGTTGAAATCAGCAATATCCAGAATGGGATTATGGAAAATCAGATAATTACTGCCAACAACATGCTAGCAATCCACAATACACAGAAGCAAGTGATGGAAATAAATAAAACTATTCTTGAGAGAAGAATGGATACATGTGCCCAAGTTCTAGATGATCACTTGCTCAAGCTCAAGGGCCATGCCACCATTGGTGTCAACTATCTAGATGATCAATTAACAAAGGCCACCTCCTCCCTGACTAAAAATGTCTTTGAAGAAGTCAAAAAGAGGGAGAAGGAAGTGATAAGGGCCAACACTGAAAATGCTATATGGACAACAAATGTGATCAGAGGAACCCTCAGTCTTGAACAGATAACATATGATAACATCCCAACTTTTCCTGACCAGATTAATCAAGTACTGCAAGATGGGAATTATTATGGTACCCAATACAATGATCACTATGCAGAGCATTATGATACTCAGTAGTATGATATTCAAGATGGTGCATTGTGGGCTGAACTTCTATAGCAACTGAATTTCCTACACTCATCCCCACTGTTGACCAAATGATAAGAGCTAGAGGAAAGTCTCTTACTGAGGAAAAGTAAGAAGTCAGGTTGAGAAAGAAGAGGTACAGGGAAGAAATGGAAACCATGCAAGATTTTGAACAATGGAGTGCTCAATCCAGGACTATCATTCTGTCTGCTTGGGATCTAGTTAAAAATAAGAACACTAAAAGTGGAAAGCTCTACAACTCCCTAGAATGGGCCAAGCTTGAGAAGAATAAAGAGGACATTATGAAGTTATAAATGGACAAGAGGTTAGGTAAACTGCTTCTAGATGCTATGGAGCCCAGCAAGTACTTCCCAAAGCCATATAGCTATTTTGGGAGGCAAAAGGAAAATAATGGAGACAAAGCAAAAGCTGCCAAGAAGCCTAGCAGGGGCATAATCATAAGAGAACTTGAAACTTAGAAATATTTCTTGTTTTACTTAAGGGCTATAGGAAATGTGTTTTGTTTTATGCCAAAACATTAACCTTTCTTTTAATGAAAATCATATTTCTGGTTGTGTATAATTTATCTCACCTTTCTACTGAAATGTTATATCTACGTCATATGTGTTAGTGTATATCATTGTCTAAGGTTTTGTCTTCTTTAAATATGAGGAGATTGTTGGGTCCATTGATCATAATGTCTCATATTTTAAGAAGGTCTACAGGACAATGGTATACACATGTTTGTATCTGATGCATGTTATTAGTTCTATATATGCAGGGGGCTCTTTATTACTTTAATTAGATAGGTTATCCAAGTGACAATGACAGGAGGACATAAGGATGGGATGCTGACAAGGCTGAAATTTATGTAAGTCCAGATGCGTTGAGTGAAGGCAGTTCACTCAGCGCCAGATGGCCTTAAGCATCGAGTAAAGCTCAAGCTCTCAAAGCCACAGAGAATCTGCCAAGAAATCTGGCCAAGTCCAGAAACATTGAGTGGACGCTGTTCACTCAACACCATGTAGAGAAAGCGTTGACAGAATATAGTTTAGTTAGAGTTACAGTATTGGTTGATACAGAATTCTATCTAAGGATAGAAGCGTTGTGCGATGCCAACTCAGTCAATGACCATTCAATAGAAAATCTATCTAAGGATAGAAGCGTTGAGAGAAGGCAGTTCACTCAAAGCCTCTTTATTAAAATAGGCAAAGGTAAAAAGTGTTGAGTGAAGACAACTCACTCAACGCCTTCATATAGAGATAATTGACTAAGCCCAGATGCGTTGAGTGATGAAGGCTCACTCAATGCCTATTCGATTAGACTGTAAATGACTATATTCATTGAATGATGACTGATCACTCAATGCCTGAAGATGTAGAAATTTGTCCATGTGTTTTGGGGTTGAATGACAAGGCTTCACTTAACGCCTATACATAATTGTGAATTTTTCTAAGTCCACAGGTTCTGTGTCGTAATGATGTCAGCAGAAATTCAAATGTTGCGGGAACTGAATAGTAGACAACAAATGACGTTGCTTTCCTGTTGTACTGCATTTAATGCAAACGACAAGTTGCAGCTACCAACTCCTGGTGGTCCCACTACTCAAAGAGCCATTGGACTGCGAAATAAAAAAGAAAGAGGTCAAGGAAGAAGACAAACACTTTTTGGGAATTACAGAGCTTCATCTTCTTTCTCTAGACCTAGTTGCATAGTTGAAGAACTTGCTCCTTCTATTCAAACAAGAAGTTCAAGAAAGTTTGTTGTTGACATTCTCATCTTCAACAACAAGTTCAGAGAGTTCTCTCTCTAAGATAGAAGAAGAAACAGAGTAATCCATTACTATAGTGACTTCATAGCTCAAGCATAACTGATCTTGAAGATCCATTCCAAGAGCTATGAAGAAGAAAGTTATAACGCCCCGAAACTCAAAAGAGTGACGGATGACGTTTCTGTACCAAATTTGGAATTTGGCAGGGGTACACAGCCTGGGACACGGGCGTGTCCCAGGGCGTGTTGGGGTCATTCAAAGATCTAGCAATGATCAGGCAGAAATCTGGGTTCGGCGATCGTCGAGCAGCGGTCGATGATTTGGTCGACATTCTGCGGTCGACGATTTGGTCAACGTTCTGCGGTCGACAATCGGGCCATGGGTTCGACGATCGGGCCTTGAGTTTGACGATCGGGCCGTGCGTTCAACGATTTGGCCAGAGATTTCTGTTTGACGATCTGGCTGCATTCGACGATTTGGCCAGAGGTCTCCGTTCGACGATCTAGCAGCGGTCGATGATCTTGGTTCGACGATCGTCGAGAGCGGGGTGCATTATGGCGTGTTTGTCTCTGTCTACATGGAGTGTCGACACAGGGGTTTTGGCGGGAGTTGACTAAATGTTCCGACACTATTTTGTCGCGGACGTGTCCTGCTCCTCTTGGTGTTTCGTGCGGTGTTTAGCCCCATTTGTCCAGGTCGGACCTGGATCGTATCCGTGCATCCCTTTTTGTGGGATCCGACGACTGTAGTTATTTCCCGATGGGGTTATGCCCGAGTACAGGGTTTCAAAACGCTTATTCTTCTGTGTGGTTCTCTGTCTAAATCTTAGAGAGAGGGGAAAGAAAAAGAGGAAGAAGGAGTCTAGATCCAGTCGTTGGAGGAGTTTTAGAGCTCCAAATTAGGAGCATTTCCATGGCGCCAAGGAAGAATGCTAGGGTAATGATTCTCTACTTGAGCATGTGAAGCTCTCCTTCTTTTGCATAGGAAGCCCGCTCTCGCGAGTTTGCGGTGAGTTGGAGGCGTTCCTTCGGGTAGATATGTGAAGTCCCCGTTATTTAGAGTCCGTAAGCGAGAACGGACATAGACATGATGTGTGAAGCCTACCCGGACAAGTTGATCTAGATCGGTGATGTTGCATTGCATAATGGCCGGAGAAGACTCCGTGCAAATGTTTGTTTTCGGGTTTTCTACGAGGTAGATTGCAACAGGGATCCTTAGGGATTAACTCCAAGGTGCACCCAGAAAACTGGGCAGACGCGTGGTTCTGCCAACTTGGAGGCCTGGGAGCTAACTTGAACATAACCAGGTTATGTGAAGTGTATAACGGAAACGGGACTAGGGAGAATTTTGACCCGTGCATATGGCTTAAATTGTCGCTGCGATGTGAGCACGGGTTAGATGGAACCATACTCGTTCTATGTTGTTCAGTTAAAGCGACTTAAAGGTATGTGGTACTTGTCGTTGGCATAGATGAGGGTCTTCGGCAGTCTATGGCTTAAAATTATGTGACCCATGCCGGGAAGACAAAATGCTCATAGTGTGGCCGTCAAAGTGGCGGTGGTGAGATCGAGGTATCTATGTCTTAAATTGACGTGACATTGACCGGTTCACCGAAAATGTGCCCTGAGTGCACGGGGTGTGTGGCCGTGTGTGCCAACGCCTGTGATACAATGTATATATATATACTGCTTGGTTATGCTAATAAGTGCAGGGAAGGAGCATCGCCGCCCCGAATTGGGGGTGAGATCGTTATAATTTGGTCAGCATTACTGACTGTTGCTTTTGTTTGCCACTGTGCGGTGGTTTGTTTCTTGCAGGTGTGCTGGACCAAGCGGTCAATAGTGGGCTAGAGCCCAAATTGCAAATCCAGCCCTCTAAGGCCTAATTGGAGTGTTTACTTGCTTTTATTCATGTATGACCGGCCTGCGTGTCGTGGTATGGAAAATATGTAATATGAGTAAACCATTTATAAGACCTTAAGGCTAGTACTTGTGTATGTACTTCATTCCTTTTTGGCTTGTTAGTGGACATTCATGCTTGTTGTTGGGTTATTTTAATTGCAACTTATAAAACTGCTTCCGCTAAAATGCTATGTGTAGGACGTTGGATTGGTTGGATGGTTTCCATTGAGTAACCACCCGGTCTATCTGTGGTATATGGCGTCAGGTCCCGGCCGGACCTACTGCTATATGTTATGCGACGGATAGAGGGGGTTACAATTTGGTATCAGACTACTGGTTTAGGTCAGGCTTAAATGAATTCGTGGACGAATTCTTTTTAAGGGGTGGTGAGCACATGTATATGCGTCATCGTTATAACAACAAAAGAACCCATGAATGTCCACTTAGGAATGAAAATAAACGTGTTTGGGGAACTTGCGTGTTCCTATAATTGTTGTTTTCAATATTGTTTGGTCGCTTAATGGTGTTTTGTACTACTATAGGTGAACAGAAGCGGTGCTGGGCCGTCGGAACGTCGAGTTTCTGAGGCTAGCAGTGCACCAAATGATGCTCCTGCAACACCTCCATCGGCTGAGACCACACGATTGGTTGCTGAAGCAGTGTTTGCCATGATCAATGCGCAACCTGCAAGGCAGGTGCAGTAGCCCGCTCCTGTGATGGAGCAGGTACCACTGCAAGCGGCTGAGCAGAGAAGGGTGGAACAGGTAGTAGTGAAACCGGTGGTGCTGAGGAGGGCAACCGAGAGACAGTTCAAACATGTCATGAGCTTTAATCCTCCGGTATTCTCAGGGTTGGGAACCCCATCTCAAGCTGAAGACTGGCTCTCCAGGGTGAAGAGAGTCTTGACAGCAACGGAGACGGAATAATGACAAATGACCACTATTGCTACGTTCCTTCTGGACAGTGAAGCGAGATTGTGGTGGGAAGGATTGGAGCTGCATCTATTGAGAGGTAGACAACTTACAGATGTCTCGATGGAGGAGTTCTTGAGACTGTTCTTGGCTAGGTACCTCCCTTCGACGCAGAGGATAGCTTTGGAGAACGAGTTCCTGAAGTTGGTTTAAGGAGAGAGTAGCGTGGATGAATATCTCCACGAGTTTACTCGATTGAGTCGGTATGCTAGCTCCACCATCGCGGATGAGGAGCTTAAGATGAATCGATTCTACGAAGGGTTGAGAGATGATTTGAGGCTACTACACTCGGGGCCGATGACGCAGGGTTTCTTGACCCTGGTCAACATGGCCCGGTCCTTGGAGAAGGATATGAAGAGCGTCCAAGCAAAGAAAAGTGTTGGTGACAAGAAGTCTGAGTTCAAGGTACCAACTACTTCTAAGTCCGACTATCGAAGGTTCTACAAAAAGGCTAGGACTTCGGGTCCAGCCCCCTCTTCTGGTGCTTCTGGGGCGACTACGGGTCCTACATCGGGTGCATGCTTTACTTGTGGAAAGTCGGGGCACTTTTCCCGCGATTGCTGGAGCGGACATCCCAAGTCCGAAAGGAAGCCGGGAGCGACTTATGAAGAGAAGGGCAAGGCGGTGGAGTCAACCGCGTCCCATTATGCTCCGACTCAACCGAGGGTGTACAATCTTGGCCAACAGGAGGCCATCAAACAGGCGGATATGGTGACAGGTAAAATTTAAATCTGTAGCAAGTTAAATTTCTTTAAATACTTGTTATGCACATGTTACCTTACCACTTCTTGTTTAGGATTTGTTTTGATTTGTGAAAATCCGGCAAGAGCACTCTTCGATACAGGAGCTTCACACTCCTTTTTGTCCGAAGAATTCATATCGTGCATCGGAGTACCTTCTTCGATTGCGAAGGACAAGTTGGATGTGTTGTTGCCCAATGGGTGTTCGATGCGCACGGATAGAATCTGTGGCGTGAAGATTCGAATTGGGAGCCAGGAGTTCCATTTGCAAGCATCGTTATTGCCGCTAGTGGAATTCGACGTTATATTTGGCATGGACTGGCTCTCGGAGCAGCGAGCCTATATTGATTGTTGTAGCAAGGAAGTCAAGCTGGGGGCAGGTCGTGAGACGACTTTCACGGGCTTGAAGGGGTCGAGCAAGACGTTGATGTCTGCTCTTTAGGTGGTGAAGGTCGTTCGTGCCGGTGCAGAACTGTTCTTTACACTAGTGGAGGCTACAAAGCCTAAGCCCGCATTGGACAGTATTTCAGTGGTATCGGAGTACCCTGATGTGTTCCCTAGCAATCTTCATGGACCCCGCCGCAGCGGGAGATAGATTTTACGATAGAGCTCGTACTAGGTGCAAAGCCTGTATCACGCTCTCCATATTGGCTAGCGCCTAAGGAAATGGCGGAGCTGAAGGTTCAACTGCAAGAGTTGTTGGAGCAAGGGTATGTGCGTCCAAGTTCTTCGCCTTGCAGTGTGCCGGTCCTCTTTGTTAAGAAAAAGGACGGAAGCTTGAGGCTATGTATTGATTATCGGGAGCTCAACAAGTTGACGGAAAAGAACAAGTACCCGATCCCCTGGATTGATGATCTATTCGATCAGTTAGTCGGGTCGACGGTGTACTCAGAGTTGGACCTCAAGTCTGGGTACTTTCAGCTGTGAATAAGGGAGAGTGATATCCATAAGACAACATTCAGTACGAGATACGGGCATTACGAGTTTACGGTCATGCCGTTTGGGCTGACTAATGCGCCGTCAGTTTTCATGGATTTGATGAACAGGACCTTCAGAGAGTACTTGTACCATTTTGAGATCGTCTTCATCGACGATATTTTGGTGTACTCGCAGAGTGAGGAAGATCACTTCAGGAATCTTCATTTGGTTTTGGAGACGCTAAGGAGGAATCAATTGTACGCCAAGTTCTCGAAGTGCGATTTTTGGTTGTCCTCAGTGGCGTTCCTCGGTCATATAGTGAGTGGGGAAGGTATTGCAGTGGATCCAGTGAAGATTGTTGCGATACGGGAGTGGCCTGAGCTTTCTACGGTAGCGGAAGTCTGGAGCTTTCTGGGGTTTGTCGGCTATTATAGGCGCTTCATAGAGAACTTCTCGCGGATAGTGTTACCTCTCACTACTTTGATGAGAAAGGAGCAGAAGTTCGTTTGGACGCCGAAGTGCGTGCAAGCTTTTGAGGAGTTGAAATGTTGGTTGACCATGACGCTTGTGCTGAGTTCGCCGAGTGGAACCGAAAGTTATGAGATTTTTAGTGATGCTTCGGGCAGTGGTTTGGGTTGTGTGCTGTGACAACATGGAAGCATTATAGCATATGGCTCGAGACAGCTGAAGGTGCACGAGAGGAACTATCCGGTCCATGACTTGGAATTAGCGGCCGTGATTTTTGCCTTGAAGTTGTGGAGACATTATTTGTACGGTGTGAAGATTGATATCTACACCGATCATAAGAGCCTGAAATATTTGATTCATCAGAAAGATCTGAATATGTGACATCGTAGATGGATGGAGTTCCTGGGGGCCTATACATTCAAGATCCACTACGTGCCTGGTAAAGGTAATGCGGTTGCGGACGCGTTGAGTCACCGGGCCCCAGCTCAAGCCAATTGGCTGTCGATCCATGACGAGCGGTTGGTTCGGGAGTTGGAGACGTTGGAGATTGTTTGTGTAGATAAGCAGTCAAGTGCTGAAGCACTCTTGAATTGGACTGAAGTTCAATATGACCTAGCTTATCGGATTCGGCAGGCTTTAGATTTGGATGGCCACATGAAGCAACTCATGATAGAGGCTCTGTATGGGTCAAATTCCCAATATGAAGTTGTGGATGGATTGCTTTGGGAAGACGGTCGTCTTTGCGTCCCACGCGTGGGCAGTTTGCGGGTGGATTTGTTGTACGAGGTGCACCATACCAAGTACTCGATTCATCCGGGGAGCACAAAGATGTACCGTGATGTTAAGAAACTGTTTTGGTGGCCAGGTTGACGAAGGACGTGGAGATCTACGTGGCGAAGTGCCAAACTTGCACCTTGGTGAAGGAGGAGTGCCATAAGCCGGGAGGATTTCTGAAGTCCTTGCCTATTCCGGAGTGCAAATTCGACGACATCACTATGGACTTTGTGCACGGGATGCCAAGGTCGCAAAAGGGGAACGACGCCATCTGGGTGGTCATAGATCGGCTAACGAAGGTGTCGCATTTCATTCCGCATAGGAAGGATGATCCGGTGGATAAGTTGGCAAAGCTATATGTGGATAACATAGTGCGGCTCCATGGTGTGCCCTGCAGCATCGTGAGTGACCGAGATGGGTGGTTCACGTCCAATGATTGGAGGCTTGTGCAGCAAATGTTGGGAACAAAGCTGAGTTTTAGCACAGCCTTCCATCCGCAAACGGATGGGCAGACCGAGAGGGTCAATAGAACTTTGGAAGACATGCTTCACATGTGTTTCTTGGACTTTGGAAAGCAATGGGAAGACCATCTTTATATGGTGGAATTTGCGTACAACAATAGCTACCATGCGAGTATTCAAATGGCGCCCTTCGAGGCACTTTATGGTAGAAGATTTTGCACGTCGTTGTCCTGGTTGGAAACAGGTGAGTCAAAGTTGTACAAGCGTCAAGAGGTGGAGGATGCTACTTCATTAGTGCGAACCATTCGGGAGAGATTACTTATCGCTCAAGACCGGCAAGCGAAGTACTATAATGACAAGTACATGAACGTGGGGTTCGCTGTGGGCGACTGGGTGTACTTAAAGATCAAGCCGTTCAAGGGTGTCTCGCGGGTGCGGTGCTTGAAAAAGCTAAGCCTGAGGTAGCTTGGGTTGTTTGAGGTTCTAGAGCGGATTGGCGAAGCGGGTTATCGGTTGAAGCTATCGGTGGAGCTTAGTGGTTTAAATGATGTATTCCACATATCGGTGCTACAAAAGGCGGTGCAAGAGCCTTTGCAAGTGATCGCGGTTGATCAAGTGTCGGTGGATAGTGGGTTGATGACAAAGTTCAAGCCCGTACATATCGAAGACTCGGAAGTCAAGCGGCTACGCAATAAAGAGATCAGGATGGTCAAGCTCTGATGGTACAATTATGGCCGAGAAGATCTCTCTTGGGAACGAGAGCAGACTATGCTTGATAAGTATCCAGAGTTGTTCCGCTCAGGTACAATTTAATTTTGTACTTATCTTTCCTTTATGTAATTTTGTGGATGAAATTCTTTTAAGAGGGGGAGAGTTGTAACGCCCCGAAACTCAAAAGAATTGCGGGTGACGTTTCTGTAACAAATTTGGAATTTGGCAGGGGTACACGGCCTGGGACATGGGCGTGTCCCAGGGCATGTCAGGGTCGTTCAAAGATCTAGCAACGATCAGGCAGAAATCTGGGTTCGACGATCGTCGAGCAGCGGTCGACGATTTGGTCGACATTCAGCGGTCGACGATCTGGTCGATGTTCTGCGGTCGACGATCGGGCCTTGGGTTCGATAATCGGGCCGTGGGTTCGACGATCGGGTCGTGGGTTCGACAATTTGGCCAGAGATTTTCGTTCGACGATCTGGCTGCGTTCGATGATTTGGCCAGAGGTCTCCGTTCGACGATCTGGCAGCGGTCAACGATCTTGGTTCGACGATCGTCGAGAGCGGGGCACATTGTGGCGTGTTTGTCTCTGTCGATGCGGAGTGTCAACCCAGGGGTTTTGGCGGGAGTTGACTCAATGTTCCGACACTGTTTTGTCATGGATGTGTCCTGCTCCTGTTGGTGTTCCGTGCGGTGTTTAGCCCCTTTTGTACAGGTCGGACCTGGATCGTATCCGTGCTTCCCTTTTTGTGGGATCCTACGACTGTGGTTATTTCCGGATGGGGTTATACCCGAGTACAGGGTTTCAAAACCCTTATTCTTCTGTATGGTTCTCTTTCTAAATCTTAGAGAGAGGGGAGAGCAAAAGAGGAAGAAGGAGTCTAGATCCAGTCGTTGGAGGACTTTTAGAGCTCCAAATCGCGAGCCGACTTCGGATCTAATAAGGCAAGGAGATTGCGGTGCTTTAAATCCGCGTACATTTCCATGGCGCCAAGGAAGAACGTTAGGGTAACGATTCTCTACTTGAGCATGTGAAGCTCTCCTTCTTTTGCATAGGAAGCATGCTCTCGCAAGTTTGTAGTGAGTTGGAGGCGTTCCTTCGGGTAGATATGTAAAGTCCCCGTTGTTTAGAGTCCGTATTCGAGAACGGACATAGACATGATGTGTGAAGCCTACCCGGATAAGTTGGTCTGGATCGGTGATGTTGCATTGCATAATTGTCGGAGAAGACTCCGTGCGAATGTTTGTTTTTCGAGTTTTCTACGAGGTAGATTGCAACAGGGAGCCTTGGGGATTAACTCCAAGGTGCACCCGAAAAACTGGGCAGACGCGTGGTTCTGCGAACTTGGAGGCCTGGGATCCAACTTGAACATAACCGGGTTATGTGAAGTGTGTAATGGAAACGAGACTCGGGAGAAGTTTGACTCGCACATATGGCTTAAATTGTCGTTGCGATGTGAGCACGGGTTAGATGGAATCATACCCGTTCTATGTCATTCGGTTAAAGCGACCTAAAGGTACGTGGTACTTGTCGTTGGCATAGATGAGGGTCTTCGGCGGTCTATGGCTTAAAATGACATGACCCATGCCGGGAAGACAAAATTCTCATAGTGTGGCCGTCAAAGTGGTGGTGGTGAGATCGGGTTGTCTATAGCTTAAATTGACGTGACATTGACCGGTTCACCGAGAGTGTGCCCTGAGTGCACGGGGTGTGTGGTCGTGTGTGCCAACACTTGTGATGCAATGTATATATATATACTGCTTGGTTATGCTAATAAGTGCAGGGAAGGAGCATCGCCGCCCCGAATTGGGGGCAGGATCGTTATAATTTGGTCAGCATTGCTGACCGTTGCTTTTGTTTGCCACCGTGCGTTGGTTTGTTGCTTGCAGGTGCTGCTGGACCAAGCAGTCAATAGCGGGCTAAAGCCCAAATTGCGAAGCCGGCCCTCGAAGGCCTAATTGGAGTGTTTACTTGCTTTTGTTCATGTATGACCGGCCTGCGTGCCGTGGTATGGAAAACATATAATATGAGTAAACCATTTGTAAGGCCTTAAGGCCAGTACTTGTGTATGTACTTCATTCCTTTTTGGCTTGTTAGTGGACATTCATGCTTGTTGCTGGGTTCTTTTAATTGCAATTTATAAAACTGCTTCCGCTAAAATGCTCTGTGTAGGACGTTGGATTGGTTGGATGGTTTCCATTGAGTAACCACCCGGTTTGTGTGTAGTATATGGCGTCGGGCCCCGGCTGAACCAACTACTATATGCTATGCAACAGATAGGGGGTGTTACAAAAGGACTAAATCATTTCAGTTTAGAAAAAGGCAGACTCAGAGATTGTTTCTCTGCAGTCATTCATCAACACCAACCAACCTTTCGTTGGTATAATCATTACTGATCTGAGTGTAAGCCTGATCTATAAAGGCTGAGGTAGGATCTTTCTATAGATCTGAGCTGTAGGGCATTTGGGCCTGAGTTATAGGATTTCATTTGGGAATCTGAGAGGTAGGATCCTTGTGTGGATCTGAGGTAGGGCTAAGTGCCAAAGCTATATGAGATTTATCCTATGAGGTAGGATCCAGTGTTGGATTTGAGTGTATGGCTTTCCTCCAAGCCTGAGTGTAGGACTTTGCCTAAAGTCTGAGGTACGTAGTCTGGTGCAGATTACTGAGTTGTAGGAGATTACGTCTCTGAGTATAGGGCCTTGTGTAGCGCCCCCACTCATCACATGGAATATAACGGTGTGTCCGATCCGGGCCCCATGCCATATGTCACAGACAAGCGACGGAATTACTTGTGGAAGTCAAAATCTACTCGCATCCTAACTCAATACATTCTAGCGCAGCATTTTAAGTTACCATGAACTCAACTCAAAGAATGTCCACCACTATATAAACTCCACATTTATATATCCAAACCAGGAATGTATACAACTCATACACACTGGCCTTAAGGCCTTACATGTTTCTCTTTACACAAATACATTTTCGTACATCGGCACCCAGGCCGGCCACACACGAAATCCAACCACGTTTCTTCGCACGACCTTCAAGGGCCATTAATAGCAAGCCTCCATTCCGCTCAAGCAAATCAATTTAAGCATCAACAACTGCAATTATCCATCCAATCCAAAGCGGAAAACAAAGTAACGGTCATCTTTAGCTAACCATTTATAACGACCCTACCCCTTACCCGAGCAGTGGTTGCTTCCCTGTATGCATTGCCATATCATAATCATTTCAATCTAGCAAATCCACCAATCACAATCTCATCACGAACACCGGTATCCACCAGACGCTCCGTGCACTCAGGGCACCTTCTTGGTGTACCGGATATACCAGTCATACACCGCCGATCGAGGCTCTTCACTTGCTGGTTGGGCGGTTCAATCCTAGTCCACCAATCTCATTATTGGCGACATCTCATCCATACCACTCAGAGGTACTACCTCGCAGCATACACCAACAACCAGAGCAGATCGACCCACTCCTATGGTGTGGCAAGCCGGGTTTATTAGGGCTCCCCAGGCATTACCACCAATCGACCCCTCACCTATTTCTGATCAACCCACACCTGTGGTGTAGCAAGCCAGGTTTATCTCGGCTCCTCAGGCATTGCCACTAATCGATCCCTCATCTATCCAGATCAACCCACCCTAGTGGTGTAACAGGCCGGGTTTATCTCGCACTCCCCAAGCGTGCTACCAATTGATCTCTCAACACAACCAGGAGCTTACTCAAACCCTCCACACATCCATAACCAACATTCATTGATCCATACAACCATTCAAGCAAAGCATAAACCTTTCATAGCATCAAATCCACGGAGTCTTCTCCGATTTACCAATGATCATCACCAATCCAGACTACCCGTCCAGATGGGCTTCATACAGTATGCCTATGCCGTACACCACACTTCTGGCTCTAGATGCAGACTCAACCAAGGAATCACTTCCGCGATCCACCTCTTGGTGGAGGATTCCATGCACATGCATAAAGAAAGGACTTCGATGTCCAAGAAGGAGATCGTGACCCTTGAAGATCGCTTCGGAGCCATGAATCCGCCGGATGGAAATCACCGTCTCAGCGTTGCATCCACGAATCCGAACTCGGATCTTCAATCCACAATCCGCAGCTCCTCTAGAAGCGGATTTCCTCCTTTCCTTCCCTTGCCCTCTCTCTTTCTCTCTCTTGGAATGAGAATAAGAAGAAGAAAATGAGGAGATGATCCTCATTTCTCGGCCATATAACCACAGGTAAGAAGCCTGGCCTGTGGATTCAGGATAAGGAAAATCAACGGCCAGAAAAACTCTAAAAATCACTTTTCGAGCCTAACACGCCCTGTAACACGCCCGTGTCACAGTGCGTGTACCTTAAGTGGAACACGAACCGACCTATTCAAACTTATCCACGTCAAGGTGACACGCCCATGTCATGCCCGTGTTAGCCTAGTCACGCCCGTGACACGGAGCCTGTAACCCACTGGAGACCTACTCGAGAGAACTTACTCGAGAGAAAACCAACTACTCGAGTACCCAGATAGGACACGCCCGTGTCACAGGGATGACACGCCTGTGTCACCCCCGCCCCCCTCTTACTCGAGTACTTTTCCACCTACTCGAGTACATTTCGACCTACACGAGAGCTACTCGAGTATGAGCGGGACACGCCCTGTGACACGCCCGTGTCACAGGCCATGTACCCTCTTTCTCGAGTATTTGTCGACCTCAACTACTCGAGAGAAAATCGTCGACTAGGGGATGACACGCCCTGGGTCACGCCCCCCGACACGCCCGTGTCACAGGGCGTGTACCTCCTAAAGAATTTGTCGACCGAAATTCGTCGACCATGCACTCAACCACTCAACCCAAGGAGGAAACGCCCTGGGACACGCCCGTAGCCCAGGCCGTGTCACCCAATATTTTCCCGTTTCTCGAATTTGGGTTGTTACACCTTGGGCCTGAGGTAGGACTTGGAGGACTTTAAGAGATCCCAATGGATCTATGTTGTAAGCTCTTGGAGCCAAGTTTGGAGGAGTTGGCCTTGTCTAACAAACTGTTAGAAAGGTGGGAGGGACGGTGGATGTACCCACATTCTGGGGAACCACTATAAACCGTTTGCGTGTTGATTGTGTGTTCTTGAAAGTAAACCTAAACTAATCACAACTCACCAAAGTCAAAATAAATCACAAAAAGGAAGAAAACCTATTCATCCTCTCTCTATGTGTTTAGCTACTCTTGAATCTAAAGACTTTAACGCACCAAAAGACTACCAAAATGCAAAAGATCTGAAAAGGGGGATCTCTATTCAAACAAAAAGCTTCCACACGAGCTACATGAATATGATAGATAAAGAACATGTAGCAACGCAAAGCTACACCCAAGAAAAAAGAAATTAAACAAAGGCAAGAAAGGTACAGGAGAATCATCCCTTGATGTTAACATATGTGTTGTTGTTAGAGGCAAACTCCATCCTATGATCAGAACGCTCTAGCATCCTCCGAGCTACCTGAAACCCCTTGCCAAAGCCTAGGCAGAATGCAACATCATGCTCATCCTCCAGAAGTGGATCGACCTTGGTGTTCATCATCTTAGAGCGGGCCTCCTCCGTGGTATGGGAGCACTCCACCATAAAGTAATATGACTCTCTGTACATGGCGACCGTAGAAGACTGCATAGCTTCAACATCCTCTCATCCTACAATCATTTGGTCCTTCTCCTCGATCAGTTGCTCCACCTCCATCTCCAACTGAGACATCACTGTAACCACCACCTCGGCGCAACCAATTGACTTAGCAAGAGTCATGTCAGCCATGCAAAGCTTTCCTTGAAGTACCTCGACCTTCTTGATGTCCGCATTCAACTTCTTTATAAGGGCCAAGACCTCATCCCAAGAAGACTCCAACTTGGACTCCGACCTTTCACGTTGGGAAAGGGCCTTCTTCTTCCTCTTCCTAGCAAGAAACTAAGAGTCCTCTGATGCAGCCAGCTTCGTCAAAAGGGAGAAAACTTATCCTTTATGGTCATGTTGTTGTTATCCCAGGAAAGCATGATCTTGTGCATCTTGTATGGAAACAAAAGAAATGGACATGCCATTACAATAAATAGGAACAAACCGAAGGGGGAAATAATAGAGGCAATCGATGTACCTTCAAAAAGAGGGCCCAGCAACTAGAGGAATACCGCCTTTTTATACTTTGTCTCCACCAGCGACAGCTTAGGATCCTATCAGATAACCGACTCATCTATAGGTATCTCCAGGGACTCCTTGGTCTCAAGTATAGCAGGCAGAGGACCATCGACAGGTTTGTCTGAATGTTTATCCAAAACTTCCACAACAACCTTAGGGACAACGAAGGACAGCTCATCCCGCAGATCCTATAAGAACACCAACTTTCTCTTCTTAACACGCTCCAGCAGGACGACACAAATCTGTTCCACATCCATCGAGAGCCCCGCAAGAATCAATATCTTCTAAGTAACCAATGCACCAATCTTATACAGCACGACTGAGAGCTCACAATGATCTTCAAAGCCCAACATTAGGGTAAAATCATACTCCAGTCCATCAAGATGGTTGCAGCACCTTAGAGGATCCTGCCAAATCTCAGGAAACCTCCAAGGATTTTAAAAAATTCAAATAGCATCTCCCATGGCAGTAATCGGTCTTGTCATCGAATGCTAACCACCTCTTATTGCACCGTACCTTAATCCGGTCACAGAAAACATGGAAAACCTTGTACCATTTATGAAAAAGCTGGACCGAAATATAGGAGACAATCTCTTGATAGAAGCAAAACAGACCCATGATCCTTTTCAATCCAACCATGGTAAATTGTATAACTGGAATGTCGTAAAACAGAAAGACCGTGATGACCTCTTCAGCTAGAGGGATCTGAAAGCCAACCTTCAGACATCCCTCTGTAATCGCAAAGTGACTCAGAGGAGTTTTCTGAACGCGCTCCAATGGTGAATGTATTACGACCTCCACATCTGCAAAAATCATAAAGCGCTTCCTCCATTTGTTCACTCAGATAATGCTCAGAGTCGAGGGAGGGAGCATTGATCATGGTGGAGCACCACCCTTTGACACCTGAAAAAGAGACGGAGATTAGCACAAAAGTGACAACTAGGGAAAATCCTTTCAGAACCACACGTTGTGCACCCGAAAAGGCATCACGCACACACCTGCAATCCCCGAGGAGAGCACCCTGACAGGAACACTGATACACATGAACATAATTGACAATGCACATACTGCCGAGTTCTTCCACACAAGTTCCCCACGCGCATGCGCTCGGGGACACCCCAACGCTCATGCAGGAGCCCCCGCACATGCGAGAGCGAGTTCCTTCCACTGCTCTTTTGCAGGTGCCTCCACCCGCGCCAGGGCTCCGCCACGTCGTGCGATGCCTCCTCCGCACTTCCCCATGCCAACACCGCCTCATTTGGGCCCCTCCATGCGCACTCATGTCAAAATCGCTAATCGTGCCCTCCGTCGTGCGCTCTCATTACACCTACTCACTTCCACTCATCGGGAATTAGAAAAATTTTATGAAAAAAAACTAACCTTCTTAGAGGGATACATGATGACGACAAGATCATGTGAACTCTAAGAGAGGACTCCAAGAACTCTACAACTACATAAAAAAGAGAGTAAAAACCCTCTACAATTTATAAACCTTGTAGGAGGGATCATAATGGAAGGCCTCGTTAATGCTAGAATATCTCCTACCAAATTTTCCTGTCTCAAAAATGGCAATGGAGTGAATCAAATCTTGATCAAATTTCTCACCGAAGGGGCAGGAAATATTTCTCATGTTATGACAAATAATCTCGGGTTTAAACCACAATTATTTTCTTGACTCTGAATTTCAGCAAACAATTATTCACGATCAATGCTGATAATCATATGTCTCCAAGTCGTCGTAAGCTCCAGTAAAATTTTTGCGCTTATTGCTTCGTGGGGAATTTGATAGGGTTCCCCTTGAGATTTTTTGAATCATGGACACGGAGACGAGCCAACTCTACCAAACAAGCGTGCGCGCGAAAGTGCGCTCCCCCGGAGACCCAAAAACACCCTCGAAAGAGGGCAAAGCCAGGCAAGTGCCCACGTAAATGAGCGTACATGCAGGCAGCGCCCGTGCCAGAGCGGCCAACCCACCCACGTAGGAGCCACTACAACAAAGTCGTCTTATGACGACATTTTTTTATGCCTTTAGTGACGATTTCAAAACGTCACTGTAGTTTTTGTGATGTTTATAAAAACGTCACTAAATCATCACGATTGCGTATGTCGTTGTAGCACCTTGCGACGATTTAGAAAAAAATGTCGCGATTGGCAGTTACTCTACGGTGACAGTTTTCTCAAAAAACGTCGTGGTTGACAGTTACTCTACGATGACATTTTTCAAAAAACGTCATGATTAGCAATTGTTTTACCGTGACACTTTCAAAAAACATCATTATAAGCAATTACTTTATCGTGACACTTTTTACAAAACTTGGAGATAAATATTAACACTAACACGATGTTTTTAAAAAAACGTCACTGTAATTAAAACTCTACAATGATGTTTTTAAAAAATGTAATAATCTATTGCATTTGAAAAAAAAAATTAAAACAAATAAAATTTAAGATAATCTAAGCTGACAAATAATTATGCTTTTAAAATATTAATTAAAATTATTTTTTATAATTTTTTTGTTAACATTTTAAATATTTTAAGAGTGGTATTAAGAAATATTGAGATATTTTTTTACAACTTGTTGTCCAAATAATATATCTCTAATTATAGCCAAAAATAATACACACATAATATATCATCATTAAGTTTGAAGAGTATAAACATGCAAAAGATCACATTTATGATCAACAAACATGTTTCAAGTGAATATAAACTTCCAAAAAAACATAATCATTCAACATATATATTGTTTTCAAAATCATTCAACATTTAAAGTTTCCCAAAAAAACATTTAATAATTTTTAAAATCATTCAACATTTAAACTTCCAAAAAACATGATCATTCAACATATATATTGTTTTCATAATCATTCAACATAATCATTCAGGTGAATATAAACTTTCGAAAATAAAATCATTCAACAAAATCATTGATCAACATATATATTGTTTGAAGCACGATGCAGCTTAAAAATTTCTTTCTTTAATCATTAGCTTCATTGACATTGTATTGATGAGCATTGAACTTCTTTCATACATCATCTACCGCTTGCATCATCTTTTCAAACTTGAACCATAATAAAAAAATGTTCAATTACCTTCATAGTAAAGAAAATTGAAACACATATTAAATATTTATTCTAATTGCATTTAAAGTTAAAATAAATAACAATTGGAAAAAACACAATAACAATGTGACTTAAAACAAGAAACTGCATATCTCCACATCAAAGAATAAACATTCATGTGTATGTCCGCAAGAAGCATTGATTTATTCCCCCCCCCCCCATCTGAACGATCCAAGTCCACATGTGTTTGGATGATCATTTAGCCATTTTATCATTTATAAGGTTATTTATTTCATGTTGGTCAGAACCAATAAAAACACACAATATGAGTCATCCATATTGGATGTACAGGTCCATTTGTGCATAAGCTAGTGGAGAGGGCATCACAAACTGCTGCAACAGTTTGGCAAAAACTGCTGCAGGAGTTTGGCACAAACTGCTGCAGTAATTTGGCACAAACTGATGCAGTTTGTGCTGCAGTTTGTCACAAACTGCTGCACAAACTACTGCAGCAGTTTGGCACAAACTGCTGCACCAGTTTGGGGCGACTGCTACTGCAGCAGTTTGGGGCTGCCCCAAACTACTGCAGCAGCAGTTTGGGCCAACTACTGCTGCTACAGTAGCAATTTGGGACAGCCCCAAACTGCTGCAGCAGCATTTTGGGGCTGCCCCAAACTGCTTCTGCTACAACAGTAGTTTGGGGCTGCCCCAAACTACTGCTGCAGCAGTTTGGGCCAATTGTTGCGGCCAGCAGTTTGCGCCCAACTGCTGTGGCCAGCAGTTTGCGCCCAACTATTGCGGCCAGCAGTTTGCGCCCAACTGTTGCGGCCAGTAGTTTGACAGCTGCAGTCATGTGGTTACTTTATCAGTAAGTTTGTTTTGAATTCCAATGTGCCAGTGCTGGGAAAATAATTCCTATCAAGCCTAGATGTGGTGATGGGAAAATAATTCCTATCTGGCCTTAGGATGATAAGTGTATGCAATGAGATATCCAAGAGTAATTACAATTAAAAAATTAAAACATAAAATTCGAGAGGTTAACATAAGCAACTGTAATTGATTCAATGGCAAACAGATTAAGCTTTACTCTGCTTGGAGGGCTAAAAGCTAACACACACAAGCGATAAGGATCCTACAAAGGGTGATCAATCTACTGCTGCGGTACAACAATGCTGAAATAAATAACATAATACAACTAAACTCATGAGTGAGAGGCCGTAGGCGAGGGCATAGAAATACGGCGGTCGTAGATGCAGTGGTGGCTGTCTCGGGTGATGAGGAAAGTAGTATGGAATCTGTATAGGTGGGCGAGAGTGGTGAGTGGGACAGGATCTGCTGCTGCGCTACCAGGGCATGATCGGGCTCGATGGGGTCGGCCAGGCTCTGCTGGGCCTGGGAGGGCTTGGGCTGTAGGATATTGGTGCTGGGAGGGTCAGCCAGGCTAGAAGCAGGGCTACTTGTGGTTGCTCTTGCAAGAGGTAGGCTGGTTGGCTGCCAAAGCAGGGAGTATTTTGGGTCTAGATGGGCTAGAGAAGTGGACGATTGAGTAGGATGGGTATTTGGAGGGAAGCGGCAGCCATGAGGTGTTGTTTGAAATGGTTCGTTAAACTACAAGACATATGGGAATCGGTACCTAGGGTTGCAGATCGACATCATGGAAAATACCTTTGAAAATGTTATTAAAGTTCAAAATGTGATATCTAGCTACTAAGTAGCAAGCATTGTGCATGGATAGCAGTGACCCGTATCTATATTTCCCCTATAACATCTTAAAACTTGGCAAGCTTTTTTATTTGCACTAGTGGTAGATACCCAGTGTCACCAAACAAATATAGAGACTTAAATATGATGCAATCAAACGAACATGATGAATTTAATGATATAATACCTAAACAACATTTTCTTTTACATAGTATGACATCAAATATTTTCTTGAAATTCTATCAAACACTTGTATGCCTCGCCAAGTTTATCACTGAAGTTCTGAAAGGCCTTGGTTGCGGTTTCAAAATGGACTTGATTGAGTTGATTGAGAAGTAGAGTTAGATATATTACCCAGTTCAAAATGAAGAAAATCAAGATCTGTTTTTTAACTTGTTGCAAGAATAATCTTGGATCTCAACATATATAATAGATCTACACATGATCCAAATACAGAATTTTGCTCTTGTGAAAATCATGACAGCAAAAAGATCAAATTTCAAGTACAATACTATATAGCATAAAAGAGTATGGAGCCTCCATGTTAGTCCTTTTCTGAATTGTACTCTCTTTTATTTTTTTACTCCAAATGCATGGTGACATTTTGTTGAAATTAGTACCAAATAACCAGCCAGTTTCAGAAGAATATAAGTCGATCAATCTAACTTTAAATCATGCACATATATTAAGTTGTGAAGCAGTGGTGCTAAGAGGAAACAAAATGAGTAAATCAAGTCTTTTCAGCAAATTAAAAGTAGTCCTTTAAAACAAAAGAACCATGATAATCATTATCATATGAAATACATCAATATAGGTCAGCCATAAGTAGTCTAAAAGCAATTATACGTACCAGGAAATCAATTTATCAGAAAACATTTCGACCAGGCTTAAAGCACAAACTGAGGCCAAACTACGTCCAACAATTTTGCACAAATTGCGGCTAGACTGCGGGTAAAATTTAATATCATTTTTCATTCAATTGAATCTCAAAAAATAATATAAGAAGGTAGAAATCAAACCTTGATTCGAATTGATATTTATAGTAGGAGATGGTGTTGTGGTGTTGTTAGGGGTAGACTCATTTATATTTGATCTGCCAATAGAAGCCATCATTCTCAAAAACTGCACAAATAATACATATTTATAAAACTATTGCAATTAAATTAAACATTATTACTTGGATTTAAACACAATTATTACTTGGTCCGGTGATAGATGTATCCCTGGTCCTATTGATGTTCCAGGTGAATCTTCCCTAGAATTTTGTTGCGACCTGTCAGCCACAAGACTATCTATGGTCTTCTGCATGATAGACATTTGTAATTTCAATTGTTCAATCTCCCGCAACTCTTCTGGATTTGTAGATTTCAAGCCAGTTGTTCTTGAGCGACGTGATAAATCAGGGTATATCTAAATTGCAGTGACACCCATTCCCATACCACGACATCGACCATAGTATTCTTGTCTAAATGTGGATCTAAATATATATTTATATATAATTATATATATTGTGCAATACTCTAAATCGAATCAAAATGTTATAAAATACTTTTTTACTTAAAAGCACCTTAATGTATTTCATTTATTAGTGTGTCAGGAGGATGCTGCGATATTTGTTCCTCGATAGCCTTGTCCAAGGCAACCTAAAAAAAGTGCACAGATGAAATTTTCAATAAACAATTTGGATATTATTATAATGTAATGAAACACTTACTTTTTTTGATATTGCATCATCATTCACCAAAGTTTTCCCATTTTTCTTGCTTGTGCGACTATCTAAGAACAAGTCAATGCAAGTTGGCTCTCTGCCCAATTCAATTTCCTTATAAAAAATCAATTATTCAGCTTTATGTACTAAAGTAAGAAATAATGAGGATATAAATTTATATATATGTATATATGTATACCAAGTCCTTTTTTCGATTAGCAAGACTCATCCGTCCAAGAGTATGTGCACCAATATTTTTTTGGCGACATGCTTTATTTCTTTCACTTATACTCTGCTACATCAGAAAATTCATTCTAAATCTTTTAAAATGTTGGAAATTAAAAAAAAGATTGGAAGAATAAACAAATAAAGATACAATACCCTTCCTTTTGTAGAATATCAATATTTCACAATGTCAACAAATTGGCTTTCTAGCATATCTGTAGGACCACCTCATGCAATAAGTGCTTCTGGAGTATCCAATGGGTCATAATATCGTTTTTTAGAAGTGGACTTCCAATTCCTAAAGCTTTCTCTTATAATTTCCATGATAAGCTTTTTGTTAGTCTCAAATATGAGAAATCTTTGCTGCATGAATAAACATAAAGCTTATAAATTTTATTTAATATTCAATAAAATCATGATGCTTATGTGCACTCACCTTAACCATACTTCATTTAGTTTCCTTGCTATACTGGGACACATGCGTCCAAGATAAAGGAGTCATTGGAAATAATGATGTATTTCGTGCAAGTGTGCCTAAGAACGATGAAAGTTGAGGTGCGCTATTTCCAACAAATTGCTCATGTTTGTTTCGCTCCAATAAGATAATCTTATCTGATGGCATAAGATGAATATCCTTACATATTGTTGCTCCTCGTAACTTTTTACTTCTATTTTCACCTACGTATATAAAACTTTGATTATTGTACTTGCATTAATAGCAAATCATACAAAGAAAAACATTTATTATTTACCTGAGCTCCCTAGGACTTCATTTCTAAGATTGATAGCTTCTTGATCACTATGTTGATGTTCATCAGAGCTTTCATATGTTGAAAAATAATGTGTAGTTGTTGGATCATGTAGTGGTTCCTTGTGGTAATTTGAAGTGATCACATGAGGGTCACCGCTTACACCTTTCTGTTGATCTTTAGCTAGAGATTTATCCCTTCAAACAAATAATTTTCTTGGAGCATATGTTCTCTTAGGAGCCATTAAATATCTGCATGATAACAAAATCAAATATTTGCAAGATAACAAGATCCATCCATTGTTACACACTAGTAATACAACAATGTGTAGTCATGGAATGGATAATGTGTAGTTGTTATGCACAAATCAATCAGAATAGCAACACAGAATTGAAAAATAAGAAATTACTTTGATAGGATAAATCTCCAACAATGACAGGAGGATGCAAAAAGTGTTTTATTATGTTGGTAATCATGGAATGGACATAATCAGCCCACTTGGAGTTTATAAATTTGCTTCACAACCCAAACTGCATTACATCTACTGATGAACAGGGGGCTGGAAGCAAACTTGTGAACTGGGTGTAGAACTAGTTAGTTGGAAGCAAAAGCAGGGTGAGATGAGAGTAGAACTAGTAAATTAGAAGCATCATATGGATACCTGGAAGGGACTAGAAATAAGGGTACTCTTGAATTGCGGATAAATACACATGTGAATGCTCAACATCTTGATTTATTTCTCTTTTTGCACAACTGTAGGCTCAACATCTGTTCTAACCATCTCGGTGTCTTCATCATCTTGATATAAATTTGGAATATTGTGTATGTCATCACTAACACATTGAATGAAGTTTTCATGATCATCAATACTTGCAGCTTCAAATTCTCCCATTTCATACTCATCTCGTGGTAGCATCCTCATGACCAATTCCCAATTTGATTGTTTAGGATCACGAATATAATATACCATTCTTGCTTGAGAAGGGAAAATCTATGGGTCATGTTCTAGTGTTGCTCCTGTATGTATCAAATTTGTGAAATTAACCAATGTGAACCCATATAAATCTTTCTTCACACCCACATTCTTTGCAGGATTAACCCAATCACATTTAAAAAGCATCACTTTAGCAAAGTTAAAGTAATCCAGCTCTATGATCTCAGTTATTCTACCAAAATAATTGATATCCTCTTGAAGCCCAACATGGTTAGACATAACTTCAACTCCACTATTTTGCGTCCTCTTGTGAATCTCACTGCCTACAATTCGAAATGAAAACTCATTTATATTGTATCCTTTGTAGCTACGAACAATAGAGTTTGGTCTGAGTGCTAATTATCGTAATTGAGGGTCATCAACAATTGCACCATCATGATTAACCTGTTATGATAAAATGGAAACATAATTCATTTCAAAGTCATTCTTCATTTGTAGATCTAGGTACGAGCACAAACATGTGTAAATTAATGTACATGCATATGATGATTCTTACTCTTTGCGTAAACCATTCTGAGAATTCTTTATGAAGTAGATTCTCCAAGCGGTCCACATCAATACATTGGGGTTGGTGGCGATTCTTCAATTCTTCTCGAAGTTCGCTGTTAAAAAAATATTAATTAATGGACATTTCAAGAATAAATAATCTTTAACATAGTTTTAAAGTTTATTAAAACTTAACTTCGAAAAATTTCAAGCTCTACACAGTTGAACAAAGTATATCGATGAGCTTGCATAAGGCTAATTGGATCTAGTACCTTCAAGACAACTCCCCTTATTGCACTCCCAATTTGTGGAAGCATCCTAAATGCTGGAGTTGGAGACGTAGAATTTGCACTATTACGACTTGATCGATTAAATCGAGTCTCTATCCCTTCAAAGAACCGAGAACAAAAGGTCAAAGTCTCTTCCGCTATATAACCCTCTGCTATATATCCTTCTGGTTTTGCTCTATTTCGTACATATTTTTTATAATGTCCAAGTTCCCTCTCGATGGGATACATCCATCTAAATTGTACTTGGCCACCCAAAATAGCTTCTTGTGAAAGATGAACCATAAGATAAATCATTACAGTGAAGAATGAAGGGGGGAAAATTATTTCGAGTTGACATAAAGCCACTATTATGCGATCTTCAATCTTAAACAAATCAGAAACATTTAGTTTTTTTGGAACATAATTCTCTAAAGAACATGGAAACCTCCATCAATGGTGTCACTATATGCCTTGGTAGCACTGATCGTAAACCAATCGACAATAATTGCTGCATTATAATGTGATTATCATGGCTCTTTAAGCCTTATATTCTGCATTGCTTCAGTTTTACACAGCGTGATATATTAGAGGCATATCTATCAGGAACTCGTAATGACTTTATCATTCCTAAAAAGATATCTTTCTCCATCTTACTCATGGTGAAGCAAGCTGGAGGAATAATCTTTGTGTCATCATCTCTTTCTTGGATCCATAGATGTTTTAGAACCCCGAGATCCTTGCAATCCCTTCTAGCACGCACATTATCCTTGGATTTGATCGGGTCACCCAATATAGTGTTCAAAATATTATCACACTCATTTTTTCTATATGCATCGTATCAAGACAATGACGAAGTAAATTTGTCTTCCAATAGGGAAGTTCAAAAAATATACTTCTTTTTTTCCAATACTTAGTAGGTCCTCCCGAATTATTTTCTCTACCAAACACAACATGAAGATGTTGGGTTTCCTCTGATACTCTTCGTCCATTAGGAGGTTTTTTACTACAAATACGCATTTCATGTCGACCAAACTTTCTTACTTTACGATATGGATGATCAACTGGCAAGAATCGGCGATGACCCTGATAAACAATTTTTTGACTATTCTTTAGCCAACATGATTGAGTGTCCAACCCGCATGATGGACATCCAAGTTTGGAATGTGTGTTCCATCCCGATAGATTACCAAGCGCGGTAAAATCGTTAATAGTCCATAATAGTGCTGCGTGTATTGTAAATTTTTTCCCATCTAAAACATTAAGCACTTCTACACCCACTTCCCATAACTCATTCAACTCTTTTATTAATGGTTGTAGAAATACATCGATGTTATTTCCTGACATCTTTGGCCCAGGTATCAAACCCAACATGATAATAGATCTTTTCTTCATGCACTCCCAAGGTGGCACATTGTATATCACTAACATAATTGGCCACGTACTATGTGTGGTGCTAAGATCACCAAATGGATTGAATCCATCAGTAGCAAGTCCTAAACGAATATTTTGAGGATCTTTTGAGAACTCTTTGTGGCGTTGATCAAATTCCTTCCATGCCAAGCCATCTCTAGGGTGATGCATTAAACTGTCATGATTAAGATCTTTGGCATGCCAATGCATCATCTCGGCAGTTTTCTTGCAAAGAAATAGACGCTCCAAACGTTCTTTCAATGGAAAATACCGAAAAACCTTTTTAGGTGTCTTCTTCATAATGATCACATCTTGTGGCTTACGTTTTCTCGATCGGTGAGTCAATTGATCGTCTTGTACATGAACCCATCGTGATTGTCCACATATATGACAAGAATTGTCATTTTTATGTATGTCCCAAAATAATGAACAATCATTTTCACATGCATCAATCTTAATATATTTGTGGCCCAACTTAGATGTGACTTTCTTGGCCTCACGATAGTTAGCCGGCACTGATTTATATCCGTCTGGCACTGCACCTTGTAGAACTTTCAACAACATATCAAAATGTGCATTACTCCAATTTCCAGGTGTCTTAATATGCAGGAGATTCAGTAAGAAAGATAGTTTTGTGTACTCTTGACATCCTTCCCACAATGGCTTATTTTCCTCTAAGAGAGCCGTGTATAGATTATCTGCTTCTGCATTAAAGGGACCTTGAGGATTCTCGAAATGTGTGTTTACGCCGATATCATCATCAAGTAATTCTTGTTCATACAAACTCTCATTGTTTGTTAAATTAGGAATAGCAGCATGCAGAAGTTCATTCATCGGATCACTAGAGTTGTTAGTATGATTCAAAGATCCTATAATTAAAAGACTATTATTTTGTAAAACTCCATTATTAATTAAACGTCCATCATAGTATATCCATTCTGTGTAGTTCTCCATAATACCATTCCATACAAGATGCCCATCTACCACATCTCTATCCCACTTCTTTAGATTTACACACTTTTTACAAGGACATGGGCACTTCTCACCAATTGGAGTATATGAATAGTATGAATCTAGCAAATACTTCATGCCATCTAAATAAGTCTTCGAATGTTGTAACACTCTCATCCATCTTCTGTCCATTGTTAAAAATAAATCGGATTGGTACCTATATACAAAAATAACACAATTAATAAAGATTATAAATCAGACATGGAGATTGTGTTTTACAAAATTGAATGATCCACTCTACTGCTTACAAAGGAAAATTGTTGGTCACACATGAATTAAAAAATGATAATATAAAAATGAATACAAATGAAAATGAAAAATACAACTTAAAACCAAAAAACCTAAATCACTATAAAACCTTCATTCTAGTATTTCCAAATGAAGTTCTTGTTTTTTGAGAATTGGTCAAAAGAGGAAATGTAAAAGTTTGAAGTCGGATATGGCTCTAGAAACTGAAGTTCTTTTGGAGCCTGAAAGAGAGGTTGAACTTCGGCCACTTGAGGGAATGGTTGGTGAAAATAAATGTGTTATTTCAGCTACTGCTATAGAAAATCTTTTTGGCAAGGCTAGAAAGAAAAATACTAAAAGTTTGAAATATGATGGTGTTTCTGATATAATGTCAAAAATAGAAGGTCGTGTAGAGCCTGAAAGGGAGATTAAATTTCAGCAACTTGAGGGACAAGTTAGTGATAGACTGATAGTACATGTGTTATTTCAGCTTCCAATTATAAGGATCTTCCTGGTACCCGTCTTTCTAAAAGGGGCAAATCTACTAAATCACAGCTTAGTTTCTAATGAGCGGTGACTGACGGAAAGAGAAGTTCCTATCCTGGAGTGCGTCGGCTGCGGGAAGGTTGGTTGCGGAGGTCGTTGGCGGTAGGATCGCTCCATCAGAGGATGACGGCAACAGTTGCAATGTACTCACGGGGGTTCTGCGAGTTTAAGGTTAGGGAAGAAGAAGGGTGTGAGTGGGAGAAAGGAAATTACTTTATAAGAAGGACATCAGCTGCAGGAAGGTTGGTTGTGGAGGTCGTTGGCAGCAGGATCGCTCCAGCAGAGGATGACGGCCAGTGGAAGAACTAGTATTTGAATGTCGCGCGGGCACAATAAATTTTAACATATATTTCAATGTTAAAATTTATCCTAGACAAGGTTCTCTCTATCTTGAAAATTGAAATTAAGTCTACTATAGAAGAGGGATATTTTCTGAATTTTTGAACCATTAATAATGTTCCCAAAAGCATGGCCTAACAAAGATTACATATGTTGTGTGTCACTAAACAAGTGACTACGTCGAATTACGAAGACTTTACAAATTTTTCAGTGCAGATCAACAATCTGATTGCCCACAACTATACTTCTCTCAAAACGATCCTAACACATTAATCCATCTATAATGGTAGCAAAACTTTTGGTCTAAACAATTGGGGGTTCTATATTCTAGTAAAGTATCAAACATACACTGCAAACCCAGCAATTGTTTGAGTTTACTTAAAGGTGAAAGGCTTGATCTCCAACATTTTCAGACTAGTTATTCCTTCAATTAAAATTGCAACTCTATCAATTTCTTGAAAATTATAAAATGTGGATACTTTTTTCCGGCATGATCTAATCATCAAAAAACTTGAGCACTGAACATTCAAAAACTTATACAAAACAAACAGGACAGAACGGAAGAAATTTCCATGAAAAAATATCCAAGAAGAACAATGAAAAAGTATCTACACCACTAGTGTTGCTCCTCTATTTCAGACTATTTTCCCTAGCAATTGTGTTTTTTACAAGTGATGCTTCTTTCCCTTCACTGGTTGAAGTCTACAATCGACATTTTTGGTTGCAGCAGGTAGCTTTTCATATCTTGTCATATGAGAGCAAAGAGGATAGTATCGATATTTATGACAACAAAAAAAGAACAAAAAAGAAGCAGATTCTACATCTTTTTTCCACCATTTAACTCAATCTCACGCTAGGTCTTGCCCGTGCATGAAATTACAGATGTTTTGGCTCATAAATTTGTAGGCAATGGGCAGAAGAAATGCAGTGAAGCAGAGCATAGAATAAATATGCAGAAAAAATCACATTCATACCTGAACAAAGACGAAGCAATAGAAGAAACTAGGAAGAACAGTGGGAGTCGCCCAGACACTGCCAGAAATCTGAAGAAGAAATGTACGAGAGCCCAACGTAGAGGAAATAATGAAAGCTGGAAGGGGAATCAGGAATGCCCTCTTTGGTGTCGTCTCCCTTCGCCACAGTCGTCGCCTCGCCGGTCCCGTCGTCGTCGACACCGTCAGGCGCCAGAAATCGGGAGGAGAACCTGTCGCGGCATCGCGCGGAAAGAATGCCCCCCCCCCCCCAAAAAAAAACTAGGCGATAATACGCGAAAAACACGGTGGGTTGCAGCGCACTCACTGGGGTTCTGCGGGTTTAGGGTTAGGGAAGACAAAGCGTGGGGGTTCTGCGGGTTTAGGGTTAGGGAAGATGAAGCGTGAGCGGGAGGTAGAAATGGATTTCACCGCGGTTCTGCGGGTTTAGGGTTAGGAGGAAATTATTTATACGAATTTGCTATCAGATCCAACGTACAGTTTTTGATCCATCAAGAATCAGTGGCTGATATTTTGATGAAGTGCTTGTGTTGAAATTAGGAGGAATCTAGTAAGAATTGTTACTGACATGCTAGTATCGGATTATGTCTTGCTAACTATTGTATTGTATAATATCATGACCCTATATGGACAATAACTTGGAATACATGACAAATCTGTGGAATATACTAATGCTATTCGACCAAATAAGTAGTAGTATGTCTCGTACTATTCGTTAAATATGCATCATGTATACAATCCACTTCGAGTACTAAACATCATATAAAAGGGGTAAAACTCAATATTGGTTGAATCAAGTCATTACAAGGTAAGGCCAAATGACAAACCATGTTACTGTAGTTTCATGAGATTATGACATATTGGGTTACATTAACGACTATGTGTTAGTACCTTCATGGCTTCATATGTTCCTAGTACATCAAGAATCAGTGTCTGATATTTTTTGATGTATTTTTAAACTCACGTTATTTGCAGACCTAACTATTTTTTTTAATATAGTATGAATATATCATATGCATAATAAATACAATCATTATAATTATTTGTATCAAAGTCAAGATCGGGTTCGATGCTATCACTAATATAAACTCATGACTACCATCAAAAAATTGATCACTATCATATATTAATATAGATATCATCAACTCAATTAAAGTTTGTAATTAATTATATCCCAAAACTTGTTTATAAAAATTGTAATGAGACCACATAGGAGAGAGATTATTTATCAAAATGTAAACATGATGTCACACATGCATTTCATGCTCAGATAATAAATGACATGATTGTAAGAAAAATATTTTTAATTTTTTGATAACAATTTTTTTACAAAAATCCTATGTTTTGGTGACGTTTTAAAAATAATCGTCACCAAAACTGAACATTTATATTGATGTTTTCTTATGAAAACGTAGTTAATACTATTTTTTGTAGTAGCGACGTTTTTTTTATAAAAAAATGTCGCTAGATAGAAAACAAACGTTGACGCTTTTCAAAACGTCACAAAAAAACGTCACTATAAAGTGCATATCTTGTAGTGAGCAACCAACCCGCATGTGTGATCAGCATGCATGTGCGCACTGCCAGCGCGCGTGCCTCCGCCGCCTTAAAATCTTCCTGTGAGCAATTAACAACATTTCTATCCAAAAAACTATAAAAAGGTCCCTAGGCATTCATTCGAAGGTAAGCAACTCTAAAGAATAGAGATAATTCGGAGGTTTTCCTGTGATAACGCAGTACTTAAATCGTTTCGCCTCTTGGAATTCGCTCAGCTCCCTCTCTAGTGTGCACAACACCCAATGCTCACTTGGATGCTTTTGTGATCCGGGCTGAAGACAATGGGATTTGCTTTTGCAGAAGCTGACGTGAAGACATCACAAGGCTTCATGACATGTATTCTTCTCAACTGGAGCATTCTCATCAAGGCTTCAAATTTGTAAGAATACTCTCATCAAGGATGTGAGGACTTAGCAGATTTTCCATTGGAGTGCTCCCATCAAGGCTCTTAAGACGTAGTTTACTTGTAATAGAGGGGTGACTTGTCACCCAGGGGTGAACCCATGATTGGACACACCCGAGCACTTGATCAAGTGTGTTTTCACTTAGTTAATCGCGAGGGTAGGTTGATTCGGCGGGAATGGAGAATTATTTCCCGAAATTTAGGGCTATCAGCGCAATTTTTTTCGCAGAATCGGCAGCTTCTTCTCTACACGGTTCGTTTTTTGGTAGCCAGTCACCAGCAAATTTCCTGCTATGAGCCTACGACGAGCGTTCTTTTATGATGAGCGACCTCGACTGACGACGATGATCTTGGAGAGTGTTGAAGCAGGGAAAATCCCTACTCGAAAAATCGGATCAAGGCAGCCTAAGGTTACCGGTTCAGTGGTCGGGCATGATGGCTAATGAGATACGATGCAGAAACAGTCAGGCAACAAAAAGGACCCTGGTGCTGTGGCAGGGAGGTCCCACCATGTACCCGGATGCTTAGACGATGATTCCCCTCCACAGCAAAAAATAGCCCAGCAGGGTACGATGTAGAATGACTGACAACTAAGTCACAACGACTACGATGGATAGTCACAAGCTCGCGACCTGTCTCTCTGAATAAGGGATCCAATTGCTCAGCATAAAGTCTTGAAAGTGAGGTGTACGAGATCTTTTGTGAGATTCCAAAATTTGTCTCCTCGTACCCCTAGGGTCCTATTTATAGGACAATCCAAATGGAGAGTGAAGGTCTTATTTATAACCCCACCCAGACTGAAAGTCCACCTAGTGTCAACTACCTTCACCTATGGGGGGGGGAATAGGTGACATGCAGCGTTTTTGCGGAATTAAAATTGTACCTGCACACGAAAATAAAACAGCACAGCAAACAGAGTACACAAGCAATTTATAGTGGTTCCCCGATTTGGGTACATCCACTTTCCCCCTTCGACCTATCTCCCAACAAGGGACGACTCGGTCTCTTCACCAACAGGATTGAAATCCAATCCTTGCACTATCGGAAGGAACCCTTCCACACGTACGAGTCAACACTCCCACCACACGGGTTGCACCCAACCCTTACAACTAGGAACCAACGTTCCTTTACAACAAAAGTAAAACTAGAATGTACAAGAAATACAAACTACTTTCGGAGACTAAGGTGTCCCTCTTCGTTTGATGACGTGTTCAAGAAGTCACGAAGAGTCCACAACCCTAGATCTCACTTGGAGAGAATCTCCCCGAAATCGGCGGCGGCAAGACGGGCGGCGGCTTGGTTCTCGGGATTGGCGGCGACAACGGTGTGCGGCTGCTATACTTTGGAGATTCAAACTTCGTAGAGAAGCTAACTAGGTCTTCCAACGGTCACACTAGGATCGATCGTCTCGATCGATTCAAACGGGGAAGGTTTTCCCGATCAACAAATCAAGAGACAAAGGATCTCTGGTTAGACGCGTGAGACTCTAAGCTTGGCTAAGCTTCTATCACCGAAAGATCTAGAAGAATCACGATCACTGTCGGCGATCGACTTGCACGAGCGGCGATGGAGCGGAGTTCGCGATCTAGGTCACGTCACGGCTCGGCTTCTTTTTGAATTTCTGTCTCCCTACCTTACTGTTCAATAATACAGGTGTATTTATACATTAGGTCTTCAAGATGACCGTTGTGGGTCCCACCAGAGGAGACCCCAACCCCGGTTCAAAACAGTGCCAGCGGCTGAGTCCGGTCCAGCTGTTTCCAGAAAGTTGCCCAAGGCAAAATCGACGAGAATCAAAGTTGATTCTCGCCGATTCGGCGAGAATCAGAGGTGATTCTCGTCGAATCGTCGAGAATCAAAGGTGACTCTCGACGATGTAGACTTGTTTGCACGCTCAAAGAAAGCTGGAAATAGACGGCGAGAATCAGCCAGTGATTCTCGACGATTCGGCGAGAATCACTAGTGATTCTCGTCGATTATGACTTAGCGCCAGAATCGCATGCTTTGATGTAGCCAGATAGAGACGGCGAGAATCAGCCGATGATTCTCGACGATTCGGCGAGAATCACTAGTGATTCTCGTCGATTCACACTTAGACGATTTTTTGTCTTTCCACCCATGAGTTGCTCTTTGACCCATCCTTGCTCCTTGTCTGCTCTTGCATGATCACAACCCTGTACTTGAAAATAAGTACCCTCCAATAGAGAGAGTGCACGTAGGCCAACACACTGATCTACTCAACGAGGGATTACGTCCTGCAGACCCGTGTATATTGACCTACTGCCCCCTGATATTGGAGTGCACTTAGCGTGGAATAACTGCAAGCACAACTTAAAAGGTTTTATCAAATACATCGTGAATTCATCTTAGCTTGACAGGTGGATTCGTCAAATCTAGGTAATTTTGGATACAATACCCAACAATCTCCCCCTATTTGACGAAGCCAAAATCCCACTAGCTAAGATGAATACCACCATCCAGATAATATATATATCATATATAATTTAAAGATACGGCACAAGGAAATAGAGGCAAACAGGTCAAAGCTTGAGTCAATCATAAATTCATATATATATATATATATATATATATATATATTCCCAAGATCGTTCATATAACAATAATAAAGGATAAAAATGTTCATGAGACAATGACAAGCTATAAATTTCTGTCTATTGCTCTTTGTCTAGATCATCCTTATGTTTTTGAGCCAAAAACTTCTTTCTTTGCCTCTCCACGTACTCCTTGGGCTTTGGATAGTATCTTGGAGGAGGAGCTTTATCTGTCGCCGTGTTGGTCCTGAAGAAGATGTTCCGTTTAGCTTCATATGTCTTGTGCAGCTCCCACTCATGCTGGCTGTATACTTTGTTCCGATTGATTTCCCCTTTTTCTTGTAGCCAGAATGTGTCCAAGATGATACTCTTTGATACCGAACTCCACCTTTCGTTCCTTACTTCCTCCTCCTTCAATCTGATTCTCTTTTCAGCTTGTGTTTCCTTTGAGGTCCCTTCTTGAGATTTTCTCTTGTCCCTAGCTTTAGCTAGGGCTCCTTGGTCAAACATTACCATCAGTTTTTCCTTGGAGGTGGCCCTAGCAGCCCTATGAGCATCAGCTTCACTTAATGGAACTTCTTCAACACTTGGTCCCTCATCAGCCGCAGTATTAATTTCAGGAGCAGGAGTACCCTCAGGATTTTCAGGGATGTTAGCGCCTAGCGCTTGTTTGAGCATCCACCAGCAACTGTCATAAAAATATATGTTTGACTGCTCAAAATTTTTGATTATGATTTCTTGAAGCTCGGCCATCTTAGCTGTATATTCTTTCTCCCCCTTTTTGGCTTCGACTACAATGGAGTTTGCATAAGAATGCAGTGACTCATCAATGTGCTTTGTAGTCCTGGAGAACTCAGTAACCAAGGCTTGTTGATTGGTGTTAAGATTCACCATATTGCCATCAAACTTTTGAATGTTATTTTCTACGACATGAGCATTCTGATTTACTACGGCGAGAGTATCAGTGTTCTTTTTTAATCCGTCCATAAGAAGAGTTACAGCTTGGCCGGCCGCTGTATACTTGTCGTCAAACTTCTTTTCCATCATATCCAGTTTTTGATTGATCTCCACCATGTTCTTGAGCATGAGACTTTCAGATTTCTTAATTCTTTTTAACATTTTATTTTGAGCTTTCTCAAAAGATGCTTTGAGCTCATCCACGATACCTTGAATAACATTTACGGTGTGATTGGCTAGATCAGCTCGTAGTGGATGATCCTGAGGCATGCCTTGGCCTTGCTCTTCAGCAGATGCACTTGTAGAGCTGGACACTAGCACAGTCTCTAAGGGGGGAATACTTGCAGCCTCTGTAGATTTCTCGGAAGTACTAAGCAGTCTCTGCTGAGAGGGCTCCCCCTCCACTGTTGCACCAATGTTCTCAGGAACGATCTCAGGAGCGTGCTTGTCAGATGGAACTTCAGTGATGTCCTGAGGCTCCAATGATTCCTTTCCCACATTTCCTTCTTCCTCATCGTCATCATCCATGACATCATTCTCAGCTGCATCGTCTTCCAAACTTCCCTCATCATTTTCCTCTACATTACCTTCGGCTCCTTGATCATGCACGTTCAGGGCCGCCTCATTCTCCATCACAACTTCACTTTCTTCTTGTATATCCGCCACTGCATCTCTTTCTATCTAAGAGATGTCAGATACGATATTAGCATAAGCGGGTAGAGGCTCCACCTCAATTCCTGCAGTCAGTGCATCAGGAATTTCACTGGGGATTACTAAGGAATCAGCCACAGTTCCGTCCTCAGCTGGAGATACTTCTTGTTGTTCTACCACGGCAGCCTACCCAAAGCGTCTCTCCCATCTGTCAAAGACGCTCGAGTCCATTTTCTTCAAGTAATGTAGTGGAACTCCTTTACTCATGTCATACCTATCTCTGTTTAACTGATTGAGATATAGACTGATGATTCGGCCAAAGCTAGGAGACCTGAGAGTGTCCTTTATCTTCTCAAAAAGCAATGCCCCCCAGTTGAATCTTTTTCTGCAGACAATTGCCACAAGGATCTTGAACATGTCCGCAGAGATGTGGTCATGAGAGCCCGGTTTGCATATGAGTACTTTCCCAATGATGTCTGACAGAAGTTTCCCCTCCTCATTCATATCCTTTCGCTTTATCGATCTAGTTCCTCGAGCGAGTCCACAGAATAACAATGTCCTGGTTTTATCCTGTTCCTCCAGATAATCCTCGTGCGTAGAGCTAGTGAGCTGCAAGTATTGGGTCAGCGTGCTTGCAGACATCTTGATCTTTGCCCCTGCCACCTTACTCTTGATGAGAGAGTCTTCATTCCGGAGCTTGGCGGTTGCGAAGAACTCCATCACTTGTGCAAGATTTTGCAGGGGTGCTCCAGTATGAAGGGGAGTCCAGCCTCTTCAAGCATGATGATGATGTTTCTAAATTCATCAGAAGCATGTGAGAACCCTGTTCGTACCAACTCACACCCAGTGACCAGGCCGGCGGTTGTCCTTGGAGCCATTGCAAGACTGAAATCCCAAGACTGCGCCTAATTAGGAATCAAAAGGGAAGCTACACTAACAGAAGTCACAGTGAGGGTGAGGAGGTGATAACCCAAAAATGGAGGAGGTGAGAATCGACGGAGACAACGGAAAACCTGGAGGAGCTCGCTTCCTTGGTTGATTGAAGCCGCGGAGAAATACCTGGTTGAGTCAAGAGGTCTACGGAGGGAAGAATCGGCGGGTTTCCTAACGGGATTTCGACGGAAGAGGCGGCGGGATTCCTGCGGGGTGTCGACGGAAGGAGCTGCGGGATTCCTGCGGGATGTCGTCGGAAGAGCTGCGGGATTCTTGCAGGGTATCGACGAAAGTGGAAGAATCGACGAGTTTCCTTCGGCGAATTTCCTTCGGTGAGTTTCTTGCGGAATATGAAGGGTCGGCGGGATTCTTGTGCGATATCGACCGGTTTAACAGGGTTTTAACGGGTTTCCGTGTGAAGAGCGGGGGTTTCAACAGGGTTTAAAAATCTTCTATATATATATATATATATAATTCTTAATGCCAATTTATTGAGGGTTTGAGCGGGGTTTTTCCATACATTTCTTGATGTCAATTGTAAGATTTAGTGATCTCCAACGACGTATCTTCTTTAAATTTCAGTGAACTGATTTATGCCTGTAGATGGTTATCCTCGAATCTACCAGTGAATTTACATATTAGATCTTTATTAATGTATCTAAGGTTCAATTTTTCAGTGTTAACCTTTTCTTAGGTGAACACACATAAATATATATATACACGTAAATGTCGATACAATACGACTCAAGAATTTGAGTTGATCAAAAATACCTGGAATTATGAGATTTATAATTTAGCCCCTCTGGTTAAAGCATGCCAGGTGTTCAACATGAGTATCCCATTGTAAATAGTACTTCTGTTATTCCACATATTTGTTCCAATTCAGTCTTGAAACATCTTCTGTCTAGTTCCCATCATTTTTACGGGAACCTAGACTACCCTGCAAAAGAGAGTTACCTTACCTTAGGAACCCAATACATATTGGGTCCTAGGTTCTTGTTAGCATAAACACTCGAATGCCTTCCCTCAGAAATTCTGTCAGGAAGACTACCTCTGCCCAGAAGATGTGGATAGGCCCTTACCCTTGACACAGAGGGGTTGTGACAACAATCTATGGCAAAGTGTCCCACCTTGCCACAGCACCAACATGTGTGAATGTTGTATCTCCGTTTCTGACCTGATCCAGTGACTGAGGTAGTCATGAGTCTAGGTCCAAACAGGATAGATCTGGATCTGCTCCCAAAATTGCCTCTTCCACCGTGATACTTGGAAGGGTGGAAGGAATGCATGTAGCGAGCGTCATGAGGCCTGGGAGGAGGTGCCTTCCTTTCAGTCAGCCCCCTTCCAGAGGCCCCATGAGAACTTACTGCATGACTTCTAATCTCCCTTTCCTGTGTCCTTGGGTGGTGAGAAGCATTCTGAGAGCTGATACCAGCCGATTCATGCCGAGTAGGGGCAGTGGCAGAGAATACAAAGGGCTCAGAATGAGCCTTAGGTATTCTCTCATGGGTGGCCATGACAGCCCTTGCACTATGGGTGTCTCCACATGAGGACAGATCACCCTTGCAGTGACCACGATTGTTCCTGTGATCATACCTGAAGGCATGACGAGTGCCCTTCCTGCCTGGAGTGGGAGGTCGGAATACCGTTTCCCCATTTCTCCACGAATTGATAATTCGGGAGATCCACCCATTTTCTTCCTTTCTCTTCATAGCATCAACCTTGGAAAAGTTGGATACTATCCTTTTCTCATTCTCTAGACTACTCTCTAGATCTGAGATTTTAGAGTCCTTGACCTTGTTGGATGCCAATTGGAGAACCAATAAGATCTTCAGCCAAGCAATCTCCTGAGCTTGCTCTTCAATAAGTAGGTTGCTTTTTTGAAGGGCTCTCTTCAAGGAATCAGGATTTTCTGAAGGGAAACAGTTCCTATCTTCAGGAACTTCAAGAGAGACGGGGCAAGATGAAGAAGTTACCTGCTCTTCAGTGTTATTGTCACTGGCGCCAGTGACCGTTGTGTCATCCTCATCAGAACTGCTTTACTCAATTTCTTCTTCAGTCTCTGACAAGGACACTAGAGCTTTGATGCTGTCCGATTGATCATTGCCTTCATCTTCAGAGGCGAGGACCCCCACATAGGCTTCATCCTCTAGTTGACAGCAGATCCCAGCTTTCTTTGATCCCCCCATCAACTCTGAGATCATTACCCACATAGATTTGGCCGTCCCACATTTTTCCAATCTAGAGCAAGAAGGTCCAGACCAGACATCCATGATAATTTGACGAATCATCTTGTCCAGATTAAATAATGAGAGTTCCGTCTCCGACATCTCAGCAATATACTTGGGCACTTGGATATTCTTTCCAGAGCCGGAGGTCTTCATAGGAATAAAAGGACCCTCTTCCAGGATGAAAGATGCTCGAGGATCGATAGCCTCCAAGTGATACGACACTCTCATCTTCCAGATGGGATAATACTCCTTTGTGCATGTGGGAAGTCTTAGTGGAGAGATCTCCTGATCCAGCTCCATGCTTCTGACACTGGTGGCAGGATTCTACTCAAGGTGTGAACCTTTTTGATGAGTAACCTCCATCTGATACCACTTAAAAGTCCACCTAGTGTCAACTACCTTCACCTATGGGGGGGGGAATAGGTGATGTGCAGCGTTTTTGCGGAATTAAAATTGTACCTGCACACGAAAATAAAACAGCACAGCAAACAGAGTACACAAGCAATTTATAGTGGTTCCCCAATTTGGGTACATCCACTTTCCCCCTTCGACCTATCTCCCAACAAGGGACGACTCGGTCTCTTCACCAACAGGATTGAAATCCAATCCTTGCACTATCGGAAGGAACCCTTCCACACGTAGGAGTCAACACTCCCACAACACGGGTTGCACCCAACCCTTACAACTAGGAACCAACGTTCCTTTACAACAAAAGTAAAACTAGAATGTACAAGAAATACAAACTACTTTCGGAGACTAAGGTGTCCCTCTTCGTTTGATGACGTGTTCAAGAAGTCACGAAGAGTCCACAACCCTAGATCTCACTTGGAGAGAATCTCCCCGAAACCGGCGGCGGCAAGAAGGGCGGAGGCTTGGTTCTCGGGATCGGCAGCAACAACGGTGTGCGGCTGCTGTACTTTGGAGATTCAAACTTCGTAGCAAAGCTAGCTAGGTCTTCCAACGGTCACACTAGGATCGATCGTCTCGATCGATTCGGATGGGGAAGGTTTTCCCGATCAACAAATCAAGAGACAAAGGATCTCTGGTTAGACTCGTGAGACTCTAAGCTTGGATAAGCTTCTGTCACCGGAAGATCTTGAAGAATCACGATCACTGCCGGCGATCGACTTGCACGAGCGGCGACGGAGCGGAGTTCGCGATCTAGGTCACGTCACGGCTCGGCTTCTTTTTGAATTTCTGTCTCCCTACCTTATTGTTCAATAATACATGTGTATTTATACATTAGGTCTTCAAGATGACCGTTGTGGGTCCCACCAGAGGAGACCCCAACCCCGGTTCAAAACAATGCCAGCGGCTGAGTCCGGTCCAGCGGTTTCCAGAAAGTTGTCCAAGGCAAAATCGACGAGAATCAAAGTTGATTCTCTCTGATTCGGCGAGAATCAGAGGTGATTCTCGTCGAATCATCGAGAATCAAAGGTGACTCTCGGCGATGTAGACTTGTTTGCACGCTCAGAGAAAGCTGGAAAGAGACAGCGAGAATCAGCCAGTGATTCTCGCCGATTCGGCGAGAATCACTTGGTGATTCTCGTCGATTATGACTTAGCGCCATAATCGCATGCTTTGATGTAGCCGGATAGAGACGGCGAGAATCATCCGGTGATTCTCGACGATTCGGCGAGAATCACTAGTGATTCTCGCCGAATCGGCGAGAATCACTTGGTGATTCTCGTCGATTCACACTTAGACGATTTTTCATCTTTCCACCCATGAGCTGCTCTTTGACCCATCCTTTCTCCTTGTCTGCTCTTGCATGATCACAGCCCTGTACTTGAAAATAAGTACCCTCCAATAGAGAGAGTGTACGTAGGCCAACACACTGATCTGCTCAACGAGGGATTACGTCGTGCAGACCCGTGTATATTGACCTACTGCACCCTGACATTGGAGTGCACTTAGCGTGGAATAACTGCAAGCACAACTTAAAAGGTTTTATCAAATACATCGTGAATTCATCTTAGCTTGACAGGTGGCTTCGTCAAATCCAGGTAATTGTGGATACAATACCCAACACCGACGACTAGGTTATTTCCTATCCAGGGCTTCTGCCATCTTGCGCGTTGACTCTGACTTTTGTCTCAATTTGTTGACTTTGACTCTTGCTGACCTGGCTTTAGAGGGATCTACCCTCGACGAATATGTGTTGTATAAGAGTTTCTGTTTTTTTTTCCGACAACCAGAGACACAAAATGTAACATCCCACAAATAACTAGACCCCTAGGGAGTTTTTTTCATGACTAGGTCATGACAAAGCTCTAAGAAGACCAAGAGTACCATGAGTGCCTAGGTAAATAGGTGAAATCACCTTGGTCTGCAAATAGCAATTTCTGATCAACTAGCCTAGGGTTTGATTTTTGTGTCCCAACTTGACTATTTGACCCCCACCATAATACTTTCAATCCTACAAGGCCTCTTTAGTGCCCTAATAACCCATTTGGGATCAACCAAGATGTCAAGTTAACTAGAGTCAACCCAAACCCTAGTTAGGTCAAATTGCCTTATCTTGGCCCAAATTGATTGCACCAAGCCACAAATGGACTTGGGTGGTGGCAAGGGACTCAAGACATATATTTGAACAGTCAAACCACTCAATTGACCAAGTCAACTCCCCCAAGTAAACCTTGGTCAAATCAAACCCAAAATGGGGAGGAGAGTAGAGCTCAACTTCAATCCAATTATGCTAGGCCCAATTATGATGGCCCACTAGCTACAACAAGTGTACATTACCTAGAATGCCACTAACATTCTAGGTGGGGTGAGTAGGAGAGAGAAAGTTGGTGTTTCATTCAAGGGAGGAGAGAAAGAGGGAGGGGATTAATGGTGAATGCAAAAGACCTTCCCTAAGCCCCCATTCCTCTTCCCTGACCCTCGGGAAGAAAATGCCATCAACTCTAGCCAGCAAAGCATAGGAGAAAGCACCAATTCTCCATTGTCGAAAGCTCCATTCAAGGCCAATAATGGTCATTCATGGATTATCTCTCCTACTACCCAATTTGACCCCTCCATCAGTTTTAAAAGCCCTTAAGCAGTGAAAATGAACTTTTACATCACTGCGTTAGGTAAGATTTGAGAATTCATCAAGGAAGAGCTTGAAGACCGTCGACCATGGCACACCACCACCACACTCGCCGCCAAGCACGCCTGCGGGCCACCTGCATGATTAGTGAGGGAAAAATGAGAGATTTTCCAAGAAAATGAATCCCTCGAGTTCGCTGGAAAAGGCCTCTCCGGCAGTCGTGCCGCCGTCAGGCGATAGCCACCACCTCAATGGAGGTGGTGGTAGTGGTGGTCAGCCAGGGAGGTGGCTGGATGGCCGGGAATACGGTCTGGAATGGCTCTAGGAAGAAGCAATCCTGGCCATTGTCTCATCGGGGATGATGACCCATAGCCGTCAGATCTGGCGGAATATTTATGTGCATGCCGAATGTTTTAATATTTATATTATTTTCATTTCTGTCACTCTATTTTTGTCACATGGTTTCAATTATTAAAAATAGATATATGCCTTTTTTGTAAATGTGAGCAACATAGAAAACTTAGCCCGTGGTATCTAGTTTAATACAAAATTGGAATCAATCAATTTGGACTATTGGATTTTCCTCAGCACCCTTTTTGGTGTAAGGTATCCAAAGGATAACCCGAAATTAAAATGAGTTCCCCCAGTGGCTCACTTTGTCAAATGGCTTGAAAATTTGACCATAGGCTGTTTTAGACATGAACACCAACATATCAGAAAATCAAAATTTTGGATATGATTTTTCTATAGTTTTTGTAATAAATTAATAATTCACAAATGTGGTGAAAATAAGGTCTAAGGACCACAAATTTCTCCCAAACTCTGGAGGATGACCATAGGGGTCATTAAATGAGCATGAAAAAAAATATCAGCCATTTAGAGTTGATTTGATGGGGTAACCTATTGATCAAAGTTGGTCACCTAGTGATAATAGTCCTAGTTCTTCCAAAGTGCACATAGAGAGGTTGAATGATCAACCCTCCAAATATTCAAGGTGAAACCTTGGCCACTACATTACTATCACTTGAGACACCACTATGAATATTTTTAGAAGTATTTAGGGTTGAAATACCATGAAACCCTAGTTCAACCTTAGGGCTGCCTATTAAGTCTAATGAAGGAAATAGGGCCACGTCTTCAAGTATTGGCTCAAGACTTTGTAGATAGTCTCATTGGATGGAAAGCCACTTTGGAAAATTTAATTAGAATTTTATGAGTATTCTTCCCCCACAAACCGCTTATTATTTAGAATAAGAACTTTCCTATCAAGTGCAAAATATATGTCTAAACAATATTGAAATATCATGAAACTTAAGTGATGGGCCTACACTGATGTTATTTATGTTTGCAAATTTTATTGTAATTTTTGGTTGAAGAATTACAGTACCTCCTTTGTAATTCTAGAAATTATTGTCTAGGGAAATAAATTCTTTTAGAGGACATTTTGTGCTGAAAAATTATGAGACTTGAGCAGTAAACGTTTTAGATCTCTATCATTCCTTATTAATTTATTACAATTTTTAAAAGTAATTATGTAGAGGTTCCTTCACAAATTACCCTGGGTGTAAATTTATTTATTAATTTAATTATGTGGCTAAATGAAATTAAAAGATCATGAAATTTTGGAAGTGACAATCACTGATCATTATAGTTCTCTGGAAATTTTATCACACTTTTTAAATGATAAAATCTTGTACTCCCTTTATTAAAAATCATTTTTGATCAAAAGAATTAAATTGTGATTTATGAGAGAAATCGTTTTGGGAAAATGATGAAATTCATACCTTGTTGTTATTTAGTCATTATAAAGTTGGAAAAAATTTTATTGAGAACTTTGCATTTCAGAAACTTACACTTCACGTTCAAAGTCATAGGAGGCAAGATTTTAGGAAAATTATTAAAAAGACTGATTTAATTAGGAAAAATATAAAACTCTGAATTTAAGCACAACATGTCATGGTAGACCCCTAAAAATAATCCTATGATTTTTTGATGGATTAAATTGGAGTATTCACTTTCATACACCTATGCTAGTTCATTGGGTCTGCATACGGTAAATTGTGGGAAGAATTGTAGGTCTCACATGGGTGGTTATATAGTGGAATCACTTAGCTTTGGTGGAGTCTAAATGAGGTCACCCTTAGGAACAACTGTTAGGTAGTCTGAGTGCCAAGAAGACGGAGTTGTGCTCGAGGCAGACGAAGTATCGTCTTCTCCCTAAAAGTAGTAATTCACTTAGGGTTAGATAAAGAGCAATGTGGGGAGGGGTTTGGTAATAAATAAATACTCATAAAAGTAAGTGTCTTGAGAAAGGGAGCTTTGAGCTTCAACCCATCATAGTTCCTAGTGTCATCGAGAGACCTTCACCGAGCATGCCCTGGGCAGTCCAAGGTTAACCCTAAATTGTAGGAATAAGTAGATTAAAGATTAACCCCTAATAAATTATTGTCACTCATTCACACACCCCATCACTTCGGGAGGATAATTGGTTTAGACCCACGAATGGTGGACTTGGTGTTTGATAGATTTAATGGGTTAGTTGGGTGAGTCGATGGCTCGAGAGCTCTTTTATTGCATGTGTGCATGTTCATTAAAGTCGTAGGTCTTCGTTATTGTACGGTCATTCACACCGACATCGATACGTTTGATTCGGCAAGTGTAAGTGTTCACTTAGCCAATAAAAGACTGGTGGTTTTGCCAGCATTAGTACAGGAGACTTTGTAGCACCTGACTGTGGGTGTATTGAGTAGTATGCAAGGTCTAGGCTGGGTACTGTAAATACTGACCTAGGAGTGGGGAGACCCAACCCACTGCCTTCGTTTGCCACAACGAGAGGAACTTGAGAGTTTAACTAACTCCAAACGGTGGAACTAAAGGTTTGTGTGCATAGAGTCGAGTGTGTGTGTTGCACTTGTGTGAGACATCATCTAACATGCATAACACCTCATATCATACATAACATTGCATAAAACTTCTACCCCTAACATATAAAATATTATGCGATCTTTTATACGTTAGGTCTCTTAAAATGACCCCTCAATTTATAAGTTTGTATGAGCATCCTTATAAATTAAGGTTACTTTTTTGTGATGATGTTAGCTGTTTTACCTCTACTTCTCATTATTGTTTCCATTGCGTTGTTCCTTTACATTCAGTTTTATTTATATACTTGATAATATTATGATAGATATTTTTATCTTATGGTAGCTAGGGACACTGTCACATGCTCTTGTTTACTCTCTACTTTCAGTACCTTCCTCTTCATCCTCCCCCGCACGGTGCCTAGGTGTCGTATCGTAGGGGGGGATGGGGGCAAGTCTTAGTTTTTAACTAACGGTCTAATGGGCATAACAACAGGGACTGCGTTGGGAGATAGGGTACAGCACTAGGTGACCCAGCACACCCTGAGCACAATGCAGGAGAATATGAACCAGTCTAATCCAGGAATAGCAGCAGCAGCCACGGTTTCCGTGAGTGATTCGTAGCTTTTTTACGCGAGCGTTATGTAGTGAGGATCATATGTATTGGGTCGGTGCCCTTTTATCTTTCCTTTTTAGATTTAATATTTCATGTTGCTCCGCTTTTATTTTATGTGCACTTCATATATTGCACTATGATTGTGGACTTGTTTAGTTTTACGAATACTTCTTTTCTTCTATTGTACGTGGTGGAGTACTTGTCGGCAGATTCGGCAATTTGTGGCGACGACCTTCTCAGGAGTTGGTGTCACCACAAAGAGGCGGTTTTGGGCATAACACCCAAAAAGGGGGGAGTCTTACACGAAATCACTGACATTCTTCTGCGTTCAGCGGCAACCGGCGACCCCAAGGCGTGCTTCTGCATTCAACATTCCTTTTCCCTATTCATCCGGTCAAGTATTCTGGAGAAAGGACCGATTAATACATCATCTTCTTTTGCTTCTTCCCTGTTAAGTATGACATTCCAGCCACGATTAATGCTTTCATGGACTGATTACTGATTACTAATGGTCTCATGGTGGATTTTTGCCTTGTAGGTACATGTTAATCTGTTGGGTACTTTGTACCTAATTGTTTTGCTATTTCAGCATATTGGTGATTTCTAAACTGTTCTTCCCATTTCAAAATCCACAAAAGAGGACCAAGAGGTAATCTCTTAATTTTTTGCGATTTGCATCATATTTCAGCATTTTAATCAATTGGGTATTTGAATCAATTGGCTATGTTCTGTAATTAGGTTTATTTTATTCAATATGTTTGAATTAGATTTGTATTATGTTAGAATTAATAAATTTAATTAAGAGTTTTTTTTTGAAAGTGGGATCAAGTCAAAATACTACTAATAGAGGTGAACATGAGACACAAGATTCAGATAGTAAAAGGCTTCGAGCTGAGTTTAAGTTTGAGGACTTGCCTTCGGATCCTGGTTTGCGACATCTTATAATCACTTATGATGTAAATCTCCATGACTCTATAAGAAGATATTATCTGCAGAATGAAACTTGTTAACTTTTTAGAGAATTTTCCTCAAACTGAAATTGAAAAAAAGCTCGTCGGTTCAACAAAAACTGGTATAATGAATTCAATGATTGACTATGTTGTGACTG